>JAUPFT010000003.1:8244191-8961691 GCA_036936625.1 Parnassius smintheus behrii
GTGCGATGGTCTTGTTCCTCGAGAAAAGCGTTAAAATGGCAAGTTTCCGGGCAAGGATGGAATAACAGCGGAACTTCTGAAAGCTGGTGAAAAACCGGTACTTGGAGTCCTTCAATACCTTGGGTACCTTCAAAAGCTCTTTAATTCCATCCTCCATAGAGGCACTACTCCCGAGGCGTGGAGCAGAAGTGCAGTGGTCTTGTTCTTCAAGAAAGGTGATAACGTCCTCTTGAAGAACTACAGACTGATTTCCATTCTGATCCACGTCTATGTGCTGTTTTCGAGAGTCATTACAAATCGTCTCGCACGCAGACTCGACGACTTCCAGCCTCCCGAACGAGCTAGTTTCCGAAAACGCTTCAGTACCATACTCCACATACATACTCTGCGGCATATTGTATAGAAAATCGAAGAGTACAATCTGTCACTATGCCTTGCGTATGTGGACTAGTAAAAAGCCTTTGATTCCATCAAAATTTCGGCGGTTCTATAGTTCCTTCAGCAGTGCCAAGTTGACTGTTGGTATATCGAAGTGCTGAAGTGTTTGTACAGTAGGGCTACGATGGATATCCGAGTACAGAACCAGAATTTGAAACCTATCCAACCGCACAGAGGTGTAAGACAGGGTGACGTTATATCCACGAAACTCTACGCCGCTGTATACAAAGACGTTTTTAAGCTACTGGATTGGAAAGGATACGGAATTTACATCAATGACGAATACATCACTTTCCTTTGATTTGTCGACGATATAGTTCTTATGGCTAAAGGGCTAGAGAACCAAATCACTATGCTCAATGAACTCAAAAGTGTCTCCCAACGGATAGGTCTTAAGATGAATACGGATAAAACAAAGATCATGTTTACTGTTTATGTCAGCTCGAAGTTATTGACGAGTACGATAATCTGGGATAAACAGTCAGTCCAACTTCGACCTAGGGCAATTGCGACACATCTTTGCGTTAGGTATACCTCAAAACATGAAAACTAGTTTGTACAACCAGTGTATGTTGGCAGTGATGACTTATGGATCTGATGATCTTCGTGATCCTTCACTGCTGGCCGTATGAGGACGCTTAAGGTCGTTCAGCGAGCTATGGAGAGCGCTACGCTTGGGTTTTCTCTGCGTGATAAACATAGAAATGAGGATATCCGCAGTAGAAACAGAATGATTGACAAAGCCCAACGGATTAGTAAGCTGAAGTGGCAATGGGCCGGCCATATAGCTCGAAGAACCGACAACCGATAGGGAAAAAATGGACCGTGCTTTGTGACATTCCTTGGGGGAGGCCAATGTTCAGCAGTGGACTTGTCAAGGGCTGTAATGATGATTATGATGAACTTATATATATATATATATATATATATATATATATATATATATATATATATATATATATGTATAAAAGTAAAAAGTAAAGTTACAGCCTATATACGTTCCACTGCTGGGCTCAGGCCTCCCCTCATTTCTGAGAGGGTTTAGGGCAAGGAAGTGTCCGCCGCGCTGCCCAAACGTGTTGACGAACTTCACATGTCTTCGAAATATTTATTTCTTATTCCTCAGACATGCAGGTTTCCTCACGATGTTTTCATTCACCGCCGAGCACGTGGTAAATCAGCACTTAAAATTGCAATTAATACACGGCTATATATATATATATATATATATATATAGCCGTGGTAGCTCGGTGGTTAACGCTCGCTGTAAATATAACAGAACGCGAGTAACCCGGGTTCGATATCCCCGCCGGCACCAATGAAATTGTTAATTGCAATTTTAAGTTTAATATATATATATATATATATATATATATATATATATATATATATATATATATATATATATATATCTTAGTTTTATCAAATATTGTACGAATATTGAATGTATATAATAATATCACTCGCTCGCACTGTGACATTTATGGAATCTTAGAATAATAGATACTTTTTATGGAGTTATTTTTGTAATCTTTTGAGAAAATAAATGTCTTCAAAATTTAAAAAAAATGACGCTAAATTTTCTTCTCGCTGCATAACAAATAGTCGCATAAATACGTTTCTGGCGTTGTTACGCTTTTGTAATTTTTATATTTTGATTTATCGTTATTGTCGGCGACGTATGAACATTTGTTACGCAGTTGTTCGCAGTACACGAAATTTTGTTACTACTGTCGTAATAATTACGTCAAAATTTTATGATAAAGTGAAATTTATGAAAAATTGTGTAATAATGATAAATAACCATTAACCACACACATTTCTCTTCGTGTGTGGTTTACATGATGTGACTAAGATTAAGAAGGGAATGAGGAATGCTCTGTGGTTTGGACACGTAGACAGTATGAATCCGGAAAGGGTGACAAAGAAAACTTATACTGCGGAAGTGAGTCGCAAGGTTTGCATGGAGCATCCTAGTCGGAAGTATATCGCCCGAATTGGCGATATGTTGAAGATGGGCCAAGTTAAGAGTACCCTTAACTTAAGGGCATGTGTATGTAGGTAAATGGATGTGAAAGAAACGGGAGAGGCGTATTATGATCATGCAAAATAAAAGTCCGTAGTATCTAACTACTTCTTTGGGTGAACAGGTGTGATAGTATATTTAATGTTATTTAATTAAAAAGGTGTTTAGTAAACACCATGCATTTATTTTTAAATACATGATGACAAGTGAGTAAACAGTCCATCCGATAAGGACTTGTTGTAGCCCATAAGCTACATTTATACGTGATTCAAGAGTTAAAATGGAATATTTTGTAATAATTCTGTGTTATATATATTTATTTAGAAAGAAGTAAGCATAATTATATAATGTGAAAAATGAATTGAGCGACTAGTGTGATTAGGTCTCCCACTAATATCAATTTCCCATTTATGTGATTAAAATTTTACCAATTTTTTCTGTAAAAATAAATTGCAAATCTTTTTGAATAAATACTAAATCAGTAAATGCAACAATTGATGACCAAAATTTATGTGTAAATAAAATTTGTTCAGAGTTGATATCATTTGTTTTTGACACAAACGGGACCAAATATTTATCTACTTATAACGAATATGTGAAAAATTGTGCAACAGTCAGACACACAAGATTCAAAAACCTTGTAAAAGAATTTTTTTTATAAGAATTTCTATAAAATTGCTGAATATGATTAGTGGATGTTGCAAATATGAAAACAAGCTCATAAGATGTGCTCCAGAGTTGGCACCGGTTTTAACGCGTCTTTTCCGGTACTCCTACTCCCTAGGCGTAGTCCCAAAATCATGGAGAACGGCTTTCGTCCACCCGATCCCTAAAAAAGGCGACCGCTCAGACCCGTCCAACTACCGGCCAATCGCCATCACCTCCTTGTTCTCCAAAACAATGGAGTCCATTGTAAACTGCCAGCTCATGAGGTACCTTGAGGATCACCAGCTGATTAGTGACCGCCAATACGGTTTTCGCCGTGGTCGGTCAGCTGGTGATCTTCTGGTCTACCTCACTCACAGATGGGCGGAGGCAGTAGAGTTCAAGGGGGAGGCATTGGCCGTTAGTTTGGACATTGCGAAGGCCTTCGATCGGGTTTGGCACAAAGCGCTTCTTTCGAAGCTCCCTTCCTATGGGCTTCCCGAGAAATTGTGCGATTGGATCACCAGCTTTCTTGCAGATCGGAGCATCAAGGTCGTTGTAGACGGTGCAAGCTCCGATTGCAAGCCTATTAATGCTGGTGTTCCACAGGGCTGCGTGCTATCGCCAACGCTGTTTCTTCTGCATATCAATGATATGTTGCATACTCGTAACATTCATTGCTATGCAAATGACAGCACTGGTGATGCTCTTTACACCGGCCGAGCCAATATTTCTCGGGAAAACGTCTCCGAGTGCCGGGACAAACTTGTGTCTGAAGTCGAGTCTTTGCTGAACAGAGTCTCGGATTGGGGACGACTAAATCTAGTCCAGTTTAACCCCCAGAAGACACAAGTTTGCGCGTTAACCGCAAAAAAAACCCTTTGTCGTATCCCTTCAGTTTCAAGGCACTCCCCTTATTGCCTCAGCCAGTATCGGAATCCTCGGCGTCGACATATAGAGTGACGTGCAGTTTCGTGGTCACTTGGAAGGGAAGGCCAAATTGGCCTCTAAAAAGCTTGGCGTGCTCAGCAGAGCGGGACAATATTTCATGCCGGCACACCGCCTGCAACTTTACAAGGCGCAGGTTCGGCCGCACATGGAATACTGTTCCCATCTCTGGGCTGGGGCTCCCCAGTACCAGCTCCTTCCACTTGACCGCATCCAGCGCAAAGCGGCTCGAATCGTCGACGACCGAGTGCTTTCCGATCAGCTCGATTCACTGGCGTTGCGAAGAGATGTTGCATCTCTTTGCGTATTTTATCGCATCTATCACGGGGAGTGCTCTGAGGAATTGTTCGGATTAATCCCAGCCGCCAAATTTCGTGAACGCACGACATGGCAAACGTCCCGATACCATCCACATCATCTGGATGCTTGGCGGTCCACCACTGTACGTTTCACAAGGAGTTTTCTTCCACGTACAACCTCTCTATGGAATAGTTTACCACCGGCGATTTTTCCGGACCGATACGACCTGGGGACCTTCAAGAAAAGAGCTTACTCCTTTCTAAAGGGCCGGCAACGCACCCGCAATTCTCCTGGTGTTGCGGTTGATCATGGGCGGCGGTAGTCACTTAACATCAGGTGAGCCGCATGCTCGTTTGCCCCCTCTTCTATAAAAAAAAAAAAAAAAAAAACAATCGCAAACATGACCACAGTAGTGACATCTGTGTTATACAATTGCAAAATTAATTAAACGTACCTACGATACGTATTTCTATATTATCTATGCAAACATGGGTAAATATATATACGTCATTCTACTTTCTGCAGCTAAAAGCACATGTTCTTTTATTTTTTATTTTTTTTTAAGACATAACTCTTATTCTCCACTTGCAAGTCCCAAGGCTTGTGACTAACACTTCACAACCTGTAATTATCGGCTTTGCTAGTGGTTGATTACCGCTTTCTTAAATTAATTATTATTTACCTATCCCTTTTTGTTGTTTTTAGTGAAAAGGGAGGTTGTTTTTGTGTGAGGGGAATATCTTAAATTCGAGCGAAGTTGCAACATCTCGATTAAATTGGAAAGTCAAATACCTCAGTCTCCCCCGTGACAATGGGTGCTGTAAAGCACCCGAAACGTTGTGACCTAAAAAATTAAAATTAAACGCGATAAAGTCTGTTATGATATTGATAAATAGGCGACCTACTAAACATTTCCATTCATCTCAACAAAATAATTAACTGCACAAAACCACCTTAAACCCTAAAATAACTTCGAATGCTATTTTAAAACCATAGATATTAATTGCACTAAATCTCGTAATATAGTTCTCTTCATAAATATAGTATGAAATTATTCGGACCCAATTCTAAAACGTATGGCCTAGAAAAGCATCACCTATGTTGCTTATTCTAGGTCGAATTCATTAGTTTAAGTGAAATGAAAATAAAACTACACCAGTCGCACGTTTAGAATATCTCTGGGTCCTTGGCGGAATGAAAATAGTTTCTAGAGCATATTTTATTTAAACTAAGCTAGTGCAAACTAAAATTCTGACAGTTTCTTGTTTATTTTGAATTCACTGTCGTGTATTTACATATAAAAATGTATGGTGCATATATTTTCTATACAGGTAGTGTGTACCTCTCTATGGAATAGTTTACCACCGGCGATTTTTCCGGGCTGATACGACCTGGGGACCTTCAAGAAAAGAGCTTACTCCTTCCTAAAGGGCTGATAACGCACCTGCAATTCTCCTGGTGTTGCGGATGATCATGGGCGTCGGTAGTTAATTAACATCAGGTGAGCCGCATGCTCGTTTGCCCCCTCTTCTATAAAAAAAGATAGGATTCTGAGGTTGGACTACGGTAATTGCTAAGAAAATTTGCTATTTTACGACTAATGTTAATAAAGATAGTTGCCATACATTTAAAGACATGTATTTAGTTGCCCTTAAAAAACCACTGCTCTACACTGATTTACCACAAAACCAGGCTAATTCGTGATCAAAACTATAGACGTCTTACACTTTTGACGTTGACGTCGCTTCACGTTATCGGTATGGATACTTTACGCTTGAGCATAAACTATGGTTGCAAAGTTAACTGCTGATCATCTGGTCCGGGAATTGAATTTCGGGTCAGTGTAAAACCAAAATCAGAAATTGGATTTTTCTGTCAAGATATTCGCGGTAGTTCCCCGGATTTAGAAAGTTGGCGGTGTTTCAACCCATGCCTCGGAAAGCACGTAAAGTGGTTTGTACAGATCCTGATCCCTCTACAGTCTTGTTGGATTTTTGTAAAAACTGACTATTAGAGAATATAATTTGCTACTCTGTGTGATGCACACATTTGTAAACTATAATCCTGTCATTATTATTAACATAAGACACTGACCCATGGTAGCTCAGAGGCTTGCCACGTATGTGGGTCTTTCATATTTTGCGTTTTATCACAAATCTAATTTGATACCGCTAACACCTTAACTGATATAGATAATGTTTCAGTTTAAGGTACTGCTTATCCACGCATTTGCTGATAAAATAAAACAGTGTTAGTAAACTTGCGTATCTGAATAATTAAAACATTTTAAGGAATGAATTTCTGAGAACGAGTGTGTGCATCATACACAGGTGCACTTTTTATAGCCCAACTCTTTATAATCCGATGGTACGGCAATCTGACACGACTTGAGGGTGATTAGGTTCCCACTTGTTTAAATAGTAGGATTAACGTCGTTTAGTTTTAGGTTTGAGTAAAGTAAGGAGTATAAAAACCTTAATATCCTCTAAATGTTTACGATCAAAACTTAGTGCCCTAATTGTTACCCTTCTGGTTATAATTCATATTCTTCATATCTATATCGCACCATACCTGAAGTATCTTCTATATAAGAAAATAAAAATATGTATATTATACGATATTTTTTGTCGAAAATATCGTATAATATACATACGTACATACATTAACACTCACGTCTATCACCCAGAGGTATAAGCAGAGACTACGGACTTCCATTTGACGAATGACACACCTGTCTCAGCTCCTTTACATCGATACTCCTACGCATACATGCTCGACGGTTTGCTACTAAAATGTTCTGGAAACTCGTAAAAACTGCCAGGATAAATTCATAGAATGAATACTATGTGAGAATGGTCGTATTTTGAATGACAAAGTTTCAAGTTTAAAGAAATAAAAGGAATATTTTGAAAGTGTGTTTATGAGTCAGGGATACGTTTCTACGAAATAAACTAGAAATCAAGAAAAGTAATGAAAAGCATGAAAGCACTCGAAATGATAAGGCCTGGAGAGGGAGTGGTGGCATGCCTTCTGTACACTTTATTTAATTTATATTGGGAACTGAAGCACGCACGGGGAGAGTGGTGCAAATCCATTGTAGTGCCATTATATAAGGGAACAGTGTTACAGCACGACTCTAAAAACTACCAATGTGTCAGCCTTCTTAGTATTGTGGGCAAACTGTATGCTAAGGTGTTCATTGAAAGAGTTATAAAAGAAACTTTCTGTAAAGTTTTGGGTGTGCAAACTGTATTTAAAAGGGGAATGGGTTGTATGAATCAAGTCTTTTCCATACGCGTGATCACGGAGAAGTTTTTGGCCCAAAATAAAATATTTGTGCGTTTCATGGACTTACGAAAGGCTTAGGACAGAGTGAACAGGGATGTTTCATTCCAATCACTGAACTCATTCGGGTTGAGGGCTGGATTGTTATAGGTATTAAAATTTCTATGTTGGGACTCTGCTTGTGTTAGGATCAACGGGCCCTGCTTGGATTGGTTTGGCATCTATAGAAGTGTTAGACAAGTTTGTGTAGCTTCCCCGTTGCTGTTCAACCTATTTATGGGCATTGTTTGGAAACATTTAAAGGTGTTTTATGTACGTCGAGTTCATTGGTGTCGAATTTCAAATGATGATTAGCACGCGAGTACAATAAGTGCTGTAGAAATAGAGCTGAATCTGAATGACAGGGTGAGAAATTGTGTGACAAGAGAAAAGTGTGGTTTTCAAGATGATGTTTTCCCAAGGATTAAGAAAGGAATGTTTCGGTAGTTCGGTCACGTCAAAATAAGGGACGCGAAAGGAATTACAAAGCAAATTTGTGGTACGGAAGTGAATGGCAGAGTCGGAAATGTACACCCTATTACAAAGTATATGCACTAGTCGCATTGTAAAGCTCCTACTTTTTTGGATCAGCCAAATGAAATCAACACTACCGTCGACGTTTTTAATATCACAATTTTCCATAGCCAAAATCGCTCAACGATACTAATTGGTTGATCAGTATTCATCAGTCGTCTAATTATGATAACTAATTTGCGAACCCTTGAGTCGTATCCCGTTACAGAATTTTGTGGTGAATCGTTTGAAGAAGAGAATTTCTCCCCAATCGTCATCACTGGGGCTTTGAAATTTATTATTATTTAAATTTATCGTAATATATAATGTATTCACATATAAGAAATTTTACTATTATATTACTTTGCTTTAGAAATATAAGTGTAGAATGATAGTAATTTATAAATTACTATTATATATTTTATTAGTATTTAAACGAGTGACCTAAATTAAAATTTACCATTTTAAGAATAATGAACACTGTTCATCAAAATTGTTAGTGAAAGACTGGTTGTGAGCAATTTTAAGGTCCGAAAACAAAACTTACAAACTTATATTACTTTAATTTACCAATTATTCAAAAAGATTAACAATATTGTTTAAGCGACCTTATTTCTGTTTTAGTAACAAAATTACGTCTTCTATAATATTCAAGATTTCGAATCTTAGGTGAGCATTTTACTTAAATGAAATGATAATTTATGCGAAATTTCACCAAGAAATATTGCATATTTTTACACCGCTACTTTAATGTTCAATATTAAATAACATTAGCATAATAATCTTTTGTCGTTTTCTCAGCATTTTAGTTGCACTTTTATTTTTTAGATCGCTCTCCTAAAGTTCAAATAAGCATCATGGAAATTCTTTGTTACTTTTGCAGACCGTTTTGCGCTATTATTTAAATTCAACTGTCTAAAAGCATTTTTAGACAGTTGAATTTGAATTTGAACAGATGAAATTGTATTATACTGACTGAAATTATAGTTTCAGTCAGTGCTATATAATTTCATTATTAGTCGGCATCTAATTTTTTTCTGTTAGTTTAATGATTTTCCTTTTTTAACATTGCAAAAAATATGGTTAATGCCATATTTTTTGTATATTTATGCTGAATCTATAATACCCATCAGAAAAACTTTTCAATTATTGTCGAAGTCTGGGATATTTTATTATTATATATTATACATAAAAATAGATTAGAAATTTCACACAAATAATGCTGCATTTATTGTTATTTTATTATTTGTTTTAATATAAATTTGAATAAGCAAACTAGTTATGAGTTTGAAAGTTGAATGGTATTGTGTCTCGCTGACATTTCACCGCAATATCGTTTAAGGTGATGATCTTTATTTGAATAGCAATTAACGTACAAATTCAATTTAATTTTATTATTTTTAGCTAATCTTTGTATTATCAATTGTAAATGACGATGGTTTGTGGGAAAACATGAGTGTATCTTTTTGGTCTCAACATAACTCGAACTTTAAATGCGATTATCAACATAAAATTATTTTGGGTCTGACAAAATTGACAAATAGAACCTTGTTAATGCATCACAAAATGTAATTTTTAAGACAGAAAGTTGCCTTCTAATGAGTTTCCCTGGAATTAGTTATTTTTTGAATAACTGACTCCAAAAAAGACAAGGCAGATTTATTAATACATATATAAAACATGGATCATATTTTCTAACCAGTTCAAAAAAACTTTCGCAATATATACAGATAAAACCTTGTTTACCCAACGCGACCATTTCTTCTCATTACTATGGATATTAATTGCACGTGGTAGAGCTGTTTTTCAGTTTTATTATGGCTGCAGCGCGACGCGATCGAATCGACCGGGACAGGAAATCGCTGTCAAGCTGCTGCTGTCTTTCGTTTGGTCAGTGTCTAGAACTGGAGACCCTTTTTACTGGTAATGAGGCGTTTCTTGATAACCCTCTGGGGTTACAACTCGTTTGCATTTTTATTCGTAGTCGGTGATAGATAGATGTAAACGTGTTAAGGCCACTGTATTCACTTATCATCAGGTACTTTAAAATAAATATGTTTAATGTATACTGAAAAATAATTCGTCCAAAATGGTCGCAGTTTATATTTAATCAAAATTTAATATGCAAGTATAAATAGACGCTGTACATGTTTTAACGTAGTTGTAAAAAAAGTGGAATATGATAAATATAAACCAGCCATGCTGTAATTACTTGAAATTTCGAGAAAATATGGTGTACATGCGCATAATTGTAAAACCAAATGCAAACCGCACATGTATGTATTGCATACATATGCGTTTACCGCCGCGGTACCGCCAATCAACGAATGAGACGATGGCGATCAACAAACGGCTGTGGTACCTTTGAAAAATATTGAATAAATTGCAATGTATCTTCTTGTATTTCTAAATGTATCTTCGCATAATCATCACGCGAGTTCAGTCCTTTTTTCAGCATCCCATCCCAAAACAGCTATTTATATAATACCTCTTTATAACTTTTTTCTTCTTTTTTTTAGAAAAATATTAGTAATCTTATTAATTTACATTACTTATATTCCTTTTAATCACTCCTGATAAGCTGTGATTCGCTTGTGTTAGGAGTGGTTCACGACAGTAGTCAAATGGCGGATTCGAACACACGACCTTTTGAGTTATCAATCCGCGCCCTGCCATTAGGCTACTGTCACTTATAACTGAGGACTAAGATATATAGCTACAAACTTAGATATATAACTAATACACACACACACACACACACACACACACACACACACACACACACACACATATATATATATATATATATATATATATAAAGTTATATAAAATATATAACTGAGGACTAAGATGGAATGCCTCGTTTCCAGTAAAAAAGGGTATCCGGATCTCTACATTCACTATAAGACGAAACGCAACAGTATTAGGCTGCTATTTTACGCTGGTATTCTGTGAGAGCGTGGTCCTTCCCCGGCTGAGCCAATCCATTCGTGCTACAACCATAATCCCGCCAAACCTTAAACTTTTGGGTGGTTGTATGAACCTATTTTAGCGGTACTAGTGCCTTTTAAAATATGCAGGAAATAAAAGAAGCAGCAAACTTTTTGCTTAACTTGGGAGGATGGCTAGTAAGACCTAGTTTAATGTTATTTGGTGTAAACAAGCCATTATGGTAGTAAAACTTTTTGAGGATTTGGGTTCAATCTTGAATTTTGAAACTGGAATTTGGAAAAGGATGGACATAATACAGTATGCGTAGTTACTGTTGTTGAACATTTAAATATCATAACAGGACGTGATCCAAATATTGTTAAGTTTTTTTTGTGACGTCTTAGGCATCTTAATATCTGCTTGGGTTTGTAACATGTCCGCTTGATTGCTTTTTAATAGCCACTTAAGTAACAGATAGCGCTCTGTGAAATATATCCCAGTTTAGTATGTCCAATTCTTGCTCGTGTTATTATCTTTTGCTCATATCTCGTGTAAGGTTAATCTTCAATTTATGACACCATATTAAGTATAAAACAATTCGTAATCAAATTTAATCAAAATTATACGAATAAAAATACACTCCAAATATAAATTATAAAAATATAATATATCACACTTTTCTGTATAATCACCAGTATTATTATTAAGGTTTATTACAAGTCCACTGCTGAATATGAGCCTCATCCAGCAATACCATGAAGTTTCTGCGTCCATTACACATCGTTTCGTGGGGGCCACCCTACACCTTGCTTACCGACCTGAACTTTTCTGTATGGTAATAATCAATTATTCAGCACTATTGTATGGTCTAAATATTATAACCCATATAAGGGTCATCATTGTTATATTGAAATTTATTCGTAAGCTATTTTTACCACTTTCACAAGGACTTTAATGCTGTCTTCCTTTTTTTAAATAATAATCTACTAACATTCTACGTATGTGTTCACTATTTTATCATTTAACTGGCTTGACAGATATTGCTCTTTCCTGTCCGATAGGAGGCGCATTGAGTTTATTTTGAATACATTTATTAATGACGAGTTAGATTTTGTGATCGCAGTGTATACTTTGTTGACCTGAGATTATATTATTATAATCAAAAGTGTAATATAGGCCTTTTAACTACGACTTATGCGTAAATCGACACATTTAATTCTAAAATAAGTTCGTCTATGTTGGTTAAATATTTTCAAAAACACAAAATGATATATTTATACACTTAAAAAAACCTTTAAAAAAACAACATCAAAAATAAATAATTCAAACTAATTGTTCTGTATTTAAACGCAAATATAACGTAATGTAAATAAGATAGCGAGATGATTCCATGAGTGTTCAATATTGATGTTAATGAAACACTTTACTAGCGAAAAAAATTGAAATTATAAAATTCTTATTAATCAGGTCTCTAGTACATAGATACTTCTTCGAAACGTTACATCCACGGACGCGGACGGAGAGTTCGCTTGATTGGTTTTGATAGCCACTCACACCATCCACGATACCGTCCTGCAAACCCAATCTCAGTATCACGTGTTATTTTCTTCGTTGTGTTTTATTTCCGTTAGGAGTCCAAGTATCTTCCACGTTTTAAATGGAGTATTTTTAAAACCATTTACGACAACTTTGAACAGCCATAACAAAGTCTTAGTTTTTCTATCATGATTATTGTAATAACTTTATTTTTATGGAGATGTTATTCTTCTGTATCGTCAACTCGCAAAAGTATACTGCAGGAAATTAACCTCTTCTGTTGTAGGAAGGATTTATCTTAATCGTTGTAAATCGATTCTTGCGTAATGCACTCAAGCAAAACACATAAAACTTCTTAATTCGATACAAAATACATTTTGTGATGTCGGTTTCGTAGATAAAATAATTTTGTTCTAAACTAGCGCAAAGTTCATACTAGTTGCCTGAATCACAGGGTCTATACGAATACGGTGGGTATTATTATTATTGTAACTTGTCCCTCTTTTCACATGCATGTTTTGTGTGATCATATTAAGGGAATATAGTAAGTTTCGTCCCCACTTGCCCGCGCGTCTTATGCTATGTACCGACATGTTTGTAATCACTAATACTGTAAGTAGAAAGGTCGTTAGACAGTTATTTCATTAGGTATATATAGTATTATCATATTTATGCCTGTTTCTTAACGCCAAGCCAGTCGCTTCTTATTTTTATTACGGCTATTTCCCATTTTAACTTTACGTCGTTCTGTTGCGTAATGTGTATTCTGATCGTAAGCGACACAACCTCCCCCTTCAAAGGCCGAAGCGAAGTGACTGGGCGGCAGGAATCACGCTTCAAGAGGCCGATAGTTTAGGTTATTTCTTTTTACAGTGAAAATAATGGTATTTTAAAAAAGTAAATAACATAAGCACTGCTTTATAGTTAGTTCAGTTAGTATGCAAAGTTTCATGATCTTATTTAAAGTATTTTATGAGTAACAGCGGTTTATTGTTTATTTTGGAGGTAACCTTGGATTTTTTTTCTATCGAGAAAATTTTACGAAATCGTGTTTTCGTCTAACATAGTCCTTAACATTAATCCTCAACTTTACCATATATTTATTTCAAAATTAATGCTGCAATATTTTCGGCATAACGAAGGATCTTGCTAAGCCATTTGAGATTATATTTCCCCTTAAGGATAATTCACGTTACACCGTATCGCGTCCGGGCTGGGCCCCGGCCGAGCCTCATCCGGGGCACGGTCTAGCATCTAAGCATACATTTTGTTTGAAGTAATTCGTGCTTTACCGTGGCCCGGCCGTGCGCGGCCCGGACCCGGACGGGGCACGGCGTCGAAAAGTCGGTGGGTATTGTTTCCCGGCTCCGGTTTGGCCCAGCCCCGACACGTTGTAACATGAACGTGTATGCCAGGCGCCCGTAGGGCACTCGACTACAAATCTTTGAGATGTGAGCAGCCCAATATCGAAATACACCATGAAAAATTGCTAGAATGTGTGCGCAAATATCCTGTAGTTTACGACATCATCCATCCTAAGTATTTGGATAGTAAATAAAAAATGTTATTTGGAAAACAGCATCAATTCAAGTTGTGAAAATTGCATATTTAACTCAAGCGTCACGTCTATCGACTGATAAAACACTAGTAGACACAAACAGCCCGGTTCACGGTAGACATGCCCCGGGTGGAGCCCGGCCCGTTCGCGACACGGTGTAACGTGAATCATGCTTAACTCATTCGTATGTATTTTCATGTCCTATATTTACAAAATCAATACACATTTATTAACAAAGTATTTACGGATATTATCGCGTTCAATAATCCTATTTTGAGTTGTAATATTTTTGCGCGATTATTCTAAAATATAAAATGACTTCTACTTCAAGTTCGTAATTTAGTCTTATTTTAATATCTATTATATAAAATCAATTTCCGTCCGTTATTATCGCTCAAAATGAGTTTGTTAAATTTTTTGTGTGTATTTGTGTGGGTCTACAGATGGCTTAGATTTGCAATTGGACCCCGCAAGTGGCATTGTTGTGGCGATATAGGAATCGTCAGTGCGAAGCCAGGGCGTACATTATAAAAATAATAGAAGAAATATTTTCATCAATATTTTCAAAATATATCCACTAACGACTTAAATATTATTAAGGTATTTACAGCACGATATTCAGATATGACCGCAGAATCACAAGCGTTTTCAGTATTATTTTTCCAGCCTTTAAGTAAGGTTGCGTGATAAATGATCCGCAGCCTGACAAGTGTTGTGAGCTTTTTTCGAAGCTCGTATATTTTACCAAGGTTACGTATATTTTTAGATGTTTTAGATTTTTAACTTATACCGTTACTGTAACAGCCTACTAAAGTCCAGTTCTGAATATAGGCCTCCCCTATAGATTGTCTAATAGGGGATATATTTGCCATAGTTGCCATGTTTGGCAAGCGGGTTGGCAACCGCAGTTTTTATCGTTAGTCGTTACGAGGAAAACGCTGTTTCGCAGCTCGTGATTTGTTTTCTTTTGTTGCGTTTTACGACACAAACGGGGCGATATGGGGCGGTGGATATTGTTACTTGTCCAGTACACAATGAACTTATGTATATTAAAAATATTATAATAAATGAAACCAATTTTATGTATTTTATCGCGTTTAATTTATAATTATTAACCCCTGACCTTTCGGGTGTTTTATAGCACGATCAAGGGGAAGACTGTGGTTTTTCTGTGAGGTGTTGTGTGGTGATGCACGTCATTGTAATATTTGTATATATTGTATCGAGTCAATAGTGTAAGCATTTCTACGGTTCCCTACACGCACAATACGAAATACAACAGAATTATTGTGCTGTTCCAGGCAGGTATAATGCGGGTGCGTGTTCCTACCCCGGTCGGCCCGACTCAGTCATGCTGCAGCCATAACATAGCCGCAGCATGGCTCTACCCCATAATTTTTAATGATTGCTTCATAGCTTGCATTTACAAAAATAACAATAACACTGTTTAATTTTCTCTGAATATACAATTTAAATCGTCTCAAAATAGCAGCTTGGCGCTTCTGTGTTTCGAATGGTGAGTATAGAGAACCGGAGACCCTTTTCGCTGGAAACGAGGCATTCCATCTTAGTCCTCACTGGCGACAACGCATATGTGTATTTTGATTCTAAATCGAGGATAAATGTATGTGTTTATGGGTCACATCTTCACTTGCCATCATGTGGAATGTGGGATCGTTTGTCACCCTATCCAAAAAATAAATATAAAAAATAAAACAGCTCGCTTATTCATAAAAACACAGCACTACAAAATGGAATCTGTATAAATCCGTCTACTATTGTATGTAATTCTTTGCTTTTTAATTTATTTTCCCAATAGGTTTTTCAACTTTTACCAACGATTGTAGAAGTGGAACTTGACAAAGATATGAAATAAAGTTCAATTACTTTAACACTAAATTTCGTTCGTGCACATTGTAAACAGGATGCCGGAATTCGAACACAACGTTCACACTTATGCCATATATTTTATATATTGATTTGCAGTTATTGCCAGTTCAGAGGGTGGCACCTGATCGTTAACCTAGTACAATTTCACTAATGTTATTTTTATTTTTACTTCAATTTTATCTTAAGATGTGCTTTTCGACAGATGTTGAATTATTAATAAATATTGCAACCTTAGATAAATGTTAATCATTAATCTAAAGTGAACAGCAAAATATGATTATTAATTTAAAGTAACTACATATATGGAATTAACACTCAAAAACTTAATAAAATAAATCAAGTAAAATCTAATAGTGAACAAAGTTGTTCAAACAATAGAGCAGGTGATCTAACCTTATCATCAGCAATTGGAAATCAACGACGAAGGAACTCGACTTGCGTGCATGTGGTTTTAAAAGTAAATAGAACTTACTTAGTAATATTTTCTTTGTTTTGAATGTTTTTTCCTTCTTTTTTTTCACCTCCGATGTGGATAATGTCACTGGATACACATTTCTTTGTACACCCGAATAATCCTTTAAATACCATTGCCCTATATTTTGGGTTTACAAAGATTTTGGACATTTTGAATGTTTGCTAACGCACACTAATGTGTCCTTTGCTTTGGATAATGAATAACAATCTTATCAACATAGGTGCTGAAAACAGTGACTAAGTGAAAAGTACCTTGTAGTTTTGATAAATGGTGGTTATATATCATCATTTATTCATTATATATCACTATTCATTCATCGTTATTATAATATTTGGTTATTTATATTGCTCATTAAAATAATTCAGCTGAATCGTAATAATAAAAATATTATTCATTTCATCAACATCATCACCATTACAGCATATTAAAAGTGCAACGGTGGACATAGACCAACCCCCATAGATTAGCTCACAGGTTATGAGATATTTGCCTTAGTTGCTACGCTTTGCACGCGTGTTGGAAACTCCAGTTTTTATCCTTTAAGTGAATATCAATAACAAGCTGTTGCTCATCTCCTGGTTGATTTTCTTCTAACAATGTTTCTATAATCTTTACCTTTTATAATTTTAATTTTTGTAATATTTTAAACAGCTCTATGTGCATTACTTCATTCATACTATCAATAGTGAATCTAAGATAACACCTTACGTCATGGATTATAAATTATTTTCCCATTTAATTTCTTTTCTGTACACATTTCAAGACTATTGCTATTATAATTATGAATCTAATAACATGGGCGATTGCCAAAGAGTAATTTATAAAATTACATTATCCCACTGAATACGTTGAACGTTCCAATGTGGTAACGATAAATCGACACAAAACAATAAAAAATCTTTCTTGACACCTCTCAGCCCATAAAGATTCTATTAGATCTTTAATGAATATTTATTTATAAAGTGCAAAATTTTGTAGGAGAAAACCCTAAATAGATTTCAACATTTCGTAAACACAATAAATTTACGAAAACTTTACTCCATACTAGACTATAACAATACCCGGTTTGTAAGCACAGGGCACAGACTACAAACTTATGCCATTTA
This sequence comes from Parnassius smintheus behrii, assembly GCA_036936625.1. Classification (NCBI taxonomy): domain Eukaryota; kingdom Metazoa; phylum Arthropoda; class Insecta; order Lepidoptera; family Papilionidae; genus Parnassius; species Parnassius smintheus. Next base: position 8,261,882 of record JAUPFT010000003.1, read on the forward strand.
TAATGTACCCGGGGCGATGCAGTAGTAAATAAATGTTTGAACACTCTCCTCGAGGCGTCTTGTAAACTGAAATATTTCGAAATGTTAAATACGATCCCTTTAGTATAAATGGACTACAATAGATAAGTAAGATGAAGTCGCAATGTCTCAGCCATATAGCTAAAAGAAACGACCACCGATGCGGAAGAAAAGACCTCGAGTGGCAGCCTCGTACTGGTAAACAAAGTGTAGGTCGACTTTCACACTGGATGGAGTGACGATCGAGTAAGACATGCAGGTAGCTAAGGACCATGTCATTTGCATTCGGGAGAGGCATATATTCATAGGTTGACTTGTAATGGGCGGGTGTGGAGGATAATATTGATGATGAAAGAACCACGGCTTATTTTCAAGTCAGACAGCTTTGCGTAAGATAAAGGTCAAAAGTTAATATCCTATCCGTATCGATTCGTGAGAAGTAACGGTTCCTAACCACCTTTTATTCATTAAACCAAAATGTTTTTTATTTATTTATAAATTAACATGAAATGAACTACATAGACATTAATTTTCAAGCTGTTTACATATCTCTATATGGGGACATTCAATCTCCATTTAACCATGCTACGGGGTATGATTTAATTTCTAAGTGTATTAAAAATGCTAAAAATCATTTTGCTAATATCCACGTAATAAAATAAGATGATGGATCTTACCTAGTTTTAAGAGCACCTCCCGCCCTACATTAATTGCGTTCAGCCACCGCCGAGACTACTTCATCTGAAGATGCCTCTTGTAGAGGCAGAGCACGTGCCGTATTTAGCCTCTAAACGAGGCATCTTCTTCGTCATCTAAATATTTATTAATAAAGTCTAAGGTTTTGTGATCGCAGTATTCTTTTCGTTTTTTTTTCTTTATAAGAAAAGGATGACAAACGAGAACACAGTCCATTTGATGATAAGTGGTTGCTGTGGCCCATAGACATCTACGTCTATCCTCGATTACGGATCAAAATGCAGATGCATTGTCACTCGTGAGAACTAAGATGGAATGCCTCCTCATCTATCAACGGTTTGTGTGTCTTTCATAGTATAGTGGTGTTGGGTGAAGCCATGCTGGGATTAGTGGTGCCGGGGTTAGTGCACGCAATTACGGAAGGGCGGGATATGCTCTACAAACACACGCTTTTTCGTATCGTAGCAATTTGATATTTAATATCTTTAGTATACTAGATCTCCGCAATATAACGCTTGATTCTATCAATTATTCTAAATTTATAGCACACTATCTTTGAATTATTATAGTCTGTAAAAATCATTAAAATTGGTTTATTATACACAAAGATGACCGAGTAAAGGCGGTGTGAGAGTATCCACTACCCTTTATCGCGCCGAGGTTTTCGAGAGAAGCGACAGAGGGAAAATGTAACAGGAAATGGACAGCAGCAATATTCTGATAACAGCTCAAAATGATAAAACACTGCGATTTCCAAGAAATAAAAACCCGCTTGCCAAGAGTGGTAACTATGGCAAAATCCCCCCATAAGGCAATCTGTGAGGGAGGCCTATGTTCAACAAAAACAGAAAGAGAAACTTTTTTATTCAATATGGATTATAAATAATACTTATTGAAAGTCACTTTTTTTCATTACCACTGGTTCGCAAAAAAAAAAACATCTGTCCTGGGAAGAACCAGCAAGAAACCCAGCGGGACTATTTAAAAAAACAGCTTACAATCTCGTACTTTACGATTAACAACACTAAAAAACAAATTAGAAATAGCTTGGTAGCGATCACCCTTCCCAGGGGTTATTATCATCCATAAATTCCTTAATATTTATAATAACCCTGTTTACACAAACTTAGTTTAATAAAGTTTTTGAACTTTTTGTATGTCAAATTCTGTATATTTTCTAGGATTTTGTAGTAGAAGCGCTATACATCGCCCCAAGAATGAATTACTGACTCCGTGAAGTAATGGATCAATCGATACAAAGATACTGTGTAAAATACATAAAAAAGTACATACAATCGATTTGTGAACCTCCTTTACCGTTAAAGTTGCCTTTTGAAATGAATTTTCAGACACATTCCGACGTCACTTACACTTAAGCGTATATTACGCGCTCATGCAGCCGTCAATCATTGCATTACACGGTAAGTTATTGGTCAACCATAACTGTGATTGTTGTAAAACTGACAGCCTGCATGCGCGCATCATTGTAAAATGTAAAGATAACTTTTAGGTACAAAGTCTGTGCGATGATAAAATGAGAATATTTTTATTCTTTCTTTATATTTGCAACAGTTTATATCGCTTTATTATCAGGTTTTATTAAAATATAAACCTTTTTGTTATTTGACTATGAAGAGGTTATGTAATATTCACCACTCGATATCGTTCCGTGGGTGTCGTAAGAGGCGATAGAGTTAAACGTTTGGAACCTTTATTCATCGGTAGACTTTTAATTTGCTGTAACGGTAACGGTTTTGTTATGCGTGGTACATATTAAAAAGTTAAAGGTCTTAATTACTTGTAATATCTGCACTTGATAAAAGTTAAGGTACCGTAGTAGTATTTCATTTACACTTTTAAGTAGCGATTATAATTATCACACAAATTTTATAAACCACACAGATATGTTTGTGCACCGATAAAATTATATAAAAGTTATCAAGTAATCCAATAAAATTTAGATAAAAGAATCCCACCGTCTGAAATAATAAAAAATGATGATGGACCGATTTGACGATAAGAAAAATACTGCAACTTCTAATTTTCCTATTTATTTTCAACGATTTTGAGAATGTGTCTGAGATAAAGGTAGTCTTGAAACTTATATTATTAGAATAAGAAAAGTTAATTATTTACCGTTCCCTTTAAAAAAACACACGGTATAAAAAGGTACTCTTTCGTCTGAATCTCTACATAGTATAAAACAAAGTCGCTTTCAGCCGTTTGTACGCTTAGATCGTTTAAACTACTCAACGAATTTTGATACGATTTTCATCAATAGAGAGAATAATTCAAGAGGAAGGTTTATATGTATAACTATATATGCAATTCTTCTGTCCGTGTGTATGTGACTGAGTTCCTAAGCGGCTGGACAAATTGCGATTAGGCCCGGTAGGTGGCGCTGATGTCGAGATCCAGAAACGGATTACTAGTTTATAATAGGTATTAGCAAAAACGCTTGGTCTGTAATATACAAAACCGAAAACCAAATATTCATATTTGCACAAATCATTTAAACAGTATAAATACATATCAAATACTTATTTGAAATACACCATTTTAAAAAATTAAAGAAAAAACTTGTGTCTAACCCAAATTTTACATTCAAGCAGATTTATTTACGAGTACGTGATCCATTTCACTATTAGATTCTACGATAAGGGCTCAGGGTGAAAAGTTAGCAAAAGCTTCATGACAAATGTGCAGTACTTTCTTTAGGAAATATACGTAATTTACTACACAGCGACTGTTATGTCTGTGACAACTATGAAAAATTGCTTACGCAATTTCGATAGATTTTCGTTGAGATCGAATTTATTATTGTAACATTTGTTTTCGACTATGTTATTGTTTAGCTAAGCTATTCTTAGGACTTCTCTGTGTTGTTGTTCATATTGTTTTTCTATGTCTCCGTTTCGTCAATATGTTGCGGTGATGGCGCCGTCTTAAATATAAAAAAAAGAATAATTCTAAACTTGTTTTTAATCAAGTTTTATAAAAGCCTACCCAAGTCGGCGGAGCACGCTAAGTTTTTAAAAGAAATCGATGTTCAATTTGGCATAGACAATCTGGTTGATGCCACATAGATGCCAGGTGAGACAGGCAAAGGAGTGGAGCTACAAAGTTGTGAAACATTTGCTAATGCATTATATTTTTGTTACATAAATCAGTTGTTTACGTATGAAAATAGAATGTACTTAAAATCGAAAGCTTTCATTTATTTTTATAAAGCTAGCTTTTAGCTAATTTTTAAGCAAGGGAGCCTGTTACCAGCATCGACATCAATAATGTTTTGTTAAAAAAAATCGTTTTGAGTATTATTTCTATCACGAAATCTATTTTTTTTTATTTAAATTCTAAGCAGCAGCCCGGTGTCAGGAAGTTCGCGATCTTTCACCACAGTGCCTGTTCAGCCGTAAAGCTATTTGTTCTTCGTCTGATCTCCTTCTGGTTGTGTTGAATTACCGTCCCATCGGACTTTAAGATTGAGGTAAAATACACACGCACTTGCGCACACTACTATCTTGTCCTGCGTGGATGACCAGTCTCCGTTGAGATTGACCATCTTAATTCGCATTCCGGTCTGGAGGAAATTATTTTTATTCCTCTTATAAAAACAGTAGTGTTTTAACGATGGTATGGAAGGGAAAATGTAACAACTTTTTTTTAAGTGCCTATTTAAAGACTATTGAAGGGGAGTGCCATTTTGCACCTTAATCATGTATAGATTTAGTTAATGTGTAATTTAATTGAAAATTAAATTTCTCTGTTTCGGGTAATGACCGTAAAAATGTAGTGATGCTGTGAGAATACGATCATTAAGAAAAATGTCAGGTGTGATTATGAATGATAGGATGAGACATTGTGTCAATCAGTGGTTTGGGCACATAAGTAAAACGCATGAAAAAGCAACATAACGTAAATTTATAATGCAGAAATGAGTGACAGGGTCAGCAATGGCCACAATAAATGAAATTTATTGACAAAGGGGAACCAGGCAGATTTAGTACCGCAAACTTTTTCGTTGTTTTGTTATGGAAATAATACAAGATATTAAGGTAACTAAGCCATTAATTTTCATGTAAGTGTTATATTTTTAGAACTTGGTATTAATTAATAATATCAATAAAAAGATTTGAATGAATTAACGTAATATAATCATAAACTAAACGCAATTATGTTATTAGAAGTTTCCATAAGTAATATAACAGAAATATCGAAATGGTAATTCATTATATACAAGTAGAAATAACAATATATATATATATATATATATATATATATATATATATATATATATATGTATATATATAATTAACCACTTACATATTATATCTAAGAATACATTAATTGTTGTATACAATCACAATATTTAACGATTTAATGATAGAAATGATTTTAGTCATCAATTTTTTTATTCATATGGCAATTATTTACTGCTATTTGACAGGTGAAGAAAATCTGCCTTTTTATTCTATTTTTCGTTGTTGTATTGCAAATGAAGAAGAACAAAGACCGGCTAATACAGTTTCTCCTTGGATCCACTCGCGAAAGGTATACATACTATAGCTATTATTAATTTTCTTTATTCGATTTAAACTGAGAAATGAAATGATATTGTAGCGGCGCTGTCGTCGCGCCTCAAGTGAAATGCACCGAAGCCTAAATCACGCTATCAACATTCCGAATTATAAACAGTATATATAGAACATCTCCGAACTATCACACGGAGTGTTGGCCGCTCCCCGGGCAGAACACCTTGCCCGGCGGGAGATCTCCCCTTTTCCTTCAACGGCCACAGTGGTGACCCCGACGTGATCTGAACACGAAACCAACAACCTCCGGAAACTTCAAGCTTCATCATCGTCATAGAGTACCCCAACCATTCGCTCCCGAGCAGATATCGTCTGCAGTCTTTCATATCTTGCAAGCCATCTGGCTTCATAAGGTTGTTCGCAGCACTGGAATAATGAAGAATTATTATTCCAAGCTGCTCCTTCGAGCTATTCTCTGCGCTATACAGTGTTTGGCACGGCTCTGAGCCTTACTGCTCACCTCTGCTTCACGGCACTCTCGCAGATTATTTGCCTTCTTCTCGACTCACCGCAGACTACAAGGCAATCTCCTGGCACTTGCACATTCGTCGGCAACGAGGCTGCACTATCGACCTCCGGTCCGAACAGGGGGGTGATGTAGCGGCGCTGTCGTCGCGCCACAAGCAAAATACACCGAAGCCTAAATAACGCTATCAACATTCCGAATCATAAACAGTATATATAAAAAATCTCCGAACTATCACACGGAGTGTTGGCCGCTCCCCGGGCAGAACACCTTGCCCGGCGGGAGATCTCCCCTTTTCCTTCTACGGCCACAATATTAATTATTTTCCACTATTACCACGCATGTTGGAATTCAAGCTTTTCTTTATTTTATATTTTTTGTTTTAGCTTCGTTTTGGTGATGAAGCTTGTGTGCCATGTTGGCTAAAAACCAGAAGAACTAGGTGTGCTCCACTAGTAGAACATTTACAACCCTCTTCACTTGTCATCATGTGGATGGTGATCATTCTCTTGTAACGTGTGCTGTATACGGTCAGATTGTGACCACCACAACATCAGATGAAGAGTGGAATTTCGATAATACTGCCCGTTTGTTGGAGCACCAGCAGGTATATATGAAATACCATATTTATAGTAACTATCTTTAGTAATTTATTTATTGTTTTAGCTTCGTTCTGGAGATGAAGCTTGTGTCATGTTGGCTAAGAGCCAGAAGAACTAGGTGTGCTCCACCAGTAGAACATTTACAACCCTCTTCACTTGTCATCATGTGGATGGTGATCATTCTCTTGTAACGTGTGCTGTATACGGTCAGATTGTGACCACCACAACATCGGATGAAGAGTGGAATCCCGACAATACTGCCCGTTTGTTGGAGCACCAGCAGATATATATGAAATGCTATTTTTATAGTAACTAGCTTTAATTATTTATATATTGTATTTAAATGTGGTTTTTTGGTGATACATTACAGCACATGCACTCAGCAATGGTATAACAACACGAAATAAAGCCAGCTAGCTTATTAGAGCTAGCTAGCTTTATTTCAAGACATTATTATTAATTCTAATACTAATATTTATATATTTTTCTACTCTAAGAAAAGATATAATATCTTTTCTTCTACCTAGGCTGCACTAAAAGTATCAGGAATTGAATTTTTCCACTGTTCCTGTCATATTAAAATCTTTTTAATTGAAAACTCCTTGGTTTTAAAAATCGAATACAGTCACCCAAGAAAACGTTGATGCTGTGCGTAAGGTGATTGAGGGAGATCGACATGTGCCATACCGCGAAAGTCAGGCAACTTTAGACATTGGCATGAGTTAAATACAAATAATCTTGCTTGAACAATTAGGTATAAAAAAGTTGTTTTCCCGACGGATACCGCATTCACTCTGTGAAGAGTAAAAAGCGGCTCGCGTTACTTGGTGCGTCAGAACTCTCGAAAGATTCCACGCAGGATCCTGAAATGCTGTATACAACATCGTATTAGGTGATGAATCCTAGATATATGCGTACAAACCCGAAACAAAAAACCAGTCATGAGTTTGGGTGTTCGAAAAAGAGTTAAAGCCAACAAAAATTGTTCGTTCACGGAGTGTTGCAAAAACAATGGTGGCCACGTTTGTCTCCCAAACAGGCCATGTTACGACTATTCCTCTTGAGGGACAAAGAACGGTTAATGCAGAATGGTATGCTAGCATTTGTTTGCCACAATTTGTTTAGTCGTTTCTGAATTCCGTAAAGAGAACTGCAACTACCGCATCATCCTCCATCACGACAATGCGAGTTCTCACACCGCACAGAGAACAAAAGAGTTTTTAGACCAAGAAAACATAGAATTATTAGACCATCCGCCGTCCAGCCCCGACTTAAGCCCTAATGATTTCTATACTTTCCCTAAAATAAAGAATAAATTGCGTGGACAGACATTTTCATCACCTGAAGAAGCTGTGGACGCCTACAAAACGGCCATTTTGGAGACCCTAACTTCCGATTGGAATAGTTGCTTCAATGATTGGTTCCATCGTATGGAAAAATGTGTCAAATTTCGCGGAAAATACTTCGAAAAGCAATTAAAACATTTTTAAAAAGTAATGTTGTGTCACTTCCTTGATTCCCGAAATTTTCAGTGCCGCCCTCGTATCTCTATATATTTGGATAATCTGTTTATTATGTAGTTTAACTGCCATGAAATATGGTTCAGAACATAGATAAAGAAAAAAAACACAAAGAAAAAAAACTTCATAAATGGATTTTACTTAATTGTTTCTATACTGAGTTTGTTTGTTTCTATAATGAGTATCTTGATCACAAAAATCAAAAAAAAAAATACATATTTAAATATCTGTATCCAAAATGCTTGATTTTTTTGCTGTGAGTATAAATAACTTCGATAGTTGTATAATAATTATTAGTTAGTTATTTTTACTGTTTTTACATACGAACATTTATATTTTGATATTTGTAAAGATTGAGTGACATTGTTTTTAATATAATTATTTTTTTGACATTTATTTTATTATCAAATGGACATTTTTATATTACATTAATAAGTTTAATTCTTCAATAATTGAAAAACATTGTTATATCTATTTAGTCAAATTATGCACGCCTTGATAAGGCAGAATGTAAAGGTACTTATGGTTTAATAATACTCTTGTAATATCTACCTACATTCTATACAAATAAATAATTATGAATTATGAAAAATGGATTTTAGGCAATATTAATTTCGTTCTCTTCCTAAGTTGTATATTTTGTCACCAGCTTTTTGAAATATATCTACATTTTTGTTACTAATTTAGATGATTCTAATATGTATAATAATGTAACTGTTAATAATAATCTTGTATTGTATGAAGTATGGTTCTAGCAAATATTAGCTCCAGGGAAAGCCCTAGAGCCAATATTTGCTACTACTCTTATACATTGTTTTGACCGATAATATATTATATAAATAATTTTGGATGTCTGTGCAGTTACCCCACAACGGTATACGATTAACTCTTGCTATGCAAAGGGCATTACTCTTAAATGTTGCTAACCCTGGGACACTTACGGGGTGGGTTCTACTAACAACAAAGAGCCCGTTTCCTCACTTATTCACACAACGGATATACGATATAGCTATTTGGCGAAGGTTTTCTGTAAGGTGGAGGCAACCAATTATTGTATCTCAAGAACCATTCTCCAGCTTGAGTTGCTCAAATTCAATCAGGAATCTCGCTGTCTCCTACCCATTATCTTGTTTGTGTTTTTTTCATGCTTGAAAATGTTGGGCACAACTTATGTCCATCGAACTTAGTGTTTAATGTGTATTTCATCAATACTATTTTTATATCTATGACCATCTCATGAAATAAATCATTAACAGATGTCATCAATAAATGAAGTTTGCGAAGTTTACTGGGACAATGCTCGAGATTTGAGCTTACATGTACCAGAAGGCTCACAAGAAAGACCCCAGCATATTGTGTTGTCCAATATAAGAACTTCCTCTTTCATGCAATACATACACCAGAGGTATTCCGAGAGAGAATAGATGGTTTAGAGAGAATAAACCCAATGCTGCTTGATTTTAAAATTAAGTCCTGCCATTTTCCGCTAAAACTTTGTATTTTTAGTTGCAGAAACAAACGTGATTGGGCGGGACGCAATCAGAAGTTATTGCTGTAACTGCATTGTAGGTTTATGAGCAGTGGGATGCTACTCACATGTTATGAGTATTATTTGGTACCTAAGCCATGCTCGCCATGAGGGTATTACCCGGCCTGACACCTTCTTAGATGAAGTTTTATTAATAATTCATTAAATATAAGTACAATAAAATAAATGAACATAAAAAACAAAATATTTTTTATTTACCTACACTCAAAACCCCATCAGAATACCTGTAAATGGCTTTGTCGAAATATCTAATTTGTATTCATGTAACGTTTATATGCTGTTGGTGTTCCAAACAAAAAAACTTAAAAAATAAGAACTTCATCATTATAAAATTCTTGTAGTCCGCTGCTGAATATACGTATCTTCTAATCCACAGCGCTGAGTAGATACAGATCCTCATCTCAATCTACCTACTTAATGATAGAACTACGCTGTATCTATGATATAGTTGTAGCACGAATGACTCTGCTCGACCAGGGAAGAACGCTCTCTTCCCTGGTCGAGCAGAAGTTCCGAAAACAGTGACTTTTCGAAAAATAGCTTGTAGTTTCGATAGATTGTGGTTATGTATCTTCTATTTATTCATCGTTATCTAAATATTTGGTTACTTATATTGTTCGTTAAAATAATTCAGCTAAAACCTAATAATAAAAATAATATTTATTTCTATAATCATCACCATTACAGCGTATTTAAAGTGCACTATTGTACTTAGACCAACTTCCATATGTTAGCTCATAGGTTATGAGATATTTGCCTTAGTTGCTAAGCTTTTCATGCGTGTTGTAAACTCCATTTTTTGTCCTTTAAGTTTTTACTAATAAGATACTGTTGCTCATCGTCTGTTTAATTTTCCTCAGAGTATTGTTCTATAATGTTAACCTTATAATAATTATAATTTTTTGCTATAATTTAAACAGCCCTATGTGCATTACTTCATTCATACTATCAATAGTTAATGTAAGATCACATCTTACGCCATGGAACCCAGATATTTTCGCATTTGTTTTCTTTAATACAAGTTAACACACATTTCAAGACTAATTTTAGTTTGCTATTATAATTATAAATCTTATAGCATGGGCGATTGCCACAGATTAATTTATAAAATCATACATTATTCCACTGAAAACATTCCAATGTGGTAACGATAAGTCGACACGGAAAACTAAAAAACCTTTCTTGACACCTCTCAGCCCATAAAGATTCCATGAGACCTTTCATGAATATTCATTCATAAAGTGCAAAATTGTATAGAAGAAAACACTAAATAGATTTGAACCTTTTGTAAACACGATATATTTACGAAAACTTTACTCCATACAATAGATATAACAATACCCGGTTTGTAAGCACAGGGCACAGACTACAAACTCATACCATTTATAATGTACCCGGGGCGATGCAGTAGTAAATAAATGTTCGAAAACTCTCTTTGAAGCGTCTTGTAAACTGAAATAATTCGAAATGTTAAATACGTTGCCTTTAGTAAAAATGGACTACAATGTATCTGTAAGTTGAAGTCGCAATGTCTCAGCCATATATCTCAAAGAAACGCCCACCGATGCGGAAGAAAAGTCCTCGAGTGGCAGCCTCGTATTGGTAAACAAAGTATAGGTCGATTTTCTAAACACTGGATAGAGTGGCGATTGAGTAAGACATACAGGTAGCTGCGGACTATGCTTTTTGTATTTGGGAGAGGCCTTTATTCAGCAGTTGACTTGTGATGGGTGGCAAAGATAATGATGTCGATGACGATGAAACCAGAATACACAGGCTAATTTTAAAGTCAAACAGGTATGCGTAACATATAGGTCAAAAGTTGAGATCCCGTCCATATCGATTCTTGAGAAGCAAAGGTTCCTAACCACCCTTTATTCGTTAAACCAAAATATTTTTTATTTATTTATAAATTAACATAGTATTAACTACATAGATATTAACTGTTTACCCTTCTCTATCTGGTCACATTCAACTGGTGGTTGCTTCTCCATCTTTGGACACTTAGTCACGATTAGCAAATCACATAAGTTTATATTTATGATGATGTACAAAAGGGCATAAGTGGCCGTTTTTTTTCCAAAAGCCAAACGTGCCTCATCCTAGTAATTGATGGATGTGGCTATCGGCCGATGTCAAATAATCCATTCTAAAATGGTGAACAAAAATTCGATAGACTGATCTTAGGAAACAACAACACAGCTATGCGCTAACAAGCCACTTGTTTAAGATAATTCTTGCCAACTGACGTATTCTTTGAAAGAACTACGCATCATCATCACTAAGAAAAGTTTTAAAAAAAAATTAGAATATTAATAAAAACTGAAAGCTGGCTTCTTAAAACTAAAAAAAAATATCTACGCAATATATTTTGGAGTCCGCGCTTATACATTCTATAATAAATGTCTTAACAACAATTTTAATGATTCTCCCTTTTGAGTAGACTCAAAAATACAAATATAAGCTCGAGTTAAAAATGGAGTCTATAAACTTCAATCTCCATTTTACCAGGCTTATGATTTCATTTTTAGGTTTATTAAAGATGTTTAAAATCAATTTGCTAACATCCACGTAATAAAATAAGATGATGGGTCTTACCTAGTTTAAAGAGCACCTTCCGCCCTATATTAAATGCGTTCAGCCACCGCCGAGACTACCACATCTGAAGATGCCTCGTGTAGAGGCTAAGCACGTGCCGTATTCAGCCTCTACACGAGGCATCTTCTTCATCATCTAAATATTTATTAATAAAGCCTAAGGTTTTGTGATCGCAGCATTTTCTTTGTCGATTTTAATATTATACTCAAAAAGTGTGATATCTATATATCTAACTTTTTGACATCAATTCTCGATTGCGAATCAAAATGCAGATGCGTTATCACTCGTGAGAACTAAGATGGAATGTCAGAAATACTAAAAAATAACGATGGACTTATTTGAATCTCAAAAATAATTTACTGAAAATGAATGTTCTGAGAAATAAGAAAAATATTACAACTTGTCATTTTCCTATATATTTTCAACGATTTTAAAAATGTATCTAAGATAAAGGTAGTCTTGGAACTAATACTCTTATTATTAGAATTAGAAAATTAATTATTTACCGATTCCTTTTAGAAAAACCACACGGTATAAAAAGGTACTTTTTCGTCTGAATCTCTACAAAGTATAAAACAAAGTCGCTTCCAGCCATTTGTACACTTAGATCTTTTTACGCAACGGATTTTGATGCAATTTTTATCAATAAACATAATAATTTAACAAGAAGGTTTTTATGTATAATTATATATGTAATTCTTCTGTTCTTGTGTATGTGACTGAGCTCCTTAATGGCTGGACTAATTTCGATTGGGCCCGGTAGGTGGCGTTATTGTAGATATACAGAAACCACCCGTGCGAACCCGGGGCGGATCGTTAGTCTATAATATGTTTTAGCAAAAACGCTTAGTCTGTAATGTACAGAACCGAAAGCCAAATATTCATATTTGCAAAAATCATTTTAACAGTTAAATACATATCAAATACATATATTGAAATACACCATTTAAAAAGATTAAAGAAAAAACTTGTGTCTAACCCAAATTTTACATTCAGGCAGATTTATTTACGTGTACGTGATCCATTTCACTATTAGACTCTACGTAAGGGCTCAGGGTGAAAAGTTAGCAAAAGCTTCATGACAAATGTGGAGTACTTTCTTCGGGAAATATACGTAATTTACTACACAGTGACTGCTATGTCTGTGACAACCATGAAAAATTGCTTACGCACTTTCGATAGATTTTCATTGAGATCGAATTTATTATTGTAACACTTGTTTTCGACTGTGTTTTTTTTCAGCTAAGCTATTCTTAGGACTTCTCTATGTTGTTGTTCATATTGTTTCTCTATGTCTCCATTTTGTCAATATGATGTGGTGATGGCGCCGCCACAAATATAAATAATAATAATAATAAAATAATAAATAAATATCACTTCAGTGCCACTTTTAAAAAAATGTTTACATACAAACAAATTACTTAACCTTAATTAAATTTAGGCAAACGGAGGTGACTCAGCTTTTGCTTACATGGAACTAAGATCCCATAAGCGCTGGTTTTCAGGCACTCCTTCCTCCCTGAGATGGGTGTTGTGAGAGTTCCCCAATCACCTCTATCATTTTCTCATCTATTATTGGAATTTAACATAGTATGGTTGAGAAATTTCATAATTATTTATTAATAATTCTTGAATTCGTATGTGTGTGTATGTGTGTATGTGTGTGTGTGTGTGTGTGTGTGTGTGTGTCTGTGTGTACGTGTGTGTGTGTGTGTGTGTGTGTGTGTGTGTGTGTGTGTGTGTGTGTGTGTGTGTGTATGTGTGTGTGTGTGTGTGTTCTCAGAGGGGGAGAGGGGGCAAGTCGTTCCATATCCTTGCTTCAACAAATTTGAAACATCCTCTGTACCGCGTTGTTTTATGTTTTGGCATACTTAACAGGTTTAATGAGTTTTTTAAATATTCATATATAATTCCAAACTTGTTTTCAATCAAGTTTTATAAAAGCCTACCCAAATCGCCGGACTACGCTAAGTATTTAAAAGTTGGTTAAAATTTGTTAATAATAATGATTGTTAATGCCAGAGACCAATGAGAAATAGATGTTCAATCTGACAACGACAATCTGGCTGATGCCACATAGATGCCAGGTGAGATAGGCAAAGGGGTGCAGCTACAAAGGTGTGAAACGTCTGCCAATGCATTATATTCTCGTTAAGTTAAATCAGTTATTTACGTATGAAAGTAGATAGTTCTTAAAAATAGAAATCTTTCGTTTATTTTTATAAAGGTAGCTTTTAGCTATTTTTTAAGTGAGAGAGCACGTTTTCAGCGTCAAAATCGTTAAAGTTTTCTTAAAAAACTTCGTTTTGAGTATTTTTATAACGACACTTATTTTTTATTTCATTTAAATTCACAGTAGCTGCCCGGTGTCGTGTGCAGAAACGATTGTATGGAAGGGGAAAATGCAACAACTTTTTTTCAAAGTGCTTTTTTACAGAGTATTGAAGGAGATTGACATTTTTGAACCTTAATCAAGGATAGATGTAGGTTTCTATGGGCTACATACCATTAAGTGAACAATAGGTTCGTTTGTCACGTATATTTTATAATAACACCATCATCAAAAATTCCAATTTAAAAGTTGTAAAAACATGCAATATTAACTTGAAAATTTAGTCTCTCTGTTAATGTAAAGTAATGAGCGTAAAAATGTAGTAATGCTGTGGGAATACGATCGTTAAGAAGTATGTCATGTGTGACTCTTAAAGATAGGGTGAGACATTGAATCAATCAGTGATTTAGGCACATAGGAAAAATACGAAAAACGTAAAGGAGGTGGCCAAAAATTGTATGAACCTGTGCCCCAGACTGTACATAGATGAAACCTATGTCATTTGAAAGTGCAGATCTTCTATATAAAGAATTATAAAAGTTCATGTAGCTACGCTGTAGTGGACAAAAGTTATGAAGATTTAAAAAAAGTTGATATTATCTGTCGATTTTTACCATTATTACACAAAGTAAATATTAATTAAGTTCCAATTCATGAGTGTTATGTAGGTTAATGTATATGCATGATGATGAGGATGAATTCTAACTGGCTTAGCTAAAAAAACAAGGACAGCAGTTTTTCTCAGTCTTTGAAATTATTATTTGTAACTATTTTTTGTAACATAATTATATGAACACTATTAATGATCGAAGTAAATTTGATAGAAAATAATTACTTACTTACTTACTTACTTATCGTCACGCACAATCCCTAACGGGGTAGCCAGAGAGAACAGATCGCCAAGTGTCACGATCCTTACATACCTCTTTCGCTTCTTTCAGGTTCATTAACTTCTTCATACATGCACGTCTAGGTATCCGAGTACTCTTGACCCTCCCCTCTTCGAGCAATTTGCTCACATGGTCTTCGAAAGTTAGTCTCGGTCTACCTCAACACCTTTTAATATTTACTTTCGCTCTATATATTTTCTTCACCATTCGGTCTTCACTCATTCGTTCAACGTGTCCAAACCATTGGAGTACGCCCCTATCAATTTTTGTGATAAGGTCATCTTTCAATCCTGCCATATTGCGAATCTCTTCGTTTCGCTTTCGGTCGGCTATGGTAACGCCACACATTTTACGAAGAGATCGCATCTCCACTGCATTCAACTTGCTTTTATGCTTCTTCTGGCATACCCAGGTTTCGCTGCCATATAACAAAGTCGGTACCAACACTGCGTTATGTATTGCAAGGCGTGCAGTCTTCACCACGCCTTGCCTTTTTATTAATGCATTCAGGGCACCATTGACTTTGTTTCCGGCAGCGACACGCCTATCCACATCTAAATCACATCTTCCATCCCGGCTGAAAGCACTCCCCAAGTATACAATTTCATTTACCTGTTCTAGACATTCCTGATTTACCCATATTTCACATTTCGTTCTCTCTTCGTCCTTTTCAAATAAATAGAAAATAATTAAACTTATGTATTACACCGTTTATAATCAATGGACCACTCGCGTGGGGCTACGGCACTTATTAAATAAAAGTACGATAAAATACAAATACGTAGGAAAAGCGTATATACATAATATACATATCATATACCGAGTGACAGACTGTTTTGATGCCTGACGGACGGATTCAGTGTTGCAAGTACTAAAGTAACCCTATCCTATAATGTAACGCTACATGTTTAAGCTGTTGCTGTATTAAACAAATAAATAAAATCCTATCCTTTAATTTTAGTTTCCTATCCTTTAATTGAAGGCTTGTTTTTATACATAACATATCATAAATAAAGTATTTCTATGAGCTTAGCTATTATTTTTCCCTACTGTGATCATTTTAAGTATTATATGGCTACATTAAAAGTGCTATAGAGTGGCTTCAAAGAGAAGAAATCGCTTTAAATACTTTTAAACTTGATTATTTTTCAATAGCTGCTATGAAATGTTAAAAGTTAATCAAAATTCTCTTTTTATTTTATTTAAATTAATAGCAGTAGTCTTATTTTTCTACAGCTTGGGGCACATTTTTAACATCTCATTTATAATGCAGAAATGAGTGGCAGGGTCGGCAATGGGCACTAAAACAAAATTTATTGACCAAATTTGCGATATACTGATAATTAATCTGGGTATAATTAGCTATTGAGCATGTGTGCGTCCATATGTGGATGGGAAAGAAGAAAAAAGGTGTTTTAGGATTGTCTGACACACCACTAGACAGATACTACGGACTACCGCCAAGCCGCTATTTCTCTTTTTTTTTAAACATTTTTTGTAAAACGTTTTTAAAACACTAGGATTTTCTCCTGTATCGTGGAGGCAATTTAGAAACATAAATTGCTCAAGGACAAACATCCAGACCCGGAACAATTATTTGTAGGCCATACAAATAATTGTTCCGTGCGGGATTCGAACACGCAGTCCCCAGCGTAGCCACTCATTGCTAAGCCACTACGCCACGGAACTGCCTATAATTTCTATATTCTTGTAATAAATATAACTAAAATAAAATCAGTGTTAGGCAAACAGCTGATATTCTCGTTCCGATGATACTTGTAGTTGATGAGTTAGTTAATGAACTACTGATAATAATCATTACTTTTATGAGAATATAAACTGAATGCTGTATAAGTGTTTTATAAGGCAAATGTGTTGTCACCCCTATGGACTAAGATGTAATGCATCGTTTCCAGTAAAAAGGTTGTCTGGTTCTTACCACTCACCATACGCAACAGTTTTAAGCTGCTATTTTATGCTTATATTATGTGAGAAATCGTGGTATTATCCCCGTCAAGGAGATCCAAACATCGTGCTATAATTATATTATGGCTGCAGACCGCTGATAGGAAGTGACAGTTGCAGCAGACTTATAACAAAGTAAACTATAGTTAAGTTGCCATCCATATATACCAATACTATATTTCTCACAGATTGTTATTCTATACTTTCTCAGTGAAACAATAAACTTGCGCAAAACGTTACCTCAGAATGTAATTTCACATTACACTTCATTTCCAACACATAAAATTACTTTGCTATACCATATATATATATATATATATACCAGGCGGTCCCATAATGAACTGGCCTGATATAGTTCAACGCGACATGTCGCTACATGTTGTGTTGCATTAAATAGTACGTTTATCGTGCACTTAATATAAGAAACATGCATCGACATGAAATGCTTAGTCTTAGTTTAACAGGCATATGAATAACGAGAGTCGCGTATTTTTTCAAAATGTCGAAAACTGAGTATCGAAGTGTCATAAAGTTTCTGTTTAAAGAAGGTTTATCCCCTGCCAAAATAAAAGAACGATTGGATGGCGTGTATAAGGAGTCTGCCCCCTCCTATAGCACAGTGAAAAATTGGGTGAAAGAGTTTCGCCTCGGGAGAGAAACCATCGAAGACTTTGGCCACGACGGTCGACCTGTGGGAGTGCTCACTCCCGAAACGATTGCTCTTATCAAAGAGGAGGTTCTGAGTGACCGCCGTTTGAAGATTAGGGAAATTGCAGCAAGGCTTGGGCTCTTTTCACATGATGAACATCTTCACATGAAAAAAGTGAGTGCAAGATGGGTACCGAAACTTCTTTCAGCGGTACAGAGACAGGAAAGAGTGCGCTGCGTTTCGGAGTTTTTGGATCTTTGTGGCGAAAATCCGAAGACTGTGATCGAGAGGCTAGTGACTGGTGATGAAACTATGATCTTGTATTATGATCCACAAAGCAAGCGCGAGTCAATGGAATGGCGTTATAAGGGTGAAAAGCCCCCTAGAAAGGCAAAGGTGCAACAATCGACTAAAAAACTGATGTGCACAATATTTTGGGATTTTCAAGGCATTTTGATGGTGGATTTTAAAGAACGTAATACAGTCGAGAACAGCGAATATTATGCTTCTTTAATATATAAATTACGAGACAAGATAAAGGAAAAACGAAGAGGCAAGCTGTCTAAAGGTGTCCTGTTGCTCCATGACAACGCCCCTGTTCATACCGCTGGTGTTTCGAAGGATGCAGTTCGTCAATGCGGGTTCACAGAAGTTCAACATCCACCTTACAGTCCAGACATGGCCCCGTCCGACTATTATTTATTTCCAAATTTAAAGCGGGACTTAAGAGGAAGAAAATTTTCAAGCGATGAAGAGTTGCAGGCGGTCATTTTGAGGATAAAAAATGTGATTATTTTTATAAAGGTTTAGAGATGTTGATTCACAGATGTCAGAAGTGTGTTAGTATTCACGGTGATTATATTGAAAAATAAAATTGGTTTCGTTTCATTTCCTTCATTGGTTCATAGTTAGGCCAATTCATTATGGGACCGCCTACGTATATATATCATGAGATCAATCACATTGTAAAAATTCAAGCTAGTAGTACCAGTTCCTCGACTCTACAGAGTCAGTATTTCATTTGTGCGTCAATTTATACATTTTTACAGCAAAACCCCAGAAAATATACAAAATCTGAATTCCGCCAAGTTTAACAACTTTACTGAACAAAGAATGAATGAAAATGGTTATTATAATATTAAGGAAGTTATGGATGATAGTAACCCTTAAGAAATAGGTGATTGCACCATGCTATTTCTAATTTGTTTCTATAATCTATGTTGAAAAAAAGTTTACATTTCATTCATGCACGTTTGGTGTATTGTTAAGAGCCTTGGTAGCTCAGACGGTTAGCGCTCGCTGTAAATTTCACAATACGCGAGCAAACCGGGTTCGATCCCCGCCGGCACCAATGAAATTGTTAATTGCAATTTTATTTCATTTCATTTCATTTATTCAAGCAACCAAGGCTCATATTTTGTTAGTATTATTTATAAACTAAACTTATAGCTATGTTAGTAAGCATAATATTATTATTACATATAATTATGTGAAGTATTAAAAATTTCATCAAGTGCCATTTTCTCACCAATCCACCCGATATGGCGCTACAATGGCACATGTATAGGCAATTCAGCCTGCTAGCAATCACTTTTAGGATACTATTGTTACTCCCCCGCACCCTGCGCACCAGAGACGCGCATCTCTTGCCCTGCGCGCATCCCTGATGCATTACAGAAGCGAGGCAGTCCCAGCAGCACCCTAAATGCGTTGTTATATTGTACTCGGAGGGCGTTGTAAGCCTTTTGAGTATATCTAGCCCACAGGCTGCACGTGTAAAATGACGTGCAGTAAGCTCTAAATAGGGCTATTTTAACTTCCCTTGAACAGCGTGCAAACCTGCGAGCTATCATGTTCGCTCTTACTGACAACGCCCTTCGTTCCCTCTCAATGTCATCATCATCCCTGAGACGAGGAGTCAGAACATGGCCAAGATATTTATACCTAAACGCTCTTTGTAAAATATTACCATTAATTGAAATAGATGGTACTATGTCATGTTTCTTACTCCCGGTCCCAAAGACCATGACGTGGCTCCTTTTTACATTATAATTCAGACCATGTGTGAGGGCGAAAGCTTCACAAATCTTCACCAGTCTTCGTAGGCCGCATATAGATGCACTCAACAACACCATATCATCTGCGTAACTGATGTTGTTGACGCAGACATCGTCTATGTGACAGCCGACTCTGATGCTGTTGAGTTCACCTATCAGCTCATTCACATACAGGTTGAAGAGCGTGGGTGAACTCAAACCCCCCTGTCTCACCCCGCACTCCAAACTGTATGATCTAGATAGGGCACCTTCCCATCTCACATTATTGACCTGGTTCCCGTACCAATACTTGAAAATACTTATGAGTTCCAAAGGTAGTTGGATCTTCTCCAGTTTATCCCACAGTAAGTCGTAGGACACAAGGTCAAAAGCCTTTGACAGGTCTAAGAAACAAGTGAAGACTGGCGTTTTGCGTGCCGTGTAGTAAGGGACAGTGTGCTGACACAACACCGCGCTTTCTGTAGACAATTTCGGTCTGAACCCAAATTGACTGTCGTATGGTTTTATGTATTTATTTAATTGCAAATTAAGCATACTATCAAACACTTTTGGAATGACAGTTGCTAACGATATAGGTCTATAGTTGTTTTTATCCGCGAGATCGCCTGTTTTATTCTTCACTATAGGCACTACAACCGTACTTATCATGTCAAGGGGCATATATCCATGTCCTAGGTAGAGATTAAATAATAAATAAAGTACCCTAGGTAGGTGCGGGCCAGCAAACTTGAGATGTTCGATACTGAGCCCATCGTGGCCAGGGGATTTACCTCTAGACATAGATTTAACTACCTGATCTATTTCTTTAATTGTAAAAGTTATTTTCTTTTCTTTGTTATACACCGTATTTAGTAACGAGCGTGAAGCCCCAAGAGGAGATTTAACTGCAAAATGATCTACGAATAAGTTGACAATTTTCTCAGGCTCACTTACACCACTAATGCTCACGGGCAGGCCCGGTTTACATTGTAACCTATTGGTATGTTTCCAAAAAGAGCGAAAATCATTTTTCGAATGATGCGAAGCTAGAATATCCATCCTAACTTGATTTTCGTGATCTTGACACCACTTTAAGCGAGATTTGAATATTTTTCTAGCTTCACACATTTTCTCATATATGGTACCGGAAGTAGGTTTACCATGCCACTCCCACAGGTGGAACTTTAACCTGGCCCTTCGATGTGCTTCCGCAACATGCCTGTTCCAACCCACAACCACCTTATTTTTAGATTTTTTACAGTTACGTCCTACTACGGAGGACGCCTTTAGAGCCGTTACAATATTTTTATACAAATTATCAATAACAATTCTATGACTAATATCAGAACACATGTTATCGCTACATTTATGCAATCCATTTGAATGAATGAATGAATGAATGAAAATACTTTATTGCACACCACAAACAAATTTACAAAGAATATAACAGAGAGCAATTTACATGTACAATTTGGCGACCTTATCGCTACATAGCGATCTCTTCCAGGCAACCAAAGGTGTAAAGGAATAAAACAATGAGTACTAGGTAGGTGGTGCAATATAAATATACCTAATATAATATCAATACATGCAATAAAATAACATATAAATAACTAATACATTAAAAAAATATGATACACATAAACATACACACACACACATATATACACATTTATACATACATATACATATACATACATATATCCTCAAATATATACCACCAACAATAACATAAACAAATAAATACAAAACTACATAATCACATAATTTATCCTAATGATTTTCGAACGATTGAGACAAGTAATGCTCTTTAAGAAGTCGCTTAAAGACTACAATAGTCTGAGCTTTGCGTATATACAAAGGTAGGGCATTCCAGAGCTTAATATACTGTACAGTAAAAGATTTATTAAAGAAAGATGTATTGTGAGTTGGTACCCTCAAAATGAGTTTTCTTGAAGAGCGTAAAGGTTCCCCTGGAAGCCCAACAAAACTAAATTTCTCCTTAAGATAAGGAGGAGTAGAAGAGTGAAATAAGACACAGTACAGAATAGAAAGAATATGCATGTTCCGGCGAAATTGGATAGGTAACCACTTGAGACGTGAGCGAAATTGGGAAATGTGGTCAAATTTGCGCAATCCAAATATGAACCGAATACTAGTATTTTGAAGTCTCTCAAGCTTAGCTAGCTGGTTTTAGTTATGTCTACATAGCTTGCGTCAGCATAGTCAAGAATCGGAAGGAGAAGAGACTGTGCGAGCATAATTTTTGTAGGAATGGGAAGAAATGATCGAAGGCGACGCAGTGAACTAAGAGCGACAAAGGTTTTCTTACTTACCTCATTCAGTTGGCGTTTCCAATTTAAGGAACTATCAAGGTAAACACCAAGATTTTTGACATTGTCAAAGTAAGGGATCACAACCCCATCAAATACAACAGGTGGTATGGAGAACAAGTCAATTCTTGAGATAAGGCTCTGACTACCAAAAATGATAGCCTGTGACTTTTTAGGATTGACATTTAGGCCATATGATTGACTCCACTCATGAATCATATTTAAGTCATTGTTTAATGTAGCGATTGCATTCGGCAAATTCTCAAGAGTTGACTGGGTGTAAATCTGGACATCATCCGCATACATGTGGTAGAGAGACGAAATTTTATGAGTAATTTAATTAATGAAAATGGAAAAGAGTAAAGGTGACAGCACGCCACCCTGCGGCACGCCTGCAGTAATATCACACCAAGATGAGTGAGTTTCATCAACATGAATACACTGCCGACGGCCACAGAGATAACTTTGAAACCAGTCAATTACTGATGGAGATATGTTAAGGGAATACAACTGACTCAACAGTATGTCGAAATCAACAGTATTGAACGCATTACTGAAATCCAGCAAGGTCATGACTGTGAGTTGTTTATTATCCATACCCCACCGTATGTCATCAGTAACTTTAATTAAGGCAGTAGCCGTGCTATGACCGGGACGGAAACCAGATTGTAAAGAATTCAACAAATTGTGCTTATTAAGGAAAAGTGTCAGCTGTTGGCAAATAAGTTTTTCAAGGACTTTAGAAAGGAAAGGTAAAATCGAAATGGGACGGAAATCAGTGAGGTTGACGGGATTAGATTTCATCGGAAGTGGTATAACATAAGCACTCTTCCAGGCTTGAGGGAATTTAGAAGAAGATGCACATGCGTTAAGCAAATGAGTGATAATGGGAGTGATAACATCAAGGAGAGGAACGATCATATTACGGCTGATGCTGTCGCTACCGACAGCATTTGAGGAGATGGATAATATGATTCTCTTAACATCACATACAGTAAATTGACTAAAAACGGAAACGGAACGGAGAATAATTAGGAGTCGGACTTACAGAAAGAGAACGAAGTGTTTGCAGTTTATGTTCACTATCAAAAGAGTTAGAAGGATTAGAAAAATGTTGATGTAATAGTTCAACATCAACACTGGGAGGTGAAGTATTAAGAGAGTTTCTACCAACTCCAACTGTTTTAAGAAACTTCCACACCCTAGATGAGTCGCCGTTCTCGACTGATGAATGAATATGGCGTCGTTGTGCATCTCTACACAATGTGTTGCAGCGATTCCTGATTTTAGTGTATTTTCTAAAGTTTTCCTCTGTTTTGTTCCTCTTAATCTTTGACAATGCCGCATTCTTCTCAAAATTAGCCTTTTCAGATCATCAGAGAGCCATGGAGCAGGTAAGTGCTTGAGTTTAACATAATGCATTGGCGCGTGTACGTCATATAGCTGAGTGAGAAGGGAATTGAAAAGTTCCACTTTATCGTCAATGCATGGTGCTCTCTCAATCACTGACCAGTCAATATTATGAGCATCTTCGCAAAGTTGGTCATTATCCATTCCTCCAAAATTACGTCGCAGAACTAATTTAGGTTTAATTACCCATTTGGGTAGTCAAT
The DNA here is from genome assembly GCA_036936625.1 of Parnassius smintheus behrii. Classification (NCBI taxonomy): domain Eukaryota; kingdom Metazoa; phylum Arthropoda; class Insecta; order Lepidoptera; family Papilionidae; genus Parnassius; species Parnassius smintheus. Next base: position 8,285,744 of record JAUPFT010000003.1, read on the forward strand.
GAGCCGTAACTTTTTATGACATTCATTCCGATATATGTTTATTTGTTCAGGCGTCCTCTCCCCCCAAAAAACTAGATTCTTACTAATACAGTTAGTTAATTTTACAGGCGAAACGATATTTAAATTACATTCTATTACAAGTGGGTTGTGGTCTGACCAAAACACATCATAAATAGCATAGACATTTTGTATGGACTTAATCGCCGCTTTAGTCACCAGACAGTGATCGAGCCACCTCTTCGACCCATGGACATCACTAAGAAATGTATACGTATTAGATGATATACCTAACATATCAATATCAATGCAAGACCACTTTTGATCAATACAAAAGCTCGATAATTCGTTATAAAATCGTTCATAGGGATGAGCATTAAAGTCCCCCAGTATATACACACAGTCTATGCTACAGCTGTCTACAATGGCACTCACCGAACTAAGTAAATCCGTAAACTCCACCATGTTGACTGCCTCGTCTGTTGGCATGTACACGCACATCACTAAAAATGACCTTTCTTTTGAAATTATTTTAATAGCACATATACGCGTGTTATCACACTTAATAACGGTAACATCGTTAAAAACGCTACGCCTCCACAGCAGAGCTACACCTCCGTATGGTCGCCCCCTTATCAGGCCCGCCTTTGTGTCCATCGCCGACACTCCCGTATAGCTGAAATCCTTACTTATGGTGTTCAGAACATCAATTTCCTCTGTGAATAACCATGTCTCTTGTAATGCTATAATGTCATAATTCTTACAAAGATCGCGTATGTTATCTAGCGTTTCACGTTTTTACAATTAAAAGTAACAAATCTGTATGTATTATTATCCATTATTTATTTATTTAAATTAGTGGCGCCGTGTTCTTTACCAGAAGTTTCAGTTTTACGCTTTAGTTTGAAATTAATAAAGCGACGGAAAATTATCCTTTGTGCCACGAAGAATTTATATGCGTTGTAGTCACATTGACGCCTGATGGATATTTTTTCTAACTTGACCGTCTATTGTGTCATCTTGTTGATATATCGAACAATGTCTGCTTCGGAAGTATTTTTATGCACATTGGTTATAAACAGAGGAGTTTTTCTTTCCGCTGCTCTAAACATCTCATCCGCTTTTACCACAGCTATCCCTTATTTTCCTTCAACGCGATTTTTGGATTTCTTTCCCTTCCTCTGAACAACTGTCCACTCATTATTAGACTTTGAAGTCACTTGCGCATACGACTCATTATCCGTCGTTCCAATGCCAGCTGACTGGTGGTTAGGCGACAGCCGATTACGGTCACTTACGATAGGCTGTGACTCATCGCGGTTCGCATCGTCCCTGCGACTACCCGTCACTGAGCCAGGCGTTTGTTGAAATGTTGCATGAGATAATGTTTCACTACTGCCCTCAGACTGCTTTTCGTTAATTTTTATATTTTTTAAACTATAATCCTTAGCTGTTGAAGGTTCACAGCTCGGTTTGCCTTCACTACTATTAACAGTCGACTCATCGAATAGCGATAACCCTATAGGGCCGCTGTCACGATACGTGCCTCTCTTGATGTTGATCTTAGCCGCTGAGAAAGGTGGCGAGTTATTTTTAAAATTACATAACTCTTTCTTTATATCCTCTAGCTGCTCAACCGTTACGTACGTCGATTTAATCTCCTTAATTTCAGACTGTATCCGTACAAGATCTTTTAAAAACTTGGAGACATCTAAGTGGTCGAAAGTTATAGGTGGTAGCTTTTCGAGGTCCCTAGCTACAAAAATAGGGAGCTTATCAGGATCCGTGACTTTAAAAAAGTTGAGTATGTCATACAGCACTCGATTATCCTTTCCTTTTCCTTTACGCACAATTTTTCGCAGCTCGGACGGTACTGATTCAAATAATAACGTATGCGATTTTTGAATTTGTTCACTGGTAAAAGGTGATGCACAAATTTTAACCAAGCTTTCTTCGTCAGCTATCGATATTTTATTCTGTACATAAGACAGAAGCTCATCAATTACGATATTACAGCTAACGCACTTCACTGTACTCCATATTTTTACTTCTAACACAATTTCGTAATCGATTACACGTGCGTCACGGATAGATGCGCGCGCGGACTGATTATTATTTTAAGTGCTGATTTAACACGTGCTCGGCGGTGAAGGAAAATATCGTGAGGAAACCCGCATGTCTGAGAAATAAGAAAAAAAATATTTCGAAGACATGTGAAGTTCGCCAGCACTTATTGGGGCAGCGCGGCGGACTATTCCTTGCCCTAAAACCCTCTCAGAAATGAGGGGAGGCCTGTGCCCAGCAGTAGGACGTATATAGGCTGTAACTTTACTTTAGTTTTACGTCTGTCCTAGACAGAACCTTGAAATGTTGATTACATTACTAATTTCAACGATGATAGAAAATAATTTATCTACAATGTACTGAGCAAGTATGAGTTTATAAGGAATGAATATATCATTGACCGTAGTGACAGTGCAATCTACGCGAGTTGAAGCTTCTAAAGGAACTGTATGTATACACGGTAAGTAGTCGCTGCTAGATACAGAATGAAAAGTAGTCTAGTCTAGTGGTACACCTGGAAAGTTTCGATTCTCTTAAATAATTTCCACGCCGAATAGAGGATATACTTCTGTATTCTGGTCTGAAGGGCTATAGAAAGCAAGTATAATCTTTTAAAATTAGCCCCTGAAATATGGGTATTATATTCTAGTTTAGCTGATGACCACTGTAAATTTTGTGCATGTAATATGTTTATCAATAAAGATTATTATTATTATTATGGGGTATCTATATAATTTTCTCACCTGGTTGGGTTCTATAAATATATAATTATAAATTAAAATGAAAACATAAATATCAATAAAATAAAATAAATACAAAAACTACATAAATAAATAAGATCCAATCAGATGGGAGCCCTCGGCACGGGAGACCTCGGAACGGCCGAGGTTATTATTATTATTATTGTAATCACAGGTGTGATACATTTCATCTTAGTTCTCAGAGTTGATAGCGCATATGTAGTCTTCTTTGTTAGAAGGTGACTTCAGATATCCACGGCTCCCGTATCCGTTTGTCAAGAGGTGGACTCGGAGCACTTTTCTTATTTCAGTTGAATAAAATAAATAATACTGTCACAAATAATAGACTTTACTACAAAATAAGTTAACGTGTTTTTTAAATATTTTTATTTCTAATAATCAAACTGATCACTCATGCAATCGGCGCAACTTTGCCATTACAGTAGCAGTCTATTGATGCCCTTCTCGAAAAAATCAGCAGGACGGGAGGCAACAAATCTTTCAAAGAAATTTTGTCTTACCTGTCGAGTTTTTTCCCGCCAAAAATTTATCCAAATTCTCGAAAAACTAGAAGTCTGTAGGTGCGAGGTTGGTGAGTACGGTGAATAAAGGAGATCTTTCAAGCCCAGTTCTTGTAATTTAGAGACCATCTGTTGTGCAATATGAGGTCGCGCGTTGTCATGCAGGAGTAGTGAGGACGAGTAGTTGGCCAAAGCTGGTTGAAGACGTGCGAACTTCTACATCATAGTATTCAGTTCTTCACACATCTACAGTAATGCTGATCTCGTTTGGTAAGAAGCTGAACGTTATGTAAAAAACGATAAAATTAATTCCATAAAATAAGAAATTAACGTGGTGCATATAAAAATATCCAAAACTTGCGTGATTTTTCTTCATAAATAATAAATAGCTCTGTACGAAAATAACAACTTTGGCGAAAGGCCGGCACTGGCAGGTACGGCTTATGATACTTTGGTAAGAAAATGACATCCCAAAATGTATTTGCTACGTTAATGTATACGGTGGTCTAGCGCTGTAGTCATTTATAACTACTTAACAAAAAAAAAACGTTTTGCAAACTTACAGTTGACACGAAATCATTTCTACTCGCTTTAGGGTCACATTGTTTTATAAAGTAAACGGGAGCCTAAGCAAGTCTTCTCTCATTTTGTACGAGGAACCTTCATAATATTTTTTTCCATAATTCGTAATTAGAAGAAACCAATAGATACGAATTATAGATCGAAGTAGAGGCGTAAGATTTCAGGGACGATAGAGTCATAAGAGAGAGTTATTACGTTACTGTTCGAAATTTTAATTATTACCATCGCGGTACAGTGGTAAGCTTAGAATAAATTACTTTGTTTTAATAGGATAGGGTGACAAACGTGCACACAGTCTCTGATGGTAAGTGGTTGCTGCGGCCTATAGACATCTACATCTACCCTCGATCGCAAATCAAAATGCAGATGCGTTGTCACCCGTAAGGACTAAGATTGAGTGCCTCGTTTCCAGTAAAAAGGGTCTCCGGTTCTTTACACTCACCATACGAAGAACAGCAGCATTAAGCTACTGTTTTACGCTGACATTCTGTGAGAGCGTGGTCCTTCCCCGGTCGAGCCGACCCATTCGTGCTACAACTATACCACTAATATAACTGCAGCATGGCTCTACTATGTACAAGTTTCAATGGTATTTCATGTTCGAATCTTGCACGAAACAGATATTTTTTGGTATACAAATAACTGTTTTGGCATTGATGTTTGTTCTTTTAAAAAGTGCGTATGTAAACTGCCTCCATAATACAGGAAAAAGAAACAAATTGTCATATATGTATGTTTGTAATATTAGACGACAGGAGGACACCGAAATGGAAGCTGAGCATTTTGCTGCTTAAATGAATACAAATCTGTGGTTGAACCCACCTGCCAATCGTGGCAATACGGCAAAAATTCCAGATATGAGGCAACTTATCAGGGAGACATTTTCAGCAGTGCAATTTTGATAGGGTGTAATAAAATATAATGATGATGATCATTAGATCAAAATCACACTACAGCAGCGGTGAAACAAGTACAAAGAAGAAGATTTCGCTTCTAGATTACAATATAATACTACAATCCTCTTAAGTCCAAATACGCAAGCGCTACGCAATTCTAAGATGGCATTATGTGTCGTAGTTTCACAGTAACTTTGACTTAAAAAAACTAAATTGAATAGCGTTTGAGTATGTAGGCATAAATGTCAGTTGTTGTACCTTCATTTGACGGCGGGTTATCCCAATATTGTCTGTTGTAAAGTTAACTTAAAATAGTCAAATTACTATATTTAAGTCCAGAAAAAAGTCATAGATACATCCTCTATTAAGTGATGGGTTCAAAATACAATACATTGTACTTTGCTCAATCGAAAAAAAAAATCTTATTTAATCGTAGCTCCTGTCGTAGTTGTTGTTTGAAAGTCGTATGAGTGAGTTGATGTGAGAGTTTTTGTGAAAATGGAAAAAATTAAGTATCTAGCTGTCATTAAATTTATGTTTTTGAATGGCAATACTCCTACGCAAGTCAGCGATGAGTTGGACTCTGTGTCTGACCATCATTTAGCACAGTGAAATTTTGGGCAGCTGATTTTAAACGTGGCCGTGAGATCTTGGGAAACGATGAACGTTCTTGACGTCCAAAACCTGCAACTACTGACGATAACATCACCAAATGGTTTACCAAATGGTGTGACCACCGCCAAATTAAAGTGAGTGAGATAGCAGAGACTATGAAAGTGTCCAAAGAATATCACATATTAAATCGAGATTTAGGCATGAGAAAACTCTCAGCGCATTACTTTACGTTAGATCCATAACTCTTCTAAGTATTCAAATGAACACTTCCAACGCTCTGTTGGCGCATTTTAGGCGCAATAACTCCGAATTTTGGAGTTGATTAATTACTGTCGCTAAAACTTGAATACACCATTATACGCCCGAAACAAAAACACAGTTAAAACAGTCGACTGCAAAGGGGAAACCGGCTCCAAAAAAAAAGCAAAAACTATTTTTCCAGCTGGGAAAGTGATTTTTGGGGATAGTCATGGAATCATCTTAATCGATTATTTTCGAAAAAGGAAATACCATTACGGGAGCATACTACCGATCACTCATTGACAAACTGAAGGTGGAAATTGCGGAAAATGGCCACATTTGCAGAAAAGGAAAAGCCTCTGTGAATATGACAAAGCGCCGTATCACACCCCAGCGGTTGCCTTAGCGAAAAGCTAAGAATTACGGTTTGTACTGCTTGACCATCTGCCTTACTCACCAGATCTAGCCCAAACCGACTTTTTTCCTCAACTAAAACTTGCGCTCGGATGACGGAAATATTCGTCAAATGAAGAGGAAATCACCTTTGTCAACAATTATTTTGCAAAAAAAACGCCGAGTACTATTTGGACGGGTTAGAAGCATCGCTGGGAAAAGTGTGTAGAGTTACAAAGAGACTATGTAGAAAAATAAAAATAAATTTTAAGATAAAAATGTCTTGCATCTTTGTTAGGTCGGAATATTATACACCTATAATAATAATAATATTCCACAACTATCACACAACGCCATCTAGTCCCAAGCTAAGCAGAGCTTGTGTTATGGGTACTAGACAACTAATAAACATACTTATATATTTCTAAATACATAAATATTATAGATAAATTACACCCAGACACAGAACAAATGATCGTGCTCATCACACAAACATTTGTCCTGGGTGGGAATCGAACCCACGACTTCCGGCATAGCAGTCAGGGTCACTAACCACTAGACCAACAGGCCTGTCAAATACACCTATAATTGTATTATAAAGTGATTTTAATGTTTTTTTTTAATCAATAGTTTTGTTTACGTATCGTAAAACGACTCACACGGTGATAAGCGAATCGCGTTTAGTGTCCAACCGGACGGTGTTAAGGTTGGACTTGTGTTAAGTTTTTTAGATACGCTCATCGTGCTTTTGAAAAATGCCATGTAAATAAATCAAATTTGAAAAACAAAAACATCCGATGACCACAGTAAAATTTTCTTATTATTATTCTAAATAAATCAGTACGAATATTACTGTTTCCAAAAATGTATTTTGTAACAGTATAAGCATACACTACGACTATTATTGTAGCCTAACATATGCCTAAGTGTTTTTAATATGGCTATCTAAGCAAATAAAACAGACTATTCATTACAGTGCATCAACACCCCACTCTGAGAAAGGTAACTCGGTAAATAAAAAATGCACAGAAAAACAGGTAGGTAACAGGTAGGTAGGTATGTACCCAATGTACATTGATTGAGCACATGCGAACTTATTTTTATTTCCAATAAATAGACTTACACCTAGATTATTAGAAATATATTAATTTTTTTCCTAATATCGATGATTTTGTCCGTTGACAGAGATGTAAAATGTCACTTTGATTTGTGATTTCATCAACTCTTTTCTTGAACTTGTTAATAGTGAAGCCCAGAAGTAACTAAATTAAAAACTACCCAATTTTATTTGCTCAAAATTCACATCGGCGGGAACTTGATTCGTATGCAAAACGGTGATACTCGAACTGGTGCGCTGAATTTAAACATGTCAGAACCACCTGCAATGACGACGCTCACTCAACGCAAGAACTACGGCTACGCAAGAAAACGTTATGAAAAATCAATAAAATTTTTAAGGTAGATCTACGTGTGACCATTTGTTATTTAGCTAAGAATTTTAAGCTTTCGTTTGAGAAAATTCAGTTTAACTCATATCTAAAAAATTTGAAAGGTGACAGCGCGCTGGTTTCATCTAATGTTAACAGACGCCCGAATTTTAAAAGAAAGCAAGAGTTGACTTTTCAAAGCCTTTAATAATAATTTAAGAATATACAGATTCTTTTTGCGCTTATTTTGTAACTGTAGACGAAACGTGGGTACATCATTTTGACCAGGAGATGAAAATCCAAAGCAAGGTGTGGAAATGACATCGACTTTATCCGTATGATGGCGACCCGGACTGACCCTGGACCCTGAAAACGTTTGAACCAACTTTGAGTTTTTCACGGCTTGAGTCGCATTTTTCTCTTTTTTTGTAATAAAATTTCAGAGTGTATCGAATTTCTTCATTAGATTCACTCATTTTGGCAGACAGAAAAACAAGTTAAAAATGGCGGGAAAATGTTTTTTACTTTTAATTTTTACTTTTCTTAAAGTCCTATATGTATTGATATTAAAACCAGGCAGGTGCAAACTTTTATTTTTCTTCAATTTTATATGTTTTATATACGTGAGACGAAGAAACTTTTTCCCCGACCTAATTTTTAAAATGGCCTATATCTTCTGAGATGCAGATGATATAATAATGATCAACTACGAGGGTAATACTGAAGGTGGTTAGAAAATCAAAAACCAAACACACTAGCAAGTTATTAGTTTTATTGTCTTGTGGATTTTTCATTGATAAAACCTATTATTTTATTGGAGCTAGGCCTGACGGACGGATTGGTGATGACATGGTGGTAGAAGCGAAATGCCCTATTACAGAATCCAAAAAGGCCTAATGAATGCAATTGAGGGAAGTAAAATAAAGATATTGAAATATGATAAAATTATAACACCATAACAATTAAGAAAAAAAATGATGTCATATGACATAACTTGCAATAAACATTACTTGTATACTTTTGTTTTCAAGATTTATAGTATACATGACAATAATATAATGTATTAATTTTACGAACGCTGCCTACTAGGCTGCATTAAAAGTATCGGGAATGGAATATTTCCACTGTTCCTGTCATATTAAAATCTTTTTAATTTAAAACTCCTTGGTTTTAAAAATCGAATATCATGTATTTATTTAAAAAAAAATATTCTCGGTCTTGTCACAAGGTTTTTCAAGCTTGTTTAGTCGTTGAGGAAATGGAATTGAATCGAGAAAATTCAAGAGCGATGATTTATTATGATTTTCGAAGTAGTTTAACACAAAAACGGCGTGTTGACCGGATGATTTCTGTATTTGGTGATAAAGCCCCACCCAAAACCACAATTTATCGCTGGTTTGCTGAATTTCAAAGTGGACGTGTAAAGCTCAGTGATGATCCCCGTCAAGGTCGTCCAAAAACTGCAGTCACCCAAGAAATCGTTGATGCTGTGCGTAAGCTGATTGAGGAAGATCGACATGTGACATTCCGCAAAATTCAGGCAACTTTAGACATTGGCATGAGTCAAATACAAATAATCTTGCATGAACAATTAGGTGTACAAAAGTTGTTTTCCCGATGGATACCGCATTCGCTCTGTGAAGAGCGAATGCGGTATCCAGCGCGTTACTTGGTGCGTCAGAACTCTCGAAAGATTCCACGCAGGATCCTCAAATGCTGTTTACAACATCGTATCAGGTAACGAATCCTGGATATATACGTACAAACCCGAAACAAAAAACCAGTCGTGAGTTTGGGTGTTCGAAAATGAGTTAAAGCCAACAAAAATTGTTCGTTCACGGAGGGTTGCAAAAAAAAATGGTGGCCACGTTTGTCTCCAAAACCGGCCATGTTACGATTATTTCTCTTGAGCGACAAAGAACAGTTAATGCAGAATGGTATGCTAGCATTTGTTTGCCACAGGCCGTTTATGAACTCCGTAAAGAGAACTGCAACCGCCGCATCATCCTCCATCACGACAATGCGAGTTCTTACACCCCACACAGAACAAAAGAGTTTTTAGAGCAAGAAAACATAGAATTATTAGACCAGCCGTCGTACAGCTCCAACCTAAGCCTTAATGATTTCTATACTTTCCCTAAAATAAAGAATAAATTGCGTAGACAGAGATTTTCATCACCTGAAGAAGATGTGGACGCCTACAAAACGGCAATTTTGGATACCCCAACTTCCGAATGAAATGGTTGCTTCAATGATTGGTTCGTATGGAAAAATGTGTCAAATTTCGCGGAGAAAACTTCGAAAAGCAAAAAATATATTTTTAAATAGTAATGTTGTGTCACTTCCTTGATTCTCGAAATTTTCAGTGCCGCCTTCGAACCCCAGTTGGATCCGTCAATTAAACTCTCCGTAAAAGTAGGACTTACCTAGTAAGACAAATTGTCATGTTACTTACTGCAATTACTGAAGCTAACTGGAGTGTAACTTACTGCAGAGTAATGCTCCCAGATATTAAAAACATATTTAGTATTGTCAACACATGTTTTATTAAATAGATAACTCAACTAAAAATTCAACTCACCTTTTCAAGGACCAGCGACCTATTGCTCATAATGTCATGCAGACCGAATTTCGGTCACGGCGTAAAGAGCCACGCTGCAGTTATATTATGTTTGTAGCACAAATGGGTGGGCTCGACCGGGGTAGGACTACGCTGTCACGGAATACCAGCGTAAATAGCAGCTTAGTGTTGTTGTGTAGAGAATCTGAGACACATTTCACTGGAAACGAGGCATTCCATCTTAGTCTTCAGGGGTGACAACGCATCTGCATTTGGATTTCTAATCAAAGATAAATTTAGATGTCCATTAGGCCACAGCATCCGCTTGCCATCAGGTAATACACAGTTATACTCGTTTTCACCCTTATTCTATAAAAAGAGTTTGTAGTGCTGTGCTCCAGGGCGAATAGTGTAGACAGCTGGTATTACAGGATGTGAGGCCTTAAATTTTAGTTTCTAGAGGTTACAATGCAACCTTAGCTTTCTTTATTTGAAGTTGGTTGCATAGACTGCAGTAGCAAATTATTATTAGGTACATTGTAAATTTGTTTATAACTTATAGTCACATAAAAAAAACGCGGACACAGGCACACCACGTTACGGTCATCCTAATTTTGCACGCCAACAATTCGTCGTGTCTTTCGTGAATTTAAAATATTCACTCCATTTATTTTTCGACTCGCTCCAAATACCGTCAGTATAAAACTGTAAAATTAAGATTCTCTATGGTACCATGAGCATAACCTGCAACAAGTGCGCCACAATATCCATTTACCATTATAACAATCTGTTAATCTATACTGAATAAAATCACTCTTTTCTATTCTATTCTACCATAAAGTAGACTGTGACTACTATAGAGGTAGGGTGACAAACGTGTCACCCTACTTTTATAATAAAAGTACATCACTGATTTACTACCGAACATAGGTTTCAATTCTAAGAAGCATAGTGCTTTGCATCTGTAGCTTTACTTGTACATCTTATCACTTTATTATTTCATCTAAACTCTAGATTCTAGTGGAAATCTTTTTATCGTTTACACGCCGATTGTTATACAGTTTTGTCTAATTGAAAAATAATGTGGGTATCGACGTACGATAATTCACCGTCTTATTTCATCTTAGAGGGATTTTTGTCATGTGGTAGAGAGACTTGATGACTTGAAATACGGGTTCATCGCTTTAGGCATCAGTCTCTCACATAAATGCCAAAAATAATGATTGTCAATTTAATGTGAGAAAAAGATTATTAATTCATTCCGTAAGTGTCGTAAAAGAAGACAATGGGACGATGGGAAATGTCAAAAAATCTTAAACCCATCTCGTTAGCGTCAAACTTAAAATACTCAAACCGACGACGAGCAGCAACTTTCGAGAAGCCGTGACCGATTCCTGAAGGATATTAATCATTTCTCACTTCAATGAAATAAACATTTATACTACAATGTTACTTTAAAACTTGTTAATTTATTTACATAACATTTTAAAGTCTATAATATAAAAAATATAATGATATAATGCACTTCTCTCATAAAAAAAACCGTATTACATAAAATAATATTACGGAAAAATAAAAAAAAGTTGATATAAGTTGATGGAAATGCTTCAGAAATTGTTCTAGTCTATTTATTTCATTCTATTTATATATTTAATTTTAATTCATTCATTGCTCACGATACGAAACGCAGAAATTCTCTTTATTCGACGCTAAAGGACATAAAGTGGTCTACTGGCAAACGCAAATGGACAACAAATTACATTTTTCCTTACGCTTCTGTAGATATTTCAATATCAGACAGACGTTGTTTAGCCTTAATTGACAGTTATTATTTTTCGTTTCTTATTAATTTTTGTATGAATAATCTAAACTGTAAAATATGAAATGTCTATTTGTAATATCGAAATAATTGCGTTTTATAGAGATCACGAAGTAATTTGTATGTCAATATGACATAATCAACAATTTTTAATTTTTTTTCATGGAATAACCACTTGGGTTGAAACCTTGCGAATAGATAAAAAGCAATGCCAGGAGTCTTTTAGGCTAGGTATATTTATTTGAGTTATACGCTACCAATTTTAGGTACGGATACCCCCTCTTTTCTAACGTCGTATAATCGTCGTATAAAAGTCGATAATCCTATAATATTCCAGCGCAAATTGTCTATCTCTTCTTCTAGCTCCAGGGTCTTCTCATCAGTCCTAAAGGTGCGTGAGTTGTATGTTGCCAGGTCGAGTTATCTTAGATGGCAACCGAACCTCCACCGGAGGTTCTTAGCAACCCCGCCCCGCCGTTACCATGCTCGCCACTGTAGCCAGGAATATCTGGGCCGCTTGGAACTGGTGGCCGTCTTTTCCTAACTTTCATCATGGGGGGTATATTGCCATAGTTGCTACAATTGGTGAGCGGGTTGGCAACCGCAGTTTGTTTTTGTAATGTTGCTGATATCAGGAAGATGCTGCTGCCCATCTCCTGCCTGTTTCCCTACGTCGTCTTTTATGGCACCCACGGGAAGATATGGGGTAGTGGATATTCTTAATTGCTACTACACCGCATTAATAACATATTTAAAATAAATAACATTTTTACAACAAAATGTTACGAAACAATGAAATAAAAACATGAGGGTCGTATTAATCGTGAGCCTCTGGGCCCACAACAACTTCCCTTCACTTGTCACGCCCTGGATCATTTGTTACACGATGAATGCCACAGGCGGCAGAAAAAAAACTGTTAAAAGAACCTTTACGGTTTGACGAGAAATTTTTGCAGGCTGCGAATTTAGTACCGTTGAACGACATTGCTAATATTCAGCATTTTATAATGTTTGCTAGGTATAGGATATTAAATTGGTACGAAAAATATTATTCAGTAAATAGAAAAATTAACTTCTTAGTGGCTTAAAGTTGCTTTTTAAACCATATACTATTTTATTATATATTAATTTAAAACTCTATTCTCTACTCTTTCTATTTGGCGACGAACCGTTAGGTTATATTTTTGTTTAAACACCTCATTTGATTTAAAGAAGCATACATTAAATTATGAATTATACAATTATGCGTGCAATAAATTTGTTTTCGAGTCGATAATGTCATTTGGTCTAAAGATGTTTGAGAGGATAAACTACTGACGTACAAACGTACAGACTTGCTTTTTGAATCGGTAGGATTAGTTGACCTCAAAACGTCGATATATAAAAATTTGGTCTTCCGAAAATTGAACGCATCACGTCAGTTATTCAGTCAAGACATAACATGTTATATTCTGAATTACATATTATTGCTTTTATCTCTTTACTTTTCTTTTATATCAATTTGGATATGTTTTTGGGTGTATAAATTATGTGTGACCATGCTTTTGTGACAATTGTACCTTTACATGCTCTAAATGGCTTAACATAATGCGTACATAAACATAAACTCTCACGTTCGTTAGCCTGCGGGTAGGCAGAGACTACGGATTTCCATTTGGCACAATCCTGACAAAACTGACTCGCATATATTCATATATTTGTAAACTTCACATCCTTATATATGTTAAACAGATTTTTAATTGCACATAATTTCATCTTCGGATTAGTTTAATGGACGCTACACACGGTCAGTTCAACTGATCATTCCAACTGATCAGTTCAAACTAAAACTGTTGATATTTTTTTTAATGTTGAATTTTCAATATATCCATAATTATAAATATTTAGTATAGAGTTTTATATAAGTTTATTTATCGATATATCGAAAATCCAATATTTTAAAAACAGTTTTAGTTTGAACTGATCAGTTGGAATGATCAGTTGAATTGACCGTGTGTGGCGACTATTAGTCATTGAGTACATTGAATGGCAGTAATACCAATACGTAAAAACAATGGTGCTTTTTTATGATGCTTGCTTGAGAAGACCATCTTTGTTCCTTAATAATAATGTACATAGTGACAATTTTAAAGCCAAAAATTTTATTAAAAAAATTACTTTTTCTTCGGCGGTAGGCGTGAAATAAAGTGCACATTGCTCTAAGTAACAAAATAGTTTTTTATTGATATTTTAAGTAATTTACAGTTTCCTAGTTTACAGTTTTTACTATTTTTGTGTATTTAAATACATACATTGTGGGTTTAACTCCCCTTAATGGTTAAACTGTGATAAAGTTACATCACCCTACCACCGGTAACTTTCAACTCTCACAACACACCAGAAGATAAGTTTTCAAGAAAATGTCCACTATTGCCGAGTTAGCAAATATCCAAAAGGCTGCGTTAACTTCTCTCAATCAACGTATGGCGGAATTTGAAGCACTTATAAAAAAATCTGCCACCACGGCTCCTGACATGAAATCTCTCTCAAGCGACTTTCAAGCGTTCAAGGATAATGTTTGGCAAATCATGTCACTACTACACCAGAAGATCAATGAGGTTAGTCAAACTGTTGACAATATTGAGATGCGGCATCGGAGAAAATATTTGCTGCTAAATGGAGTTCCGGAATCAGCTGATGAAAACATCTTAAATAAAGTTGTAACTGTCCTGCAGGATAAGCTTCAACCACAGGAATTTTCTTCAAGCTCCATTACGGCTTGCCATCGTCTAGGTGCAGTATCGGAAGCTCGTGTAAGACCAGTTCTGATTCGGTTTAGTGATCAGTCCATTAAGTCAACCATTTGGGCCAAAAAGACTATGTTAAAAGGCACTTCATATGTGCTGTCCGAGTTTCTTACACGTCAGCGTCAAGGCTTATTCATTGCTGCACGTAAGCACTTTGGTATTAGACAAGTTTTGTCACTCGATGGTAATATACACGTCAAGTTGCCTTGTGGTAAGCGCCATCGGCTGACGGACACCAAGGACCTCGATGAGCTCATTAGACAGTATGAACAGCCTGCTGCATCGAATCGACCATCTGATTCTACGATGAAGAAAGTGTCACCAAATGTTAACAGTGGTAGTGCACCAAAGTCGAAGGTGAGGTCCAAGCGCATAATTCGCAACAAATAACTCTCACCGACTTCACTTTATTTTCATGTTGGATTTAATTTGTAAGCCGTCATGTATATTTGTTTTTTGTCTTATTATTATTGATAACAACTGGGTATATTTGCTACGATAATGTAATAATGGTAGTATAATAACTTTTGTTTTGTTATGTTTACCTACATATTAAGTAATATTTTTTATTTTATTTTTTTATTAACTGGCTTTATGGCTCTGGGTTCTAGCCTTTCTAAGCCTAAGTAACATTTTGCTGAACTAAGACCATAGATAACATATTATAACTATAGTATATTAACAGACATTTTAACAGATGTCAGATGACATAGACAGATGGTTATGTTGTTGGCTTCGGTTGCATGGCCTTTTGCCATACTAATTACATTAGCATTACTATTGACAGAATATGTACACAAGTTATATTTGATTCAACTTTATTTTAGTTATATGTAATAATCTATCCCAATTACTCATTACTTTGTTTGTTATTATATTTTTTTTAGTTGTTTACTTTTAAATGCCTCGTTCGTTTATTGATTTTCTTTTTCTATTTTGTTTTCTTTTACTTTCCTGGTGTTATTTTTAAGATTGTAAACAGTTAGCCGGAGGGTGATGTATGGAGATATACATCTATATTTAGTCATTTTTTGTTATATTCAGTTATATTTATTTGATATAATTTTCTTATTTTAAATACTTATTTATATTTAGTATTATTTTATTATATAATATTATTTATTTTACTATATAATATTATTTATTTTATTATTTTAAGTAATTTTGTTTAATGTCAGATGATGAATCTTTTTATTCCACTTGCAACAGCTCCTCTTCCCTTTCACTTGTTGATGCTTCGGATGAGCCCGCAACGCTACGTACGCCAATATACGACGAATCTCAAAAATTGTTAAACTGTTTTTACATTTGCCATTTAAATGCACAAAATATTCCTCAACATCATACGGAGCTCCTGGATACTTTCTCTTCTAATGCAGTTCATGCTATACTCATATCCGAAAGCTGGCTCAAGCCTGAACTCTCTTCCACGTCTTATAGTCTTCCAGGTTATATTTTACTCCGTAATGACCACACTGGTAAAAGAGGCGGAGGTGTTTCTATCTATCTGCGTAGTAATTTACCTTATAAAATATTAAACACATCTCCTGCTCTATATTCCGGTTCAATGGAACACATTTTTGTTGAAGTTAATGTCAAGAGTGTTAAAGTGTTTCTTGGAGTTGTCTACTGTCCACCTCAAGTGGACTATTTCTCCGATTTGGAAGTAAATTTATTGCCTTACAGTTCTGCCTACACACATCACATTATCATGGGAGACTTTAACACCGACCTATCTGGGGTTTCTCTTAAATCTTCGAAACTGAGGTCGACCATGTTGTCGCATAATTTCACTATTTTGCCTCTAAATGCAACACATAACAACTTCCACTCTGCTGACACCTGGATTGACCTTATTGCCGTCTCCTCCGTTGATCACGTTGTCAATTATAGACAATTCCCTGCTTCTGGATTTTCACGGCATGATCTGCTTTATCTGTCATATAAATTAAAGTCCCCCAAGCCTTTACCTGTGTCCATCTCTATTCGTAGTCTTGCTAGAATAGATATGGACAAGCTTAAATGTGATGCAGATGCTATTAACTGGTCATCTGTATATACTGCTTCCACAGTTGATGAAAAAGTCGACTTCTTTAACAACAACATATTAGGACTGTATAATAAACATGCTCCTAAGCGTGTTGTTCGACTGAAGCGTCCTCCTGTTCCATGGATCACGGTTGGGGTAAGATTGGCTATGGCTAAACGCGATAGAACTTTCCGTGCTTTTAAGAAGAATCGCACTGAGGTAAAGTGGCAAGCATATAAAGCTGCAAGAAATCGATGCAATCAAATGGTGAGAGCTGCTAAACGCCGATATATCCACGAACAACTACTTAATTCATCTTCGGCTGATATATGGAAGTTTCTGAATACGCTTGGATATGGAAAATCGCAATTTGACTATAATAGCGTCACCTTTTCTCCTGACGTTTTTAATCGTCATTTTCTGTCTTCTCAAATAGTTTCTGATGTTTCTAGAGCTAATGCCATCACTTTTATATCTTCCATGCCTTCTTATTCTCACGAAACTTTCACTTTTAATCCTGTAGACGAAGACGAGGTACGCAAAGCACTTTCCTCTATTAAATCGAAAGCCGTTGGATGTGATGACGTGAGTAGGGTAATGATTTTGCACGTGCTGGATTCTGTTTTACCCGTGATAACTCATATAATTAACTTTTCGCTGATGAATGGTGCTTTTCCAACTCTCTGGCGTAAAGTCTTTATTATTCCCATCCCGAAAGCTACTTAATGCAGCTCTTTATCTAATTTCAGACCAATTTCTATTCTGCCTTTTTTTTCTAAGGTTCTGGAAGCTGTCGCTCATAAACAGATTTCTGCTTTTGTTTTCTCAATGAATATTCTTTCCCCTTATCAGTCTGGTTTCCGCCCGGGTCATTCTACCACTACTGCTCTTCTCAAGGTTACGGAAGATATTCGTGAGGGGATGGAAAAATCAAAACTGACCGTTCTCATCTTAATTGATTTTTCTAATGCATTTAATTCTATCGATCATGGTATCCTGTTAGCTCGTCTTTCTCATTTGAATATCTCGTCTTCAGCTCAGGAATGGTTCTCAACATATCTTCGGGGGCGCCAACAGGCTGTGCGCACTGGTCATATACTATCTGACTGGCGTGATGTGTCAATTGGCGTCCCCCAAGGCGGTATTATCTCTCCTCTTCTGTTTTCCATTTTTATAAATCTCATCACACTAAATCTCAAGAGCTCTTACCATTTGTATGCTGATGATCTGAAGTTATATGCGCAAGTGGAGCCTTCAAATATCCTAAGTGCTATTTCACTGTTAAATGATGATTTAAAATATATCTCAGAATGGTCTACTGTGTATGGCATAAACGTGAACCCGTCTAAATGCCAAACAATAATCTTAGGTAGCTCAAGATTATTATCTAAACTGGATATTGCCACCATACCATCAATTATGTTTAGTAATAATGTCATACCATTCTCTACTAGCGTAAAGAACCTTGGTCTGTACATCGATGGTTGCTTTACATGGAACAAACATATACAGGAGGTGAGTCGCAAAACTACTGGAACTTTGCGATCTCTATATCGATTTAAAAACTTTCTTCCTACCAATACCAAGATTTTACTTATCCAATCACTTATTGTACCGATTATTGATTATGTCGATGTGTGTTGCTCAGACCTGTCTCAACTTCATCTTAATACATTGGATCGTCTGCTTAACAACTGCATCAGATACATTTATGGTCTTCGTAAATACGACCATGTATCTTCCTTTCGTACACAGTTAAACTGGTTGCCTATCCGTCAGCGCAGATATGTTAAAATACTCTGCACTCTTTTCTCAATTTTGAACGATCCATGTGCTCCCGAGTATCTGAAATCTAAATTTCAATACATGGGAGATTCTCATAATTTTTCTCTCCGTTCCTCGGCCAATCTTAAGTTACTCACTCCTTTACACCGTACTGGTTATTTATCTCACTCTTTCGCCCTCGTGGCCATCAGACTCTGGAACGACATCCCTCTTGACATTAAAAAAGCTCCCAACAAATTCGTCTTTAAAAATCAAGTCCGTAAGTATATGATTAAATCGTTGCAAGTTTGAATTGACTAAGCTCTCTTTTTCGTATATATTTCATATATGTTCTGACATATATAATATTTATACGAACCTATTGTGTGTATGTATATATATATATATACATATATATATATATATATATATATATATATATATATATATATATATATATATATATGTGTGTTTATGTATTTATGTGTATACAGTGTATGTATGTATGTATGTATATATATTCTATTATATATTATATATGTATATATATATGTATGTATATAATATCTATGTATTGTTTATTACATATATTATTATTTCTTTTATCCTCTCTATTTGATTATTGCTGCACCGCCTCCATAATGTCTATCTCTGTTTAGCCTAATGGTTGACTGGGAGAGAATGCCCTATGGCATTAAGTCCGCCATATGTACTTTTTTTGTGCATTAAAGTGTAAATAAATAAATAAATAAATAAAGAGCATACTTAAAGCACGCAATAATACCTAATAGAATAGTATAAAATCATTTCTATCGAACACACATTACAAGAGTACTTATTGAAAATCATGTAAGCTTTACACTTTACTGCTTTACCAATTGTTTGGAAAAAGTTTCTGTCCTGAGAAGAAACCCAGTGTAATAGCCTTTAGATTGAATTTCGGCCACAGTGACTAGTTTCAACGGAGACTAGTCATTTGGGCAGGAAAGAAGTATAGTGTTTTGCGCAGGTGCACTTTCTATCCGACGAAACTGGTAGAGATCTGGCGCAATGGTTTTACGAGCTTTCCAAGGTACGGGGTTGAGACACTGCCAACTTCCTAACTCCGGGCTGCTACTAAGAATTTCTTTACAGGAAAACCTAATCATTGACTTCGACCCGATCCGGGATTCGAACCCAGGATTTCATCAGTCGCTATAACGACCAACTAGGTAGTCAGAGGCTGTGCACTACTTTCTGTGTTCGGTAAGGCCAATGAAATGGAAACGTTGACGATAATTAACGCCGAAAGTAATTATTTTGTATAATATTTCCGACAGTTGCATTCTTGGTTGAAATTAACTAATAAAGGAAGTTTTATTTTTACAGGAATTACATTAACTATACCTAAAATTGCTAGCGTATAGCTCAACTTTTGTACTAAAATCGTCGCTTTACTGGGCGTAATCACGCGACCGTGGAGGCATTGTAATTTGCATAAAATATTGATGTAGATTATGTTGATGCGCTCATAACTTCGAATCAAGGTCAAGTTTACGATGGCGTGAAGTAATTGATACTGCGGGGTAATTTACAGTAATATTTTAGTAGCGCAATAAGTAAACAATGAATAATAATCACTAACACAACTACTTTAGCAATTAATATTTGTAAAGATTTATTTTTAAATAACATAAAATAACTTTTTTCAGACATCGAGTGTCCAAGTAGATAAATATTGTTATTATAATATGCTGTAGATAAATAACAAAAGCAGCCTGAATGCTGATCTTGAAAATAAGTATTGTTTATAATATTTATGTTCCAAAGATATTGATTAATTTGCAAACTTCCACTAACTAAATGCAATGATGTGTCTTACCTGGATTGAAGAGCACCTACCGCCCTCCCTCAATTGCGTGCACTAATTCCGTCACCACCAGTCCCATCACCGCTACTCCCAACACCACTAGTCCCAGCACCACTACTTCCAACACCACTATTCCAGGAAAGACACAACACTGACGATAAACCACGTGTTTTGCCTCTACACGAGGAGTCCTCAGGTGATGTAGACCCTAGGGCGGCTGACCGCTGGCGGAATTAGTGCACGCAATTGAGTAAGGGCGAGAGGTGCTCTTAAATCCAGGTAAGACACATCATTGTATTTATTTATTGGGAGGTTGCGAATTAATCAATATCTTCGTTATAATGGATTTCCACAAAGTAACGCCTGATTCTATCAGTTACATTTATGTTCCTCGAAAACTCAAACTAATTTACTTCTGGTACCAATAAAATAATTCAGAAAAATTTATATCCATTCATTCATCTCACTTATAAATGTCAACCGCTGAGCATAGACCCATAAATTACCTAGTGGTTTGTATAGCTTTCAAGCTTGAGTTTTTTTTAATAGAGTGGTAGTAGGGTTTGGGAATTCCCGACAATTTTTAAGTCCCGGGACACGAGACAGTCTACTATCAAAGTCCCGGGACTTTGACTTTTAAGAAAAAATTTTTTAAGGGAAGTGAGCCTTTTTTTAAGAAACTAATTCTTTATAACTTTGCAATTATTTATTAATTCTAGAATCTTTTATTGGTCATTATAACAACATTGTTAATTCAGATTTGTTTCGTAATTAAATAATCTAAATAAAAATAATAAAACAGACTTATAAATCAGACTTTGAAATAATCAACTGACACATTGATTAGACTTCTTTGCTTGTTTAATAAAATAGGCTTTTAAAAAAATCAGAGCGTCAGCAGCTTTGTTACACAATTTGTTTCTGATTTTAGTAATAATGCCACCGGACAAGGAGAACACACACCCTCGTTTTCAACAGATGTCGGTTTGTTTGTGTTTAATGGTTTATACAGTAGTTCCAAACTTTCTGTATCTACGTTTTCCGGTTGCTTCAAACAACTGAAACTCCTTTTGTAATTTAACTAACAGATGGCGCTAGGCTCCTTCAATTACTTGAAAATAAAAATGATGATTACATAACATTTTTGACAATCTTGTCTCGTCTCGAGTATCGACCCGAAAGTCCCGGGACTCGAGACAACTAAAATTACGAAAAGTCCCGGGACTTCGAGATACGAGACGTCCCGGGACTTCGAGATACGAGACGTCCCGGGACCCAAACCCTAAGTGGTAGTAACAAACGATCACACAATAGGATTTAGATTAAGAATAAAAATTCAAATGCGTTGTCACCTCTACGGATTAAAATGGAATGCCTCGTTTCCACTAAAAGGGTCTCTGGTACTCTACACACATCATACCAATTCTAAATAGACGACCGTAATTTAGCGTAGTCGCATACGACAACTTCGAGCCGCATCAGGGATATTGAGTTTCTTTAATTGATGAATTAGGGCGGTATAACCGTCTTGTTACGTCAGACGTAACCTACCACGGCCCGCATTCCGATGCGGGTCATGGTAGTTTATGTCACCTTAGATGCTGATGTCCGCATCGGCATCTAAGGTGCGGGACGTCTGGCATTCGATAGTCAATAAACCCACCAAGTGTAACGATTAAGACAAATCCTTTCTAGAACGGGAGAGGGTCATATCCACCAGTAGGCTGCTAAGGGCTAATAGAGAAGAAAAGTTATGGTCATATTTTTGTTACTTTTTAATTTTTGGACTGGATCTACTTATAAGGTGTCTTTTAGGTTTAACCTAATTGCTACAGCTTTAAGGGTTATCAAAGATCATTTATTTTATTTTTTTTTCCGTATTTTACAAAAAAGTCTTCAAGGTTTTTTAGATTAAATGTAGCCTAAATGACTCCTGGCATTGCTCTTTATCTATCCGCAAGGTTTCAATCCAAGTGGTTATTCCATTTTAAAAAAATAAAAATATTGGAATATAAATAACTTCCTAAACTCTATAAAAGACAATTATTTCGATATTTCAAAAAGACAGTTCATATTTTAAAGTTTAGATCACTTATATTAAAATTGTAAGAAACGAAAAAAATAATTGCTAACTAAGGCTAAACAACGTCTGTCCGATATTGAAATATCTGCAAGAGCGTAAGGAAAAATGTAATTTGTTGTCCATTGGCGTCCGCCAGCGGACTACTTTATGTTCTTTAGTGTCGAATAAATAGAATTTCTTCGTGTATTGAGAAATAAAAAAATTAAAATTAAATTAATAAATACATTTCAATTTACAACTTCAGAAGCATTTCCATCATTTCATATCAACTTTTTTTATTTCTCCTTAATTTTATTCATGTAATACGTTTATTTTATGATTGAGGTGAAGTATATCATTATATTTTTATATTGTATACATTAAAATTATATGTTACGAGTTTTAAAGTAACATTGTAGTAAATTTTCAATTCATTCATGTTACAAATGATTAATATCCTTCAACATTCGGTCACGGCTTCTTCAAAGTTGTTGCTCGTCGTCGCTTTGAGTATTTTACGATACTAACGAGATGGTTTTAACATCATCTCTCGGAAACTATAAGAATTTATTGACATTTTCAGATGACAAAACATTTAAGATGAAATGAGACGTGGGATTATCTTACGTCAACACCTACATTATTTTTCAATTAAACGAAACAGTATAACCATCGGCATGTTAACGATCCCCTGGAATCTAGAGCTCAGGTGAAATAATAAAGTGATAAAACGTATAAGTGAAGCCACAGATGTAGGTGGGCACTATGTTTTCTAGAATTGAAGCCTTTGTTTAGTAGTGACTCCATGATGTACTCTTACCTTACATACTGACAAACACATAAGGTTGCATCTTTGCACGACTGAAAATAATTTGTGTAGTTGTGAAAAAATTCGAAGAGTGGAATACATAAAATACCTTATATATATATATTAATTGATCACAACCTTAACTTCAAGGCGCATATATCGGCATTGAGAGCAAGAATTTGTAACATAGTTTACATCATGAGACGGCTGAGAAACTATGCACCCCTGAGCACATTAATGTAAATCTATTATGCCCTATGTCAGTCTCTGCTAACGTATTGTATTTCTTGTTGGGGAAGCGCTTCCAAAACAGTCATGATAAGAATTGAGAGAGCTCAACGTTCGGTTCTGAAAGTTATGCTTAACAACAAATACGTGTATCCAACAGTTAAACTGTACAGAGAGTACTTACAGTTTGGCAGCTATTCGTCTCATGTGTGGCTACATGTGTTCATAGAAAAATAATAAGCTCACCTAAATACATTGAGCTGATGATAAAACGTGTGTTTCAATTGCCATTGCCAAGCGTTCGCACAGCTTTCACAAAACGATTTAGTCCATTCATTGAAACACTAATTTATAATAAGGTTATGAAGGCATGTGACATAAGAGATTGCTCGACGAACACAGCTAGAATAAAAATACGAAATTGGTTGCTTACGCTTAGTTATGAGCAAACAGAAAAGCTGTTTCAAACATTGTTATAGTAGCTACGTGCCCAGTATTGATATTGATATTGTTATTATAGCAGTAATTGTAAATTCAAAATAATGTAATATTAACAAATTATAATATCTATGTATGGGTATATATATATATATATATATATATATATAAGATGTATGTATGTATGTAAGTTTGTGTATATATGGATGTATATGTATAATATATTTAATGTGTGTATATATGTTTAAGTACATGTTTATATTATTTATAGACCATAAATAAATTGGAGTAGATATTTAAAGGGAAAACTTTGTAAAGTCAGCCGTTCACAAATTTCTGTTATTTGTTAATATGTGTATATGACTCTCACGATAAAGGTCTACGTGCCTAATGTGGGAACCACAGCTAAATTATTTGTAAAGGTGCTAACTGTTAAATAAAATATTTTCATTTTTCATTTTCATTTACTATAAAAATAGGGTGACGTTCGTCACCCTTCTTCACTAGCCACAGTCTTCATTCCAACTGATCAGTTCAAACTGAAACTGTTGATATTACTTAAAATATTCGCTTTTCGATGTATACACATGTATGTATGTTTAAGTGATACCCAGCCATTAAGACATGGATAACCATTCTTAAAATGTTTGTCAGTCTGTCTGTTCGTCTGTTTGTCTATCTATGTATTTCTGTCTGGGCTCATCCTCGTCATGACTGGACGATTAAAAGGAGACTCTACGAATATACTTATGGAAACTGTGCCAAGAGATTTATAATCGAGAGGGATTGAGAACTTGCCAAGTATTTTTTCTTTTTTCTCATTTCGATTGTAATTTTATTCTTTAAAAAAGGAGCCCGTCTGCCTTGGGTATACAGGTAAATCGTTTCAATCTCTGTAAGTATGATCCTTTCAATCTTTTATTATATATATATATATATTTATATATATATATATATATATATATATATATATATATATATATATATATATATATACATATAAATAAATATATATAGTATATTTACGTATCGTTCCCAACTTAAGAGGCTACCCATTCATCACCAAAGAAATAATATGCGCGCACTTACAACCCTACACTTCATTCTGAAGTCTCCTACTTCCCCTCTTACTTAACTTCCCACTTTCAATACTTTGCTCCTGCGTTCTTCGAATAACCTTTTACTTAGGTGTCCATCTTACAGATCTGGCTTTTTGTATTTATCCTTCATTGTACAGTCTGTTGTCCACTGGAAAGCACTTGAAATACACTCCTCTTGAAATAAGAACGGCTAACATTCGTTATACATTGGAGAAGAAAGTTCGCGAACATTATTTGAATTAAGTGGTAGAATTATATCATTGGTATATATTTTATATAATTTTTATGTATATATAAAGAAGTAGAGCCATGCTATCACTATATTGTGGTTGTAACATGAATTGATCGACTCGACCGGGGAAGGACCATGCTCTCACAAAATATCAGCGTAAAAAGCAGCATAATGCTGCTATGTTTCGTATGACAAGTGTAGAGAATCAGAGACCCTTTTTACTGGAAACTAGTCATTCAATCCTAGTCCTTAAGAGTTAAAATTCAGACGCGTTTTCGCCCCTGGTGAAAACGCATCTGAACTTTAATTAAACATTTAATCGAGGATTGACTGAGATGTCTATAGGCAACAGCATCTAGTTACTGACAGGTAACTTTGAGCTCGTTTGTCACCCTTATATTATGAAAGAACTTTTCTATATTTCTTAACGATGCTTGACTTAACCCTGATAATTTTGAACTCGGAAATTTTTACTGAACCATCGATCGGATGTTTTGAGTGCACTTAACCTTTATAACAGCTGAAGTATCGCTAAACATGACCTCATTAATAAAAAATGAAATACACCTATCCTCGTTTAAGAATTTGCTTACTACAGCTGCACTATATCTTTACAACGTAAAGAGCGTGAATATTACTGTAAGATTATGTGGTTATAAAAGTTTTAATGTGCAATACTGCTTAAAAATTAGATATAACTAGTATGGAAGTTAAGCTCTAAGACTTTTTGTATGATTTACTCTCATAATATTTAATTTGTACAGGGTAGTTTGTCATAAGTTGCGTGATACTCTCATAATATTTAAATTGTACACGGTAGTTTGTCATAAGTTGCGTGATAGCATACAATAAAGTAGCGCTTCAAACGTATCTCGACACAGGCCAGTACTACTTATCAAATGGTTCTGAAATACCAGCAATTAAACCACAAGTGCCTGTTATAGATACTAATTCGTCCAATCATTTTAAAAATTTACATGGAAATTTTAAATTTAATTTTTACGACTGGTAAGTAAAGATTTGACCTTTTTAACATTAATTTTAAAGTTATAAAATGAAGTAAGCGGCCCAGGTATAATCTAGAATAATGATGTGTCAATCTATATTAACTATATATATTATTTTATATGTAACATATTATGCTATATATTAATCACAAAGGTAATGATATTCTAAATATGCATAGTTTTGCGAGGACTGTAACGTTTCTTAAATTGACAGATAATACAAATTAAGTGTCAAAGAATTAGTAAAATGATAATTCAACTTCAATTGGCGTCATTATTACATAATATATCACTTATTTCTTAAATTGTTTAATTTCATTACAACGAACCTATATGGAATAGGGCAACGGAACCCAAGGGGCCAGCAGCTGCCTGACTTTATGGAGAAAGAGGCCTCTTTATGATGAACTCTTTCTTCCAGGAGCGGCCCCACTGGAAGTTGACCTGGTCGAGCCCCGATGGGTCGACAAAAAATGAGATTGACTTCATTATGACGACCAGACGCCAACTATTCAGTGATATGTCAGTGATCGCGAGGGAGAAAACTGGCAGCGATCACCGAATGGTTACTCGTAGAGGTACACTGAACCTAAACGTTGAGTTGGAGGGACTACGAGCACTTAACCCTATAGAGACGTAATATATGGCGACCTGTCAACTCGTCAGTGACTAGTCACTGATATATTTCGGAACACTTTTGTTTCCCGCCAGTTGCGACCAAAAAGTAGAACCTAAGGGACGGCTTACATTTAAAATATAAATTAAAATCAATTTACGGCATCATATCCTTTTGTGCCGTTAAATGGTGCGGAAACAACAGTAAAACAAACATGTAATGTAACAACAAACAATATTACTTTTCATCGGTAACATGTAGTGTAACAACAAACAATGTTACTTTTCAACGGTAAGAACATTTCTTCATTTTAAAAAAATATTTTCAATATTTTTATTATGCAAGGAGGGTCAAGTTAAACTAGACAGTTCCGTCACGCGTCACTCCCCGTCCTTTTTGCATTTACTGCAAACATGTTTGTCTGTCTCTCCTTATAATAATTAGCCTCGTGACGCTAATGACTTATCCACACACGATAATTATCCACAAAATGATTATTGTATTTAGATATTAGATATAGACAGATACATAATTTATTAATATCATAGATATATATAATTTAATATTAAGGTATTACTAAGAGTATTAGATTATTATTTACTACTCTTAGTAATACTTTATAATATTAATTATAATTATTCTTTTCGTGTATGAGCTTTGGATAAGTACGATAGCAATGATATTTTATTTAAACCTTATGATTTTTTCCCTATAGGTTTCCAAAAGATGGTAATATTAAAAACAAATGGATAAACGTTACAAAAGGGAAAATTGGTTTCCATCAAAATATAGCCACTACAAATATTAGATCTCGAAACCAAACCAAAACGGTTAAATTGATTGATTCTCCGCGTTTTACTGGATTTATCGGGTTTTGTGTCGCAATAGATAGCACAAAAGGAATGTTTCAGGATTTGATATGCAATGCAAAGTGCCCTATTACATTTTTACCCTTGCACAAAATATCACAAGACTATATTGAGCTTCTTTTCGCAGGAATAAGGTATCACATGGTAGTTCGAATGATAAACTGACTCCACGTTTGTTCGAGGCGATTTATAAAAAAATTTTGGTCCACACAGAATTAATGGAAACATCCACGGGTAATTGTTTACCATTAGATATAATATCTATCCTAAATTGCTCATCTGCAATAGCTAAAATAAACATGACTACGCCAAATCAGGCAGAAAATAGTGACGATGATTTCGTAGTGTCTGAAAGTCAAGAAGATATTGAGAAAGCCCTCGAGTCTGTCGAGCTCTCACAGTTTTCGAAACATATGATAGATTATGTTGCTCTCTTCGTTAGTAGTGCATAAATAAAAAAAAAATCTGATGCAATACCTGTTTATAGGTTTTAGTGTCATTAGAAGAAAATAAAAATGGTCTCGTATTCTATAAAGATAATGGAGGGTTAATTTATCCCTCACAACTGGTCGTTAAAATATGTCGGCGTTGCGAGTTCGTAATCAAGAAAGATTTTATTAATAGTGACTCTAAATAAAAAATCACCGCTGAACTGTTGACCCATAAATCTCTTAGCAGCTTTACAGAAGAACAGTTATTCCCGGAGTATACACATCATCAATTTCACGCCGAAGAAACTAATCATATTATTGATTTAACGAAAAGTGTAATGAAAAAATATATTGACACTAGAATGACATTTATACTTAAAAATCATAATTTTTAAGGGAAAACGTGCAGTTAGGAGAATATATACAAAATTAATTTATTTTAAAAATCAATAATAGCACTTAGTAAAATAAATATAATAAATAACCCTTCAGGCCCCTTAAAATTCTCATGCAGTCGCAGGCGCCCGGCAAATCCCGAGCGGTCGCATGCGGCGGCACTCACCCGCAGCACTTAAAACCATTAAAATTTATATTTGGAAACTACTTTTCTAAGAAGAAGTTTGGAATTACAAAATCTATACAAAACTCTCTATTTAAAAGTCAGGTTTTAGTTCATAACAAAAAGACTGTTGTATTTTGAAAACAAAAACAAAACATACCAAGCGAATGTCAGCAGCGTGAAAATCACAATTGTTCAAATATGTATTGCTCGAAATTATTTACGTAAAAAGATAAATTATAGTCACACAAAAACTATCCTCACAATTTTATAATAAAACACTATACTAAAACACTAATTAAACACTAGAAAAATCAAAAAACCAACACAACGAAAATCAACGAAATAACCGTAGATTATAAAAAAATATTCATAAGATAACAGTTTTTTTTATTGCATGAGAGGATAGAGTATTTCATATAGATTATATAATGCTAAGCTTCTTCATAGAAAAGTAGTCTCTATATGTAAGTGTTTATGGTTTCTGTAGGTGGGTGCGACCTCATGAGACCGCTAGGGATTTGACGGAATATGGCCGCGGTCTCATGAAACCGCTTGGGGGCTGAAAATTAAATGAGAAAATCTTTTTTATTCTCTTTTCGATCTCTCGCCGAACCGAGCCGAACTATCTTGCTCATCTCCTACGGGGCCTTTCTTTATAGGATAGGGTGACAAACGAGCACACAGTACACCACATGGAAAGTGGTTGCTGTGGCCCATAGACATCTACGTCTATCCTCGATTACGAATCTAAATGCAGATACGTTGTCACCCGTGAGGACCAAGATGAAATGCCTCGTTTCTAGTAAAAAGGGTCGCCGGTTCTCTACACTCACCATCCGAAACACAACGTTAAGCTACTATTTTACGCTGGTATTCTGTGAGAGCGTGGCCCTTCCCCGGTCGAGCCGACCCATTCGTGGTACAACTATATTACTAAAATAACTGTAGCATAACTCTGACACGTATTAAATATTTTAATTTTTTTTTGTTAAAGTTCAAGAAATCACTGAAAGTTTATTTTAAACTCCTTTAATTTAATCTTTTTCGAAGTTGGAATTTATATTTTACCTGAGTATACTGCTTGAAGATGATTACTGATTTAAAATTGAATTTCTCGGTTGCACAGGAAAATTGAAGTCACAGTCAAAAGCTAGTTACTGATACTGAAAGCATGTATTAAAAAAATTATCGATATCGATATAAAGCATAAAGTCATTACACTGCACGCCCTAGCGATCGTGTTCGGAATCCCATCGGAATAGTTCGGAGTACTTCACAGCGACCAATACTCCCCCCGCACCGCAACTAGTGGACAAAATTGTTTTATTTTATATTCGCCTGTATTACTTCTCTATGGGGTTAAGTGCTCGTAGTGGAGAGGTCTCGTCTAATAAAGTCAACACTCCGTCCCCCTCGAGCACTGATCAGGGCCTCGCAAACGATTTTCAGCTTTCCGAACAAGCTGGTTTCCGAAAAGGCTTTAGCACCATAGACCACATACATACTCTTTGGTAAATGGTACAGAAGACCGAAGAGTACAATCAGCCTCTTTGCCTGGTGTATGTGGACTATGAAAAAGCCTTTGATTCCGTCGAAATTTGGGCGGTGCTATAGTCCCTTCAGCGGTGTCAAGTTGACTGTCAGTACATCGAAGTGCTAAAGTGTTTGTACAGTAGGGCTACGATGGCTATCTGAGTACAGAACCAGAGTACGAAACCTATCCAACTGCAAAAAGACAGGGTGACGTTATATCGCCGAAACTCTTCACCGCTGCATTGGAAGACGTTTTCAAGTTACTGGACTGGAAAGGATAAGGTCCCAACATCAATGGTGAAACATCACTCATCTTCGATTTGCCGAGGATATGGTCTTTATGGCAGAATTGCTGGACTACCTAATCACTATGCTCAATGACCTCAATGGTGTCTCCCAATGGATAGGTCTTAAGATGAACATGGACAAAACGAAGATCATGTGTAACATCCATGTCACACCTATACCGATAGTTATTTGGAGCACTAAGCTCGAAGTTGTTGACGAGTATGTTTACCAGGGACAAATAGTCCGACTAGGTAAATCCAGCTTCGACCCAGAGGATTCAACTCGTCTGGGCAGCGTTCGGGAAATTACGACACATCTTCTCGTCAGCTATATCTAAAACCTTAAAAAGAGACTTTACAGCCAGTGCGAGTTGCCAGTGATAACTTATGGAACTGAAACGTGGTCCATCACTGCTGGCCGCTCGCCGTCGCCCAGCGAGAGGTCTGTGCTCGGTGTTTCTCTGCGTAATAAACTTAGAAATAAGGATAACCACAGTAGAACCAGAGTAACCGACGTAGCCCAACGGATGAGTAAGCTGAAGTGGCAATGGACCGTCCATATAGCTCGAAGAATCGATAACCGTTGGGGAAAAAGGTTCTCGAGTGGCAGCCTCGTACCGATAGGCGAAGTGTAGGGCGACCTCCACTAGACGGAGTGACGACCTGGTAAGACATGCAGTAAGTCGAAGGATGCAGGTGGCTCAGGACCTTGCTTTGTGGCATTCCTTGGGGGAGGCCTGTGTGTGTGTGTGTGTGTGTGTGTGTGTGTGTGTGTGTGTGTGTGTGTGCGTGTATGGGTGCGTGCGTGAACAAAACATCACATAAATTAAAAATTAAAAAAAAGCTTTGCCGAACACGATCAGCCAGTTTTTACCACCAGTTAAGCGAAATGTTCATCTGCAAGATCCAGGAGTGTACAATCTTGATTGCGAAAATGTTCTCTCTTCCATAGTACAAATTAAATGATCAATAAAAACACGCGTTAATGAACACATAACTGATGTGAAGAATTGACGCTCCGGAAAGTCTGCAGTCTGTGAACAGTTACAGGCCCGCCCCCATCTCTACATCAGATTTGATAGACCACTATTACTCGCTAAAGAATACCGATTCCTTCCAAAGATTATTAGCGAGGCTATTGAAATCAAAACACATTATAATTTCAATAGAGAAGATGGCTGCGTGCTACCATCTGCTTGGGATCCTATATTTAATAAAATTTAATCCTAACTCAGCGTACAACTACAAGACTTCAAGAGACTATATAAGTTCATACTGCTTAGATAGGAAAAAAATATTCAGTATAGTATTTTTTATTTTTTATTACTTATTTACTCGTATAATTATTAATTAATAACTCTAATCTAGAGGTAGCCCTAGCCGTGGTTAACTATGTCATTAGGACGTCGAACACCCCAGTCGCCCCATGACCATGATAAGTGCTTGAAACGTCGGGAATATAAAAAAGTGATACGCAATAAAGTTCATAAAAACTTTAGTTTGATTTAAATGTGTAGTGTTCGCGTAAATATAAAAAAATCATTAACTACACCAGTTTTTACAACTGCTGATTTGTTAAAAAAAAAACTAAGAAAGACATTTATATGTGCCAGCACAATCTAAAACATATTAAGAGGGATCAACTTAAGAGGCATACATGAAATTTAAGATCATAGAGATAGGTATCGTAAGGGAATGTAAGAATTGTTGTTGAAAATTTAACACTATTTCGAATAAATTTGAAAGTATTAACTTAACTATCAAGTCCTCAGGTAAACCCGATATTAAATGTGGTTAAATATATCAGAGAAATATTAAGGCGTTAAAATATGTCAAGTGCACCCAACCTTTATAACAGCTTGGGGTGAAGTTAAATATAGACATCAAATACAGGTCACATTTTAAATAAAGCGTTAATTTTATGACATTTTCTGTCATTTCTTATTTATTTAAAGGAAATTAAAACTTCATGTTTTCACACTTCCTTAACCCAAATTACTATTACTTTTTTTAGTGAAAGATATATTAGCCTTGGCCATTTATACGTGGTAGAGCCACGCTGCAGCTATATTATGGTTGTAGCACGAATGGGTCGGCTCGACCGGGGTAGGACTACACTCACAGAATACGTGCGTAAAAAAGCAGCTTATTACTTCTGTGTTTCGTAGAGATCCAGAGAACCTTTTTTACTGGAAACGAAGCATCACGTCTTACTCCTCAGAAGTGACAACGCATCTGTGTTTTGATTCTTAATCGAGGCTACGTGTAGATGTCTATGGGCCACAGCATCCACTTACTATCTGGTGGACTTTATACTCATTTGTCACCCTAATTTAATAAAAAAGCGGCTCAGTCCTGATTTCAATCCTCTATTTCATATACCTGGTTGCATAAGTAATAAAAATTTTGAAGACATTGAATTTCGCTAACATACTGAAGCAGTAAGGAGGACTAATTGATGCATAAACACTGAATAACGTAAAGAGGACTGTGCCCAAAAGTAGAACGTAACTTTTATTAATGTAATAAGACTATTAGGTATTTTAAAGTATTAAATATTTCCTGATTATTTTATTATTTATTTTATAACATGTTATGTTTATTTTTCTAAATTACTAACTTAACATTTAACTTATAACTGATCTAATAAAATGATTAGTATCTGTTCTGATTATGCTATTCAAAATCGTGTAACAGGCATTGAATTGAAGTTTAAATTAAAGCAAAACTACTTAATAATGCGTTATGAAATTTTAATTAAGATTGCAGGTAAAACATTAATTAATTACGGGTATAGTTACATGAAGTAAATTTGATTAGAAATTGTTAAAACAGGGCTCATTTACCCCATAGTCGTGTACCCGAGTACACAGAGTACCTCAAAGTAATAGGTAGGAAGCGCACTAATTAGAGGTTAACTTTGCTTGCCGCGTTTTGTATTTTACTTAAATATCCTTTTGCCAACGACGCAGAAAGTCACCTATAGCTGGGTGGAGAAAACACGATATACTGCTAATTATAAAATTTGCTGATTTTAAAATAAAAATTTGTTGTTACAAAAATAAATGCCTTTTTATAGCACATAAAATTTTGAAATGAATTAATCTGCCACAGAATCAAAATTACTGACACTGTCTTACATGTTCATAAGCTTAAATATCAATCGCGTGATCTGTTGTAGAATAGCAATTGCCGGGTTTGTGTGTCAAGTGTCATGCAATATATAAAAAATAATGGGCAAAAAGATAATTAGACGAAGTATTCACCAACATTATAAATTTAAGCAAATACTCTTAAAAACTTTTAGCTGCAGCATAAAACTACTAATATGACCTCTCTCAATGATAGCTCTGGTTTTCTATCCGGTCCATACCGAGAAAACTTAGGCGGCTGAATGCACTGTCGCTCCTGACCACTTCCTTGACTCATTCCTCACAATATGTAAAAGGCTTCATATAATGTATGGCATTACCTAGATCAATAAAGGACTATTTTATCTAAGTTAATCTATTTACTGTCCCTTGTAATAGAAGGTCATTGCTACTGTATCTGAAAATCTAACAGTGAAAATATTAATCTAAATTAAATATGGTTACTATTTTCCACGGCTTCTTGCTGAGGAGCCGTGGTAGCGCAGATGGTTAGCGCTAGTTGTAAATTTCACAGTACGCGATCAACCCAGGTTCGATCTCCACTGGCACCTATGAAATTATTAATTGCAATTTTAAGTGCTAATTTACCACGTGCTCGCTAGTGAAGGAAAATATCGTGAGGAAACCCGCATGTCTGAGAAATTAGAAAAAATATTTCAAAGACGTGAAGTTTACTTTTAAAACCCTCTTAAAAATGAGGGAAGGCCTGTACCCAGCGGAAGGACATATATTGGTTCTAACTTTATTTATCATAAATTATTAATCTCTTGTAATATACATCATGTTTTATATCATATAACTTTCGTAAGTTAATAGTAGATATTAACTGTGTTCAAAAACGTGAAATTTCTTTAATCAAAGCGTAGTTTTTTTAATGTTTGTTCACCAATTTGCCTGAAACGCTTGAACCGATTTAGATAGTCCTTTTATAACAAATAGGTTCTAAAGGTGTTCCTATATAAATTTGAAAAAATATTTCATCTCTGATGGTGGAAAAAGGGAATGAAAATTGTAATGTGCCAATTCAAACAACATTCTATTTGTTTATTATCTTTTACTTGTGTACTGGCTTGCCTTCCTTACTTTTCTATTGCATCCTTCTTTCCAATTAACCGCAAAACAAAACTTATGGTGCCATCTGTTGGCCCACAACAAAAGCGTCTGCAAAAGAAGTCGACGCGATCGATACCCACATGTAATCAAGACTCAAGACGAACTGCATCGATTATGGCTGTTCTTGTCTAAGCCTTCCAATATAAAATCATTGTAAATAGCGTTAGTGAGTGTGCCGGGTCGACCCAGATGTGTGCATAGACTATATAATTACGTAGGAGTGTGGTCAAGGAAAACTGAAGCCTTCCACATCCGAAGATATTATTGAAGCCAAGTTGGAGTTAATCGCCGCTGCCGCTAACCGCTAGTTTACCTATTCCATTTACCCTTCCTGGTGGGCCAGACCAATTTTCTCTCACTGTAGGTAAATTAAGTAGCAAAATTATTTTTATTTCAAGTAAGAAGTGTCGCGATTACTACAAAAAAAACGAAGTTCAACCGCGCATTTTTATTGTAACCTTCGATCAATTTATGATAGTAATACTTAGTGTACCAGTGGTAAACATATTTTAACATTCTTTGTACGTGGTCGAGCCATGATGCAGTTATATTAGTAGTATAGTTCTAGGACGAATGGATCGGCTCGACCGGGGAAGGACCACGCTCTCACAGAATACAAGCGTTAAATATTAGCTTAATGCTGCTGTGTTTCGTATGATGAGCGTAGAGAACCGGAAACCCTTTTTACTACAAACGAAGCATTCCATCTTAGTCCTCACGGGTGATAAAGCATCTGCATTTTGATTCGTGATCGAGGATAGATGTAGATATCTATGGGCCACAGCAACCACTTACCATCAAACGGATTGTGTGCTCGTTTGTCACCCTATCCTATAAAAAATACTAGCTTCTAAAATAGGAGCTCACTATTTCCACATTAATGTTTTCTTCTTTATCGCGTGCAGTTAACATACATAAATTTAACAAGGACAAACATCTTGATCCGGAATTATTTTTAGGCCATACAAACATTTGTTCTGATTCGAACCCGCTTCCGCAAGGCGCTGCAACTCATTGATAAGCCATGCGTCACGGAACCGTTAAATATTAGAAAGTAAGTAAGAAAATTACTTTCTTATTACTTTGTATTTAATTTCTGTCCATAGACTATTTGATTTCTGTCTGTCGCCCTCAACACAAACACGGGCTGATATTGGGATAGTGAATTCTCTTACGATGCCGCTACAATACGGCAAACATCCATCAAGTCCTATGTCCAGACGTACGCTTGATCCATTTTCACCCGTGTTGGATTGCCATGGTAGAATAGACTACAAGATTGAGGGAATAGAGAATGCATGTGTACATGCGCATACACTAGAGCACTATCCTGTCCTGCGCAGATAGCTAGCTCGATTGTTACCGGCTGCCATGACTGAAATTTGGTCTGAAGGATATTATTATTATTTAATCAAATGTCACTAAAAACAAAAACCTAAAACACCTATCATATTATTTCGATAATTTAAAAATACGAAACGACGTTAGTTATCATCAGATCTTTTCGTAAATTTTGATTCACTGTTGAAGTTATTTCTGTCAATACAAATAAAGTAAGCAAACCTTAACTAACCTTGTTACCACCCATATTTTATTACGTACATTAAACAGAAAAATTAAACTTTAAAAAATTTACGAGCGCTATGAGGTACAAGACACAAGTATATGGAAATATTGAAAGTCCTAACTTTAGACGTCATAATTGGAAATTATTTTATTTTTTACTTTAATTTATTTATGTTGTTTTTACAACTCTTTTATGCGGACAAAGGATAATCCAAAGATCAAGGCTACATGGTCAAATATCTCTTATATGATCTTTTATATAATAGATTTTCGCAAAGTAAAGCTTGATTCTATAAGTATACAATAAGATTCTATATACAATGTCATCTAAATAATTACATTAAAACTTTAATCCCATATTTTATCAACCGTTAACGACGACGTTAGCTATCATCAGATCTTTTCGTAAATTTTGAAGTTATTTCTGTCAATACAAATAAAGTAAGCAAAACTTATTTAACCTTGTTATCACCCATATTTTATTACGTACATTAAACAGAAAAATTAAACTTTAAAAAATTTACGAGCGCCATGAGGTACAAGACACAAGTATATGGAAATATTGAAAGTCCCAACTTTAGACGTCCGAATTGGAAATTATTTTATTTTTTACTTTAATTTATTTATATTGTTTTTACAACTCTTTTAAGTGGACAAAGGATAATCCAAAGATCAAGGCTACATGGGCAAACATCTCTTATATGATCTTTTACATAATGGATTTTCGCAAAGTAAAGCTTGATTCTATAAGTATACAATAAGATTCTATATACAATGTCATCTAAATAATTACAATAAAACTTTAACCCTATATTTTCTCAACCGTAGGGATAAACTCTCTTAATTTATATAGATATATCGCGAAGTTTAACCTATTTATAAAATCAATTATTATTTATATTGGTTTATAAACCAGAAAGTCATGCACGAACATATATGAAAAAATTATAAACATAACTTAAATAACTTAAGCGACAGTAGCCTAGTGGCAGGGCGCAGACCGCGAACTCAAACAGGTCGTGGGTTCGAATCCGCCATTCGAATACCGGCGTGAACCACTCGTAACACAAGCAATTTAAGCTTACCACGACTGGGTTAGGGGAATATTGGTAATGTTTATAGCATTTTTAATATTCTTAAAAAAAGAGGAAATGAGAGCTTTGAAATGAGAGCTTTGAAATGAGACGATTTTTAAAGTCTTCAAAACAGGAGGATATTTTAAGTAAAAATAATAATGTTTTCTTTTGGGAGACGAATATATTCATCACAGTAATAAGATATCAGCCGCACTTCCAACTTTTTCGCGAGAGGATGCCATAAAAAAGGGTCGCTTGAGCTCCATCATTAATTAAGTGCTTGAATATATAGTACTCGATGACGGTGCGCGGATGCGAGGCGACGTTGTCGGCTCAGGTTTGAATGAAGATAATGGAAAGGCTTTGTGTATACGAATTATAACTCACACCACAATGAATGTACGCTTTTTAAGACGTTTTTAAGAAAGAGAATGTTTGTTTATTCGAAGTAAAATTTTCAAAGTTTCAAAGATAGGAAAAAAACTTGTTTATTTATTAATCATCATTCATCATCATCATATCATTATTGTATATTTACAACTAAAACACATTTAAAGTTTAGTGAATGGTTACTGGTACAATTTTCCTAATAATGCTGCATCTTCCTGAAAATAATAATAAAAAAGAGCTTTAGTAGTTCATGGTCTGATCTCGCTCGTTACCTGTGCTACCCGGCTACCGCTACCCGGGCTCACTAATGAAATTGTTAGTTGCAATTTTAAGTGCCAGCTTATCACGTGCTCGGCGGAGAAGGAAAACATCTTGAGGAAACCCGCATATCAAAAAGTAAAAAAATATCAATCATGTGAAAATCATTGAGATAGCCAACATTCATTGAGGTAGCGCGTGAAAATTTAGTTACCCTATAACCCCTTCAGAAATGTGAAGAAAGCCTGTCCCCGGAGTGGAATGTATATAGGCTGCAACTTTAAGCAAAAATGAACTGCAGTACTGCTTTTTAACTTTTAAATAAATAAAAAAGAGAACATAGGTAAAACAGTAATACTCCTTTTATTTAAATAATTTCGAAATTAACGTCTAACGCACTAACTAACGAATAAGAAATGGTATTATTTTTATTGTTATTTCCTTTAATGTTTTTTCAATTAATATCATTTTATAGAAAATTTGTTTTGAGTTTCAGTAATTACAAAGAAAAATCATATTAAACTAGTTATAACATTTTAATTATCATTATTTCATGTACAAATTAGAACTATAGAGCGCAAACAGCTTAATAAATAAATTACATTTGAAGAGTATCAGTTGTTGGATGTATGTAAAATTAAAACTTTATATTTTTGGATTTGGAACATTAATTTAAAATATTTACAAATAGCTGGAACACAACTTCATTAATATTGCAAGGATAATTTGCTCTACATTTTCTAGCACGCCATCCTAGCGTAATGACAAGTCAATTCTAATGTTGCAAATATTTAATGCTGTAGCAAAGGATCTATCAAGTAAAACGAAAAGGAAAAGTATAAACCTTAGTTAGCCCGGGCTACCTTCAGCCTTTGAATGTAATGTATCCGAAACGTCGAAAATGTTTGTTTGTATGTTTGTGACCCTTATTCTATAAAAAGGTATTTAAGTAAAATTAACATGGTTTTTGAAGGAATTTCATTTTTAAACCTTGTCCCTTATTCAAAGAAACTGGGTCACTAACATTTAATTTGCCTGTGTTTGTTTACTAGGAGAGTTATATCCGGGATGAAAACGCTTGTAAAACACAAAGCTCCTCACGTTTTTGGGCGCTCGTTTCAAGTCGGGATCAAAGATTCATAAGGGGCTTATGTATCAAGGGAAATTCTTTCCAAGAATCTAATTACTTAAAGAAGACATTTTATTGGTCAAGCTTGCAAATTGTAAGTTTTTCTTTTCTTTTTAGTGATGAATTAGCGCATAGTAAATGTGATATGATGTGTCTACTGCAACCTATGGATGCCAGCAATAATTTTTAAAAGAAGACCACGAATGTTGATACCCTGGTGGATTAGTATGAGACCACTTTACAGCTTACTATCATGCTGGTTTTCTTCCTTCTGAATCGAAAGTAAGGTTTGAATTGTTGTTGGCGGCCGGTGATAGATGGTATGCGAAGTGGCCCCTCACTAGATTACGAGACGACCTGATAAGAGATGCGGGTAGTTGATATATGCAGGTGGCATTCCTTGAGAGAAC
Source organism: Parnassius smintheus behrii (assembly GCA_036936625.1). NCBI lineage: Eukaryota > Metazoa > Arthropoda > Insecta > Lepidoptera > Papilionidae > Parnassius > Parnassius smintheus. The sequence goes on from JAUPFT010000003.1 coordinate 8,325,293, forward strand.
CATGTATTGTGGCTATGTGTAGCAGTGGACATGTAAAGAACTATAATGATAATTACGAAGATTACTCATCATCATCATTACAGCCCTTCAAGTCCACTGCTGAACATAGGCCTCCCCCAAGTAATGCCACAAAGCACGGTCCTGAGCCACCTGCATCCATCGACTTCCTGCATATCTTACCAGGTCGTCACTCCATCTAGTGGGGGGTCGCCCTACACTACGCCTACCGGTACGAGGCTGCCACTCGAGAACCTTTCTTCCCCATCGGTTATCGGTTCTTCGAGCGATATGGCCGGCCCATTGCCACTTCAGCTTACTAATCCGTTGGGCTATGTCGGTCACTCTGGTTTTACTGCGGATATCCTCATTTCTGAGTCTATCACGCAGAGAAACTCCGAGCATAGCCCTCTCCATAGCTCGCTGAGCGACCTTGAGCGTCCTCATACGGCCAGCAGTGAAGGACCACGTCTCAGATCCGTAAGTCATCACTGGCAACACGCACTGGTTGTACAATCCAGTTTTTAGAGATTGAGGTATACCTGACGAGAAGATATGTCGTAATTTCCCGAACGCTGCCCAGGCGAGTTGAATCCGCCGATTGACCTCTCGGTCGAAGTTGGACTTACCTAGTCGGACTACTTGTCCCAGCTAAACGTACTCGTCAACAACTTCGAGCATAGTGCTCCCAACAACTACTGGCATAGGTGTGACATGGACATTAAACATGATCTTTGTTTTGTCCATGTTCATCTTAAGACCTATCCGTTGGGAGGCACTATTGAGGTCATTGAGCATAGTGCTTAAGTCCTCCAGCGATTCTGCCATAAGGACTATATCGTCGGCAAATCGAAGGTGAGTGATGTACTCGCCATTGATGTTAATACCGTATCCTTTCCAGTCCAGTAGCTTGAAAACGTCTTCCAAAGCAGCGGTGAAGAGTTTCGGGGATATAACGTCACCCTGTCTTACACCTCTCTGCAGTTGGATAGGTTTCGAGCTCTGGTTCTGTACTCGGATAGCCATCGTAGCCCTACTGTACAAACACTTCAGCACTTCGATATACCGACAGTCAACTTGGCACCGCTGAAGGGACTGCAGCACCGCCCAAATTTCGACGGAATCAAAGGCTTTCTCATAGTCCACATACGCCAGGCAAAGTGGCAAATTGTACTCTTCAGTCTTCTGTACAATCTGCCGCAGGGTATGTATGTGGTCTATGGTACTTAAGCCTTTTCGGAAACCGGCATGTTCGGGAGGCTGGAAGTCGTCGAGTCTGCGTGCGAGACGATTCGTAATGACTCTCGAAAACAGCACGTAGACGCGGCTCAGAAGGGAAATCGGTCTGTAGTTCTTCAAGAGAGCGTTGTCGCCTTTCTTAAAGAACAAGACCACTGCACTTCTGCTCCACGCCTCTGGAGTAGTGCCACCATGGAGGACGGAATTGAAGAGCTTCTGAAGGACTAAGTACCGGTGTTCCACCCGCTTTCAGAAGCTCCGCTGTAATTCCATCCTCGCCTGGGGCCCTGCCGTTTTTAAGGTGCTGGAGAGCCATTCTAATCTCGCTTAGACTGACGTCCGGGATATCATCGGAATAGTGTCGGATAAGACTTGCTCTTGGATCGTTATTCACACTTGCGTGTGGCTCCAACGATGATGTGTACAGCTGCCCATAGAACCTCTCAATCTCGCTCAAAATCTCAGGTGTCCCGGAAACGATGCTGCTCTCACACGCACTCAGTCTTCAGCTTTGACAGTTGGCTCTTACGGGCAGACAGATCTCTGGCAAAGACTTTGGAGCCCTGGTTCCGCTCGATCGCTTCTTTAATACGAGCAATATTAAAGTTGCGTAAGTCTCGCCGCATGCATTTGGAGATCTGTCTGTTCAGTTGCCTGTATGCTGTCAAATCTGTTGACGATTGCAGCCTCATCTCCCGTCTAACAGCCATGAGATTAAGAGTGTGATCGGAGAGTTTTTGTGTTCTTCTGCGGCGGGTCTTGCAGAACTTAGCTCCGACCGCATGGACAGTTTCCACGAGCTTGTCATTCATATCGTCCACTGCATTGCAATCTTGTAGGCACTGAAAGCGGTTGTGTAACTCAAGCTGAAAGTTTTCGGGATTCTGGATTAGAGCACGAGGGGGACGGAGCGTTGACTTCATTAGACGAGACCTCTCCAACTTAACGTTTAGGTTCAGTGTGCCTCTAACCATTCGGTGATCGCTGCCAATTTTCACCCTTGCGATCACTGAGACATCACTGAACAGTTGGAAGATTACTAAATGGGAGAAATTGCGAGAGGTGAGAAATTGCGTGATAAGAGATAAATGTGGTATGCAAGATGATGTTGTGACCGGGATTAAGAAAGGAATGCTTCGGTGGTTTGGTCACGTGGAAAGAATGAATGAGGAAAGAGTGACAAAGCAAATTTATATGGCAGATGTGAACGGCCTAGTCGGGAAGGGACGCCCTAGGAAAAGTTTATCGGCCAAATTGGTGATATTTTGAAAATGGGCCACGTTAGTAGTACCCTTAACCGACGAGCATGTATGCATAGATATATGGATGTAAAGGAGGCGAAAGAGGTATGTCAGGATCGTGCCAAATGGAAGTCCGTAGTCTCTGCCTACCCCTCTAGGTGACAGGCGTGAGTATTTATGTATATATGTACTAAATGGGAATAAAAAATAAGTTACGACTATTTAGGCTTTTTCCCGCTTAAAGCAAGGGTTTACATGATAGAAGTTACTATTTACCTTTTGCATAAGAATAATTATTTTTTAGGAGCTATTAAATCCAGATTACTTCAGAATTAAAGAACACTAGACTTGTCACTGTTTTAACAAAATATATAGTTAGGCTTGTTCGGCAGCCGATAAGAACAATTCATTCCATTGAAAAATTATGACGCTGTGCTTAAATGTTATTTTGTAATAATAAAAATTTTTGTTATTTAAATTTTTAAAATCTTCATTTGTTGGATGATAAAATCGTATTTTTATACTTAAAATAAATTTTTACGTATATAGTAAATTTGTTGAAATAGTTAACATCTGTAACCAAACTACGAGTATTGACGGCTCCGTGGCGCAGTGGCTCAGCAATGAGTTACAGCGCTAAGGGCCACGGGTTCGAATCCCGTACGGAACGAATATTTGTATGGCCTATAATTAATTGTTCCGGGTCTGGATGTGTGTCCTTGTGAAATTTATGTTTGTAAACTGCCCCCACGATACAGGAGAAAATCCTAGTTTGGAGGTGCATTTTTTAAAAAAATTGAGGTTCGGCTAGGTATACTTTAAATTATGGACATTGCTCCCGCTACAAATTTCGTAAAATTATATACTTATACACTCATGGACATGTTTTGGAGGAACGAAAAAAAAGTTTAATTTCTCCTTTTGTAAATATCGTGTATACTGACTGGCCGAAAATATTAGAAAATGCTATTAAAAAATGGAAGTTTTGGAAAGATGTTTTTTTTATTTCATTCGTTTTTAGTTAATTACTAAGTAATGTCTTTCATACTGCCGTAATAGTCTAAATAATACAGAATAAGCGACTGATGATGCGCAGTTAAAGACCGCAATAGACCGAACGCACTATTTCACTCGCACCTATTTGCGTATATATACCTCGCGCTCGCACCTATCGTAGACTTTTAATGTATCTGACAAGTAGTAAGAACCATCAAAACTGTTTGGTAACTGAGAAAACATCTTTTGATAGTTCTTTGAATAATATATTATTTTATAAAATTCAGCTTTTAAACTATAACGTAAGTATAATTCGTTATAATTTAAGGGTGTCTACCAGACGGTTGCAACTGTACTATGCCTGATGATGCACAACGTGGTTTTTAATATTATTCCAAATAAAATATATAAAAACTGAGCTTTATACCTTTGCTACCTGTTACCGCTGAAAGGAACCGTGATCGAAATTTCATAGTGGGGATCGTTTATATCTCTATTAGGGGCACACACAAACGAACTTTCAGGTTTTATCAAATAACGATAGTCTGATCGTCGCGGACTCTTGCTTCGTAAAATTTGCCAACTTTTGTATTTAAGGTAAAATTTAGATTTTGTTTAAATGTTTGCCTTGACTGCCATGTTATCGAGTTAAGTGTGAATTGTTCCCGCAAATAATTTGAGAATGCCAGATCGAAACGCCACTCAAATTTCTTGGTCTGTTATGTTAATTAAAACCGAGACCTCGTGATCTGTATTCATGTTAAACTCGCCAGGTCCATCTAGTTTTATCCATTAATAAATCAAGCACATTTAAGTTTAAACGGGTAAGCCTAAATAAGCAATTGAAATATTGTTATACCTTTTTTTATTCATTTTTCCTTCTTTATTTCAACTTAAGTTTCATTTTTAAAATTGAATAATCTTAATCTCTTCGTTTGTTGTTTGAACTAACATTAACTTTAACATTTATCCTAAAAATATCCATTTGTTTATATCAATAAATTTACATCTATAAATCTAATTTTTTTTAAAGGATCGGGTGACAAACGAGCACACAGTCCACCTGAAGGTAAGTGGTTGCTGCGGCCCATAGACATCTTCATTTATCCTCGATTATCTACCTACGATAATCAAAATGCAGATGCGTTGTCACCCGTGAGGATTAAGATGGAATGCCTCGTTTCCAGTAAAAAGGGTCTCCGGTTCTCTACACTCACCATACGAAATACAGCAGCATTAAGCTACTATTTTACGCTGGTATTCTGTGACAGCATGGTCCTTCCCCGGTCGAGCCGACCCATTCGTGCTACAACTATACTACTAATATAACTGCAGCATGGCTCTACCACGTATAAAACTTTATTAACTTTATTACAAAACTTTCTAAACTCGACAAAAATTTGTTGCCGGAACTTTATTTCTTGTTAATAAATTTAGTAAATCTTTGTAAGCATATAATTATTTGAATCACGGTTAAATTCCGTACCAAGGGGTACCATTTGTGAAGCTTTATTGATGTTGAATTAGAACCGAGAGATCCTCATTTGTCAAAATTTACTTAAAGGAACGATACTCATTTGACTAATGGAATCCTGGCAGGTGGAAATTGGATATTCACTTAAAATTAATGACAACATTTTATTAATTATTGTTAACTACGAACTTCACATGCCTTCGAAATATTATTTTTCTTATTTCTCAGACATGCAGGTTTCCTTGCGATGTTTCCTACACCACCGAGCACGTGGTAAATCGGCACATAAAACTGCAATTAACAAATTTCGTCGGTGTCAGCGAGGATCTAGCGAGTGCTAAGCGACTGACATAACTCATGAGGGGTTACGTCAGTCGTTTAGCACTTTTACTTACTGAACAATAGCATTAGCTATTGTCCAGTAAGCAAAAGTAACAATGGTCTGGCCATATAGTTCGAAGAATCAACAACCAGTGAGAAACGAAAGTTTCTCGAGTGGGCCTGGACTGGAAAGTACAGTATTGGTGCAGTATTAGGTGAAGTGACAACCTGATGAAACACGAAGTTACTGATGGATGTAGGTGGCTCAAAACCGTACTTTACGACAATCTACAGGAGAATCTACAAAAGAAATTTCTTAACAGATCTTCCCTTTCTTTTTTACATACTAGCTTTGAGGTAGAATTTTATATGTGAAAAAATTACTTTTCATTATTACTGACTATTACAGAGTAAGATTAAACAGCGAACTTTGACCGAATTTTTGATAAAACGATACAACGTTAATCTAATTGTAGCTGGACATGCAATCGTTATTGTTTCAGATTTTCTATGCTACGTTAACTTATCATTATCTCTCAACATAAACATTTATTGCATTTAAAATTGTCTTTGGTTTCGCCTAAAATTCTCCACACCCTAAACATATGCCTCTTTTGGACGAAATGTCATAAGATTTAATAAGGTACGTCAGAAGTCTTTTCCCCTTGCTCGTAATTAATTCTATTTATATATAATTATATAAAATAATATTGATGGATAATTTCCATTTATTCTATCAGTTCGCTGCTATTTATAGGTTGCCACAAAATATTATTGATAGACATTTTTTAATATCACAACATGTCAATACATAAATAATGCAACAAATACCATCTAAATTATTTGTGACAGTCGTGAATAAATAGGTTTCAATTAAAACAGAAACCTTGACAATTCCCTTCTTGAAAAGAAGGCCACAGAAACGTTTCCACCGCTGAAGTCTAGTCTTATTATTTATATTTTATTACCTCAAAGCTCAGTTATTATTCACCATTACAAAATAGCTGAAAAGGTTGTATCAAATTGAAAGAGAGCCATAAATCACCTTGGATGTTATTTAAAAAACTGAATGAAATGTTCAATTCTTCCATTTAGAAATTTATACTCGTAACGCTGAGAATTTTAATTTATCCAGTTCAGAATTACAAAAACAATGTAGTGGCGGTGTAAGAATATCCACTACCTCATATCATCCCGTGGATATCGTAAAAGGTGACACAAAGAAACAAATCATGAGATGGGAGCAGCGTCTTGCTAATAACGATTAAAAAATCTATTGTTGCCAAGCCGCTTGTCAAGCGTAGCAACTACGGCAAATATCACCTCTATGAATCAATCTATGGAGGTGACCTATATTCAGTAGTGAACTTTAGTAGACTGTAACGGTAAATATTTTTCAACGCTTGATTTAGTTTCCGACTTCCATCTAATTCCTCTCAATCCCAATGGTGCTCAAAAGACTTGTTTTAACGGTATTTAACATGAATAGTATTTACGGTGAATTCGAACTAATCCGTATGCCGTTTGGTTTAAAACGTAATACGTTTAGTAGTTATAGTACGTTTCAACGTCTCGTGAATACCATCTTCTGGTCTCCGAGGTCTCCACCGTTTCAACTAGTTAGATGTCAATATAGGTCTTTACCTATGTTACCTATGTAATTGCCGTTTTTTATTAAATATGTTAACGTAATTTTTTCTATATTTTTTGTTTTTATTAATCAAAATAATCACCCAAGCGACTGATGCGTCTTATCCAATGCAATAGCAGTTTATTGACGCCCTTCTTGAAAAAATCAGCTGGACTGGAGACAACAAATTTTTCAAAGGTATTATGTACTTGCTTTTCGGGTATTACAGTTATTCAAACGCTAGAAAAAGTTGAAGTCTTCAACTTCAACTTTTTCTAGACTTTGCGCCTATGCGCAACTTCAGAATCTACAAAGACTCCAAGTTTAAGTCTACGAGTAGGGCGGATGGTGGAGAGCTTCCAAATCCTGGTCAAGTCAAGTTACAAAATTTGTAGACGATCTGTTGTGCAGTATGAGATCGCATTGTCATCCAAAAGCAGCGGGGATGAGCGACAGATCAAAGCTGGTTGGCGACTTGCGAGCTTCTCCATCATTGTGTTTAGTTCTTCACAGTACACATCTGCAGTAATACTTCTCCCATTTGGTAAGAAACTGTGATGAATCACATCGGTGCTAAACCACCAGTGACCATTACTTTTCTGAAGGTAATTTTTCATTTAAGGCTTTTTTTAGGTGGTGAACCAGGATCCAACGAACTCGCTGAGTGCTTGCATTGTCAAACAGAATCAATTTGTGTCGCAGGTAACAACGTCATTCAAATTCCTTCGTTTGTGTGCCTGTTGAGCAGTAAAAAGCACGTCTAGATGTATATACTTCGCGCTGATGATTGTGGAGCATCCATTTGTCAAGCTTTCTTACCTTGCCAATTTCACACAAATACACCAATAATGTTTTGATGCTAACGTCAAAATCTGCTGCAAATTCATCCATAGAATGAGTATCATCAGCCCCCAAAATCGCCTTTAATTCGACATTGTAGACAAAAGTTTCCGGGCGACCACATTTTGCAAGTTGAAATTTCTAGAACAAAGGGAGCAAACCAACAACGCGGTGGTGCGTTCGTTTGTTGTATTCGCTCCGTAAACTTCGTTGATGTTGCGTGTCATACCGTACCGCTGCCACGACGGTACTCATATTTCATAATTACTCGATTTTTTAACGTATCCACGATGAGGAAAAAGATTTAAATGGAATAAAAACATTTCGCTTATCAATTAACAAATGACAAATTTTGAATTCCATGTTTTTAAAATAAAATTACGTATGGTTCTTAAAATAAAATTACGGTGGTTTCGCGATTTCCATTTAAAACTACGACCAGATTAATGTGAGTTCCTTTGACGCGAAGTTACTTATTTAGGTCACATTATAACCGACAAAAATGTCTCACCTAACCCCGACAAAGTTAAACCATTATTTATTTATTTATTTATTTATGCTTTATTTTCACACCGAGTACAAAAAGGCGGACTTAATGCAACAAGGCATTCTCTGCCAGTCTACCTCCAGGCTAAGCAGAGAAGATATTGTGGGTGCAAAGTGCTACTGAGTTAAAACATTTAAGTAGACATACACATTACATATTGCATTACATGTTATAAACATTCGTATTTTATATATATATATATATATATATATATATATATACACACACATATATACACACATATACATATACATACATATACACATACATACATACATATATATATATATATATATATATATATATATATATATATATATTATATGTATAAGTACATACATAATTAAATATAGCTGTTTCTGATTCAAACACCTATGAAATATTTGAAATAAAAACAGGATAAGGGAACAGTTAGAATTTAAGAATATAAAAAAAATGTTAATCGACAAACTACTCCTGCAACGCCAGAAAATGATTCGATGGAAAAATCTGACTTAAGCTCCGTTTTCCCAATATCCCGATTTTCCGTAATCGTTTATTGTTACAACAGAGATAAAACGATGGCGTATGCCTCAAAACTATTAAATAAACAGAAAGGCTAAACTACTCAATATCTGAAAAACACAAAAAAGAACGTTTAGCTATCCTCCTCTCTGTAAAAATATTCCATCCCTATATTTATGACAACAAATTCAATATAAATATTAATAATATATATAAGTAAGGGAATCAAATTCAAACGCCAATGTCCTTTCTCGCATAATCATTCACGCCTTAATTTCGAATGTAGTCCTTAATAAACTTAAAAAGGAGTTATATTTTAAAAAACACAGTTTACTTGTTCATATCTACAGATACTCTAATCGAAGATCATCGAGAAGCGTTTCACCTCTCTAAATTATATAATAATGTTTGCCCGTACACCTTGACTATAATAACTCTATTCCATATTGTAAAAATATATTATCTCAGTTACAAAATTCTGAAAACGTAATAAACTCGGAACAAGAACTGTAAAGTATCTCTTATATAAAGGAAAATAATAAAAACGTTTTATTTATTATACACGAAAATTCACCATTATGTATAATTGACGTACCGAAATGTTTACAATTTTAAATGAAACTACGTGACAATATTATAGCAGAAGTTAGGTAAGAGCACTGACATTTATTTTATTTAGTATAAAAGCGTTAGTTAATTGTAGTTTTTAGAGGCAATCGAGGCAGTGTAGCTCATACCCATATATTATTAAGTGTATATTGCACACGCCGTTGGCGGTTTTATACACTACATGCATAATTTTGATATCGGAGAAATAAATAAAAAGAACTTTCGGGATTGGGTGTAATAGTTTTTTTTACACCACATTTTGAGCAACCCACCTTACTGATCGTTTTACCAGACTTTTCACACATTGGACATTGCTGCTCATCTCTAATCTTCGTATTTTACGATTCACGTAAGCGAGGCGGTTATTCTACCATTTATCGGAACACTTAAGATGTTATTGACATAATATTCCATATATCCCTTATAAGAAATGGGGTAATATTTGTATTACATCACTATAGCTTCAACGTTTTGTAGGAGTTAAGGTTGAAGTTTAATGACATGAAAGTATAAGATAATTTTGTTATGATTCTGGCATCTCAAGAAGTATTTTCTCTCTTTCGTTCAATTTGACGAATATTTATTCCTATTTGGCATTGTCAACACATCATTTCGCGGCTGCTACATTAACTCATAGAAATATTTCCTCAATTACACTTTATATTATCTGCGATATCGTGGCTATTAAACGCCCCGCGCACGTAGCGTAGTTACGGATTTCATAAAACTTGTTTTATTCGCAACCGTAAAAGAGACATTATATTATATCGTTCCCTAGACGCACGCACGCTGTGATTTCTTAACCGTGGCGGTTTTATTACTCTTCATATATAACTATATACACGTTCTTAAATTAAACTGCAGCAAAAATGATGCCTGATAAGATTAAAATCACTGCCTATAATGCGACCCGCTGCTGAGCACAAACCTCTCATTGTTGAGAAACCGCTGATGGCATTGCTCCATTGCTTGTTGGGTTTGCCCACATGTCCTTGAAATATTTTATTGCTCGAACATGTAGGTTTCCTAATATAACTATCCAAATTTGTAGAGACGGTTCAGAATAAGTAGAAAAATTAATTCAAAAAATCTCAAACAATGGTAATGGTAAAGAAAAATTTATTTAAAAAATCTGAAACATTTCGTACCTTTTTATCTCTTAAATTCCAAATGTGGTAATGCATAGTTTTAATCGATTTCATTGCGCACGTAGTCGCAAATTCTTAAGAGTCAAGCGCTAAATCATATTCAATTGGGGATAATTTCAACACTGTAGAATTCGTAGTCTTCGTCCCTGAAGATCTCTCCAGAATATCAAATTATAAAAATTCAATAGACGTTTTATTTAATTTATTAGTCTTAGTATAGTATATATTATATATTAATATAGTATATGGTGTATGCAAACCACAGTGATGTACCTAGCGGTTAGGTAATAAATAAAAATAAAAAATATAAAAAAATAAAAAAATAAAAATGTAAAGTGTAAAATTTTTCAGGCATCGTAGGCCCATAGCATGTTAGTAATACAAATAAAATTTAAGAACTAATGTTAATACACGAAACAATTAAATAAAACACAATAGAAATAAAATAAAATTCAAATTCAAAAAATGCATACAAATCGATAGATTTATCAAGCTCATTTTAGTACATGTAGCTTGACAAACCTACCTAGTTTCGGGCCAGCGAGCCTCGACGCAAACACCCTCAAGATACTATTCGAGCTTCCCCTCACTCTGCGCATCAATGACTCCACTTTTTACGCATGATCGCGAAGTAGTCATCAGTATGCGCATCGGCGAACATGCCTGATGCACTACAATGAAGTGGAAGCCCCAACAATAACCTGAAGGCATTGTTATATTGAATACGCAGGGTATTGCTTGCCTTTTGAGTATGATTGGCCCAAAGGCTGTTGGTATATGATTGGCAGTAAGCCTTGAACAGTGTAATTTTAACTGGTGCAGAGCAAGCAGCAAACCATCGAGCCACCATATTACCTCTCTCAGCTAACGCCCTGCGTTCCCTTTCGATATCTAGGTCATCCTTTAAATTGAATTGCGCCGTAGACAATAAAATATTCGTTTTCCGATTTCTTTGCACAGAAGCCTCATAGCACGATTATTCGTGAGTAAAATATTGTGACTCTGATTACAGAATTACAGGAACTGGTAAACGATCATCGTTTGTTGAAAATCGTAATACACGGCTATATATTTATTCCATTTTAAATTTTTTTACGGTACAAACAAATTTCTTTCATCTTCTTCATGTAGCCTTGAGATAAATTCCTTATATTTTATCAAACTTATTAATTATTGTCAGGAGCCGCAGAAAATGTGTAGTAGTTCAAGAAATTCTATACGGAAGTTGCATTTTTTACTACATATTGGTATATAAATAAAAGAATAATCCATTTAAAGTATATTGAAATATTTTTATTAACAATTTATTTTTTTAGTAATTAGTAATAAAAACTGTTAAATTTTTGTATAAAAACACAGCTTGAGATTGGTTGTGAAGTCGTTATATCCGTTGAGCCAATCGCAATCATGCTGTACTTGTATTTTCTGCACTTGGATCACCCTGTGTCTTTAACACCTAACGTTTCTGAGCCGCGTCTACGTGCTATTTTCGAGAGTCATTACGAATCGTCTCGCACGCAGACTCGACGACTTCCAGCCTCCCGAACAAGCCGGTTTCCAAAAAGGCTTCAGTACCATAGACCACACACATACCCTGCGGCAGATTGTGCAGAAGACCCAAGAGTACAATCTGCCACTTTGCCTGGCGTATGTGGACTATGAGAAAGCCTTTGATTCCGTCAAAATTTGGGCGGTGCTACAGTCATTTCAGCGGTGCCAAGTTGACTGTCAGTATATCGAAGTGCTGAAGTATTTGTACAGTACGGCTACGATGGCTACCCGAGTACAGAACCAGAGCTCGAAACCTATCCAACTGCAGAGGGGTGTAAGACAGGGTGACGTTATTTCCCCAAAACTCTTCACCGCTGCATTGGAAGACGTTTTCAAGCTACTGGACTGGAAAGGATGCGGTACTAACATCAATGGCGAGTACATCACTCACCTTCGATTTGCCGACGATATAGTCCTTATGGCAGAATCGCTGGAGGACCTAAGCACTATGCTCAATGACTTCAATGGTGTCTCCTAACGGATAGGTCTTAAGATGAACATGGACAAAACAAAGATCATGTTTAATGTCCATGTCACACCTAAACTGGTAGTTGTTGGGAGCACTATGCTCGAAGTTGTTGACGAGTACGTTTACACGGACAAATAGTCCGACTAGGTAAGTCCAACTTCGACCGAGAGGTCAATCGACGGATTCAACTCGGCTGGGCAGCGTTCGGGAGATTACGAAACATCTTCTCGTCGGGTATACCTCAATCTCTGAAAACTAGATTGTACAACCAGTGCGTGTTGCCAGTGATGACTTACGGATCTGAGACGTGGTCCTTCACTACTGGCCGTATGAGGACGCTCAAGGTCGCTCATTGAGCTATGGAGAGGGCTATGCTCGGAGTTTCTTTGCGTGATAGACTCAGAAATGAGGATATCCGCAGTAAAACCAGAGTGACCGACATAGCCCAACGGATTACTAAGCTGAAGTGGCAATGGGCCGGCCATATAGTTCGAAGAACCGACAACCGATGGTGAAGAAAGATTTTCGAGTGGCAGCCTCGTACCGGTAGGCGTAGTGTAGGGCGACCCCCCACTAGATGGAGTGACGACCTGTTAAGATATGCAGGAAGTCGATGGATGCAGGTGGCTCAGGACCGTGCCTAGTGGCATTACTTGCGGGAGGCCTATGTTCAGCAGTGGACTTGTGAAGGTCATCACTGGTAATGATGATGAAATGATGATGTGTCTTTACAAAACATATAATAACTTGTATTATGCAATCACAATTTTTCGAAGTAAATATGAGTGTTTTAATATTTCACCACGCGGTGGCGTTACCAAAGCGATATAATGACGTCACTGGCGTTTAAATTCACATTTTATAAAAACCAATTCTAAAAAAAATCTTAATTTTTATTAGTAAACTTAAAATGAAACTTGCGACTTCTCTATTGTGCCGTATATATAACTACAAACTAGCTAGATTTGTAAAGCAACACAGACAATTCGAGCTTTAGCCACATTATAAGTATTTATCGTTTTCATGCAATGCTACGGGATTGCTGCGCAGTGCAGTACATTGACTTTATTGCGACGGTTATTTATATAATTCAAACTATTAGCTTTAGTGTTTTGTCTGATATAGCCTGAAATAAAATCCTCCTTGATTTATTTGTAAGGATTATTTAAGTTTAAAGATATATTCTGGGTAGAATAGCTTCACAATCCAATACAAATCATTTTAGCACAGGATTCATAGACGTGGCATTCTTATATAGAGAATATTATTATAAAATAACGCAGTTTTAAAATGTGAGTGAATGCTTTAAATGTGTGTGAAAACACAGTTACAGTTTACAGGTAACAAAACATTTGATCTTAGTCAACGGTAAGTAAGATAAGGTGAGTTAATCATTACTATCAATTTACATAAATCCAACAATACAGAAAAAAATTGTTTAAGTTACTTGGTATTGATCATATTTTACTCAATTATCACACACCTTTGGTATATTCCATGCATAATACAAAGGCTTAATTTTAAATAGTTGGAAATCAAATACATAAATAAATACATACAGGTCAAGCTAATATTAATGAGTAAGCAAGTTTACAGTTCATGCAGTTAGGTTATGGAATTATCTTCCTGCTTTAATTCTTGAGGTTCAAACAGTTTAAGTATTTAAAAGGCGTGTTTAAGACATTATCTTTCTTTTTCGTCCCAGTGATTTAATGTATGCCCTGTATTTATGAGTCTAAATGTATTTAAGAATACGCATGCATGTTATACACATATATATATATATATATATATATATATATATATATATATATATATATATATATATATATATATATATATCCACCTGATGGTAAGTGGTTGCTGCGGACATCTATATCTATCCTCGATTACGACTTAAAATGCAGATGCGTTGTCACCCGTAAGGACTACGATGGAATGCCTCGTTTCCAGTTAAATAGTTACTACTAATATAATTGCAGCATGGCTCTACCACCTATGTTACATTTCTGTGTTTATTATTTATAAAATTGTTAAATAAATAAAAATATAAATTAATCATGCAAACAGATGTATCTTACATTAAAATAATATCCGTATAAAGGTACCTCCCCGTAATAAAACCGGAGGCAAACTTAAACAAGGAGCGGTATCTGAACATAAGGGATAAAGTCGAAGCTATCTACTACCTATATAGTTTAACGCAAGTGGACTCATTATAGAGCTTGTGGCGATTTCATTGCATTTTTATATTTATTTCTTCCCATTTTGTTGTTGCATTGGGTCAAATATTAAAACGTAATTTAAATTATTTCAAAGTTTTGAGTATCAAAGGGTTAATTTGGCTTCTTGTACTTCTTGAAAAGGAAATCAATTTCAACGATTTTTCAAAAATAAACATGCTTTTTTTATACAAAAAAATATACGATCTTACTATTTACTTACTAAAAAGAACGTTGAGAGCGAGGGCAGATCAAATTTTAGATTTACCAATTAAATCTAGGTTTTATTTGCTAACATTATATTTTGTGTTAAATCGAATTTAATCGGCATAAAATATCTATCACCACACATCATTCCGTAGGACGTGAATGACAAATCATGTAGTATATTGTATGTTGTAAACTAAATTCTTTAAGGTATTACTACTTCAGGCACTATAAGTAGTACTAACTTCACACACACACACACACACGCACACACACACACACACACACACACACACACACACACACACACACACACACACACACACACACACACACACACACACATACACACACACATACACACATACAAACACACGCACGCACGCACGCACACACACACACACACACACACACACACACACACACACACACACACACACACACACACACACACACACACACACACACATATTCAATTTACTATATATCCAAATTTATTTTATCCCGCTTTCTTTATTACAATAATTATAACCGGCAATAATTTAGCTAATTTCTTTAATAAATAAAATAAAAATTGTGTTTTTTTTTATTGGGAAGACGCCAGATAAGCATACAGCCTGTTCACCTGGTGGTAGGTGATTACCACCGCCCATGAACAACTGCAACACCAGGGGAATTGCAGATGCGTTGTCAGACTTTTGAAAAGATGTAGGCTCTTTCCTTGAAGGTCCTGACGCCGTATCGATTCAGGAAAATCACCGGTGATAGTCGATTTCACAAGGAAGTTCTGTGAGGAAGAAAACTTTTTTTAAATCGCACAGTGGTAGACTGCTAGTCATCCAGATGGTATGGATGGTAACGCTAGTTTTGTGTGCGATGATGGAATTGTGCGGCTGGAATTAGTCCAAATAATTCTTATGTTTAACCTCAAATTTTTATTTGTCTCAAGTATATTTTCGTTAAATAAAGTATATCCCGTAACACTTAAATCGCTTTATCTTATAATTTGGGCCAACTGTGCAGAGGAGAGGACCGCAAAGCACTTAGATATATAATATTTTTATTACCGTCTCTGACCCCGCTTAGAAAGCAAAGTCGGTCCACTAAATAAAATATTCCCTACAAGAACGTTTGTATTATTGCGGAGTTTACGTTAGCGTAGCGTACAATAAGTTTTTTTTTTTTGGGTAAGCACAACAATGTTTTCATTTCGTACCCTGATATTTTGGGTCTGTAATATAAGTTGTATGGAAAAACCATCTTGTAATACCTTTTAGAAAAATAGATTAAAGTACAAATAACCAAATGCATGATACGGGGAAACTTGCAATATAATATATATCTTTGAACAATCAATATTTGAAGTACATTTCAGTCAGATTTTTATCGGGAACTAAAAAGGAAAATAAAACGAGAAAGACGTAGAAGCCAATATAGTAAGCAATATGAGTTCACAGTGGTCAATTTCTACCAAGACACAAACTTCCTCGACCACGCCAACGGAATTAACAATCGATTGCACTGTTTATTGGTTTTTATATATTTTTCATATGAATCACTGTGTTATAAATGTAATTAAAGTAGCAGAAATATGAGACAAATCTACAGCTAATACAAAGTGTCTTCCTCCTCCTTTAATTCGTTGTAATACATAAGATTAATTTCGGACTCAGACTCATTGAAAGAGCATTCTAAATTTTCGATGATAAATAAGCTAAATCAGTTCAATCAGCATCTCAAAATGGAGGTATTGTTTTAAAAACATTTAAAATAAATGGTAGTTATCACAATGAAGTCATCTCATTTAAGGTCACTTAAAAATTACGTAAGTAGTAATCGAACGAAATCCCTCGTGTCGTGACGACAACTTCAAATTCATGTATGAATTATATAAATAGTTGTTCTTGATAAAATCAGTTCCTTTTTACTAATAGTTTTAGAATTTTTCCCTTTATATATATATATATATATATATATATATATATATATATATATATATATATATATATATATATATGTGTGTATATTTTGTATCCCCGTACTGGTTCCGCTCTCTCACAATGGCCAAATGTTGCAATAATTGTATTTCCGGCCCATTCCACATACCGTTGGTCGCTCCAATGATTTAAAGAGCCTATTCTGATCACTCTGGAAGAGATAATTTTGGTAGAACTGCCTTGAACTCCCGTTATATCGCCGAATCTGCGTCTCCTAAGCAGCGATTCTCTGCTTTAGGTCGTCTATGCTCTCTGTTAGTTTTTGCGCTATGCCCAGCTGAGACAAACTGACTTTTGTCCCAGCGGAAGCCATCTTGACGGTGATTACTCGGCCATGTTATTTTTGTTGTTACCGTAACCGTTGCAGCATATCAAAAATACACTACTGAACATAAGTAAGAACTTGGCAGGGAGATTGGCGATTCCAGTTTTTATTTTAATCGCTGCTGTGCATCTTTAATCATGATTAGATGCTTTTTTTCCCTCAGTCGCTTCTTAAGACACCCACGGGACGATATCGGCTTCAATTCATTTTCAATTTTCCAAATATTTACAACATTTTTTAAGTGGAAAAAAATTAAGAAAACACTTAAGAAAATTAAACTCAAGAACGTGCCGCATAAATTCCGAATAACGTGTATTCGCTTAAATGTGAGGTATTAAAATCTTGTTTATTTTATCATAACCTACATAAAGATTCATCCATAATACAGCTGTTGCGAACACTTATTTTGTGAAAAATTTGTAATAAAAATACTGAACCTTCTAAAGATCCTTAACTTTATGTTTATTGTGAAAATAGCGACTCCTCTTAGTTTTTCCCTGATGGGATCTATTAATATGACGTTGTTTAGATTTTTTTTAAATCATTAATGCGTATAATAAATATAAATGCAAATACATGAATTTTTCCATTTCATAAAAAAGTCACCAAGTTTTTCCGATAAAATACATCCTAGAGCATTTCAGGCAGTGCTGTTTGTTCATGAAGCTTCACACAATGATCATTCATAATTATACGTAGTAGAGCGATGCTGCAGCTATATTATGGTTATAGCACGAATGGGTCGCCTCGACCGGGGAGGACCACGCTCTCACAGAATACCAACGTGAAATAGCAGCTTAATACTGCTGTGTTTCATATGATGAGTGTAGAGGCACGTGGAACCTTTTTTACGGGAAACAAGGGATCCCATTTCAGTCCTCCGAGATTAACAATGCATCTACGTTTTGATTCTTAATCGATGATAAACATAGATGTCTATAGGCCACAGCATCCACTGACCATCAGGTGGACTGCGTGCTCGTTTGTCACCATTATTCGATAAAAAAAATCCAGTCCATGTAGACAGTGAGATAGAAACATTTCACACGTTAAGAATGCTAATATATGTTTTCAATGTCTATTATACACTCTACCACAGATGGTCGAAGTGTAGGGCAAAAAAGTGCGACGTATATGGTTGTCATAAATGGCACACCATAAGCTTCTACACAGATACACCAATAAGGCAGATACATGTCATAATAGCGTGCAAATAATCCCCTGAACTCGATAAAAGTCATCTTGATTTTACAGACAGATATTTCAATTTTATTTTTATGCATAAGGAATAGATACTGAAGTAATAAATGGTATCCCCAATTAATATTTGCCGGCCCCAATCAAATAATTGTTTGAAATGTTTGTACTGATTATACACGTGCTCGACTATGAATCAAAATGTCGTAAGTAAAATTCTGCTAAGAAATAGAATTTTCGAGAATATGTGAAGTCACGTCAATTCAATACACACGTAGCTCGGTGGACTAATTGCTTCAAAAACCTCTCAGAAATGAAAGCTAGTGTCCTGCAGGAGGATGTACATATATTGTATAAAAGCTGTGTTTTACATTTCTTTAAAACGAAAGGTAGGAGGAATTAAATAATTATCGTAATTAGTATTCCTTTTCATCCCCAACCAATAATTTCAGCTATCCTAAAGTGACATTATATCTTCAATCAAGAGTATTGTAGCCGCGCTTAAATAAATTGACTATATTAATCTTTGTCACTTATTACTCTATAAACTTCCCCCGTGATGAATCGCTCGCTACCTGATTAAAAGGGCGACGGGGATTTTAATTGCCGAGAAATGTCGCCTTTATCATTAGTATTGATGTCTTCACTTTGTATATAAAATAAATACTCATTACTTAAATTAGTTTAAAAAAAACTGGCCATTATATTATTTTTTCTAATAACATAACGGTTTCATTTAAAAAAAGTTTGATTAAATTTTACGCTACGTTAGGAATCTGTGTTACTAATAAATGAGATGTTTCAAAATGAGCTAGGTTTACCAACACGAACTCAAAAAACTTAAAGAATTAAGTAGATTTCAGAAAAAAAATTATTACTATTCATCATCATCATCATCATCATCATTACAGCCCTTCACAAGTCCACTGCTGAACATAGGCTGCCCCAAGGTATACCACAAAGCACGGTCCTGAGCCACCTGCATCCATCGACTTTCTGCATGTCGTGTTCATGCAATATTACTATTATAAAAATGATATAGCGTCTCAGTGATTTAGAAAAGTCAAGTTTCACATACATTTTACATTTCATAGTATCACAGAAACCATGTCCTCATTTTATTTCTGATCTTCGTTTTCATAGATTTTCCTACAAAATTTGCTGTCATTTTGATTTTTTTTAAAGCATTGAGTGATAAACGAGCACACAGTCCACCTGATGGTAAGTGGATGCTGTGGCCCATAGACATCTACATTTATCCTCAACTAAGGATCGAAATACTAATGCGCTGTCACCCCCGAGGACTAAGATGGAAAACCTAGATTCCATTTAAAAGGGTCTCCGGTACTCTACATAAAACATACGAAACACAACAGCATTACTCTGCTATTTTACGCTGGTATTTTGTGAGAGCGTGGTCCTGCACCGGGTAAGCTAACCGATTTGTGCTACAACTATGATATAGCTGTAGCGTCGCTCTAACACGTAAAACGATTTAGAAAGATTTTGATGACATCTCAACCTAGCGGACAGTTTTAAGGTAAGTAACTCAAGCTTTTAAGGCGTCTACGTGAACAAAATATTTTGAGGTCTATATCGACAAAGAAGCGCTTGTTTCTTCATTTCCGTTAGTAGTTCACGTGCGACAATACTTATTACAATAAATCGCATCACTTTTACGTATCATCATCTACTTAAAATCACTATGTAAACGATAAAACTGGAGCAACAATCCGTCGACGGTCAAGTTCCCACTAAAACCCCCGCTGCCACATAAATAATAATAATAATGTCTTCCAGACCGATTTTGGTCACAACGTGCAATCTTAGGTGAGACAAGGGTTTACGCATATAGTTTTTCATTTATAGTAACCGCACAACATTATAGTACAAGTACAAGTGCACTCTCTATTCTCTCACTCTCACACTCCGATGGGATGATAAACCGGCACGACCGGAGGGAGATCATGCGCAGGACCAACGGCTTTACTTGCTTTCCGAGGCACGGGAGTGAGATACCGCCATCTTCCTGACTCCGGGTTGCTACTGAGTATTTCTTGACAGAAAAACCCAACTACAAATTTTCGCCCGATCCAGGATTCAAATCTTGGACCTCATTATCTGTAACCACGTTTACGATCTTTAATCACTGGTGACCAACCAGGCAGACAAAATTCAAAGTCACATACATAAAGATAACGTTTCAATCACTGCTATTTTTTTTAATTAAAAGTTAAAACGAAGGCTAATGAGTTTTAAGATCAGATCTTGGTATATGCATAGAGTTTTTCATATTTCTGCATCAAAGGATATGTATATTTTTATTACACCCCAGATAGCACTATCTTGGATTCAATCCAGAATACGAAACTTGATATAAATTTTGTTAAGCCAAGCATGTGATTGAACCAGTGATGTGAACGAACTTAGCACATATTTATAGTTTTAAATTTTCAATGAATCATTTTAGTAATGCAATAACACCATATATATTTACTTCCAATAACGATGTACCTATATGCGACGGCTAGAATGGGAAGTGCGAGAAGTGCATTTAGGTTTAGCTGGTTATAACTAGGTGCAACATTACTTCGTGGTTACATGGCGGTTGGTTAAGGCTTTAAGAAGCCTGAATGACATTAACAAAACCGAAAACACAGTCTCAGATATTTTCAATGTCGAATAATTCAATACTTTCACGAGTAAAACGCCCAAAAATAAAACTCTCAATTAATAATATTAATATTTTTAACACTTTTTGTATAAAACGTACCTTAACCTTTTTTATAGCATTTGGTGACAAACGAGCACACAGTCCACCTGATGGTAAGTGGATACCATAGACATCCACATTTATCTTCAATTAAGCGTCAAAATGCAAATGCGTTGTCCTGAGGACTGAGATGAAATGCTTCAATTCCAGTAAAAAGGGTCTCCGGTTGCTACGCTCACCATACAAAACACAGCGCCATTACGTTGCTATTTTACACCGGTATTCTGTGAGAGTGTGGTCCTGCCCCGTGCTATAATATATTTGTGCTAGAACTATAATATATCTGTAGCGTGGCTCTACCAGGTACAAACGTACACACACGTACAAAACCTGTATTTTTTATAAATTAATGTTGTTATACTTGTATCAAAAGTAATAAAATTACAACTTACATACTTCCGAACAGGCCTCCTTTCACTTCTTAGAGGGTTTTAAGACAAGAAAGTGTCCGCTACGCTGCCCCACCGCGGATTGGCGGATTTGGAAATATTTTTTAATTTTTATTTCGTAGACATGCAAATTTTTCTCACGATGTACTCCTTCACCGCCGAGTAGGAGGTAAATCAGCACTTAAAATGGTAATTTACAATTTCATTGGTGCCGTAGGGAATCGAACTCGGGTTGCTCGCATACTGTGAAATTAACAGCGAGCAACCACAACTCGTGCAACTCGTTGTCGTGTCGTTGATATCGTACGTATTGGTACGTATAATATTCCACGATATTAAATAAGTAGATAACGTAATTTGTTACAACTTCCATAAAATAATAATTAAGAAAGGACCCTACTCATGGATGCTCATGCACGGATACACTATCGGTTAGGAACATATAATCAAATGTAGAGTTACGTTACCGTTACCGTTACTACATATCCCCTAAAATATAATGAATTAAAATTACACTGCTAAAATAGGTCTACCACACTTGGGAGTCTGATTGTCAATCGCAGTTTTTAATTTTATTAGGAAGACGTTACTGCTCATCTTTTCGTTCTTAGGTTTGTTTTCCTCTGCTGCCTTTTATGAAACCCACGTTATGAGTTAGTGGATATTTTACATACAGGAACACATTAATCATTACATCATCATCACTTACATACAGCCCTTCACAGTTCACTAATCGAACGCTGAGCATGGTCTTCCGCGAATGTATGTCCTTAACAATTTCATCCATTGACCCTCTATATTTTACTAGGTCGCCACTCCATTTAATGGCTTCACTCCATAAAACTTCACTCACAGTTACGAGACTGACACTTGAGGGCCTTTCTTTCCAATCCATTGTTGGATATTTGAGTATAAGGCTTAAATAATCGATAATTATCCGTCTACATTGATGATCCATTGCGATATGACGGTTACTCTAGCTATATTGCGTAATTGTCATTATGGATTCTATTACGCATAGAAACTCACATTGCCCTGAGTGACCTTCAACTTCTTCACACAATCTCAATCATAAAATTTAATTTTATATTTAAATTCTGTAGGGTACTCAATATTCATGATAAAGTCCAATATCAATTGTTAAAGGAACAATTCTTTAATTTATATACATCATACAGTTTCAAACAAAATCCAGACCCACAAAGTAACTCTGAAAAAATTAATAACAATACCATCCAAAAATAAATATGGTGAGCGCATCAGTGCATACATAATACCTCGCCTAATAAATGGTCTGTATAATAAATTTAGAAGTGAACCTACTAAAGTTAACATAAGGTATAAATTAAAATGTTTTTACCTTGAAGAACCACGTCACAAATAAAATAGCACTGGCTTTACGCTACTAATCTTTTACTACGATTTAATACCAACGATTTATATTTTTGCCATAAAATTGACTCCAGCAACTACTAAAACCCAAATCCAGGATTCAGTAAGCATGCGATCAATGTAAGACTTATATTCATACGAAAGCATATTAACGTAACAATGAAAACGAACAATAATGGTTACTATTATAATACCCGTATCGACGTTCAGATATTACATATTGTAAAACATTAAGCTGCTAACACAATATCGATAATTTGATCGCAATTGGGACGTTGCCTGTGGTTATTAGTTCATACGTATCGAACTCTGTAATTACGGTTCGCAGCGAACTCAATTGATCTATTATTCTCGTTCGTGTCCCGACTGGGGTATGATTAGTTTAATTGAAACATTTGAAATGGATATAACACCATTATTGTTCTATATTTGAATTTATTTTAGTGTAGTCTTTTATATAGCTAAAGATTTACCTATATCCAAAAAGTTTCGCAACTCAACCACAAACTGACATCCTGTTGACAGACAAGTCTGGATATATTTTTGTGGCTAGATTATCAACTTAACGTTTAACATTCCTCATACCTAAACACATATCAATATTTTCACCAAAATACTTACTAAATACTTACTAATACTTAAAAAAACTGTTAATAAAAATTAAAAACCGACTTTAAGGAACTGAAAGGAATAAAATATTTTACCTATTCGGAAGTCGATGCTAAGAGAATATACACAGAATATTAAATTTTACTAGTAACCTGCCCTGGCTTCGCCTGGATAGGACCTATTCATGTGGCGTTTTTTTGATTTTAAGTCAGTCAAAAACACTTATTTTATTAATTTGTCAACATAATTATTCTCAAGGTAAATAAAGCCTAGATGTTTTGTGTTCTTTTATTCTATATTGCCACACCTACGTCAAATTCTCACCACTCCGTGGGTTGACTGCGGCACCCGGCGGTAGAGATTGCCTCAAGGCATTAAGTCTGCCTTTTGTATTCTTTTATTTTAAGGAATACAATAAAGAATAAATAAATAAATAGATCCCTTCCAATAATTGTTTACTCATATTTTAATGGCATGCAAAAGACCCCCTCGACTCAGTAAAAGGCTATTATTTCGATATTTGAGGAGACAATCAATTTTATTTATGATATAATATGCTTCGGACCGAATTAAGGTCACGGCGGCCATCCTCACCGCGACCAGACATCGGCGCAGGACAGGCATTTAGTGCCCAAGTGTATGCGCAAGCGCAGGTGCACTCTGTATGTCCTTACTCTCATGATCCAATGGGACGAGAGAGATAAGGCGCAGTACCAATGACTTTATTGGAGTAAGACACCGCCAACTTCCTGACATCGGGCAGTTACTGAGAATTTCTTAACGGAAAACTCAACAACTGATATTTTTGGCCTTACCCGGCATTAAACCCGGGACTTCATGATCAGCAGTCACACTACTACAACCACGAGACTAACGAGGCATAATTATATATGTATTTATAGATCAAATGTATATATTATATTATTATATTTTTAAGGACTAAGAAATAAATATTATTGTAGTGGCGGTGTAAGGATATCCACTAGCCCATATCGTCCCGTGGGGGTCGCAAGAGGCGACAGGGGGAAAATGAAAGAAGATCAGGGGCAATTGGCAGCAGCGTCTTTCTAATAAAACCCGCTTGCCAAACGTTGGGACTATGGTCTCTTCTATGAGGTAATTTATGAGGGAAGCTGTCCAGCAACGGACTATTGACAGACTGTAATCATAGAATACTATATTACATATATAATAGAATGGGGGAGTGGGTGAAGCCCGTGTAGCCACTAAAATGCCACTAACTCACTGACCTCTATATATACAAGTATGCTAGACTGGCTATACCATAGAAAATGACTGTGCCAATTTGAAGTGCCGCTAAAGGATGTCTTGAAAAATAAAATTGACATAATATGCCAAAGTTTGTTGAGATATTTAAACTGTCTTATTCAATAAATCTGTGTTTTGAACTTTTAAACTAAAAAACGAAAGTATTTTATGTTGTTTAATTGTGTATAATATTAGTTAGATAATAAGTATTATTTTTATTAATAATGAGAGTGTGCGTAATCTGTAAAACTCGTTACCAAAAGGGAAGTGGTATAACATTTCACAAGTAAGTGAATTTGCAGCAAATATTAAACAAATTAAAACTATTTGATAATACAAGTACTTAAAAATTTGTTACTAATCTTAATACCTTTCGTAAATTAATTATCAATAGCCTAGTCAGCCAGTCATCCTGAGTGTGATTTTTTTCTCATATTAATTATTACGTATATCTTTTCTTTTAAATTCTAATAATATATATTTAGTGGGGCTAGATTATGATAGTTGTTAAATTAAGTTGTAATTTTAATTGAAAGACTAATTATTAGTTTGATTAAATCTCTTTTGTTGTTTAAAATGATAAGGTTTTACAGGCTTTTACCAAAATTACTATTGTGTTTTTTTAGTCTGTTTCTGATTTTTTTTCTTTTTCTGTTATTAACTTATTTCAGATTTATACACTAATACTAGCAAAAATGGCATGTAGTGTTTACCTTTAAATGATTTTACATACTCTGTGCAAGTACATAATATAGTAATTACACTTTAAGAAATGTATGTAACGTATGTATTGTAAAATCGCTGGTAGACCCAAGAAATAAATAAATAAATATATACCAACATCTTTGGCTGTATATTACTGAGTTTTGATAAACAATAAAATTCATACATCAAACATAGGGTTGTAGAGTTCCTTGTCTATAATCATTCTCTAATACTTATCGATGTTCTTTCCTACCCATATCTGTTAACAAACAAAGTCGCCAACAACAGACGATTATCAAATGTTTATTAATTAACAGATTTCCAACTGAACCCGGACTAAAATTTTGGCTTAAAAGCATAAATATTGTGAATTGGCGTCCGAAACAAAATGATCATATTTGTTCCAAAAACATCACAGACGACTGTTCTATTAGACATGAGAACTGCACCACTTTGAAAAAAGTGCAGTATACCGACAATATTTTCTGGTAGTACCAGTACCAGTAAGTATAAAAGTATTAGATTATTATTTCGAATGTATTTTTTTATTTCTTCTTTCCTCATTTTCCACCAAACTCAAGGGCCATAGCCAAGTGTCGAAAGGTCGCCTGATGATGTCGAGCCACGTTGCATGTGTTTGTGGGCTGAAAAAAAAAACTGTATCTGCGACTGATCTTTGCTGCTGGTAATAAGAAGTTGTTTAGTTTGATGTTTCCTCGCTTGAAGGATAAGTAAATCCATTCAAAGAGGACACGTAGCCAGCATTCTTGGGATGATATTTCTTGGGATGATACCACGGAAAGTAGGACTGTATGTAGTACCCGGCGATAAATATTGCACATCGACCTTTGGAAAGAGACAATCAGCTAATTTCAGCTTCGTACAGCGTTATTTCTGTCGCACACTACCTATGTGACGTTTTGACGTTCGACCTAATACATAGATACCAGATTAAATAAACCGGACAAAATACAAACATTTCGTTCGCCGGGTCCTCTATTTTTTTTTTTAGTTTTGTTATTTTAATTTCAAAAATGACGTAAATAACTGATAACAATGTAATTCAAAGTTTATATTTTTTTTATATTATCTTGCTAGCTCGTACCCGGCGCATTGCTGCCGCAGAAGAAATAATTGTGGAAGTGTCGTTAAAAATGTGAAACAGTTACAAAAGTTTAAAAAAGTTCAGTTAAAAAAAACAATCATCGAAATAGAATGATATATAACTTTCTATAACTTTCAAATAAGTAGTCAAGTATAATACGCACGCCACTTAGTGTCAGTTATTTGTACCATGCGTATAACCTTCGCACAAGTGCTACTAATAGGTTGTCTAAGTTTTACCGCAATCTGATGAATGATATAGCATCGTAAAAAGTACGAACAAACATAAATTTTTATATAGTAGAAAATATTTAACTGTCTATAAACAGACCTGTAGTTGATTAGAATAGGCGTTATTATAGCAGCAGATTTGTTTTTTATAATACTAGACTACTAACTAAATGAACGGTTGACAATAAATTATTTTAGAAATTATGTTTTTATTTTTATTTTGTTTAGTTAATTTAATCTTATAATTTTTAGTTGAATGTTCTAAAGGCTATGATGGCTATCCGAGTACAGAACCAGAGTACAAAACTAATCCAACTGTAGAGATGTGTAAGACAGGGTGACGTAATATCCCGAAATACTTTATCGCCGCATTGGAATACGTTTTTAAGCTACTGGACTGAAAAGGATACGGTACTAACATCAATGGCGTGTACGTCACTTACCTTTGATTTGCCGACAATATAGTCTTTATAGCAGAATCTCTGGAGGACCTACGCACTATGTTCAATGACCTCAATAGTGTCTCCCAACGGATAGGTCTTAAGATGAACATGGACAAAACAAAAGTCATGTGTAATGTCCATGTCACACCTATGCCGGTGGATTTTGGGTACACTTAGCTGAAGTTGTTGACGAATATTTTTACTTGGGACAAATAGTCAGACTAGGTAAGTTAAACTTCGACCGACAGGTCAATCGACGGATTCAACTCGGCTGGGCAGCGTTCGGGAGATTACAACACATCTTTTCGTCAGGAATACCTCAAAACTAGATTGTACAACCAGTGCATGTTGCCAGTGATGACCTATGGATCTGAGACGAAGTCTTTCACTGCTGGCCGTATGAGGAAGCTCGAAGTCGCTCAGCGAGCTATGAAAAGGGCTATGCTCAGGGGTACAAACTTAGGAATGAGGATATCTGCAACTGAACCAGGGTGACCGACATCGTCCAATGGATTAGTAAGCTGAAGTGGCAATTGACCGGCCATATAGCTCAAAGAACCGAATACCGATGGGAAAAAAAAGGTTCTCGAAAGGCAGCCTCGTACCGGCAGGTGAAGTGTAGGACGTTCCCCCACTAGATGGAGTCAAAACCTGGTAAGACTAGCAGGAAGTCGATGGATGCAGGCCCAGGACTGTGCTTTGTGGTATTCATTGGGGAAGGCCTATGTTCAGCAGTGGACTTGTGAAGGGCTTTAATGATGATGAAAGATAATGGCATTACATTAATGTGATACACAAATAGAATGGACGTTACGGGTAGAGTCCATTCTATTGAGGTATAGGTAGGGTATAGAATTTTTATCGATGTAATTTGGTACATTGTCTCATCCCTATTATTAGTTCCGTGTACGTGCACTTCTGCTGTCAGCGCCTAAATGACGTAAATCACATCGTTTCATCATGTCACGGTGTATAGCCAGTCCAGCGTACTTGTATATATAGGGGTCAGTGCACTAACTCGTCAAATCACACGTATAAATGTCAACAAGAGATGTTTTTTGACGTTACAATCGTTTCCAAATTTCGCATGCAAATTATTTAGAAAATGCCAAATTGCACGTTATTCACAAATACATATGTATTAAAATCTGTCTGTCAACACAGTGAATCGGGTTTGTAGTAATGACAATACGACGTTATTGCTTTGTGTGCTCCCGGCGACGCATATCGTTTATACAAAATAAGGTTGACAGCCATTCTACTGTATATTATATTATTCTATGACTGTATTGGTGTGGAATATCATGCATCTACATTTTAGTTCTTAGCCGCGGATATATGTAGATGTCTACGAGTCACAGTATCATGACAATTTTTTTACGAAAAATATTATATTAGAATTTAAAGCAATGTTGCAAAGGCTACTACGTAGGCTACGTTTCAAAGATTTATCTTATTTGAAAACGATATATTGTAATAAAGCCATTGACTTATATATTACTAAAGTAAATAAAGCGGATAACGTTAATAACGTTGATTTAATTTCTACATTATACGCCTTCTTGCCATGCGTGGGAACTTTGGCCTCTACCATGATGTAGTTTATGGGGAAGGCTTATGACCAGGAATGAACTGTAATGGTAATATTATTACAATTCCTTATTCATCATCCCCTTTTTTGATACCGTTAGTAGAATTAATACTGCAAAGGAGATGAAATTGGTCCCAACAAGTTTGGGCCCAGCGTGAATAAAGTTCAAATATGTATTATTTTGAAGATTTCAAAATGTGCTTTATTTAGTTTTAAAAATGTTTTATGCTAGTCCAATAAATTACAGAACTAAAAACCATATATCTATCTTTTTACTAAGTTTACGAATATTATTTAATTATTATTTTATAAAAGAAGGTAATATTCATAAAAGAATAAATAACATATATTAATAAAAGAAGGTAATATTTATTTTTATACAATTCAAAGAAAATTATTAGCATTATTCCTCAACCTTGTCTAATAAAAGCAGAACATAACATCTTAATGGATCATCTAATTAAAACATAAACTTGGCAATATTGTCGACTACGAAAAGTTCCCCCTTCAAGCAAGTTTCTTACCTCGTAGAACTATAGTCGTAACAATCGCGTACGTGTTCACACACGGCCGTTATCAATAATGTTGCTGATAGAGCAGGCGGAACGTAACTCCCTACCACCCACACGTTTTAGCCTCCATCTATTGGCCGTAACGAAATGTTAATGTACTACAAAAAGCTGGAGCATGAATAAAGACGAAACCAGAATTTCATAAGTGATTCCGCAGGGACATTAAATATGTATATTACTTTTGGAATCCCATCCAAGGTTTGGTAAATAATGCGTAAATTTATGGTTTCTTTACATCACTTGCCACGATAGAACTTTTGAATAAAGTGTGTTATGCTTAACAATCTTAATTACTTCATAGATTTTCAAAAGAAAAAACAATATTAATCCTTTCTTATGTTTTAAAATTCAATTAATATAATTAACTAACTAATGTTATTGATCTGCTTATTATGATGAATATTTTTGATACGAGTTAATTTTGTATGTACTCGTATCATTTTGTATGTATTTCGTGTATGAATCGTGTAATGATGAGGTAATAATACCCACCACCCCATTTCGACTCGTGTATGTTGTAAGCGATGGCGTCTTTCTCATATGAATAAAAAAACTGCGGTTGACCATCCGCCTGCCAAGGCAACTATTTTATACGTGGTAGAGCCATGCTGCAGTTATATTTGTAGTATATTTGTAGCACAAATGG
Organism: Parnassius smintheus behrii; assembly: GCA_036936625.1. NCBI lineage: Eukaryota > Metazoa > Arthropoda > Insecta > Lepidoptera > Papilionidae > Parnassius > Parnassius smintheus. The sequence continues at coordinate 8,355,531 of JAUPFT010000003.1, forward strand.
GTCGGCTCAACCGGGGAAGGACCACGCTCTCACAGTATACCAGCGTAAAATAGTAGCTTAATGCTGCTGTGTTTTGTATGGTGAGTGTAGAGAACCGGAGACTTTTTACTGGAAACGAGGCATTCCATCTTAGTCGTCACGGGTGACAACGCAGCTGCATTTTGATTTGTAATCGAGGCTAGATGTAGATGTCTATGAGCCGCAGCTACCACTTACCATCTGGTGGACTGTGTGCTCGTTTTTTACCCTATCGTATAAAAAAATCTATGGAAAATTATTCCTATGAGGCAATTCTACAGGGAAAGTCCTATTTTTATAGAGTGATAGTAATGTTAATACCGTTTTTATGTGTGTATGTATATAATGTTTGTTTGTTTATTGTCATATATTGTTTATATTTAGTATTACGACAATATAAATATTATATTTTTTTATTCATATGTATACATCTCACATAAATAAAATACAATTTATAAACAAATTAAATTAAAACATAAATACTACTAATTAACATAATGAACAAATTAAAGGAAAATAGTGTTTTACAAAACTAGACAGTATGTAAAGCTTAACTTTAGTAAAAAAATACCCGTGAGATCACCGCCGTCTACTACTATGGACGACACACACGGTCACTCCAAGTGATCATTCCAACTGATCAGTTCAAACTAGGATTGTTGATATTTCTCGAAATATCACATTTTTGATATATCGATAAATAAACTTATATATAAAACATCGATATTGATACATTTTGTAATTATCGATATATCGAAAAGAAAACATTTAAAAAATATCAACAGGTTTAGTTCGAACTGATCAGATAGAATGATCAGTTATAAGGTGTGTTTATATACCTTGGTACAAATGTCTTGCTTCAGGACCCCACGGCCCCAGCGCTTCTACACCAAACGGCACAAACATGTGTGGCGGCGCAGTCTTGTGGCGCCAACAAACGAAGTACATCAAAGCCTAAATCACGTTATCAAAGTACAGAAGTAAAACAGTATATATAAAATAGCTCATACGAGGCATTGGCCAACTTGGACTTGGCAATATTTTATGTAAAGCTAATGAGTCTTTTTGCTTAATAAAGATTGGATCAAGAAGGATTCTGATCGATTTCTACAATTGTTGTGAGCGCTAGCGCGCGCGTGTTCAATTAAGAATTATTATTACGTACTTTTCTCATCTGATTGGGATGTATAAAAAACACATACATAAATAAAAACCCAACCAGATGGAAGCCCTCAGCAGAGCAGATCAAACGGCCGAAGTTTTGGGGAAAGGGAAAGAAACCGGCGGAAAATGCGAGTGGTATGGAGGAGCTATGCCTTTTGCATTTGAGCCCGAAGCGGTCTATCACGGAGTTACAGTCGCCTCAGGTGACCTCAGAGGCTGACCGGGATTATCATTATTTATTATACAATTAATTATTGATTACGTGCTCAAAGTAAAACTAGTTCAGTACTATTAAATGCAATATCCTAGAATCAATCTCGTCAATAGAAGTGGGCACCGACTGTAGCCTAATTGGTACGGCACGAACTGCAAACTCAAAGGAGCGAAATAATTTGCCAACGTCTGTCTTAACGTTTGATTAAAATGTGTCTTTCAGGTAAGAGTATAAAGGCTTGTTAAGCTAAGCCAGTTCAATTCATTGTTTAAGGCTTTACCCTGGATTATTACAAGTAAAAAATAAACTATAGCAAGCTTGACAATAACGGTGCACTATTTCTGCTCATTAAAATCAAACACAAATCACGTAGTTTAAGTAATAACTGACGGATCCCTAAAACGATTACAGTACCATTCCAGAGGCGTTACAGACCTATTAGTTTTTGTAGAAAAGCCCACCCGTGTAATCCTATTTCAGTTGCCTACGTGTTTGTTTTCATATTCTCAAAACAAACTCATAAGTTTTGGATCTTGTCTCGCTTTGTAAGTAGTTTTACTGTATTTATTCGTCGCCATTTTCATATACCTAATTTCATAGTAAGGTCGCAATACCTTTATAATCTTAATGTATCTCGGCATAAATTTCTGGTACAAATGTATCTTTGTTCATCTTGATTTGAAGATTTACTCTCATTATACTGAATAAGCCCTACCACTTTCTAGTCCTTAGATTTTTTACTTAGTGTTATGGATAGCCTAAAGAACGGCGACGGTTTCGTCCTGTGCAATAAGTAATAAATATATATATATATATATATATATATATATATATATATATATATATATATATATATATATATATATATATATATATATATATATATATATATATATATATATATATATATATATATAATCTTATGTCACTCAATTTTTATAAATATAAAATGGAACCATTTACTACTTCTAAACAACACTGACTCCAGATTTTATTTACCGGTTTCGTTGATAAAATCTTCAAATAAGCCAAAACTAAATGAAATATCTTAAATTTAAAATGCAATAGTTTTCTTTTTAAATATATCGATTGCAGATTCAATCTTTACAAGGTGAAAGTTCAGCCTCACGTGGAATACTATTCGCAACTCTGTGCTGGGGCAACCCAGTGCCAGTTCTTTTCACCTCACCGCATCCAACGATAAGCGGCACGAATCGTTGACAACCGAATTCTTTCTGATCGGGTCGATTCACTAGTATTTAAATGTTGTAACCCTTTGCATTTTCTATCGCAGTATCACGGAGAGTGCTCAAAAGAATTGTTTGGAATAATTCCAGCTTCCACATTGCACCATAACACATTGCGACAAAACTAACGATACCATACACACCATCTGGATGATAATCGTTTCCTCGCAAGACTTTGTTCGAAGTATCGTCCACCACCGGCAATTTTACTAATAGATACGACTAAAGGACGGTCTAGATACGAGCCTACTCCTTTTTAAAGGAACGGCAACACACCTGCGATTCCCCTGGTGTTGAAGTGGTTGTGGCGGTTTCAACAATTACTATAAATTGAGGATAAATGAATTCTACTTTGCCCCCTCTTCTACACAAAAAATAAGAGTAGGGTAAGCTACTCTTATTTTTTGTAATAATAATAATAATCAGTATAATGCTGTAATAGTGTGCCAATTATAGTTTTGTACGTGTTAGAGCCATGCTGCAACTATATTATGGTTGTAGCAAAAATGGGTTGGCTCGACCGGGGAAGGACCACGCTCTCACAGAATACCCGCGTGAAATAACAGCAAAATGCCGCTGTGCTTCGTATGGTGAGTGTAGAGAACCGGAGATCCTTTTACTGGAATTAAGGCATTTCATCTTAGTCCTCAGAGCTGACAACGCATTTGCATTTGGACTTTTTTGATTCAATTTTTTCGACCGGTTCGTTGCATCCCTTTGCATTTTCTATTGCATCTATCACGGGTAGTCTACTGAGGAATTGCTCAAATTAATTCCAGCCGCCAAATTTCACGAAATCACAGCGCGTCAAAACTCACGATACCATCAACACCATTTGGGTGCATGGCGGTCTACCACTGTGCGTTTTACTAGGAGTTTTCTTCCTCGTACAATTTCTGTGTGGAATTGTATACCACCGGCAATTTTACCGGACCGATACGACTTAGGGACCTTCAATAAAAGAGCTTACTCCTTTCTAAAGGGCCGGCAACGCATCGGGTCATGGGCAGCGGTAGTCACTTACTATCAGGTGAGCCCCATGCTTGTTTGCCCCCTCCTCTATAACTAAAAATCAAAGTACAGATGAGTTGTCACCATGAGGACACTAAGATGGAATGAATCGTATCTTGTAAAAGGGTTCCCAATGCTTTACATACACCATATGAGAGAGACAAATCGATTGATTTTTTTTTTAATAGAATAGGCTGACAAACGGGCACACAGTCCACCTGATGGTAAGTGGTTGCTGCGGCCCATAGACATCTACATCTATCTTCCATTACAAATCAAAATGCAGATGCGATGTCACCCGTGAGGACTGAGATGGAATGCCTCATTTCCAGTAAAAAGGGTCTCCGGTTCTCTTCACTCACCATACGAAATACAGCAGCATTAAGCTACTATTTCACGCTGGTATTCTGTGAGAGCGTGGTCCTTCCCCGGTCGAGCCGACCCATTCGTGCTACAACTATACTAATAATATAACTGCAGCATGGCTCTACCGCGTAAAAATTGATGTGAGAATCATTAAAATTGACCCACGCGTTTGTGTCTACGATTCCACAAAGGGACAAACAAATGTATATATAGGCTGATAAACACATTACTCTCCTTTGCATCGCGCGGTCGGGTAAAAACCTAGTCTGTATTTTCAGGCGGGTAAAGTGAACATTCACATATGATTTTACATACAAAACGCTTAAGCCAACCTAAAACTAACAAAGTTGTCGAATTACGATACTTTTTTATATTATAATTTTCAAAGAAGTTATTCTTATTTTATTTTATAAAGAAACTATTTTACGAACTTTATTAACGTATTTCATTTAATGTACACCTTTGGAATAATTGTAGCAAATACGCTCATATGAGCAGCGTATTTGGTATGGTGAGTGTTCTTTAAACACCGGAGACTTTTTACAGGAAACGAGACATTCCATCTTAGTCCTCAGTGTTGGCAACGCATTTATATTTTGATCCTTATTCGAGGGTAAATGTAGATATCTTTTGTCCACAGTAATCATTCACTATCAAATGGGTTGTGTGCTCGCTTATCACCACTTTTTATAAAAGGAAAACCTTTCATGGGCGGCGGTAGTCACTTAACATCAGGTGAGCCGCATGCTCGTTTGCCCCCTCTTCTATAAAAAAAAACACAGTGATATTATTCCGTTGTCGCTTAATCACGCGTGAATGATGTTTACGAGGTCAGATGTCCAGTTTTACTGGTATATTCTATTAATTCTTGTTTTACTGGTATATTAAAATTATGTATACTTCGTCTAACATGTATGATTCCTAATATGAACAGTGGTAGCAACATAATATACGTGCACATCATGTAGATGTTTATCGATTAAATTGTGTATTGATTATTTGAACGGTACATGAATATTAGTGTAATGAAATGTAGTGTTAAGCACAATCAAGTGGAGTATAACATAATTACAACCACGAGTCCTTTGTTTTGGATGATACAATAGCCGTTAATCGGCTTTTAAACTAATTACAATGTTTATCGTCTTAGGTATAAGCAAATTTCATAGAAATATGTCAATAAATAAAATAAGCTGATAATTCTCATTTACACTTGAGCAATGTGATGATACTATTGAATAAAACTATATTTATGGATTTTACCGCATTTAATTAAGTATTTCAACTTATTTTTAATTCCCGACGTTTCAGGTGCTTTACAACACCCATGGTCACGGTGGGACTGAAATGTTTGAAGTCCCAATGTCATAGTTAGCCCGGCTACCTTCAGTTTTTGAATATTAATTTTTGGTCTAATCTACGCAGAACCAGCTTACAGTATGTTGAAGTCTTGTAGTTGTATGCTTGGGTTTTAGTTTAATTTTGTTAATTATAGGATCCCAAGCAGATAGCAGCACCCATCCATCTTCTCTATTGAAATTAGGACGCTTTTAATTTCAATAGCCTCGCGCTTCATCCTTGGAAAGAATCGGTGTTCTTTTGCGAGGATTTGAAGTTTATCAAATCTGATGTAATGGTTGGGATGATCTTTAACATGTTCACTGACCGAAGACTTCCCGGAGCGTCGGTGCTTCACGTCGGCTATGTGTCCTTTCACGCGAATTTTTATAGATCTTTTTGTTTTACCTATGTAAGAGAGACCACATTCATAATTTAGCGTGTACACTCCTGCATCTTGTAGAGGGATATTATACTCAATGGATGGTAAAAATTGACTAATCTTCTTCGGCGGCTTGTAGTATGTTTTAATGGAAGCTCGCTTCAAGAAGTAGCCAACCTTGTCTGTGACTCCTCTGACATACGGTAGTACAGCAGGCACACGCTCGACTGTGGCCGGCTTCACTCGGTCACTGTGACGTAGGCGCGGTATCCGAAGCTTGTTGTCTTGCAATACTTGCTTGACGTGCTGAAGCTCGGCGACCAAATGTTTTCTGTCACAGATCCTTCGTACTCTCTGAAACCATACCACGGTAGCTAACTGTGAAGGATGATGGTGAGATTCACCATTTAAATATCGGTTGGTATGAACCTTTAAGAATTATTATTTAGACAATACTTGTAGTGAACCATGTAGAAGTGGTGTAAGAATATTTATTACCACAATTGTTTAAATAAGTGTCATAAGAGGTGACGGAGGGAAACATAAACAGGAGATGGGCAACAGCATCTTCCTGATAACACTCAGAATAATAAAATCCTGCACTTGCCAACTGCAGGTCATCGTGCAGCGTGGTCAAGCGTGGTGGTAATTATGGAAAAATTGCTCTTATGATGCAATATCTGGGGGAAGCCCATGTTTGGCAGTGGACTTTCATATGCTGTATCAACGATCGATTGTGATAAAAGAAGGAAGTATTTATTTATATTTATTTATTTATTCAGAGAAAATAATCACTAATATTACACAGGCGCGATGGTGTAAACATTTTACAATGCTAACAAATGAATTTGAATTCACTGAATATGTCTATTTTCTCACGTCTTATCACAGAATACCATAAAATAGCAGCTTAATGCTGCTGTGATTCCTTTGTTGAGTGTAGAGAACCGGAGACTTTTTTTATTGAAAACGAGGCGTTCCATCTGAGTCCTTAGGGGTGACAATGCATCTGCATATTGATTCTTAATCGAGAATAGATCTAAATGTTCTGTAGACTATATGGTCTTTCGTCAGTCACAGTTTTTAACAAAACAATTGTGTATAAAAGGATCAATATTATACGTCAATAAAGTTGTGTGCGTCACCTGTTTAACCGCCATCTTCTCACTCTCACGATTCAACAGTGACGTATAATATCACTCTCTACACGCAGGAACATTGCTAGTCCCAACACCACGACAACTGTTACTGTTGTACTGCACTCAAAAACACTATCTTTTCTTTCTTTTTATTTAATAATTTTTAATGAAGTTCTGCAACTTTGGGAGAGGATATGGTGTCCAGCTTTGGATTACTGCAGGCTGTTGATAATAATCTATCATTGTTGGCCAAATGGGCTACTATGACCTTTAAATATAAAACTTAATATTTTGTACTACAAATAAAATGAAGCTAGACAGAAAATACGATAAACGTATTACGTTATAATATATAATATAAACGTATTAACGTATACCCCACAAAAGTGCGTATTCAGCGCGCTAGATAAGTGTGACTTTGTGGGTAAGCGTGGACGTCGGCGCTATCGTAATTTATTAGTACGTTCCCGCAGGTGCGGCTGGGTTATCTCTCTACTGTCACGTATATACGTGGTATAGTGGCGGGAGCAATGACAATGTGACCGAATAACGCCCCGAGGGAAAGGATGTCTATATGCGCTTTTGTAGAAAATGGAGTAGATATTTTTTACCCGACTGCAGTGGTTAGTTTATATTTCCATTTTTTAAATGTGAATTGGCAAACGAGCATGCGGCTCGTCTGGTGGTAAGTGATTACCACCGCCCATGAACAACTGCTATTTCCCATTCTACCCGTACCTCGAATACCTATTTTCTTGTGACTTTTTATAAATACGCCAGGCATATGCTGCCGAAACAGATGAGTTGAAAAAAAAAAAGCTGAACAAAATCAGATTTGACATTAATTAAAAGTTAATAATGTGCTCTTTTTGTGTAAGAAATACATCAAGGGAAGAGAGAATGAGCCTTTATTAAGCTACGTAAGTCATTGCGCTATTTCACAACTTACAACTATGCGGGATAATAGTCAAACACTGGTTTAACTGGTATTTTTTTATATTTATGCAATAATTAAAATGTAAGCTTACTTTGCTGTAACAGCTACGCAGAATCATTAGATATACACCGTTAGGCTCGGTTTACATTTTGAGAAGTGACAAGTGTGAATGGCAAGTGCAACCGACAAATGACCAGTGCTTAGAACGAATTTTCTTCACACTTATCACTTTTCACTGCCTGTTCACACGCATTAAACACTTGTCATTTGTCAGTTGTAGTTGCCACTCGCATTGGTCACTTCTCAAAATGTTAACTGGGCCTTATAGAGGGGTGGATCATCGGTGGCTGGGCGTGTGGAGGACCTCAGTACCAATAGATTTAACCCCCCCTGTATGACTATGCTATGCCTCTTTGGTCTAGTAGTTGTAAACGCGACTGTTGATCATGAAGTCTCTGCTTCGAATCGCGGCGCAGGGAAAAAAAAAGTTATTGAGTTTATCCGTCAAGAAATTCTTAGTGGCTGCCTGCAGTTAGAAAGTTGCCTGTGTCTCACCACAGTGCCTCGGAAAACACGTAAAGGCGTTGGTTCTGCGCCTCATCTCTCCCCAGTTTACCTTCCCATCGGACTATGAAAGTGAGGGAATAAAGAGTGCACCTAATCTTGCACATACACTTGGGCACTATAATTCTGTCATGCGCCGATAAATAATCTCCATTGAGGCTGGCCGCCGTGACTAAAATTCGGTCTGGAAGACATTAATATATTCAGCAAAATATTCAGTGGTTTAAAAATCATTTGCACTATGGTAAATTGTAAGTCAAAATTAGGTTTTAAGTAAAATTTTGCAATTGCAGCCAAACTATTGAGTCTGCGACGGTGATTTTTTTCAAACTAGATAAAAATAGGGCCTTCTGTACGCATACATAAATCAGTCAGATTTATAAAATTAGTGGCATATTTTATGGCCACTAGACGTCGCAGGGTACGACACTCCGTTTAAATTGATTAACTGCTTTTTACTAGAAACGCGGAATTCCATCTGAGCATCCACTTTTTTATAGAATGAGGGTGACAAACGAGCACACAGTACACCTGATGGTAAGTAGATGTTGTGATCCATAGACATCTACATTTATCCTTGATTAAGAATCAAAACGCTTAAGCGTTTTCACCCCTGAGGACTAAGATGGAATACCTCGTTTCCAGTAAAAACGTCTCCGGATCTCTACACTCACCATACGAAACAAAGCAGTATTAAGCTGCTATTTTACGCTGGTATTCTGTGAGAGCGTGGTCCTTCACCGGTCGAGCCGACTATAATATAGCTGCAGCGTGGCTCTACCATCAGGTGGACCGTGTACTCGTTTGTCACCCCTATTCTACAAAAAAATTACTCGTTTAATCACCGATTTCAATCATTTACGTAAAGCACTCACAAAAAAACTGCTGTCGCGGAGGGTTAAGTTGTGTTACAGCCAGATGCTGATGTTTACTTTACGAATCGAGATATACCATTTTTTCTAAATATGGCACGTATAGAAAGAAAAATGAAATAATGAAATTCGTGATAAGATTCGTCGGTAAAAATACACAGGTATTGTGTATATAACCATAATTGACATTTAAAACAATATGTAAAAAGAAATCGATATTGTTATAATGCCTGTTCTCGCAATTTTTTCACCGACCATATATTAAATTTTATAGCTCTTATATGAACTTATCTTTATACTTAGTTCTTAAGTTTTTTTACAGAAATATGGTTATCAAGAATTAAGTAAGGTGTGACTCTGAATGAAGGTGTGAGAAATTGAGTTATAATACAAAGATTGGCTTGCCAGGCGACATTGTGAACAGGATTAAGAAAATAATCGGTAAGGGACGTCTTAGAAGCAAGTGTATTAACCAAATTGGTGAGGTATTGACAACGGGTCAAGTTAAGAATACCCTTAACCGACGAGCATGTATATTTTTTTTTATAAACGTAGATCTAAAAGTAGATATATGGACGTGAAGAAGCAGGATAAGGTGTGTTAGAATTGCGCTAAAACAATATCCGTCTGTGCCTACCTCTCTGGGTGACAAGCGTGAGAGTTTACGTTTTTCGTCTATGTTCATTTTTTATTACTTACTCCCCATCACACAATTCAATACTATGTATCATTGCTTATTCGTTAGAAAATATTACGTAAGAATTATATATTTATTACGCGCAATTTGAACCACTCTAAATTTGTAACAGTTGTATGAGTTATCCTTTTTGATATATCTATTAAGTTCGGCGTCCGTACACACACGTTTATAAATAAACAATCCCCGGGTGAATATTTATGTGTGACTTTAAGATGTTAGAGAAAGAATAAATAGGATATAATGTACCATTATGAGTATTTACTTGACAACTAAGCAATTTTCCTTCATATTTGTTATCATCTTGCGCATTCAAAGAAATTATTATACTCAAAATTTGGTGTGATTGCATGGGTTGACCTTATTAAGACTTACCAGACAGACCAAATATGTTTTTTTTAAATATTAAACAATCTCGGTTTAGTATAAACTGTTTCAGCACGGCTTATAATCTTCTTTATATACCAAATTATATGTGGGTGCATACTGCGAGTACTTTTAAGTTAAGCCCAAGTTTTTTTTTCGCTCATTTTAAACGTAATTCTATATTTTTTTTAGAAAAAAAGGGTTTAAGTAATCCCATATCAGCAGAAAAAATTAGAAATCGTTTAAGTAGAATTGGAATAGATCTCGTTCAATTATTTCGGCGTCTCACAATTTATCTCCTTTGAAATAAATTTTATAATGAACCCGCGTAATCGAATATATAAATAAATTCGCATTTGTGCAATCAAACTATTGCTCACTAGTTCGCACTCATACATTAAAGTAAAGAATATGCATCGAAATTATATTAAAATTCTAGTATCACTTACCGAAAGGAAAGCGTGGTCAACGGTCGATAAGACTTATGGCTGCTTGCATCAGACATGGGCGTGCCCCAAAAATCGTTCAAGAAAAGTTCCTTAAAAGAGTTTGTTCCTATTACATCACCGTTAGTCACTATAGCAGGGATATCATCATGGACAAAATCACCGTTCAAACTGTTCACATAACTAAGCACCGCAATTATTATCACCATAAAATAGATCAAGAAATCACTGTTACAGATGCTCCACTTCTGGTTGTCTTCGCGAACGGTAGGCAACGACCGTCGCTTCATCTTCGGGCTCTTTTTTAATTTGACTGTTACATTCCTACATCTGCACATCTGCTTGATTTCTGTTAAATTTACTTCTCTGCTTAGAAGAATCTGAAAAAAAAACACCCTTATTATAATTTCTTAACTCAATCAATAATTTAAAGGCAGTTTCAGCCTAACATGATCTTAAGATGAGCACAAAAGTGAAAACTTCGTAAAAAATCTAATAAATATTTCAGCTTTAGTAAAATTCACCATTTCGCTTTTGGAGCAGTGTTGCGAGTTCCATTCCATATCATATATGTATATATTTAATATAAAAAATGTACACAAGTAGTTGCCTTACAATGAATACCTAAAGTTAAAGTAAACGTAAAGTTGCAGCCTATATACGTCCCACTGCTGGGCTCAGGCCTCCCCCTCATTTCTGGGAGGGTTTAGGGCAAGGAAGTGTCCGCCGCGCTGCCCAAATGCGTGTTGACGAACTTCACATGTCTTCGAAATATTTTTTTTGCTTATTCCTCAGACATGCAGGTTTCCTCACGATGTTTTCCTTCACCGCCGAGCACGTGGTAAATCAGCACTTAAAATTGCAATTAACAATTTCATTGGTGCCGGCGGGGATCGAACCCGGGTTACTCGCATTCTGTTATATTTACAGCGAGCGTTAACCCCTGAGCTACCACGGCTAATGAATACCTATATAGGTTTAAACACAAATTATGCTTTAGCTATCAATTCATTCATTAATAAAGCCTATGAAATGCTGAGCATAGATTACTTTATGTCTCATAGAAGAATATTTGCTGTAGGTGCCATACCCATTAGGCAGTTTGGCAAGCGTATTTTTAAAATTCTTTGAGTAGTTATCACAAAGACGCTACTTTTTATAGAATAAGGGTTATAAGCGAGCACACAGTCCACCTGATGGTAAGTGGATGAATAATGGTGAGTGAACGTTAAGCCGTTCCGACAAATAAAGAGCAAAGCAAGACGCGTTAGGTGTGAATCTCAGTATGAGCGTTTTCACAGGGCCAACTCTGTGTCTGCGTTAGCAACTTAAGTGGTTGCGGATTTAACATTATACTTATGAAAATATCATTTTGATATTGCATTCGTCAAAACTAAGTTTGAACTCTTATATTTATTATTTTAGGTTTTATTGTTTACAGTATAAAACGTAAACTTATACGCCAGTATATATTCTAAGTCGATGGTATAAAATACCTTTTTACAAAGTTGGACGCAAAGTCATCAAAGTAATGTATACAGATTAATATGTTAACTCATTTTTTCTTTATTTCAAAACCTATTTGTATTTTTTTTCCTTAACTTCCTGCTCTTCAAATGCTCGCCATAATGTAATCACCAATTAAATCAACTCGCTATGCTGTTATATAGGTTACCTTTTAAGGAGCCGAACCACTGAATTTCGTAATACAGGTTATCCGAGCATGAAAATCAGTGGATCAACTTATCTATAAGTCCCTTATACTAGCCATTTTGTTACAATTTATCTAACGATAACATTGTGTTATGTTTAAGGCTTTGTTTTTTAATAAATTATTTTTATTATTAAAGCTATTACATGTATGCATGATTGTATGTTAACAAAATAAGCACACACCTCCTCTAATTTTCGAGAGGTTTATAAAGCAATTTGACCCCCGAATTTGAACGGCGCTGTTTCAACGAGTATATATTTTAGTAAAAATAAATTACAAGTTATTATATTTAGGACGTCACATAATTTCAACTGTATGCGTATAAGTAGGATACAAAAAGACTCGAGCGGCCATTTGGGAATATTGTCATATAAAAACTTTGATCACGTATGTCGATAACGTTCTCTAGCTTTAAATATCTAAAATACGTATTAAAATATTTGAAATCAACTTCAGCGCATTCGATATATTTTCTCAGAAAAATTATTTTTTTTAGCAAAATCCACACTACACTGAACGCTTTGTTACGCATGGATTACGATGTTGATGCTTTGTCCTGTCTTTTTTTTATAGTTTAGGGTGACAAACTAACACACAGTCCACCTGATGGTAAGTGGTTGCTGCGGCCCATAGACATCTAAATTTATCCTCGATTGAAAATCCAAATGCAGATGCGTTGTCACCCGTAAGGACTAAGATAGAATGCCTCGTTTCCAGTAAAAAGGGTCTATCGCGCGTATCGCTAAAAGTCTTTGATAGGATGCGCCGCCAATTGGTGATAGCGGAAGAAATATCCCAACCCCATTTTATCCCGCGGGAAAGTAAAAGATTATGAACAACGTAAAAATATTGGAAACTCCAGTAAGCTCCCACCACGCACGTAGGATGGCGGGATTCTAGAGATATAATAGAGATAATCTCCATAAAACCACAGACGCGTATGTTAAGTCCGGTGACAGGAAGTAGCGTTGAAGTCTCAGGACCTATGGCACTGCCAATTCTAATCCACCTGCTAAATATTAAAGCAAATATTTCCTACAATACAATATCGTGAGGAAAGCTGCATGTCTGACAAATAAGAAAAAAAAATATTTCGAAGACTCTGTCTGTACCTAGTTAAGATAAGGCGCCTTCAAGGCGGTACGCTGACCAAAACCGGGCAAAAGTGCGTTTTTCAGAGACTATTATCTCATTAGTTATGAGAAATAAGCTACATCTAAAAGCACATTATTATTGTTCGATATCCTATCATCATATTCCACGTTCTAATTTGTTTTTATGTGTTATGAATACATTTAAAATCTACTTTTAAAAAATGACTAAAATTATTGATTACATGCATCTGTTGCTAAAGGAAATGGTCTAATCATTTGAGAATTACTAAATATATGAGAAATACTGAGAAATACTTAATATATGATATAATATGGTAATTTAAAAATCTATATTCTACACGTTTTATTTAATTTCTTAAGTTCGCTTATCTCTTTTAATTGATATAATTCCAAATATTCGGGCGTATTTTTCCGTGATATATTGTAGCGAAAGCGCGTGGATTGTATGGACCGAACGCTCAAGGTCTCTCGCTAAGGAAACCGTCTTAACGCGATGGTTTCGCACTCTTATTAGAATAGATACACCTTCAGTTAATTCACTGGAGTATTGTTTACATTTTTTTATAATTAAAAATCATAGCTTTGCTAAGCATAATAAAGAAATACCATGTGGCATTAGACAATTACTGTCGTGATTATTGTTTTAACAAAAAAGTGTTTTAATAAGTAAATAAAAATAAACGTTGCCCGTATGAAATCGTGGAAATAGCTTAGCTTATAAATAACACGAAAAACTAAGGTAAGAATTAAAACCCCTTTCATAAAAGGTCTCCAAGTTAACATCACAATTTCTTGGTATAAATGTCATTAGATTTTTAATGCAAATATTTTCTGAGGAAAAAATTCCAAGTGGTTAGAGGAAATGATTTCTTGAATACTAGTTTTAAAATGTTCCAACTTATAGCAAAAATAGCAAAGAAAGCTCCCTTTGTACATTTCTATCTAGGATTCATTCAGCAACTTTCTGCAATCTTTCTTGCGTGGAATTAGTTTTAAAACTAGTATTAGTTTGAAGATGTTCTAATTTTTTTTGGAATTAAATCACTGGAAGTCAGTCAACAACTTTTTTGTCGCATAATATGGTCGTATAAGTATAAGTAAAGTGTATATTGAATAAAACTACTATTTACGGATTTTATCGCGTTTTAAGTTAGTTAATAGTAGTTTTATTCAATGTGTAGTGTTCGCGTAAATTTAAGAAATCATTAAGTAAAGTGTATAATTATAATTTTAAATATATAATTATAATTTTAAATATATAATTATAATTTTAAATATAATTGTAATTATTTAAATAATTATAAGTAAAGTGTATAACTTTTCTTACTTGTCGTATATATCGAGGTTTCGCACTGCACTTACAAACAACTATAACAGCTTGTTCATTGAGTATGTTTAAGTGATGCCCGTTAGCTAACATTTACATCAAAGACTTTGTTACGTTTTTTGTATGAGTATAAGCTTACCTGATGAAACTTTTAATTCAATAAAATTTTATTTTATATCTGATGGTGATATAATCTTAAAAATACATCGTTGCTCAAAACTTTAAGTTTTATACTCCACCAAATCTAAGTAATACCTTTTGATAGCTGTCACATTCTTTGAACTAAGCATTCCAACTGAAAAATCGATACCCACAATTTTTGGTTCTAAATAAAAATCGATATCGATTCTTTAGAGTTTGTAATCATTTACAGTTTTATCCACATTTTTATCAGAATAATTTAGAAAGAGATTACTCAAAATACAAAATGTATCACTTTCATCATATTTATTGTTAACTAATAATTTCAAGAGCTAAAGTAATAGAGATAAAATACTACACTACGTTAAATTTTTATTTATTCAATTTCAATACAACTAGTTAGTTGTCGTCGTCATCATCATTGCTTACATTAATTATCACTTGATTTTATATGATGCATTAAAAATTAATATCTCTTTCATAGTCGTCCATAACATTTTTCTTTGTTTTTCCATCCTTTTCGACCGGTCATCCTTTGTGAATAGTTGCGTTTTCTACAAATCCTCCTCCGACGGATTTCACGTGGCAAATATGAGATTCCTTCTGTCAATTGTCATCTGTCTATATCTGTGGTTGAAGTTTAGTTATGTTTAATCAATAGAGTAGTATAGGATGGAATCATTTTTATTCAATAAAGACAACAAGCATATTTATTGAAAGTGATTCAAGCAAAACCGTTGACCTGAGAAAAACCAACAAGAAATCTAGTGAGACTTTTTAAAAGCATAATTTATAATATAATATTTATAGAATTAGTATGAAAACATTTATAAACAGCATAGTGGAGATCATCTCATTCTCAGAGAACTACCGTCGACTAAAATACGGTGTCACCTTGGTTGCGGAAAGCATTCCGGAATGGCCAATTCTTTCTCCGCAGTTCACTAATGTGCATCCGTAGTGGGCTCAGCAAACGGACTTAGAGCCACTATATTGGGCCTGCCATGCGAAATCTTTTTGATTTAGCGTAGGTAATGGTCACGGATTTTAAGTTTACATACATACACACAAATATATACCTAGATCATGTACACTATTTCTTGTGTAATTCACAATTTACTTATGTTTAAATTAAACATTCGAAAAGAATTCGTCAATTGTAACATAACAGCCGAAAATATTGTTTTTATTTCTTACGTTGATTCATTTTGTGTCCTATAATTCATAAAAACAATCCACCCCGGCTTTTATAATAGAGGAGAAGGCCAACAAGCATGGGGCTCACCTGATAGTAAGTGACTACCGCTGCCCATGAACCGATACGTTGCCGGCCCTTTAGAAAGGAGTAAGCTCTTTTCTTGAAGGTCCACAGGTCGTATCGGTCCGGAAAAATAGCCGGTAGTAAACAATTCCACAGAGAGGCTGTACGAGGAAGAAAACTCCTCGTAAAATGCACAGAGGTAGACCGACTGGTGTTGATGTTATCGTGAGTTTTGACGCTTTTTATATATATATATATATATATATATATATATATATATATATATATATATATATATATATATATATATATATATATATATATATATATATATATATATATATATAAAAACATAAACACTCACGCCTGTCACCCAGAGGGGTAGGCAGAGACTACAGACTTCCATTTGGCACGATCCTGACACACCTCTCTCGCCTCCTTCACATCCATACACCTACGCATGCATGCTCGTCGGTTAAGGGTACTCCTATATATATATATAAGTATTATTTAGATTGCCTAACTATTGTGTTTAATTTGCAGGCAGGAAAAATGTTAAAGAAAATAATAATATGAAACGAATGATATTTAATTTATGTAAGTTATAAACATCATCATCATCATCAAACAGATTTTGTGTCATGACAGCTTACATTCCAGCTCGCATGCTCAAAACCTGACACTGTATCGCCTGTTTTAATATTTCATGCATACTTGCATGCAGAGAAGCATGCGCTTGGAGACCGTAGTATCAAAATATATGTCAGAGTCAAAAATGCAGCTTACAAAATGCTCATGAAAAATATCTTCGTCATATTTCATGCATAGCATCTTAGTTAATGCTGCATTTACTTACCAGCTTAATAAAATTACGTATATTTCACTCTACTTTCAACAAACATTTGAATTATCTCCTTCATTATCGAAAGCCTGTACAAATCCACAGCTAAACATTGATCTCTCAGTCTATTGTCATAGTGTCATTTTCAATTTTTTCTTAATCATACATTTCCATTAATCGTCACGCTCATATGGTGTGTGTAGAGAATTGGGCACCCTTTTACTAGATACGATTCATTCCATCTTAGTGTACTCATGGTGACAAGTCATCTGTACTTTGATTCTTAGTTGAGGATAGATATAGATGACTACGACACAGCATCTACTTACCATTAAGTGGATTAGGTGCTCGTTTATCACCTTATTGCAATAAAATCATCATTATTATCAATATCATTACAGCCTATGAAAGGGTTTTGCCCAAAAATTGCTTGGTTTAAAAAACACCCTTTTTCATAGCATTGGGTGACAAGCGAGCACACAGTTCACCTAATTGTAAGTGGATGCCGTGGCCATCCGTGAACATCCATATATATCCACAATTAAGGATCAAAATGCAAATGCGTTGTCAGCCCTGAGAACTAAGATGGAATGCCTCAATTCCAGTAAAAAGGGTATCCGGTTCTCTACACTCACTATACGAAACACAGCAGCACTACGCTGCTAATTTACGCCGGTATTCTGTGAGTGTGGTCCTGCCCCAGTTGAGCCGACCCATTCATGCTACAACTATAATATAGCTGCAGCGTGGCTCTACCACATAGGAGGCTTGGCAGGCTTGTTATACTACATTATTTTGTGTGGTTGTTGAGAAGATGCTGCTGCCCATCTCTTGTTTCATCTCCCTCTGCGGTTGTGGAACGAACTAATCGTTCACCTGACAATAAGTGCATAGAACCAATTTCAAACAGGGAACACTACTTTTTTGTGCTATAGGCGACAGTAGCCTAAGGGCAGGGTGTGAAATACGACCTCAAAAGTCGTGGGTTCGAATCCACCTTTCGACTACTATGTGGAACCACTTCTAACACAAGCGTTTTCAGCTTACCAGGAGTGGTTAAGGGGAATATTAGTGATGTTGATAGCATTTATAAAAAAAAAACTACAGATGCGTTATCGTCTCCGAAGACATAAATATATACCTAACAGCCTGCTATGATACTCTCGATTCATATAATTTTTAGACCCGAACGTGCAGTGGAGGCATTGCTACTTGCTGGTACCTAGGTACGTAGATGTACTTTGCGGAAAAGGGATACAACTGCCTATTAATTTCAAAGGAACTAATCACCCACCTGACGGTATGGTCCGGTAGCAATCAATGGATACATCCAACTTCGACCAAAGAAGGATGCAGGTGCTTTGCTAACCCTAACTACTAACATGAAATGCCTTACAGTTTGCAATTATGGATAATACTACCTCTTACTCTTCAAATACAACAGGAAGCGTACTGCTGCTTGGCGACAAAAATCCGTCAGAATGTGGGTCAGTCGTAGTACGAAATGTTTCGAAACTTTGTAACTGCCCCTGTCGCCGGTCTGGGCAGTTTATATTTGATTAACACTTATATCGCCATGTTTGCCACGCCAGTTATGGATTCAATGAATCTTTATAATGCTTCTAATTTGCCTTTTGCTTTTATTCCAAATTATTTTTCATTATAAGTGATGAATTTTTATGATGAATATCTTGAGTATCTAAATAAGTTTAAGCGATACAATTTCAAATTTATCTCAATAAATGTCAATTCTCTATTATTTTAACAATAGTTAATTTCGATAAATACGAGTAAACACATCCATTAAATTTTAAAACGTAAATAAAAAAAGCAAAATAAAACAAAATACGGCGGCAAAATTCAAATTATTTTACTTGAAATTAAATTACTTTAATTGATCACGGAAAATTAAAATTATTTTACTTATTTTAATTAATGAAAAGGAACAAGACAACCTAAATCTTATTTTTAATTTAAGTTTCAGTTGAGATAAAATGTTACGAGCTATGGGCATGTTAAAAAATGATGCTATTCAACGCATTATTACTGAGGTCACACCACATACCAGCGAAAACGTGGTAAACGTTTTTATGCAGCGTTTGCTGCAGCTATATTATAGTTATATCACGAGCGGCGTCTCGAACGGGGCATGACGACGCTCTCACAGAATACCAGCGTAAAATAGCGGCGTAATGCTGCTGTCTTTCGTATGGAACGGGAGACCCTTTTACTTGAATCGAGGCATTCCATTTTAGTCCTCAGAGGTGACAACGTATTTGCAATTTGATTCTTAATTTAGAATAAATGTGGATGTTTATTGGCCACAGAATCCACTTACTTATCAGGTGGATTGTGTACTCGTTCGTCATTCAATGCTATAAAAAATATCAAGTTTGTTTTCACGTTATCGCAGTACGTACGCAGTACTGGGGATATGGCTGAACGTCTAATATACGTATAATATCTACCCGTGTGTGTAGATATTGTGTTACTACGCAGAGACAAGATCAATACTCCTAACGATCGCCAGAACACAACCCAATATCACAGCGATGTAACTACTACAAAGACTTCAGGAGGACCACCAGGTGCAGGTAAGCGACCAAACCGTGCGAAGGAGGAAGCATGAAGTTGGTCTTCATGCTCGAATACTTTGACAACTTAATTTTAAGTATGAACAATCGATGTCGATGTGTAATTAATGTAAGAAATGGCAACACTGATTAATATTATTAGATTTTCTAAGATTATTGCAATTTTAAATAAATTTAATAGTTTTATAAGAAGAAATGATGTTTTTTTTATCATACAAATTTTCAACGGCAATTTAAAAAAACTAAGATTTTTATCATTCTTCCATTTACTATATCAGAAAATTCTTCATAGATTTTTTAGATATTTGATGGAATATCAAATACCCCTAAATCCTGTTGATGTGTTTACTTGCAATTTTTGTCACTTGGTGAAACTTCCTTTAAATTTTTGTGATTTAGATTGACACATGTACTTGTTGTATTTCCGATACAGCTTATCAAAAAGCCACTGCTGAGCAGGGGTCTCCGCATATGATTCCTCATATGTTATTTTATGTAAGCCATAGATGCTACGGAAGGCAAGTAAGTTGGCAATTGCAGAGTTTTTATTTTATTTAAATAATATCAAGAAGATACTGCTGTCCATCTTGGTTCAGCTTACCATGAACTTGTTTCGCTTATTTTTAGGGTATTTAGGGAATAAGCCCTATAACATATGCCTAATTATGGTATGAAATGAAACCAGGTTTTTATAATTAATAAATTAAAATATAAGTTAAACAAGTACGTACAAATGTCAATCCATGTCACAAAAATGAAAAAAAAATCTGTTACGAATTTAATTATTAAACCTACGATGGTTATGAGTAGATTTAGTTAATTTATAGCCTATAATATACTCAGACGTGTTTAGTAACTTCATCAATTTAGTGAGTACTACACCGGCCGCTTAATGAAAATAGTTTATGATTTTATTAGAGCGTGAAACAGTTTTAATGACTTGTGGGCTGAGTGAAACCATTTAAATATTTTGTTAATTATAGCACAAGCTAAACACTTGACTTTAATTTCGCAGTACCGGAACAATCCTGGTTTCATCCTTGTGCCCGTGAACTTCTAATCTGCTATTTCAATTTCCATAGCTACGTATATATAGTTGAAATTGAGATACAAAACTTTATATTTATAAATTAAATTATAACAACGAATTTAACTAGCGGTTTGATGCTGCTCTGCTTAGTATAGTGTAGAGAACCGGACACCGGAAACAAGGCATTCTATCTAAGTTTTTCAAGGGTGACATCCCATTTGCATTTGGATTCCCAATCGAGGATAGATGTAGATGTCTATGGGTCACAGCATGCATTTACCATCAGGTGGACTGTGTGCTGCTTTGTCACCCTAATTCTACAAAAAAAAAACATGGCATTTGAAAAAAGAAATTGGGTTTCCTGCAGATTCTTTTCAGAGGCCTCCAAGCTAGTGTGGTCTTTTGGTGTTTATAAGGGCATTAAACAAGCCTATGTTGAATAAAAATATTTTGCTTTCATTTTCTTATTTTGTAAATTATGTTTTAATTTAATTTATTTATTCATTTCTTTATATTGATTTTGAAAAAAAAAAGTATCGTAGGAATAGCTGCATATTATAAGTTTCTTTGAGCTTTCCCAAGATACAGTACTAATACAAACATAGGGTTTTTTTGGGTTGGTATTTTTTAATCTAATGTAATTGTTAACGTTTCTTTACGTCTCTTCGCCACGTTCAATGTATATAGGGTGTCACAAATTCAAGATATTTTTATTTAATACACGATGCTTTTTGGCACTTTTTCTTCAACGCGGCATTATATATTTGAGATTTGAAGCACGTAACCACGTGCCCGACCTCAGCAAATGAAAATTCATAGCGGCTGTTATTGCCAACCATATTGAAAAGTATATATTTAGATGAAATTTCGGTTTTACGTTATAAAAATCAAACTAATCCAGTATTAGGTATAATAAGTTTGATTTTCGTAATATCAAAACTACTGAAAATGTTCCACAATCTCATCTTTATTGAGACAATAAAGTAACAATGAATAATATAAGGAAACCAATAAAATATAAATGAGTACAGATGAAAATTTCCGAAAGAAGTGATAGCCTAATGTATCCACACAACATTATATTGCTAATTACACATTAAGTAGATAGTATAATTTAACATCTTATTCTAGCGTCGCGTCTCCTCATTGTCACTTCCTATATTACATAACAACTTTCCCCAAAACATTTTATATTGACGATGGCTAGCCCATTGCCTATACAATCACATTACTCTAGTCGCCGTTACGACATGGAAGGCAAGTGACACAGTTGATAATTTTTTTTTTATTAAAAAGCGGGAACAAAACTTTAAGAACACAACAAAATAAAACTTACAGGTGGTAGGACTTCTTCTCTGCCTAAGAGTTAATCCCGGTAGGTTCAGATCTATTAGTAGAGCCAGTGAAGTCTGTGAGGTATCTTAGTCAAATGACAAAGCATGTTTAGCCTTCTTTGTTGCAGTTTACCGCTGGTGTCCATGGACTGCAGTAATGCAGTGTGTGTGTGTGTGTGTGTGTGTGTGTGTGTGTGCGTGTGCGCGCGCGCTTGTGTGTGTGTGTGTGTGTGTGTGTGTGTGTGCGTGTGCGCGCGCGCTTGTGTGTGTGTGTGTGTGTGTGTGTGTGTGTGTGTGTGTGTGGGTCTGTGTGTGTGTGTGTTGGTGTGTGTGTGTGTGTGTGTGTAAAAGCACGACGACGAAGCAAAGGTAGTGAAGTGGACGCTACCACCCTGTTCGAATTCATATTATATGACGTAGTCATTATTTCTGTAGGCTATCAAATACTCAGTTAAATAGACAGTGAATTACAATTCATTGGATTAATTTTGCCGAACAGAATCTAACGGCCGGTAAGTTGGTCAGAGTAGACAATGTGTCTGCTGAAATGATCGAATATGTTAGCCCCTGTATTATGGATGACTGCTGGGTTCGAGTACGTGTTGAGAATTTAGTAATACTTTGGAGGATTGAATATGTTTAGTCATTGTCCCCTAGAATAAGGGCAACTCAACTTAAAGCGCTCGAAAATGTGTGCCGACACTCTATTAAATTAGGTAAACATAGGTCGATCCGACCCATTCGTGCTACAACCTTAACATAGCTGCACCATAACTCTACCAAGTATAAAATATTTTCTTTATTATTCTCCAATGCCATCTTAAATAAAAGAAAAAAGCCCTCGCTTAAAAATACTACAACAAAATTTATATATTTGGAAAATAAACTTAGAAATAAAGTTGCCATCACAGCTTCCATTTGCGAAATCTAATTTATTTGTCGAATCTTGTATCTCTGGGCTATTGGTACTGCTCAGCTCTTATTAAGGCATCTCTTACATTGAGTTAGCTGCCGGTTTGATTGATGAGTTGAGAAACTTAAATAGCCATTTGCTGGAATAAATTCTAAAGCATAAAGTATTGATTTGTTATTAATTCCTCTATTCTTGCTTCTCAATGATGAATATCTTCTATTCAAAAGCTAATTATATATTCATACACAAACCTCACATTAGTAAAATAAGATTAATTAAAACTGTTTGCGTATTTTATTGGAAATATTGTTTACTACGTAACAGTTTTTGGTATTGAATTTATTTTAAAAAACTATTTTTGGTATTACCAAAACATTATTTGGCATTGAATTTATTTTAAATAATTCGAATTAAATTTTTACGGGTAAAATAATTTTGATCTTTTTGACAAAAACAAGCATAAAACGTATTTGGAGTTCACACACGGTAAAAGTTAAACCTTCAAATAAAATGAAATATAAAATATAAATATGTCGCGGCAAATTATTTATTATTATTATCCACAAGTGCGGCGTAAAATATAAGATTAAAGTTTAATTTTATAGCAAATAAATGTTATAATTTATTTATTTAGGTAATCATACAGCGTTTTTATCATATTTACAATACATATTATCATACAGTAAGGCCAATAGAGATTACACATTTTTTATTAACTAATAATTAAGCGTGCGTGCGTGCGTGCGTGCGTGCGTGCGTGCGTGTGTGTGTGTGTGTGTGTGTGTGTGTGTGTGTGTGTGTGTGTGTGTGTGTGTGTGTGTGTGTGTGTGTGTGTGTGTGTGTGTGTGTGTGTGTGTGTGTGTGTGTGTGTGTGTGTGTGTGTGTGTGTGTGATTATGCCCTATTTTTGTTTACAACATCACGTTTGATGCGACTCTTCGATAGGTTGAAAATATCCAAGTCAGCGTAAAACTTATTATAGTTTTGAACAATACGACATAAAGTAGAATTTTTTGCGTAATTTGTGTTTGATCGTGGTACGTGAAATAATGGCGTATGTCTAGTTCGGTATTTAGGTACTAGTAACGATATTTTAGATAACAGGTCTGGACAATCTATGTTACCAGACCATAAACCGTGTAGCAAAAACATATCGTGTTGAAGTCTTCTGAGTTCCAAGGTATCTAAGCGGTAAAATTTGCAAGCATCTTCGTATAAAGCAAAACTATTATGATCTTTTGATGAGATAAACTTAATGAACAGTTTTTGAATTGATTCTATTCGATGCTTATGCTTCGCATACTTTGGAGACCAGATTGTATTAGCGTATTCGAGAACACCCCTTACGTATGCAAAGTATAGAGCTTTAATGCAATTAATACTGCTAAAATCGTTGCAGACGCGCTTTATGAATCCAATTTGGTTGTAGGCTTTGTCAACAATACTATCTATATGCTCATCGAACGTTAATTTTGAGTCCAGCCTGATACCAAGATCTCTAACTGATGATACACTCTTTATGGATTTATTGTTAATTGAATAATTGTAATCTATGAGCTGTTTCTTGCGACTGAAGGTTATTTTGACACATTTTTCACTATTGATAGTAATTCTATTTTTGCCGTAATAAGTTTCTAGGTTTTTTTAAATCGTTTTGAATCAGAACACAGTCATCAATTGTTTTTATTTTTAGATAAATTTTTTTGTCATCTGCGAACATTAAATAGTTTGAATGATGGAAGCAGTCACCGATGTCAAATAAATAGGCGTTGTAGAACAGAGGTCCGAGTATTGAGCCTTGTGGGACACCAGATGTTACCATAATAAAATCACTACGAGCACTACCCAGTAACACTGCTTGCCTTCTGTTACTTATGTATGAAGTTACCCATCTGTGTAAATCACCGTGAATACCCAAACTGTAAAGTTTACGTAAAAGGATGGCATGATCAACACGGTCAAATGCTTTTTCAAAGTCCGTGTATATTACATCGACCTGCTGCCTGTTGTCCATGCTCATATATATATAATTGGTTAAAGTAGCTAAATTTGTTACAGTTGATCTTTTATTTATAAAACCATGTTGTTCAGTTGGTATTGATTTTAAGATTATGGGACTGATGTGTATAAAGATAAGTTTTTCAAAAATCTTTCCAAATGTGTTTAATATGGAGATTGGGCGGTAGTGCTCAATTCTGCTTTTTGGTCCACTCTTATGTATAGGTATTATTAGAGCTTCTTTCCACTTACTAGGAAATGTTCCATAGGTGTTAACAGACATATTAAAGATTATTGAGAGAGTCTTGGCCAAGTGTTTTGCACATTTATGTATAAATAATTCTTATACTTAGACCAAATTTTAGTGAAATAAATCAAAAGATTATTTTCTTTGGAGTAAAATTGCTTTGTAATAGCGCCATTATTTAATCATAAACATTCAGGATAAAAAAGGTTCTCGAGTGGCAGCCTCGCACTGGTAGGAGAAGTGTAGAGCGACCCGCCACTAGATTTTTTTATATGATAGGGTAACAAACTAGCACATGGTCCACCTGATGATAAGTGGTTGCTGCGGCCCATAGACATCTACATCTATCCTCGGTTACAAATCAAAATGCAGATGCGTTGTCATCCGTGAGGACTAAGACGGAATGCCTCGTTCCCAGTAAAAGGGGTCTCCGGTTCTCTACACTCACCATACGAAACACAGCAGTATTAAGCTACTATTTTACGCTGGTATTCTGTGAGAGCGTGGTCCTTCCGCGGTCAAGCCGACCCATTCGTGCTACAACTATACTACTATGTAACTGCAGCATGGCTCTACCACGTAGATGGAGTGACGAGCTGGTAAGATATGCAGGAAGTCGATGGATGCAGGTAGCTTAGGACCATGCTTTGTGGCATTCCTTGGGTGAGGCTTATGTTCAGCAGTGGACTTGTGAAGGACTGTGATGATGAATGATGATGATGACTTTTATTTATTAAATAAATTTGTTTATATTTTATTTTGACAGTTATAGTTTATATAAACCATCTTTAAAATACCGCACGAAGAGGAGGCCGAAATAATATGAACTTACTTACTTACTTACTTACTTACTTATCGTCACGCACAATCCCTAACGGGGTAGCCAGAGAGAACAGATCGCCAAGTGTCACGATCCTTACATACCTCTTTCGCTTCTTTCAGGTTCATTAACTTCTTCATACATGCACGTCTAGGTATCCGAGTACTCTTGACCCTCCCCTCTTCGAGCAATTTGCTCACATGGTCTTCGAAAGTTAGTCTCGGTCTACCTCGACACCTTTTAATATTTACTTTCGCTCTATATATTTTCTTCACCATTCGGTCTTCACTCATTCGTTCAACGTGCCCAAACCATTGGAGTACGCCCCTATCAATTTTTGTGATAAGGTCATCTTTCAATCCTGCCATATTGCGAATCTCTTCGTTTCGCTTTCGGTCGGCTATGGTAACGCCACACATTTTACGAAGAGATCGCATCTCCACTGCATTCAACTTGCTTTTATGCTTCTTCTGGCATACCCAGGTTTCGCTGCCATATAACAAAGTCGGTACCAACACTGCGTTATGTATTGCAAGGCGTGCACTCTTCATCACGCCTTGCCTTTTGACTAATGCATTCAGGGCACCATTGACTTTGTTTCCGGCAGCGACACGCCTATCCACATCTAAATCACATCTTCCATCCCGGCTGAAAGCACTTCCCAAGTATACAATTTCATTTACCTGTTCTAGACATTCCTGATTTACCCATATTTCACATTTCGTTCTCTCTTCGTCCTTTTCAAATACCAGAACCTTAGTTTTATTAGCATTCAAACGGAGACCTTTAATTTCACATTCCTCTTTCATACACGTGACTAATGCCTGCAGTTCTGCTTCTGATGGTGCAATAAGCACTGCATCATCAGCATACAACAGACAATTAACTTTTATGTCACCCAATTTCACACCCAAACAGCTATCTTTCAGCTTCTGTAAACAGCTGTCGAGATACAGTATGAACAGCCAGGAAGACATGACACAACCCTGTTTTACGCCCGCTTGGACGCCAAACATGGGTGACAGGTCATGCCCTACCCGCACACAGGCTTTACAGTCATAGTAAAGTGACTGCACAGCCCTTAACAATCGACCATCCACACCATATCCCGGCAACAGTTCCCACATTTTCTTCCTTATAACCTTATCAAATGCTTTCTCCAGATCCACAAAAGCACAGAAAATCCTCTGGTTAACACTCAGAAGCTTCTCCGTGATCATGCGGAGAGAAAACATTTGATCCGTGCATCCTCTTCCAGGTCTAAATCCGCATTGTGCCTCCCATAAGAATCTTTCCGATTTCTCTTGCATCCTGCGTGTCAAAACCTTCGAATAAACTTTACTTGCTAAACTGGTCAAGCTGATCGCCCGATAGCACCCGCAGTCAAAATGTGAACCTTTACCTTTATATAAAGGCACAATGACCGCGGATCGCCAATCATCCGGGACATCTCCCGTCCGCCAGCACAAATTGCACAGCAGATGAAAGCTGTCCCAGACGCGAGGCCCACCGTACTTGACCATTTCAGCAGTAACTCTGTCTAGTCCCGCAGCCTTACCACATTTCAAACTTCGAATCGCACGTTCAATCTCTTTCATGCTGATGACCTCAGTGTCATCGAGGTCCGTGTCTGGCGTGCCAGTCACGGCGTCACCCCCGGATCCTTCACTAAGATCATGACACGCATACAATTCTCTATAAAATTCACTCCATCGCTGCATGACGTCCGATTTTTCTGAGAGGACGTCATTGGTTCTCGAAAGCACTTTGTTCATTCTTAAAGCTGTCGCACCACTCCGGGACCTTCCAACCTCTTTCCAGAAAAGTTTGGAGTTTTCCCTAAAGTTGTGCGACAACCTCTCGTCCGCTTCTATTCTACACCTTTCACGTACTTCCTCAATCAATGTTTTCGCATGAACTTTCTGCAGCTTATATCTTTCTTTCATCTTCTCTCTCATATGCTCATCGTTACTAGAGGCCAAGTAGTCTAACCATGCTTTTTTCTTCTTTTTTACAGCTTCTTTCACTTCATCATTCCACCATGCATCTCTTCTTTTACTACTACCTCTTTTTGTCGTACCACATACTTCTTCCGCTGCACTTACCATTCCATCCCTAAGGTTCTGCCATGTTCTCTCC
The DNA here is from genome assembly GCA_036936625.1 of Parnassius smintheus behrii. Taxonomy (NCBI): domain Eukaryota; kingdom Metazoa; phylum Arthropoda; class Insecta; order Lepidoptera; family Papilionidae; genus Parnassius; species Parnassius smintheus. Next base: position 8,383,765 of record JAUPFT010000003.1, read on the forward strand.
ACACATTCTTTCCTGCCATCGATGGTGTCAAGCTTTTCGGCTACCCTCATGTGATATTTGTCCCTAGTATCCGCTTCCTGAAGCTTCCAGCTTCGGATGCGACAGACCGACTGTGGTTCTGTTACTGCCGTCCGGTGGCGCCAACCCGCGAACAAACCTCTAAATCTAGTAATTACTAGATAATGATCCGTTCCCAGGTCAGCACCCCTGAACACTCGTGTATCCATCACCTGTTTTCGCAGTCGGTCATCCACCAGGAACAAATCAATCATACTTCTCTCATTCTTTCTTTCTCTAGTGTACATATGGATCTTCCTGTGATTAAACATAGTGTTTGTCACAAGAAGACCCTTTTCCTTGCATACAGCCAGTATAAGCTTGCCAGCATCATTAACCCTTTTATCGCCAAACTTTCCAAGCACCGACTCGTATCCTGGTCGAGCGATACCTACCCATCCATTCAAATCACCACATACAACAGTTCTTTCGTTTCCCTTAACCAAATCTAGAACTTCTCTTACATTCTCCCAAAACTCCTCCAGCTCAGCCCTGGACGACGAAGCTACCGGCGCATAAACAGCCAAAAGGAATAACTTCGTCAGTCCCATTTTGAAGCGAACCCAGAGAAGTCTTGAGTTCACAACCTTGTACTCAGTCATAAGATCGACCAACCGGGACGACAACAGCACTCCCACTCCCTGGCAGGCGTTCTCGCTTTCCGGGACTCCGGACCATATAGCTAACGTCCCGCCAGGGAGCTCTTCAATACCACTGCCTTTCCGTTTGGTCTCCGACATACACACGACATCTAATTCTCTTTCTTTCATTATTTCGATCAACTCATTCGTCTTATCTCTCATGCCTCCTCTAACATTCCACGTGCCAACTCTGCACTCCGTCCTCCACCTTCCGCCGTGTCGGGCTGTGCGTGACGGGTGGCGGTCCCCATCGCCGCTTTGCGCGCTGCATTCCACACCAACGGGGACGAGCTGGTGTGCGTCGCCTTGGGGGGACGCCCTAACCCTCGTTCGCATGGGTGCGCAGCTGTGTAGAATTGAATGTAGAATTGAAATAATATGAAACACTGTATTTATAAAAAATACAAGTGACTGTCAACATTACTAATATTTCCTTAACCTATACCTGTAAACTGAAAGTGATTGTGTTAGGAGTGTTTCATTACAGTAGTTGAATGGCAAATTCAAACCCACAACCTTTTCAGTTTGCTTACATTCACTTACTACACTGTGTTCTATCTCATTCTCTCGCAGACTTAATCTTATAGATATATACGTTGGTCTCTTTTTAGTGTCCTGTTTCATGTCACAACAATTCTAAAGAAGTTTTCACTTCAAAAAAAAAATTAAATTTAAACGCAAATAAAATCCGCAAAATTAGTTCTAGTCAATTTAAATGTCAATATAAATACGCGTAAATTAAAGAAATTATCATTAAAAAAACAATGTCACTAACTGACGGGCCTTATTTAAAAATCTGGTCTCTAAGATTAGTCCAAAAATCATTTTCTTTATCCTCCTAAATTGGATTGAACAACTAAAATTCAGAGTAATCGAAGTTGTTAGTCATCTTTGGCCGTTTGTGTAATTTTTACTTTAAAATCTTACAACATTCTCGTTCGTTAAACATGCATTATTGGTAATTTATTTGTAATATTTTAATATTTCTTTGCAGAAATATGCAAATTTAATTGTTAAATGTTCCCTTTTAACCGAATCTAACTTGTGCTACAGATGAAAGTTGCGTTAAAGATGAAATTGTGTAATGTTAGGATCGTCCCAAATGAAAGTAAGTAGTACTTTCCTATCCCTTTGGGTGACAAACGTGAGTGTTTGTGTGTAGTTTATGATTATGACTATGACATTATTAAATTATGAGTCAACTCGACCGGGGTCAGATCACAGCGTAAAATAGCAGAATAATGCTACTTTATTTCGTATTGTAAATGTAGAGAACCGGAGACCTTTTTTACTGGAAACGAGGCAATCTATCTTAGTCCTCAGGGATGACAAAGCATCTACATTTTGAATTTTGATTGAGGATAAATGTATATGTATTCGGGCCACAGAATCCATTTTGCATCAGGTGGACTCTGTGCTCGTATGTCAACCTTATCCTACTAAAAATAATGGTATAAAACAAGGTACTATTTACATTTTCTGGCTTAGATTATCTATACATTGAAGCCTATATAAGTCCACTGTTTAACAAAGGCCTCTTGTACATATTGCGTCACGGGTTGGCAAACGCAGTCGTAAATAAATTTGAGTTGTCCTCGGGAAGAGGCTGCTGCCTATCTCCTATTTCAGTTTCCCTCTGTGATCTCTTACATCACCCACGAGACGATATGCAATAGGGAATATTCTAAACTTATTATGATGTCTATTTAAAATATGCTTATAAGTACACATATTATATTTCAAATTTAGCCACCGAAATTTAAAAGCTGTGTATAGTCTCCAAAATCAGAAGTGGACTTTTATAGACTTTAATGTTTATACTTGTTATTTTGTTTTATATTTATTTACTTTATTAATTAATATTTCTACCTACTATCACCTTATACTTCAAGGCGCAGTGGCTTAGCATAGAGTCTCGGGGTGAGGGCCGCGGCATCAAATTCCATATGGAAGTAGTAAGATCGTGGAGCCAGTTTACATGTTACAATTTATGTAACATGTAAACTGGCTCCACGATCCGTGAATCCGTAAATCAGAAAGTAGAGGTAAAATTATAGATATCTATCTATAATTATCTATAATTTACAGATAGAACAGATAGAAGAAAGCATTTATTTGTTTCTCCAATCACACACGTAAATTCAGTGATTAAACTCGATATAAAAATCAAACTAGATATGAAAAAAAAAATACATAAACTAAAGATCTAAATGTACATGTGTGTTGCAGTTTAACAAATGGGTCGTCTCAGCGATTTATATTGCTTAGAGAGCAAACACTGATTTTCAGCTATTACCCTCGAGGTAATTAATAAAAGGAGCATCAACACATGAAAAAAGTCTGTGATCACTAGCAAAAGTTGATATATTTTTAAAATTTTACTTTTTCAAGAAAACGTGTTTTCTTTTTTTTTATAGTAATACACTATGAAATTAAAAATAAATCTCTTTCTTTATTTTAAAATTGAATAACTTAATCCTAATGTAATTGTAACAGAAATGAGATGGAATGGAAAAGGTTGTTTAACCAAACTTATACAAAGTGAAGTAAAGCAAAATAACAGCCTAAGTACGTCCCACAGCTGGGCACAGGCCTCCGCTCATTTCTGAGAGGGTTTTAGGGCAAGGAATTGTCCGCTGCGCTGCCTCAATGCGTGTTGGCAAACTTCACATGTCTTCGATTTTTTTTCTTATTTCTCTGACTTGCAGGTTTTCTCGGGATGTTTTCCTTCACCGCTGAGCACGTGGTACATCAGCACTTAAAATTGCAATTAACAATTTCATTGGTGCCGGCGGGGATCGAACCCGGTTTGCTCACATATTGTGAAATTTACAGCGAGCGCTAACCATCTCAAACTTATACAAACTTATACAACAATTTATTAATAATAGGTTTTTATTTAATATAACATAACTCCTCCTCTGGCTCGAACACATGCGGCGATCTTCCTGGGCATGCTGATGATCACGTTATCCAGAATATTCTGCAGTTACCTGTCCCATTCTTGAATAGCGGCTTCCCTGATCTCTGGCACTGTCTTGGGAGGTGGCTGATGGTTTTACACTGCTCGCTTAAGAGCATCCCATGCATGCTCTATTGGGTTTAGGTCAGACGAACCGGCAGGCTAGTCTAACCTTGTGATATCGTATTGTCAGAGCAGCATTGACCCTTTGAGCTCGATTTTCGGGCGCATTATTATCGACTAGTATGAATTGTTACTAATGGTTTAATCGGAATAGTCTGACAATTCCATCAATAGCGACTGTTTTGTACCTTCCTGCCGTCATAGACCCTCAATACGGGATCAAAGGCGTTCTAGCTCCAATCATAATTCCAACCCAAAAGGGCACCGATTTCCCGCCTTGCTGAACGGCTCCAGTGGCACTTCTTTGCCTTTCAGATTGCTCAACAGCTACCTATCGGATTCACATTTTACGATTTTCCTTTTTGGCACTACACCAACCTATATTAAGAATATGGGTCGTTTAAATCAATAATATACAATTTGTTAAAAACATGCCTGCAGCGCCCCCTGTTCATCTCGTTAAACAAATATACAGTGTAAATATTGGACCTCATCGGTCAAGTCGTTCAAAAGTAACACGAACCCTAACAGACGCATCAACGATAATATACATCTATAAATACGATAAAATTATAAATATAGAATTATAGCATAGCAATTTATTAACAAAGCAATTATGACTTACATTATTTTTAATTCTGTGTTACACCGTGTTATGCTCTTAAACGAAACATAATTGCTTCTATGAAATTTATAAGAAGCATACTTAAAGTTTAATTAATTTTGAAACGTTTCACAAATCCAATTACCTTAAGCCTAAACAAAGTCTAATTTGAAGCCGTTTTAGTTAATTTATAACTCGGTAATTTTACTTAGTTCAATGTTGATGCTATAGTAGGAAAAACAACGCCTTTGATGTATTTTATGGATAGAACCAGTTAGCTCAGACCAATGAAGGACGCCACACCCAAAACCATTTTGTTGATTGCAAATGATTTCACATGCACATGTGTGTGAGTATGTGTCCCTGTCTAAGTTGAGCATAGTTTGACATTGATTTCGGAGTGACTTGAAATATACGCAATGTCTGTCTATCTTTCTATGTAGGTCTGAAAATCTTTAAAGTTGTTAATCAATTTTATAACCACGCAGCTTTTTTCTCTGTGATTAGAGATCCTCACTGCCACATGGAGTAATGGTTCTATTCCAGTCAGCGGTGATGTTTGGGTTATAACACAAATTATTGGTTATCGAGTCTAGAATATAAATTCAGACCCGATAACCAACATAATGATACGTTGGTTATCGGGTCATATAATAATATATATAACGGGTGAACATAATATTATGTTTCGATTTTGATTTTATAGCGTTTAATTTAAACTTTTTTTATTTCTTACGCTTGGGGAAAATTACAGAACCCATGGAGGACTAATAGCCCCTCTACACGATGGGCCATCGCGATGGCCCACTATGATGGGCCAGCGTGTGGAGGGCGTAGTTGTGTCGGATGGCTTATGGCGCGTGGGATGGTCTTGGGGATGGCGACGGTGTCGGTTTTTCCGCCGCAAAGGCAGTTGGCCAGCGATGGCGGTACGCATCTACACGTGGCTCATTCCACAGTTTGCGCGCTCTACGGTTGATAGGGACGTTCATGTTTTGTTTATTAATTGACGAATTAAAAATGTCGAATATATGGCCTCGTAATAAAGTTATAAAATTTTAATCATAGATCTAGTAATTATTATAATTATTTTATTATTTGTGTTTAAAGTAAACTAAATTGACTAAGGATATATAGTTCTATTGCGATGGATAGATAACATCCCCCATCTTCTTCTGTGCTATTATTTTTGATAACTCTATTCTTGTGCACACTAAGAGATTAACATTACGTGTTGTTTAGATATATTGCCGCAGCGGCTAATTCATCCACGTCCATCTCGAAAAACGTTTCAGTCACAAATGAATGTTGCCGTTGTGTAGTTGCCTTTCAACCATCGCATGGACATTTCGTTGGGCCAGCGCTGGCCCATAGTGTAGAGGATCTATAAGGCGATAGTCACAAAGAGACTGATGTAATAGTTAACAAACTCTACCTTCAATTTTAATTATTTATTTATTATTTATTGCATTCCTTCAAAAGAATACAAAGTGTGGATAATGCCTTGAGACATTCTCTACCAGTCAACCCATGCAGTGGTGAGGATTTGATGTATGTAGATGTAGCAATATAGAATAAAAAACAATAATTTTAAATCGGTAATTTAATATGGAAAATAGAACAAGTAATATTTTGGAATTGCGCCACTGCAGGATTGTAAGCCAAATAAGCTGAGATCTATATTGCGAAATATTGTCATACGATTGTGAAATATATTCATTATGAAGTCTGAAAATAAATCTTATAAAATTATTAAAAAGGCATTCCAGCTTGTTCAGAATATCTCAGGACAGATACTGGTTACATACATTAATATTATGGGTAGTATGAGCGATTGAACGAGCATGATTTTTATGAAGAAAATGTTTTAAACAATACAAAGAACATTACGTGGCAATGACTTTACGGCTCACTTCTGAAACCTGGATTCTCCAATTCATCATGCTGTCAATGTCTAGACCAAGATTTTTAACAGTTTTACTCAACGGAATTATAAAACCCTTGTAATAAACAGGAGGTAAGCCTATAAGATTAATCTTAGATAGCATTCTTGAGCTACCTACAGGTATAGTAGCTTGGTATTTCAAAGGATGAACCAAAACTTCACAACGAGTAGATCAATATTTGATAGGTAGCTGATAAGTTGTCGCTTAATTTTTTAATTACACTATGATTCCAATTTCAGCTTGCATGTATAGTTGAAGATTATCGGCATACGGAGCGTACAAGCAATGAAGATGGAGGTAATAAAGTTTTTAAAAATATTAAAAATATAGGAGAAAGAATATCGTGTTGCGGTGCACCAGCTTCCACATTAGCCCAAGCTGAGGTCATTTGCCCCTCACAGACTGACTGCTCTCGACTGGAAAGATAGGATGCAAACCATTCCAATGCATTAAAGCTCGTCTGAACTATTATATCAGATTTAATATACGAAAAATCTTCGCAATAGAACACCAATTCCTACCTTGGATGATTTGCGAGGTTATTGAAATTAAAAAAAAACATCCTAGTTTGAATAAAGAATATACTACCAAGCATACTACTGCGAGACTTCAAAATACTGTAAGCTGCCTTTTGCGTAAATTGGACGACCAAAACTGCCCGAAACGTTGAGAACTAAAACAGTTAAAATAAAACGCGGTAAAATCCGTAAAATTAGTTTTATGCCATTTATTTTATTCATTAATTAATTTTTCGAAGAACCGATTACTGAAGAGTAAGAAAAATTCTCGAGTGGCAACCTCGTACCTGTCAGCAACGCGTTAAACGGCCCGCGTTTGGATGATGTGCGGGCCTTGTGAAATAAAATAGGCAGGTCGTAGTTCACCGCAACGTGAAAATCATCGGTGTAATTTTATAAAAAAAATCCCAGATGCTACAGCAGTGGGGAAAACCTAACTTCATCTGAAATATATCACTGTATTTTACTTTAACCATATTAATTTAACTGAAGTTAATAATAGTTGTTTACCACCTTCTCAAACTTAAAACTTAATCAACGTATACTAACGAAGTTAAGACGATAAGTTAGGAAGGAAGTTAATTAACACAAGTCAGTAGCCGACTTTTTATAGTAACTTACAAACACATGTCTAAGGAAATGAAAGATGCGACCTACTCGTGTAAATCCACTTGACTCTAACGCGCATAAAATCGTAACGTAAAGGACGGTTCGGTTATGTCGTCATAAAAAGTTTTTATGTTGATGTCACAGGAAAAGTTTTCGTAGTTTTTTATAGGTTTACGCAGATATTTTTCTTAAAGAAAATTATCATCATTCTCATCGTATTATTAAATTGGATTATATTTGTATTCTGAGTATCGTGTAGTGATGGTACAAGAGAATTCACTACCCCATATTATCAACGAGGATGTTGGACTACAGAGGAAAACTGAAACATGAAATGGATAGCTGTATCTTTCGGATAGTATAGAATAAAATTCATTTAAGCATTTACTACTGGTACGGAAAAAGTCTACCTTGAAGAGAAATAGCAAGAAACCCAACGGAACTTTTTAAAACAATTTTTTTTATAGAATAGGGTAACAAACTAGCACACAGTCCACCTGATGGTAAGTGGTTGCTGCGTCCTATAGGCATCTACATCTGTCCTCGGTTATAAACCAAAATTCAGATGCGTTGTCATCCGTGACGACAAAGTTGGAATGCCTCGTTTCCAGTAAAAAGGGTCTACACATACAATAATGTATTATGTTTCTTTTAATTAACGAGGAAAACATTTAGTAACAAAAACAGCAAGCATTTTTAAAAAAGCACACAACCCACCTAACAGAAAGTGGATGCTGTGGCTCATGGACATTTACATCTATCCCCAATTAAGGATCAAAATGCAGATGCGTTGTTATCCCTGAGGACTATCATGTAAAGGTCACCTCGTTCCCGGGGCTTATTAATAATATTCTTTTTAGGTGTATAACAACCCTTACTAAACAAGGTTTGCTTATTAAATATTTGATTCTGACTAGATGGAGCGACGATCTGCGCAAGGTGGCTAGTGGGAACTGAGAACTGAATGCGTAACGAAGACCGGGCTTAGTGGCGCGCATTGAGAGAGGCCTATGTCAGTAATGGATTGTCACAGACTGATGAGAAAACGCTTTTAATTTTTGTTAAATAGGTATATAAAACTTATTTAGAATTATTTGTTAACCTAAATTATTAATTTAATAATAATAATCTACGGGGAAGGTCTTTGTTCAGAAGAGAAATTCAAATGGACTGTAAATAACAATAATAAGATAACAATGTATCACAGCTAATAATAATAAATATTGCTTTTCTATGCTATTTTAATCGAATAGAATTTGAATATTGCTTTGTATGAAAAAGCCGACTACAAGGCACAAGATTATATTTTTTTTTATTAGACAAGGTATTAAGAAATAGTGTATGGAAAAATTAAATCCCCAACTTTAAAAAGGTAGGCTAAATTATGTGAAATTCATTTCGTTCGTTTTATTTCTTTGTATTAAGCCTTTTTTAAATTTTAATTTTTTATTAAGATAGAATGTCTCAGAGTCTATAGTTATAATGGCTCACTCTACCTCCCCTCCAGACAGAAATACAGTAGTACAGGCACTGTTACTACGTACCCAGATGGACACCTAGGCCGAAAAGAAGTCGTACTACCTAGTAAAATAGCCAACGTCCAACGTCTATATCATACTAATACTAGTAGTTTTTGATAATGTTACACATAAGTTTGTAGATAATCATGTTATAGTTAATAATTAAGTCAAAATTTATAGGCTTAGAAGAGATAAACGCAGAAAATCAGTGTCCAGGAAATCACCACATACCCTCCGTTTATTATTCCTCATAAATCAATATCAGCCGAACTTGTATGTATCTGTGATGACTAACAGAACCCTTAGGAACATGCTCCAAGAGACTCAGTAAGCCGTGGAGAGAGCTAGGTTCTATTCTAGGTAGAATTCGTAACAGTATCAGTTTATGGGGCATGACTATGTTTAGCAGTGGATTTGTGATTGATAGCAAGAATAATAATGACAAAAAATATAAAATATCAAAAATATATACACTTTTTAAATAATGTGTATTCAAATAAATAAAATCGCGTCAGTACAAATAGGGAATCTGAAAGCGACCGAAGCTTTGAAGCAATAATTTTGTTAACGTAAGCAAAAAAAAAAGTTTCTTGTTAATGTCCCTGAAACGACATACAAAATAATCAAATAAGAATAAAGTTGTCTTCACAAATTACATCTGCAAAATCTAATCCATTATTTGAGTCTCGTCCTAAAAGATTCGTCTGAGATAGTTCGACTCTCGTTAAAGCGTCGCCTTATTGAGTTAGGGAGTAATAGGAGCGAAATCTGAATGAAAAAGCTTTGAAGGGAAATTTAGCTGACTTCGAAAAATATCTAACAATAATAACCTCATTGTGAAACTAAAAATAATTCCATTACACGTACGCGTACGTTTTGACAAAGGCGCATGTACAGATTGGTTACTAGGGTTTCTGATCAAGATTTTCCGAGAATTTAGCCCTATTCAAGACGAGAAAAAGTGGTCGTGAACTCTAGAAGTCAACAAAACGCATCGTGATTGGCAAATGCTACTTCACACTAGATTCTTATAATATTGGAATAGTAGTACTGGTAGTCCTTAAATATATAAATAAAATAAAAAATAATAATCCAAGATATCCAACATGTATGTGACAATTCTATAGGTAATTATTAGTTAACGGAAAATATTTCATTACTTGATTATATTATGTATAAAATGTTTATTCTTTGTTCTGTGATGTGACGAGTAAAACGTGTAACGAGGTCAAAGTAAATACATTTATTTCTTTAATTTTTTTCTCAGAGACTGCCGGTTTTAGATTGTAAGTAGCTTTTCAAATATCAGTTGTTTTTTTTTCCAATATATTTTTAGAATACTTATGAGGAGTAGAAGTCTTTTTTCCGAAAAGTTGAGATGAGGACTAAGCCGATTATGGTATCGTGAAATAAACTGAAAATAAATAATATTTAATAATAAACATGCCGACCCATTTAATATTTATTATGTATTAATATTTACAATAAATTTGATATTAGTTATGTGTATTATATTGACTTGCTTAATTATAAAAATAACGATTTAATATATTATGTATGTTAAATAATTTTCACATGTCAGACGTGGTAAACATAAGGACTATGTACAACTATTCGTCATCTTTAATATACCACGATTATCAAATAAGTAATATTAGATATTAATATTTTTAGTATTTATGTAATTTTAGTAAAAGTAAAAAGTTACAGCCTATATACGTCCCACTGCTGGGCACAGGCCTCCCCTAATTTCTGGAGGGTTTTGGGGCAAGGAAGTGTCCGCCGCGCTGCCCCAATGCGTGTTGGCGAACTTCACAACATGTCTTCGAAATATTTTTTTCTCTTATTCCTCAGACATGCAGGTTTTGCACGATAGTTTCCTTCACCGCCGAGCACGTCATAAATCAGCACTTAAAATTGCACTTAAAATTGCAATAAGGATAATCAGACTAACCTACAAAGTAAGAATTAAAAAAATCGTGTTTACATAAAATAATAGTGGTTAAATAATAAAACTTATTGATAAAAAGCGATCTTGGTGTTATTATACGGTATTTTTCACATAATTGCGACACAATTTAACAGCACAAACCGGCATAATTAATTATTTTTCGTGAGCTTGTTATCCCTAAGTGATTCAAACTACACTGACATGGGTGAGAAGCTAGTATACCAATTATAGTAGACTTTATGACAGCTACAGACAATGTGGCATCTAGACAGGTATATAATCAAAGAGGGGAGGTCTACGATTAGCAATAGGCTTTTTATAGGATGTACTGAATGAATATTGAATAAACCTTAAAAAATATCCATATTTTACTACATTTAATATACCTTACAAATACTTATAAATATTATGATAATTTTTTATGCCGTTTGACTCCTTTTTTTCCTAGAAGTGCTTCGAAATTTACAGAGAACCACATGAACAGAATCTAGTGCTAGGGAAGGATGTATACTCGGGATAGATTTGTTTAATTTTCTTCTATCTTGCTCATTGTGACATTCGGGTTGAGAGAGATGTATCGGTTTTACGCAACGGCCAGAACGTAGTTAGACTGTGGGGCCTGCGACTTGTTCCGCCGCTCTCTCTCTTCATCTTCTGAATAATATTTATCTTTAATACCGTATTGTTTTTTATACGATTTTTTAGCAATTTTATTTTAAATCGCAGTAAAAAATCTCACCTCGTTACCGGTGACCGGATTACCTTTTGTGATCGTGTAACTTCTGAACGCTTTGAACCTCAGAGGTCATATAACAGAGGTACAGCCATGCTGCAGCTATTATGTTATGGCTGCAGCACGAATAGGTAGGCTAGATTGGGGCATCATCATACTCTCACCAAATACTACCGTGAAATAGTAGATTAATTTTACTGTGTTCCGTATGGTGAGTGTAAAGATTCGGAGGCGTTTTACTAGAAACGACACATTCCATCAAAGTTCTCAGGAATAAGAACGCACTTCTATTTTGATTCTTAATCGAAGATAGATGTAGATTTTTATGGACTACAACATGCACCGACGTCGTATATCACGCTTATTCTATAAGAAATAATCTTACGATTTTTTTGCAACACTACCTCATAGTAATGGAATGGAAGATCTCTAAGATCTCTAGTCAAGTTATAAAAATGTCACATTAAAAAAGGACATTTTCATAATACATTTTCTTTCATACCAGAAATTAAAATCTGTAGTTGATAGGTGACGCTGTGTAATTAATACATTTTATATTTACTGTTATACGTCCCATTCCTGGGCACATGCCTCCTCTCATTTCTGAGAGGGTATTTAGGAATAGTCCGCCGCGCTACCCCAATAAGTGTTGGCGAACTTCACATGTCTTCGAAATATTTTTTTCTTATTTCTCAGACATGCAGGTTTCCTCACGATGTTTTCCTACACCGCCGAACACGTGGTAAATCAGCACTTAAAATTGTAATTAACAATTTCATTGGTGCCGGCGGGGAACGAACCCGGTTTGCTCGCGTATTGTGGGATTTACAGCGAGCGCTAACCATCTGAGCTACCACGGCTCCTATTTTTATTTATTTTATATTTGCACTACAAAAATTCCGAAATAAACTCAGAGTGAAACTCAATGTGCCATCTACCGGATTTTTTAATCGAATAAGGGTGACAAACGAGCACACAGTCCACCTGATAGTAAGTGGATGCTGTGACCCATAGATCATCTAAATATAGCCCATCTCATATTTATCCTACATTAAGAATCAAAATGCAGACGCCTTGTCAACCCTGAAAACTAAGGAGTGGCTAGTTTCTAGTAAAAAGGGTCTTCGGTTCTCTACACTCACCATGAGAAACATAGAAGCATTTAGCTGCTATTTTACGCTGGTATTCTTTGAGACTGTGGCCCTACCCCGGTCGAGCCGACACAATCGTGCTACAAACATAATATGGGTACAGTGTAGCTATGACACATCTTTTTCTTCATTAGTAAGTTTCCTTATAAAACTCAAATAATATTATCTCTTTTCAAGTTCAGAACGTAACGACTTAGGACCTTCAAGAAAAGTGCTTACTCCTTTTCAAGAGGCCGGCCACGTACCTGCAATTCCCCTAATGTTGTGGTTGTTCATGGGCGGCGGTAGTCAGTTACCATCAGGTGAGCCGCATGTTCGTTTGCCCCCTCTTCTATAAAAAAGAGACTGGCTGGTCTTGGCACGTTGCTGTCGCAGAACAAATAATTGTGGAAAAATATCGTTAAAATTTGAAAGTGTTTGTTTAATTAGGAATAATAGACAGAGAGACATTCATTGAAACGGAATTAAATACAACTTTCAAATGAATTAGTCGATACGATACGTGCGCCACCTATTTTAATTTAATTGTACTACGCCTATTACCTTCACGGTAGCGTAAGTATAATAAAATGATAAAACTTTAGCGCAATCTGATGAACGAAATAGCAGCGCATAAAATACGAACAAAGAAATATTATATTTTATATATTAGATTAGTGTTTTAGGTTTAGCAAAATACAGTTCATAATAAAGTTCTACTACGCTTAAATTTTATTACATTCGTAGTAAAATCTCAACCTAGATTTGGGCGCAGCACTAATTTTCCTGTTATACAAATAAAGAGCCGCCTTTTCCACTTAATCGCTGCTATTAGCTAACCGCAAAGCATGCGGTTACCTAGATATGAGAAATGCAAGGGACTATTAGCACTTTATTGAGGGAAATTGTATATCAAATATTTTGAATATTAACTTTATGTTATTTAATATTCTTATAATATATAAATTAATAATATAGAAATAAACATCTTTTGAATATGGAATATTATTAAATATCAATATCGAGACGTGATATCTTAGAGGTTAAGCGCAAATTTTACAGCAGTTGAGCAACGCGCAACGCCCTCTAACAACATTGAAATTTGTTATTTTCAGTTTTAAGTGTAGACTTACCACTTGCTAGGCGATGAGGGAATACGTTGTGAGAAACCAGCAAGTTAGAGGAATAAAATATTTTTAAGATATATGAACTCCGCCAATACGCACTGGATCGGTACGGCAAACTAGTTTCTTCATAACTCTCTCAGAAATGTGAGCAGACCTGTATGAAACAGGTGGACATTAAAAATCGTAGTAATTTTACTTTAGTAAGAACATCTAAAAATAATCTTTGTAAGACGAGGTCATACATATGGTATACACATTGCAGATGAGCTTAAATCCTGACCTGAGACAAATTTTTGAAAAAAATTTAAAAATTTTATTAATTTATTTATTTAACTTACTACACACATTAGATGTATAAAGGCGGACTTAATGCCTGAGGCATTATCTACTAGTCTACCATAGAGTAGTGCGACATAAAAGAGGTAGGTGTAATAAGAAGTATGTACAGCAATTAATATTCACATATATATAAACTCATACATATATAAGCGTATAAATATACACATATATAAACATTACCTTAAACTTGTCACAAAATGTTCACATAGAACTTTGGTAGTTTAAGACAATTCAGTTTTATTTTACGTGTTGTAAGCCAACGCTTGATTACAATCCCACCGCGTGGTAAGAACATTAATAACCGTCATCGATTAGGAATAAACATGTGTATTCGTTATCAACACTAATAAGATGGAACGCTTGAAACTCACAACCCGTGTTACGTATCACGGCAGCATTACGCTTCTATTTTACGTTGTAATTGGTTGCGCCAACGCACACCCTTGCATTTCGTATCTGTTGATGTATTTGTTAGTTGGGTTGGCTTGCATAATCCTCCTCTCTTCCGTTCCTTACCCGCACGGGACTCCCTAATAAGGGGAAGCTAGATACTGGCGGACGCATCTTTCGTCTTCCAATGAGAGGCGCGCTCCACCAAAGTAGAAAGGGTAGATGGTGGAAGCTATAAAAAACGCGCGCCGCCACCGTCGTCGCATTACAATTATCATCATGCCCGCAAAGCTGTCAAGAGAGAGGCCGCTTGCCGCTTCTCCCAGGTAAGTGCCCATCCTTACTACGAGCTGTTTTATTTGTTTATCCTTTATCCGCAGCAGCTCATCTCCCGTCGTGTCAGCCAACGCGTCAAATTAATTTCAAAGCAAGTATATTATCCAAAGGCCGCCAAATACCACGTCCGCTTTTTTGTTTTCGTTCCTTTTGAACCACGCCAGTACAGTCCACTAGATCGTTCGCCCCACCATACCTTTGGTCACTTTTCGCGCACTAATTATTTTATTAGTTATTATTATATATACTAATTACTTTATTATATTAGTTATTCTTAAGAGCGTGGTCCATCCCCAAGCTAGCCAACTCGTTCGTGACGCATAAAGATCCAAAAATTCTGCCTCGTATATAGTAGTTCTCTACACTCTTACTTCTTTATTTGTAGCTGACTTTAGACGTCCATGTGCTGCAGTATCCATTTGCGGCACGCAATAGCGACCTGTCAGCTCGTTTGACACTTAAATAGTTTTAAAAATGCAATCATCTACGTGGCGAATGTAGCTCCGCCATAACTAAATTAATACATTATTTGAAAGTTATCAGAGCATCTTTCGTTCAATAGCAGGTTCACCTCATGCAGATTTAACCTGAGTTATGTTTAAAGTATGAAGAAGGAGCTGGTAAATTTACGTCTCACCGCAGATATTTAGAAAAAACATAAAGTTACAGTTTATATACGTCCAAATATTACAATTAGTTCACCACGCAGCCCCAGTGCGTGTAGTCTTCACATATTTACGAAATATTTTTATTGTTCAAACATGTAGTCATTTCCCGTCACCGTCGAGGATGTGGTGAATCATCACTTAAAAATATCATTAACAATTTCGGTGTACTGGCGGTATGGTGGTTCAGGTTCCAATCACTTGCTGTAAATCTCACATTACACTAGCATTCACGGCAGAAATTATATACGTTTATTTTTAATACCTTAAAGCCAATCAAGAATCTACTACTAAACATAGGTCTCACCTACAGGTTGGGGATGTTTGATGTAGCTGCGACACTTAACCGGGGGCTAGCAACTAAAGCTGGGTTTTTACTTGCTTGTTATTATTAGACATACCCTGCTAACCTACGCTAGGTTTGTTTCTTTCTGCCATTTCTCGCCCCCACCCATAGGGTATATGGGGTAATGGATATTCGTACACCGCCACTACACGCTGATTATATTATTTAACTAGCTGCGCCCACGACTTCATTCGCGTAAAATGATTGTAACTTTTTTTTTCGAAGTTTTATATCATGGGACTATTAAAGTACAGCATTATTCAAACTCGAACAGTAATAGTATAGATTTTCATAATGAAAACTTAATCGTTGTATTGGATTTCGTATTCGTTCAACATTATATTTTAATAAAACTAAATGACGTAGATATGCATTAAGATTATATAAAAAAAGAAACTAAAGAAGTATGATTGATTTGTTCCTGGTGGATGACCGACTGCGAAAACAGGTGATGGATACACGAGTGTTCAGGGGTGCTGACCTGGGAACGGATCATTATCTAGTAATTACTAGATTTAGGGGTTTGTTCGCGGGTTGGCGCCACCGGACGGCAGTAACAGAACCACAGTCGGTCTGTCGCATCCGAAGCTGGAAGCTTCAGGAAGCGGATACTAGGGACAAATATCACACGAGGGTACCCGAAAAGCTTGACACCATCGATGGCAGGAAAGAATGTGTGGAGAGAACATGGCAGAACCTTAGGGATGGAATGGTAAGTGCAGCGGAAGAAGTATGTGGTACGACAAAAAGAGGTAGTAGTAAAAGAAGAGATGCATGGTGGAATGACGAAGTGAAAGAAGCTGTAAAAAAGAAGAAAAAGCATGGTTAGACTACTTAGCCTCTAGTAACGATGAGCATATGAGAGAGAAGATGAAAGAAAGATATAAGCTGCAGAAAGTTCATGCGAAAACATTGATTGAGGAAGTACGTGAAAGGTGTAGAATAGAAGCGGACGAGAGGTTGTCGCACAACTTTAGGGAAAACTCCAAACTCTTCTGGAAAGAGGTTGGAAGGTCCCGGAGTGGTGCGACAGCTTTAAGAATGAACAAAGTGCTTTCGAGAACCAATGACGTCCTCTCAGAAAAATCGGACGTCATGCAGCGATGGAGTGAATTTTATAGAGAATTGTATGCGTGTCATGATCTTAGTGAAGGATCCGGGGGTGACGCCGTGACTGGCACGCCAGACACGGACCTCGATGACACTGAGGTCATCAGCATGAAAGAGATTGAACGTGCGATTCAAAGTTTGAAATGTGGTAAGGCTGCGGGACTAGACAGAGTTACTGCTGAAATGGTCAAGTACGGTGGGCCTCGCGTCTGGGACAGCTTTCATCTGCTGTGCAATTTGTGCTGGCGGACGGGAGATGTCCCGGATGATTGGCGATCCGCGGTCATTGTGCCTTTATATAAAGGTAAAGGTTCACATTTTGACTGCGGGAGCTATCGGGCGATCACCTTGACCAGTTTAGCAAGTAAAGTTTATTCGAAGGTTTTGACACGCAGGATGCAAGAGAAATCGGAAAGATTCTTATGGGAGGCACAATGCGGATTTAGACCTGGAAGAGGATGCACGGATCAAATGTTTTCTCTCCGCATGATCACGGAGAAGCTTCTGAGTGTTAACCAGAGGATTTTCTGTGCTTTTGTGGATCTGGAGAAAGCATTTGATAAGGTTATAAGGAAGAAAATGTGGGAACTGTTGCCGGGATATGGTGTGGATGGTCGATTGTTAAGGGCTGTGCAGTCACTTTACTATGACTGTAAAGCCTGTGTGCGGGTAGGGCATGACCTGTCACCCATGTTTAGCGTCCAAGCGGGCGTAAAACAGGGTTGTGTCATGTCTTCCTGGCTGTTCATACTGTATCTCGACAGCTGTTTACAGAAGCTGAAAGATAGCTGTTTGGGTGTGAAATTGGGTGACATAAAAGTTTATTGTCTGCTGTATGCTGATGATGCAGTGCTTATTGCACCATCAGAAGCAGAACTCCAGGCATTAGTCACACGTATGAAAGAGGAATGTGAAATTAAAGGTCTCCGTTTGAATGCTAATAAAACTAAGGTTCTGGTATTTGAAAAGGACGAAGAGAGAACGAAATGTGAAATATGGGTAAATCAGGAATGTCTAGAACAGGTAAATGAAATTATATACTTGGGGAGTGCTTTCAGCCGGGATGGAAGATGTGATTTAGATGTGGATAGGCGTGTCGCTGCCGGAAACAAAGTCAATGGTGCCCTGAATGCATTAGTCAAAAGGCAAGGCGTGGTGAAGAGTGCACGCCTTGCAATACATAACGCAGTTTTGGTACCGACTTTGTTATATGGCAGCGAAACCTGGGTATGCCAGAAGAAGCATAAAAGCAAGTTGAATGCAGTGGAGATGCGATCTCTTCGTAAAATGTGTGGCGTTACCATAGCCGACCGAAAGCGAAACGAAGAGATTCGCAATATGGCAGGATTGAAAGATGACCTTATCTCAAAAATTGATAGGGGCGTACTCCAATAGTTTGGGCACGTTGAACGAATGAGTGACGACCGAATGGTGAAGAAAATATATAGAGTGAAAGTAAATATTAAAAGGTGTCGAGGTAGACCGAGACTAACTTTCGAAGACCATGTGAGCAAATTGCTCGAAGAGGGGAGGGTCAAGAGTACTCGGATACCTAGACGTGCATGTATGAAGAAGTTAATGAACCTGAAAGAAGCGAAAGAGGTATGTAAGGATCGTGACACTTGGCGATCTGTTCTCTCTGGCTACCCCGTTAGGGATTGTGCGTGACGATAAGTAAGTAAGTAAGTAAGTAAGTGTCTCATACATTATTGCGGCAAAAGTTAGTTTACTCGATAACACTCTCCAAACTTTACCAATTCAAGAGAATTTGTAGGATAAAACAATCTTCAACAATATCGTAACCGATAGCAATATCTGCGTCTACCACGTTCTTTTAATAAACAATTTTTATAAGGCATGTGGCGTGTACAATTGTAAATATTTGTAACATATATATTAAAAGTGAATAGTGGCACCTGTCGCTAAATTTTAAGATCACGACAGATGTTGAATGGTGGATTCGAACCTTTTGAGCACGCCGTCCGCACCCTGCCAAAAGGCTACTGTCACTTACAATTCTGTGCCACTTATAATTTTTTTTTAATCAAAATCGTTGTTCATTAATTTTAATTTTTAATTTTAATATGTAAACATCTTAATATGACACAATTAAACGAGTTCAAAAAACCTGTGGTTATTGTTATTGAAATGTAATCAAAAGCTTCCAGAATTAATTATTATCGTCACCCTTAAGATTACAGCTCAAGTAGAGCTAAGCGTTAGTAAATGTATCAGACCCTTATTATACCCCGAGGAACGTGCCAATAATGTCATGTGACGTAAACTAAACGCATGTAGGGATTACCGGGAATGGGAATGTTATCACGGAGTTACGTATTTTATGGTAATTTCATTTAAACGTGTTTATTAAGGAAATATACAAGTTAAATTAAGGCAAAGTGATTGAGTTTTATAACCAATAGTAAAAATATCAAATTTATGACATAAAATAGGTTTGTACTAAGTAATAATACTTAACACATGTACTTATTTCACTAATATTTATTATAATTTCTTAATTTTTTAATTTATCAATTTAAATAAGTCGATTGTTATTGCTAGCTGTTCCGCGCAACTTAGTCCGCATGAAATTTATTACGATTGGATTTCATGGGAGTTTTTTTTTTGTGCGGAACCCTAACTTTTTTCTAAAATGAAAGTAGCCTAAGTTACTAACTCCTTGATTTTCTACTATCGCCAGAGAAAGTTACGTCAAAATCAGTCCAGCAGTTACGGAGATTCATCATCATCATCATCACAGCCTATAAATGTCAACTACTGAACATAGGCCTCCCCCCAAAGATTTCCTCATAGGGGTTTTGCTATAGTTGACGCCAGGGGTATGAAAGTCCTCAGTACCTAGCTTTTACGTTGATACTAGCATATACCATCTCACTGTCGTAAAAAGCAATATTTTTTCTACTATTGTTACATATTTTTCTCACAAAATAGCAGTAACTAATAAATGAATGCTAACATCAAAATCACGCTATCAAAGTTGTGAAATGTTGTGGTATATATACAAAATAAATTTCATCTAACACGGAATATCTTATGTCATAGTTATTTAATAAAAAACCGTATAGTAAGTTTTGTATATAGCGAATTGATTTTTTTAAATATTAGTAATCCTATTAATTAACATTACTAATATTCCCTTTAACCCCTCCTGGTAAGCTGAAAATGCTTGTGTTAGGAATGGTTCACGACAGTAGTCGAATGGTGGATTCGAACCCACAACCTTTTGAGTTTGCGGTCCGCGCCATAATTAATTTCAAACTACGAATCTTTCCTATTATTTTACATATAATTAATAATTAAATATACGATAAAATATCGAACCAAGTTGATAGCGTCGCCCTCTAGTGTATTTTTCGGTAATTTATAATCACAACGCCATCTATCAGACCGAAGAAGAGAAACTCCCTCATTTCTTCACCAATAATTTGTAGAAGTGGGCTCATTTATACCCTTATATAGAATAGTACCCGGTTGACCGGTATTTTTCGCTCGATTTTTTTTAATTCGTGTGTTTTGGAAATTATATTTAGATACAAATTACATACTGATGAAATATAAATAATATTTTTTGATCTTAGCGACATAACCGAAAAAACGGAACTGGTTATTTGAATAAAAAATGATGAGTGCAATTATTTTAATTTAAATTTTCGTGTTTTTAAAAAATACTAAAAAAGGGCTCGAAAAAATAGATTTTCTCAAAAAAGAAAGGAACTTGAAAAAAAAATTAAAAAAGTCCGTCGGTCGGTCTGGGCTCGAACCGGGGTTTTACGATTCTGTGACCGCCCATTATACCAATTAAGCTATTTATAATCTTTAACAATATGTCAAAATTTACCTTCTTATTCTAACAATATTGTAGCAGTTTTTCATTGCCTAAAAACACGGACTAAAAGACATTTTCTAAAAATAAATCCTAGCTAGATCAATTTATTATCCCCGAAACCTCAGTACACTAAATTTTATGAAAATCGTTGGAGCCGTTTCCGAGATCCTAATTATATATATATATATATATATATATATATATATATATATATATATATATATATATATATATATATATATATATATATATATACAAGAATTGCTCGTTTAATAGTATAGGATATTATATACGGTTGACACGCTTTGCGAGTGGGTTGTCAACCTCAGTGTTTTCCTTATTTTGAGTTATTATCAGAAAGATGCTACTGCCCATCACCTGTTTCAATTTTCCTCCGTCGCCTCTTACGACACACACGGGACGTTACAGGGTAGTGGATATTCTTATACCGCCGCTACACGGTATCGAAGATTAGCCGGAACAAATATACAGACAGACAAAAACGAGATGGACTTGACCCCAAAACAAAATTGGTCCCGGTCTTTTGAAGATTAAAACATTTGATACGTATTTAAAAAAATTATTTCTGTAGTACCTGGGGTTTTGTTTTTACTTTACGTTTTATTATTTTTAGGTTATGTAGTAAAATCACTTGTCCTTGTGATAAGTTGTTTATATAAATTGAAAAGAACACAAAAGTATGCAGTTTTGTAATAATTATTAAGTAAAGTTTTAAAAAAAAACTTAACATTTTTAATTGGTTGAATATTTTCTGCAATTCTTTGTCATCTAGAAAAACAACCGGAAGCTAAAGAAAATTGTCTATTCTATTCCTATCAAAATGCAAGTAACACATTATATTCATTATGTGGGCGCAACAACCTAGTGTTATGTAAACCGAGAAAAAAAGCAAAGTGTGAGTTGTGTGTATGCGCAAATCACATAACATAATTATAGATTCGGCATTGTGTTTGTTTGTGGATATATTTCGTGTTTTACTTTCGTGGATTAATTTAAATTAACCATCCACGAAAGTAAAACACGAAATATATCCACAAACAAACACAATGCCGAATCTATAATTATGTTATGTGATTTGCGCATACACACAACTTTATAATTTGTGGTGCGCATGACAAGTTGAAACTAGAAGCTACCAAGTTAAGTCTCCTTCGGAACAGGCAATGATCAACGACCATACAGTCTATACAATATATCGTGTCAGATATTATTCAAATGTTCATTTAGTTTAATAACATTTAGCCTATTTAATCGGTTTTGTTTTAATATATTTTTTTCTTTTATTCAGTAGTGTTAATCTCTACAGATTCGCGTTAATGATATAACATTACGATTTTTTTTACAATGAAGACTATTTTATTATAAAAAATATGCTAACAACAAAGCTGATAGCGTCGCCCTCTAGTGTATTATTACTACATATATATAATAATAATAACAGAGCTACATTAAAATTATAAGGAAACGCTGTTGCATATCTCCTGTTTCAATTTCTATTTGTCGCTTCTTACGCCACTTAAAGGATGATGTCCCCATTGATTCTTATTAAGGCTAGACTTTAGTGTCCATGGGCCACAACATCTGCTTACCATTAGGCGAAACATTTTTAAAACCTGTAACGATATCAAGCTCGACGATTACGGCAAATTATCTTCATTTAGGAGAGAAAAATTTGTGAAGGACGTTTCTTTATGCTTTTGTTAAATATTTCACTAATTTAATAATATATTACGACATTACGTAGACATATTGCAACAAATCACGCAGCGAAGTAGCTTGACCGGTTAAAGTAGCTTGATTGCACCGGTAACTATACTTCAGGTTGACTTCCCTCACTAAATTAACTGAAGGTCTGATAAGGTTTGTAGTTAACATTTTTCTGATAGAAATGATGACGGTATAATGAACTTGTCACATATTATGTAGTATAAAGTACAGACGGAAACCACAGGGTTTTTGTGACATGTTATACAACATAAGTGAGTTCTCAGAATCAATATTTATATCGTACTATTGTACACAGTAGATTAATCAAAAAAAAAATGTTTCTATACGTTTGTTATAGCATTTTTTTTTTCAAAAAACTCTACCATTAAAAATATCAACTTAATTGAAATACATTTTTATTTCCAAATTGTATACAGATTTATTACTTCTAACTAACATGAGCATCGGTAAAGCGGGGTCTTTGACAATCATCTTACTCCCCGGAGAATGCAGAGGCAATAAAACCACATAGAATTTGCAAATTAATGGTCGACTTTTCTGAAAGAAAAGTTACCTATTTCTATACGTTTGAACACTGATTCAAAAAACGCACTTAACGGGAACCACGGTAGTTTTGTTACATATTGCATAAACACCAAAATATGGTAAAGCATGTTTATAACCCGATAGCAATGCAATTAAAGTATCACTAATTTGTTGGATATTTCAGTTGATTTATAGCATGTAGTGTGATCTAGTACGTGATCGACGTCATAAAATTAATGAGCCGCTTACAACATGCGCTTGTTAAAATTGAGTACAGCTTTCGCTCCGCTAATTGATTGTTCGATAAACGGATTTTGTGATTTAGGACTATATTTGTAAATTTAAAGCAACATTCATAAATTTCAAGTTCTACATACATATATGTAGAACAATGCTGTAACTATATCATAGTGGTAGCACGAATGGGTCGGATCGACCAGGGATTGATCACGCACTCACAGAATACCAGGGGAAATAGCAGCTTAATGTTGCTGTGTTTCGTATGGTGAGTGTCAAGATCCAGATAAAATGTTACTGGTTTCAGAACAATTCATCTTAGTCCTTAGGGGTGACAAAATATTTACATTTTGATCTTAGTTGAGGATAGACGATAATAACAGCAGCAAAAAATATTTCAAATACGTATGTTATGTAAAATATACCCTATTTAAATTAAACAGGGTTTATTTTATAAAGTAAAGCATAACTAGAAAACTTTTTAAAAGTTTTCTAGAGAAAAACTTTTTAAAAGGTTCTATAAACAACTTTCAGCAATTGATCTTAGTTTTCTTAATATCAAGCTTCAAACTTTCTTTTCCTAAGCCCTCCTAGTAAATTGGGAAAAATTTAAGATTATTTCTAAAAATAAGACCTATTTAAATTGAATACAGCTTTGTTATGAAGGTAGTTTTAGGTGATATTTTCAAATGCTTTACCCCTCGTGATCATTAAAACTGCAGTGTACGTAATACGTCGGGATTTAGAAACTTACTTTATAAGTTTCATTTAAATGGAAATTATATGGTTTAACAACTACTGATTAAATTAAAATAATTATATTATGAACAAAATATCCCCTATACGTTGCTTAACATGGAGGGTATTTGACATAGTTGTCACGCTTGGTCTTCTGTTATTTACCTCATTCGCCCTTTAGAACACCCACGTAATAATATGGGGTAAAAATGTTACACGGAACAGTTTATAGGAGCTAGCGTAATAAGCAGAATGCGTACATCTTTTTATTATCTTGAAAATAAAGTGTTCTATTCCCAAAATTCTGATAAGATTTTTATACGTTGTAGAGCCATACTGCAGTTACATTAGTAGTATAGTTGTAGCACGAATGGGTCGGCTCGACCGGGGAAGGACCATGCTCTCACAGAATACCAGCATCAAATAGTAGCTTAATGCTGCTGTTTCGTATGGTGAGTGTAGAGAACCGGAGACCCTTTTTACAGGAAATGAGGCATTCCACCTAAGTCCTCACGATGACGATGCATCTGCATTTTGATTCGTAATCGAGGATAGATGTACAACACATACGAATTAACTTGAGACTCCGCTGGAATGCGACCCCCTTCCCGACTCCCCGCACCGCGTCCCGCGCTGGCCGTGCGCGCTCAGTACCGATAGCATTTTTGTTACGGATACGCATCTCGACTCTAGTTCGATATTTTTGATAATTGTTTGTTGTTTGGTTTGGACTTTTGTTTGTTTTTGTTATACTTGAACGTTATTTTATCTGTTTGTTGTTAATTGCGTTGTTTTATTGTTAAGTTTGGATGTTGTGTTGTGCCTATATAATGGATAATAAATATTATAATAAATCCTTAATAATATTCCTTACTTCTATTCCTTGATTTTACATAGTTTGTGCTGTTCCGCTTATCCAAGATTGATTCACTTTCACCCTAAGGTTGCCTGGGAGAGATTGCTTTTTAGCAATAAGGTCGCCTGTTATGCTTTGTATTTTTATTGTGTAAGAATCTGTAACACTTTTTATAGTGCAATAAAGTGTATAATAAATAAATTAATAATATTATAAATGAGAAAGTGTGTATGTTTATTTCTTTGTCCTTCCTTGATGCGTTAACTAAAAATAATATCATATATATTATAAAAAATAAATATTTAAAATATATAAAAATGGCGACAGTATATCACTTATTACTGCACCCCTTGCCAGAACATTTTATTTTGTTTTTATTAATAATCTCATGCAAATCTCAAAAATTTCAAATATAAAAATATTACGACGCATTATTTTGCACACCGTACATTGACAATTACGTCATCGGCCCAGGTCTCAAGTTAATTCGTACGAGTTATATATGTCTATGGGCCACAGCAACCACTTACCATCAGGTGGACTGTGTGCTTGTTTGTCACCTTATCCTATAAAAAAAGATAACCGTGTAACGTAACGTGTCACTGTTGGAAGAAAAATATTTTAACAAGTACTAATTTGTTTTATGACACATTGTAAAAAGATACCATTGAACTTATTTGATTAAATAACATACAGACATATTGACCATAAAGTTGGATATAAAATTCTGGGACAATAAATTGTCACCATATTTTTGTTATTAAAATGGGTAGTTATTTTCTTTTAGACCCAAAAACCCACTCGACCTATGATTAAATTTGTTTTAAATATGCGTTCAATATTATTTAAAAAATAAATTTTCAATTTAAATTTTTTGACGGCTCCGTGGCGCAGTGGCCTAGAATTGAATTGCGGTGTTGGCTGCGGATTCTATTTCCGCACCGAACAAGTATTTTTATATTCTAAAAATATTTTTCCGGCTCTAGATGGTTCTGAATTTGTATATTCAAACTGCTTCCACGATACAAGACAATATCCTAGTATAAGCGGAATATTTAAAAAAAAGATAAAAGAATATTATTAGGGATAACCTGAAAATAAAACCCTAGAATAATTAGTGTAAGTAATCTAGATTTAGAGAACTTTTCGTTTTCATCATCATCATTACAGCCCTTCACAAGTTCACTGCTGAACGTAAGCCTCCCCCAAGGATTGCCATAAAGGACGATCCTGCGCCACCTGCATCCATCGACTTCCTGCATGTCTTACCAGGTCGTAACTCCATCTTGAGGGGGTCGCCCTACACTACGCGTACCTGTACGAGGCTGCTACTCGAGAACCTTTTTCCCCATCGGTTGTTTGTTATTCGAGCAATATGACCGGCCCATTGCCATTTCAGCTTACTAATCCATTGGCTATGTCGATCACTTTGGTTCTACTGCGGATATCTTCATTTCTAAGTCTATCACGCAGAGAAACCCCGAGCAAAGCCCTCTCCATAGCTCGCTGAGCGACCTTGGTCGTTCTCATACGGCCTGTAGTGAAGGACCACGTCTAAGACCAGTATAAATTATGCGTTGTGCTATATAAACACCAGTATTTCGATTTTAGTAAGCTTACATGTTGATTAAACATTCATTCACCAACTCTATAATAACACTACCTAGTATTGACTACTGTAGATTTGTTACGGAAGAACGCAAAGTTATAATATATATAAGTAAAATAAAAAGTAAAATTATTCGAGGGCTAGTTAGTCTAGTAGAACAAGGTATTTGGTCAAACCCACCAAAAATAATCAATCAACGGTTTATGCAACTTCACTCATTACCTTCAATTTTAAACAAACAGAAAATTTATATTAAATAAGTTACAACTAAATAAAATATCGTAAAGTAGTTGGATGGTTGGTCGACAAGTCTACAATCGTAGCTCCACGCGGAAATATACAAGTTTATCGTATACTAGCTGTAGCCCGCGGTTTCACCCGCGTATATACACGTTATACAGAATATTAAAATTTTATCCACTCACTCTCCCCCCCCCCCTATAATTTAGCTTTCTATTGGTAAAAATTGATTAAAATCGGTCCAGTAATTTCAGACTTATATATAGTATGATGAAAAGTAGTTATTGTGAGTTAACTATAATAGTTAGACATATGGTATTGCAGACTTTTATGTAGATATTGATGTCCTCCATAAAACTGTAGCACGTCAATTTGGTCTATTGTCAATAGTTTCCGCAGCGTACGCGATATAAGGTTTTTTTTTGGTATTTTTTTCACACCTTGGGTTACATTAACGAAGTTTTCATACGGATCCCTAATTTTTTTGAAAACGTTCTATCGCCTATGTTCATCAGGAATAATGTAGGATTCTAATGGTGAAAGAATTTTTCAAATCGGTTCAGTAGTTTCAGAGCCTATTCAATTCAAACAAACAAACAAACAAATCTTTTCTCTTTATAATATTAGTGTAGATACTTAGTATGAAATCTTAGTAAAGCTTGCACTCCCTAGAGCTCTCTGGTACACATTTTATGTGGTTTTATACATTTTTACTGACTATGCATACGTTGTTTAATTTTATGATTAATGTATAAATATCTACAAATATTTTTCCATCCTTGACATTTTTATATCTATTTATTAAACGTGTACACAACGTACGACAGAGGGAAACAAAACAGTTGATGGGCAGCAGTTTCTACGCAATCACAACTACTAATTTGCAATGATTGCTGAAACGCCTGCTCAACGCGGCAATAATAGAAAATAGCCTGCTAATAGGCAATCTTTTAGATATCCTATGTTAATGGCAGGAGAAGTCCGCTATGTTGCCCACACATTTCCTTAAAATAGTGTTTTTTTCAAAGTCGGTGTGACAAACGAGCACTCAGTCCATGTGGTATATAGCCCACAGACACCTACTTCTATCCTTGATTAGGAATTAAAATGCAGACACGTATTAACACTTGAAGACATGGAGTGCGTTGTTACAAGTTAAATAGTGTCTCCGGTTTTCTATACTTACCAAATGAAACGCAGAAGCAATATGTTGCTATTTCACGCATGTATTCCGTGCATATAACACTGCGTGGCAACTCTAACACGTATTTCTAAAACTTTTAATAAAAATCAAAACCGACAAAAATAAAAATTATAATAAATAGATTACACATTTTATAATTTTTATTTTTGGTTAGGTTGCAAATTCAGTTTTGAAACAAAGTACTTATATCGAAGTAATTTTAATTTTTTTTTACAGTAAGATATTTCATATTCAAGGTAATAACTCTAAGGGATATTTTTTTAATTTTATTTGGGACCATTGCTTACGTTTATCCTATTTGATAAGGGAAAATATTTGAAATTGGTTACCCATTTCCAAGAATTCGGTGAAGTAAATATCAAAACATACGCGGTGAATGAAGAACTTCCTCTTATCTGAGCTCGGTTCAAAATCATTTGTGCCGGAGGAAATTGAATTATGTAAGCTTGTGTACTATGAAATTCTAAAGCAACACCAAGCCCCTAAACCACCTTGTCTCTATTTATAATGTCAGTAAATTATATTGAAATACTAGCTTTCTATTTATACACTTTCATGTTGAATATCGGTCAGTTACTATTTCGTTTCATTGGTTGCCAGTGGCAAAAGCGTTCAGTTTTTCTCTAATTTTTATATACATTTCTATTTTATACGTTTAAATATAAATGGAACGAATTTATCGCATAAAAAATTATGCAAAATGTATGTTTTCAAATGCTACATGTGACAATATTGAGGTCATGCCTTGTTCACCGGCCGCAGTATCTACAATAAATATGTGTATGTTCTGCATGCACGTATTATTTAACAATAGAAGAGTAAAAATATATTTTGCTGTAAAATCTTTTACAACGGATTTTATAGTATATTGAAAGACATATTTTCTTTTCAATATAATAATTTCAATAAAATATTTTTATATTTTATCACATATTAAAAGATGATGTGGTATAAGTTAAAGATCTAAGTCTAGAATACTTCTTACATACGTAATGTAAGAAGTATTCTAGACTAATCTAGTTAAATCCAGATTCTGCTTGCCAAGCGTGGCAATTATGGCAAATATGTGGCTCCCCCATACCCCCACTTACGTTCAGCTGTATACTTCTAATCATCACCATCATCATCATCATCATTACATCCCTTCACAAGTCCACTGCTGAACATAGACCTCCCCCAAGGAATGCCACAAAGCACGATCCTGAGCCACCTGCATCCATCGACTTCCCGCATGTCTTATCAGATCGTCACTCCATCTAGCAGGGGGGTCGCCCTACACTTCGCCTGTCGGTACGAGGCTGCCACTCGCGAACCTTTTTTCCCCATCGGATTTCTAATAGGTAACGGTAATCGGGATTCAAATATATCGTTGTCAAAACGCCTTCGATATGTGTATTAATCGTGTATTATTTGTATATTTGTGATGGCAAGGCTGATTGTGCAATGACTATCTCTTCAACTCACATTTTTCACAAAACTAGTTCTTGTTTCTACATTATTTATTTTTTGTGGTGTTGCAATCATTAATAAATTAAAAATGTTAATAAATGTAATCACATCAAAATGTAGTCATGTTAACAAATGCGTGTAAAATACGTTTATCTATGTGGATTTCCTCTAAATGGTCGTAAACGCCATTGATAATCTTTTGGTACAAGTCCCGGTTTGGGCTGAAATTCGTATATACATTTTTCTGTTAAGAAATTATCAGTACCTACCCCGAGTCAGAAAGTTGATGGTGTGTCATTCTCGGACAGCACGTAAAATTGTTGATTCTGCGCCTTAGCTCTCCCCGGTTACGTCGGACTGCTGTCCCAAAGGGCTATGATAGTGTGAGGAGTAGAGTGCTTGCGCATATCTCATGCACTATGATTCTGTCTTACTCAAATAGCTAGTATGTGTTGAGACTGTCCTCCGTGACCCAAACCGGTCTGGAGCACATTTTTATTATTTTAATTAAAATTTAAGTCCACCATTTGTGATGTTAAGTAAAATGAGTAAAACAGTATTCAGCAAAGTAAAATGCTTTTGCATCGGTGCATTTGCAAAGTCCCGATAGCTTCCATTAAGCACCTAGTCGTGAAGGCAAATGGCCCTTACCGCTGGGTGCGAATTTCCGCAAAACTAACAGAAGCAGTAAGAATATACTAATTCAAATCACTAACTATTCTTTGTTATAATATCTGAGCTTAGTTATTATTCCTAATTAATAATGCATTACTAATACAATATATATGTATATATATATATATATATATATATATATATATATATATATATATATATATATATATATATAAATCACCTTTAAGATACTTAAGGTTAATTACTAGATATATTTATTAGAAAAAAAGCTTTTGCGTAGTATAAACATATACCACAGTAGTCTGCGAATGGTTATTGGACACAAGCGAGTAATTTAGCACGAAAGAATTATTTTCTAGAAACATAAAAATGGGATAGTTCAACCTCTCGCGCCTCGTTAGGCGGCGTTAAATGGGAGGGTCGAGATAGGGAAGTTTTGTGAGGATTAAGCAATTTAGGTAACGAGCCAAGTGTTTTCTTATCTATAAATTAGTACGAGTACGTAAAATACATAATTATAACTTATATCATTCAAAACTTATAGTAACCATAGTAATGCAAAAATAAAAAAATAAACAGGAGAAATATGACAAGCACTTATGAGCATTTGTTATAAGAATAGCAGTAGTGAAATATGACGATGTACACGAAGTAAGTTGTTTTTTAAGGTTTGGGCAATCCAACACAAACATGGGCCTCTACCATTCCCCATTCCAAAAATATTGCGAGATAAAGGCAAACAATAGCAATCAGGAGTATACCAAACATTGCGGCTGTCACTCATAAAAATGAACGCCTATTAAGAAATTCTTAAAGTTGCACTCTCTTTTTTACTACATATCAATAGAAAAAGAGAGAGGTACATAGATGCCTGTAATATATTTATATATGATAGAGCTACGCTGCAGCTACATTATGGTTGTAATACGAATGGCACGACTCGACTATGGAAAGACCAAGCTGTCACAGAATACCAGCGTAAAATAGCAAATTAATACTGATGTGTTTCGTATGTGTGAGTGTAGAGATCCGTAGACCTTTTTTTCACCGAGGTATTCCATCTTAGTTCTCAGGTGTGATAACGTATCTTCGTTTTGATTCTTGATCTAGGATAAATGTAGATGTCTATGCGCCTACAGCATCCACTTACCATCAGGTGGACTGCGTGCTCGTTTGTCACCGTTATTCTATAAAAACAAAACTAATAACCAATTAAGCGGTAGTCAACTATTATGTAAAGCCTTTATTGTTTGCATTTACTAATAATAATTATGTATGTTATCTTTAATTCTAAGTTTAATGTTTGTTCCTAAGGATACAGAATCAAGTTTGATGAAAATTAATTGGTATGCAATTAAGAGAGACAATATCATAAAACAAAAAAATGTCACCATTTTACGAACTTACACAAACTCCAGAATTTGACCTTTCATCTAATTTAAAATATGAATATAAAGAGTGGTAAGAGAAAAAGACGTTATATTTCAATATTAACTATTTCACTCTCTCTCTCTCTCACGCTCTCTCCTAATATCATTAAAATAACATAGCTAGATAATGCATTCAGTATTTTTTTTTTTTATTTAATAAGTACATATTTTGCGCTTAATTAAATTATTCTGTTCATTTAGTAAAGACCGTGACTGCATAAATTTTGATGCTAATCACGCAAATGTTAATATCCAAAGTGCAACTCACATAGCTGAAAAATTACTATAATAACTCAGCTATCTGATCGCCCAAAACACTTCTACCAACTTAATAATACGATGATGACATTTTTCCGAGTAGTGTCTCTGAAGTGTTGGCAATTTATGATTTATTTACCCGGATCCGACATCGTCAATCGTGCCTTGTTTATCAGTGTGAAACTCGAACCAGGAACTATTTTCCTCTTATAAAATGAATATTACTTAATTAAGTTATCACTTTTGACGTATTTTAACCAAATATAAAAAACTAGAAGGCTTTACATTAGATGTTTATTTTTTATGCCTGCTCACCGATTTTTCGGAAACGGTTGTACCGGCTAATAATTCTCTTATTGAAAAAGTTTAGTTTGATTCCATATAAATAAAACCAATCAGTTCTAGGACTTCATATCAGAAGTGAAAAATTCCTAGCTTCACAAATTGGAAAACATTATTTTTTGTTGTCAAGAATTATTTTTGTAATATTCCTTACTGGAGTCGAGGATTAATTTCTTTGATACACTTCGTCCTAACAACAACTTTAGAAGCTGTTATTTGAAGCCAAATTTTTTATATTTAAAATTAACTGAGTAAATATTTCACTACTGGTTAGAATCTGGTTTCAGTGCAGCTTGCAACGCAAGCTCTTTAATGTATAAAAGCCTACTTTATATATTTGAAAAACTGATCAATACCGTGCTCTTAGCACAGTTATACTTTTTAAGTAAAGTTACAGTATATATACGTCCCACTGCTGAGCACAGGCCTCCCCTTATTTCTAAGAGGGTTTAAGGGCAAGGAAGTGCCGGCTGCACTGCCCTAATGCGTGTTGGCGAACTTCACATGTCATCGAAATATTTTTTTCTTATTCCTCAGACATGCAGGTTTTGCACGATAGTTTCCTTCACCGCCGAGCACGTCATAAATCAGCACTTAAAATTGCACTTAAAATTGCAATAAGGATAATCAGACTAACCTACAAAGTAAGAATTAAAAAAATCGTGTTTACATAAAATAATAGTGGTTAAATAATAAAACTTATTGATAAAAAGCGATCTTGGTGTTATTATACGGTATTTTTCACATAATTGCGACACAATTTAACAGCACAAACCGGCATAATTAATTATTTTTCGTGAGCTTGTTATCCCTAAGTGATTCAAACTACACTGACATGGGTGAGAAGCTAGTATACCAATTATAGTAGACTTTATGACAGCTACAGACAATGTGGCATCTAGACAGGTATATAATCAAAGAGGGGAGGTCTACGATTAGCAATAGGCTTTTTATAGGATGTACTGAATGAATATTGAATAAACCTTAAAAAATATCCATATTTTACTACATTTAATATACCTTACAAATACTTATAAATATTATGATAATTTTTTATGCCGTTTGACTCCTTTTTTTCCTAGAAGTGCTTCGAAATTTACAGAGAACCACATGAACAGAATCTAGTGCTAGGGAAGGATGTATACTCGGGATAGATTTGTTTAATTTTCTTCTATCTTGCTCATTGTGACATTCGGGTTGAGAGAGATGTATCGGTTTTACGCAACGGCCAGAACGTAGTTAGACTGTGGGGCCTGCGACTTGTTCCGCCGCTCTCTCTCTTCATCTTCTGAATAATATTTATCTTTAATACCGTATTGTTTTTTATACGATTTTTTAGCAATTTTATTTTAAATCGCAGTAAAAAATCTCACCTCGTTACCGGTGACCGGATTACCTTTTGTGATCGTGTAACTTCTGAACGCTTTGAACCTCAGAGGTCATATAACAGAGGTACAGCCATGCTGCAGCTATTATGTTATGGCTGCAGCACGAATAGGTAGGCTAGATTGGGGCATCATCATACTCTCACCAAATACTACCGTGAAATAGTAGATTAATTTTACTGTGTTCCGTATGGTGAGTGTAAAGATTCGGAGGCGTTTTACTAGAAACGACACATTCCATCAAAGTTCTCAGGAATAAGAACGCACTTCTATTTTGATTCTTAATCGAAGATAGATGTAGATTTTTATGGACTACAACATGCACCGACGTCGTATATCACGCTTATTCTATAAGAAATAATCTTACGATTTTTTTGCAACACTACCTCATAGTAATGGAATGGAAGATCTCTAAGATCTCTAGTCAAGTTATAAAAATGTCACATTAAAAAAGGACATTTTCATAATACATTTTCTTTCATACCAGAAATTAAAATCTGTAGTTGATAGGTGACGCTGTGTAATTAATACATTTTATATTTACTGTTATACGTCCCATTCCTGGGCACATGCCTCCTCTCATTTCTGAGAGGGTATTTAGGAATAGTCCGCCGCGCTACCCCAATAAGTGTTGGCGAACTTCACATGTCTTCGAAATATTTTTTTCTTATTTCTCAGACATGCAGGTTTCCTCACGATGTTTTCCTACACCGCCGAACACGTGGTAAATCAGCACTTAAAATTGTAATTAACAATTTCATTGGTGCCGGCGGGGAACGAACCCGGTTTGCTCGCGTATTGTGGGATTTACAGCGAGCGCTAACCATCTGAGCTACCACGGCTCCTATTTTTATTTATTTTATATTTGCACTACAAAAATTCCAAAATAAACTCAGAGTGAAACTCAATGTGCCATCTACCGGATTTTTTAATCGAATAAGGGTGACAAACGAGCACACAGTCCACCTGATAGTAAGTGGATGCTGTGACCCATAGATCATCTAAATATAGCCCATCTCATATTTATCCTACATTAAGAATCAAAATGCAGACGCCTTGTCAACCCTGAAAACTAAGGAGTGGCTAGTTTCTAGTAAAAAGGGTCTTCGGTTCTCTACACTCACCATGAGAAACATAGAAGCATTTAGCTGCTATTTTACGCTGGTATTCTTTGAGACTGTGGCCCTACCCCGGTCGAGCCGACACAATCGTGCTACAAACATAATATGGGTACAGTGTAGCTATGACACATCTTTTTCTTCATTAGTAAGTTTCCTTATAAAACTCAAATAATATTATCTCTTTTCAAGTTCAGAACGTAACGACTTAGGACCTTCAAGAAAAGTGCTTACTCCTTTTCAAGAGGCCGGCCACGTACCTGCAATTCCCCTAATGTTGTGGTTGTTCATGGGCGGCGGTAGTCAGTTACCATCAGGTGAGCCGCATGTTCGTTTGCCCCCTCTTCTATAAAAAAGAGACTGGCTGGTCTTGGCACGTTGCTGTCGCAGAACAAATAATTGTGGAAAAATATCGTTAAAATTTGAAAGTGTTTGTTTAATTAGGAATAATAGACAGAGAGACATTCATTGAAACGGAATTAAATACAACTTTCAAATGAATTAGTCGATACGATACGTGCGCCACCTATTTTAATTTAATTGTACTACGCCTATTACCTTCACGGTAGCGTAAGTATAATAAAATGATAAAACTTTAGCGCAATCTGATGAACGAAATAGCAGCGCATAAAATACGAACAAAGAAATATTATATTTTATATATTAGATTAGTGTTTTAGGTTTAGCAAAATACAGTTCATAATAAAGTTCTACTACGCTTAAATTTTATTACATTCGTAGTAAAATCTCAACCTAGATTTGGGCGCAGCACTAATTTTCCTGTTATACAAATAAAGAGCCGCCTTTTCCACTTAATCGCTGCTATTAGCTAACCGCAAAGCATGCGGTTACCTAGATATGAGAAATGCAAGGGACTATTAGCACTTTATTGAGGGAAATTGTATATCAAATATTTTGAATATTAACTTTATGTTATTTAATATTCTTATAATATATAAATTAATAATATAGAAATAAACATCTTTTGAATATGGAATATTATTAAATATCAATATCGAGACGTGATATCTTAGAGGTTAAGCGCAAATTTTACAGCAGTTGAGCAACGCGCAACGCCCTCTAACAACATTGAAATTTGTTATTTTCAGTTTTAAGTGTAGACTTACCACTTGCTAGGCGATGAGGGAATACGTTGTGAGAAACCAGCAAGTTAGAGGAATAAAATATTTTTAAGATATATGAACTCCGCCAATACGCACTGGATCGGTACGGCAAACTAGTTTCTTCATAACTCTCTCAGAAATGTGAGCAGACCTGTATGAAACAGGTGGACATTAAAAATCGTAGTAATTTTACTTTAGTAAGAACATCTAAAAATAATCTTTGTAAGACGAGGTCATACATATGGTATACACATTGCAGATGAGCTTAAATCCTGACCTGAGACAAATTTTTGAAAAAAATTTAAAAATTTTATTAATTTATTTATTTAACTTACTACACACATTAGATGTATAAAGGCGGACTTAATGCCTGAGGCATTATCTACTAGTCTACCATAGAGTAGTGCGACATAAAAGAGGTAGGTGTAATAAGAAGTATGTACAGCAATTAATATTCACATATATATAAACTCATACATATATAAGCGTATAAATATACACATATATAAACATTACCTTAAACTTGTCACAAAATGTTCACATAGAACTTTGGTAGTTTAAGACAATTCAGTTTTATTTTACGTGTTGTAAGCCAACGCTTGATTACAATCCCACCGCGTGGTAAGAACATTAATAACCGTCATCGATTAGGAATAAACATGTGTATTCGTTATCAACACTAATAAGATGGAACGCTTGAAACTCACAACCCGTGTTACGTATCACGGCAGCATTACGCTTCTATTTTACGTTGTAATTGGTTGCGCCAACGCACACCCTTGCATTTCGTATCTGTTGATGTATTTGTTAGTTGGGTTGGCTTGCATAATCCTCCTCTCTTCCGTTCCTTACCCGCACGGGACTCCCTAATAAGGGGAAGCTAGATACTGGCGGACGCATCTTTCGTCTTCCAATGAGAGGCGCGCTCCACCAAAGTAGAAAGGGTAGATGGTGGAAGCTATAAAAAACGCGCGCCGCCACCGTCGTCGCATTACAATTATCATCATGCCCGCAAAGCTGTCAAGAGAGAGGCCGCTTGCCGCTTCTCCCAGGTAAGTGCCCATCCTTACTACGAGCTGTTTTATTTGTTTATCCTTTATCCGCAGCAGCTCATCTCCCGTCGTGTCAGCCAACGCGTCAAATTAATTTCAAAGCAAGTATATTATCCAAAGGCCGCCAAATACCACGTCCGCTTTTTTGTTTTCGTTCCTTTTGAACCACGCCAGTACAGTCCACTAGATCGTTCGCCCCACCATACCTTTGGTCACTTTTCGCGCACTAATTATTTTATTAGTTATTATTATATATACTAATTACTTTATTATATTAGTTATTCTTAAGAGCGTGGTCCATCCCCAAGCTAGCCAACTCGTTCGTGACGCATAAAGATCCAAAAATTCTGCCTCGTATATAGTAGTTCTCTACACTCTTACTTCTTTATTTGTAGCTGACTTTAGACGTCCATGTGCTGCAGTATCCATTTGCGGCACGCAATAGCGACCTGTCAGCTCGTTTGACACTTAAATAGTTTTAAAAATGCAATCATCTACGTGGCGAATGTAGCTCCGCCATAACTAAATTAATACATTATTTGAAAGTTATCAGAGCATCTTTCGTTCAATAGCAGGTTCACCTCATGCAGATTTAACCTGAGTTATGTTTAAAGTATGAAGAAGGAGCTGGTAAATTTACGTCTCACCGCAGATATTTAGAAAAAACATAAAGTTACAGTTTATATACGTCCAAATATTACAATTAGTTCACCACGCAGCCCCAGTGCGTGTAGTCTTCACATATTTACGAAATATTTTTATTGTTCAAACATGTAGTCATTTCCCGTCACCGTCGAGGATGTGGTGAATCATCACTTAAAAATATCATTAACAATTTCGGTGTACTGGCGGTATGGTGGTTCAGGTTCCAATCACTTGCTGTAAATCTCACATTACACTAGCATTCACGGCAGAAATTATATACGTTTATTTTTAATACCTTAAAGCCAATCAAGAATCTACTACTAAACATAGGTCTCACCTACAGGTTGGGGATGTTTGATGTAGCTGCGACACTTAACCGGGGGCTAGCAACTAAAGCTGGGTTTTTACTTGCTTGTTATTATTAGACATACCCTGCTAACCTACGCTAGGTTTGTTTCTTTCTGCCATTTCTCGCCCCCACCCATAGGGTATATGGGGTAATGGATATTCGTACACCGCCACTACACGCTGATTATATTATTTAACTAGCTGCGCCCACGACTTCATTCGCGTAAAATGATTGTAACTTTTTTTTTCGAAGTTTTATATCATGGGACTATTAAAGTACAGCATTATTCAAACTCGAACAGTAATAGTATAGATTTTCATAATGAAAACTTAATCGTTGTATTGGATTTCGTATTCGTTCAACATTATATTTTAATAAAACTAAATGACGTAGATATGCATTAAGATTATATAAAAAAAGAAACTAAAGAAGTATGATTGATTTGTTCCTGGTGGATGACCGACTGCGAAAACAGGTGATGGATACACGAGTGTTCAGGGGTGCTGACCTGGGAACGGATCATTATCTAGTAATTACTAGATTTAGGGGTTTGTTCGCGGGTTGGCGCCACCGGACGGCAGTAACAGAACCACAGTCGGTCTGTCGCATCCGAAGCTGGAAGCTTCAGGAAGCGGATACTAGGGACAAATATCACGCGAGGGTACCCGAAAAGCTTGACACCATCGATGGCAGGAAAGAATGTGTGGAGAGAACATGGCAGAACCTTAGGGATGGAATGGTAAGTGCAGCGGAAGAAGTATGTGGTACGACAAAAAGAGGTAGTAGTAAAAGAAGAGATGCATGGTGGAATGACGAAGTGAAAGAAGCTGTAAAAAAGAAGAAAAAGCATGGTTAGACTACTTAGCCTCTAGTAACGATGAGCATATGAGAGAGAAGATGAAAGAAAGATATAAGCTGCAGAAAGTTCATGCGAAAACATTGATTGAGGAAGTACGTGAAAGGTGTAGAATAGAAGCGGACGAGAGGTTGTCGCACAACTTTAGGGAAAACTCCAAACTCTTCTGGAAAGAGGTTGGAAGGTCCCGGAGTGGTGCGACAGCTTTAAGAATGAACAAAGTGCTTTCGAGAACCAATGACGTCCTCTCAGAAAAATCGGACGTCATGCAGCGATGGAGTGAATTTTATAGAGAATTGTATGCGTGTCATGATCTTAGTGAAGGATCCGGGGGTGACGCCGTGACTGGCACGCCAGACACGGACCTCGATGACACTGAGGTCATCAGCATGAAAGAGATTGAACGTGCGATTCAAAGTTTGAAATGTGGTAAGGCTGCGGGACTAGACAGAGTTACTGCTGAAATGGTCAAGTACGGTGGGCCTCGCGTCTGGGACAGCTTTCATCTGCTGTGCAATTTGTGCTGGCGGACGGGAGATGTCCCGGATGATTGGCGATCCGCGGTCATTGTGCCTTTATATAAAGGTAAAGGTTCACATTTTGACTGCGGGAGCTATCGGGCGATCACCTTGACCAGTTTAGCAAGTAAAGTTTATTCGAAGGTTTTGACACGCAGGATGCAAGAGAAATCGGAAAGATTCTTATGGGAGGCACAATGCGGATTTAGACCTGGAAGAGGATGCACGGATCAAATGTTTTCTCTCCGCATGATCACGGAGAAGCTTCTGAGTGTTAACCAGAGGATTTTCTGTGCTTTTGTGGATCTGGAGAAAGCATTTGATAAGGTTATAAGGAAGAAAATGTGGGAACTGTTGCCGGGATATGGTGTGGATGGTCGATTGTTAAGGGCTGTGCAGTCACTTTACTATGACTGTAAAGCCTGTGTGCGGGTAGGGCATGACCTGTCACCCATGTTTAGCGTCCAAGCGGGCGTAAAACAGGGTTGTGTCATGTCTTCCTGGCTGTTCATACTGTATCTCGACAGCTGTTTACAGAAGCTGAAAGATAGCTGTTTGGGTGTGAAATTGGGTGACATAAAAGTTTATTGTCTGCTGTATGCTGATGATGCAGTGCTTATTGCACCATCAGAAGCAGAACTCCAGGCATTAGTCACACGTATGAAAGAGGAATGTGAAATTAAAGGTCTCCGTTTGAATGCTAATAAAACTAAGGTTCTGGTATTTGAAAAGGACGAAGAGAGAACGAAATGTGAAATATGGGTAAATCAGGAATGTCTAGAACAGGTAAATGAAATTATATACTTGGGGAGTGCTTTCAGCCGGGATGGAAGATGTGATTTAGATGTGGATAGGCGTGTCGCTGCCGGAAACAAAGTCAATGGTGCCCTGAATGCATTAGTCAAAAGGCAAGGCGTGGTGAAGAGTGCACGCCTTGCAATACATAACGCAGTTTTGGTACCGACTTTGTTATATGGCAGCGAAACCTGGGTATGCCAGAAGAAGCATAAAAGCAAGTTGAATGCAGTGGAGATGCGATCTCTTCGTAAAATGTGTGGCGTTACCATAGCCGACCGAAAGCGAAACGAAGAGATTCGCAATATGGCAGGATTGAAAGATGACCTTATCTCAAAAATTGATAGGGGCGTACTCCAATAGTTTGGGCACGTTGAACGAATGAGTGACGACCGAATGGTGAAGAAAATATATAGAGTGAAAGTAAATATTAAAAGGTGTCGAGGTAGACCGAGACTAACTTTCGAAGACCATGTGAGCAAATTGCTCGAAGAGGGGAGGGTCAAGAGTACTCGGATACCTAGACGTGCATGTATGAAGAAGTTAATGAACCTGAAAGAAGCGAAAGAGGTATGTAAGGATCGTGACACTTGGCGATCTGTTCTCTCTGGCTACCCCGTTAGGGATTGTGCGTGACGATAAGTAAGTAAGTAAGTAAGTAAGTGTCTCATACATTATTGCGGCAAAAGTTAGTTTACTCGATAACACTCTCCAAACTTTACCAATTCAAGAGAATTTGTAGGATAAAACAATCTTCAACAATATCGTAACCGATAGCAATATCTGCGTCTACCACGTTCTTTTAATAAACAATTTTTATAAGGCATGTGGCGTGTACAATTGTAAATATTTGTAACATATATATTAAAAGTGAATAGTGGCACCTGTCGCTAAATTTTAAGATCACGACAGATGTTGAATGGTGGATTCGAACCTTTTGAGCACGCCGTCCGCACCCTGCCAAAAGGCTACTGTCACTTACAATTCTGTGCCACTTATAATTTTTTTTTAATCAAAATCGTTGTTCATTAATTTTAATTTTTAATTTTAATATGTAAACATCTTAATATGACACAATTAAACGAGTTCAAAAAACCTGTGGTTATTGTTATTGAAATGTAATCAAAAGCTTCCAGAATTAATTATTATCGTCACCCTTAAGATTACAGCTCAAGTAGAGCTAAGCGTTAGTAAATGTATCAGACCCTTATTATACCCCGAGGAACGTGCCAATAATGTCATGTGACGTAAACTAAACGCATGTAGGGATTACCGGGAATGGGAATGTTATCACGGAGTTACGTATTTTATGGTAATTTCATTTAAACGTGTTTATTAAGGAAATATACAAGTTAAATTAAGGCAAAGTGATTGAGTTTTATAACCAATAGTAAAAATATCAAATTTATGACATAAAATAGGTTTGTACTAAGTAATAATACTTAACACATGTACTTATTTCACTAATATTTATTATAATTTCTTAATTTTTTAATTTATCAATTTAAATAAGTCGATTGTTATTGCTAGCTGTTCCGCGCAACTTAGTCCGCATGAAATTTATTACGATTGGATTTCATGGGAGTTTTTTTTTTGTGCGGAACCCTAACTTTTTTCTAAAATGAAAGTAGCCTAAGTTACTAACTCCTTGATTTTCTACTATCGCCAGAGAAAGTTACGTCAAAATCAGTCCAGCAGTTACGGAGATTCATCATCATCATCATCACAGCCTATAAATGTCAACTACTGAACATAGGCCTCCCCCCAAAGATTTCCTCATAGGGGTTTTGCTATAGTTGACGCCAGGGGTATGAAAGTCCTCAGTACCTAGCTTTTACGTTGATACTAGCATATACCATCTCACTGTCGTAAAAAGCAATATTTTTTCTACTATTGTTACATATTTTTCTCACAAAATAGCAGTAACTAATAAATGAATGCTAACATCAAAATCACGCTATCAAAGTTGTGAAATGTTGTGGTATATATACAAAATAAATTTCATCTAACACGGAATATCTTATGTCATAGTTATTTAATAAAAAACCGTATAGTAAGTTTTGTATATAGCGAATTGATTTTTTTAAATATTAGTAATCCTATTAATTAACATTACTAATATTCCCTTTAACCCCTCCTGGTAAGCTGAAAATGCTTGTGTTAGGAATGGTTCACGACAGTAGTCGAATGGTGGATTCGAACCCACAACCTTTTGAGTTTGCGGTCCGCGCCATAATTAATTTCAAACTACGAATCTTTCCTATTATTTTACATATAATTAATAATTAAATATACGATAAAATATCGAACCAAGTTGATAGCGTCGCCCTCTAGTGTATTTTTCGGTAATTTATAATCACAACGCCATCTATCAGACCGAAGAAGAGAAACTCCCTCATTTCTTCACCAATAATTTGTAGAAGTGGGCTCATTTATACCCTTATATAGAATAGTACCCGGTTGACCGGTATTTTTCGCTCGATTTTTTTTAATTCGTGTGTTTTGGAAATTATATTTAGATACAAATTACATACTGATGAAATATAAATAATATTTTTTGATCTTAGCGACATAACCGAAAAAACGGAACTGGTTATTTGAATAAAAAATGATGAGTGCAATTATTTTAATTTAAATTTTCGTGTTTTTAAAAAATACTAAAAAAGGGCTCGAAAAAATAGATTTTCTCAAAAAAGAAAGGAACTTGAAAAAAAAATTAAAAAAGTCCGTCGGTCGGTCTGGGCTCGAACCGGGGTTTTACGATTCTGTGACCGCCCATTATACCAATTAAGCTATTTATAATCTTTAACAATATGTCAAAATTTACCTTCTTATTCTAACAATATTGTAGCAGTTTTTCATTGCCTAAAAACACGGACTAAAAGACATTTTCTAAAAATAAATCCTAGCTAGATCAATTTATTATCCCCGAAACCTCAGTACACTAAATTTTATGAAAATCGTTGGAGCCGTTTCCGAGATCCTAATTATATATATATATATATATATATATATATATATATATATATATATATATATATATATATATATATATATATATATATATATATATATATACAAGAATTGCTCGTTTAATAGTATAGGATATTATATACGGTTGACACGCTTTGCGAGTGGGTTGTCAACCTCAGTGTTTTCCTTATTTTGAGTTATTATCAGAAAGATGCTACTGCCCATCACCTGTTTCAATTTTCCTCCGTCGCCTCTTACGACACACACGGGACGTTACAGGGTAGTGGATATTCTTATACCGCCGCTACACGGTATCGAAGATTAGCCGGAACAAATATACAGACAGACAAAAACGAGATGGACTTGACCCCAAAACAAAATTGGTCCCGGTCTTTTGAAGATTAAAACATTTGATACGTATTTAAAAAAATTATTTCTGTAGTACCTGGGGTTTTGTTTTTACTTTACGTTTTATTATTTTTAGGTTATGTAGTAAAATCACTTGTCCTTGTGATAAGTTGTTTATATAAATTGAAAAGAACACAAAAGTATGCAGTTTTGTAATAATTATTAAGTAAAGTTTTAAAAAAAAACTTAACATTTTTAATTGGTTGAATATTTTCTGCAATTCTTTGTCATCTAGAAAAACAACCGGAAGCTAAAGAAAATTGTCTATTCTATTCCTATCAAAATGCAAGTAACACATTATATTCATTATGTGGGCGCAACAACCTAGTGTTATGTAAACCGAGAAAAAAAGCAAAGTGTGAGTTGTGTGTATGCGCAAATCACATAACATAATTATAGATTCGGCATTGTGTTTGTTTGTGGATATATTTCGTGTTTTACTTTCGTGGATTAATTTAAATTAACCATCCACGAAAGTAAAACACGAAATATATCCACAAACAAACACAATGCCGAATCTATAATTATGTTATGTGATTTGCGCATACACACAACTTTATAATTTGTGGTGCGCATGACAAGTTGAAACTAGAAGCTACCAAGTTAAGTCTCCTTCGGAACAGGCAATGATCAACGACCATACAGTCTATACAATATATCGTGTCAGATATTATTCAAATGTTCATTTAGTTTAATAACATTTAGCCTATTTAATCGGTTTTGTTTTAATATATTTTTTTCTTTTATTCAGTAGTGTTAATCTCTACAGATTCGCGTTAATGATATAACATTACGATTTTTTTTACAATGAAGACTATTTTATTATAAAAAATATGCTAACAACAAAGCTGATAGCGTCGCCCTCTAGTGTATTATTACTACATATATATAATAATAATAACAGAGCTACATTAAAATTATAAGGAAACGCTGTTGCATATCTCCTGTTTCAATTTCTATTTGTCGCTTCTTACGCCACTTAAAGGATGATGTCCCCATTGATTCTTATTAAGGCTAGACTTTAGTGTCCATGGGCCACAACATCTGCTTACCATTAGGCGAAACATTTTTAAAACCTGTAACGATATCAAGCTCGACGATTACGGCAAATTATCTTCATTTAGGAGAGAAAAATTTGTGAAGGACGTTTC
The DNA here is from genome assembly GCA_036936625.1 of Parnassius smintheus behrii. Taxonomy (NCBI): domain Eukaryota; kingdom Metazoa; phylum Arthropoda; class Insecta; order Lepidoptera; family Papilionidae; genus Parnassius; species Parnassius smintheus. Next base: position 8,428,366 of record JAUPFT010000003.1, read on the forward strand.
TTTATGCTTTTGTTAAATATTTCACTAATTTAATAATATATTACGACATTACGTAGACATATTGCAACAAATCACGCAGCGAAGTAGCTTGACCGGTTAAAGTAGCTTGATTGCACCGGTAACTATACTTCAGGTTGACTTCCCTCACTAAATTAACTGAAGGTCTGATAAGGTTTGTAGTTAACATTTTTCTGATAGAAATGATGACGGTATAATGAACTTGTCACATATTATGTAGTATAAAGTACAGACGGAAACCACAGGGTTTTTGTGACATGTTATACAACATAAGTGAGTTCTCAGAATCAATATTTATATCGTACTATTGTACACAGTAGATTAATCAAAAAAAAAATGTTTCTATACGTTTGTTATAGCATTTTTTTTTTTCAAAAAACTCTACCATTAAAAATATCAACTTAATTGAAATACATTTTTATTTCCAAATTGTATACAGATTTATTACTTCTAACTAACATGAGCATCGGTAAAGCGGGGTCTTTGACAATCATCTTACTCCCCGGAGAATGCAGAGGCAATAAAACCACATAGAATTTGCAAATTAATGGTCGACTTTTCTGAAAGAAAAGTTACCTATTTCTATACGTTTGAACACTGATTCAAAAAACGCACTTAACGGGAACCACGGTAGTTTTGTTACATATTGCATAAACACCAAAATATGGTAAAGCATGTTTATAACCCGATAGCAATGCAATTAAAGTATCACTAATTTGTTGGATATTTCAGTTGATTTATAGCATGTAGTGTGATCTAGTACGTGATCGACGTCATAAAATTAATGAGCCGCTTACAACATGCGCTTGTTAAAATTGAGTACAGCTTTCGCTCCGCTAATTGATTGTTCGATAAACGGATTTTGTGATTTAGGACTATATTTGTAAATTTAAAGCAACATTCATAAATTTCAAGTTCTACATACATATATGTAGAACAATGCTGTAACTATATCATAGTGGTAGCACGAATGGGTCGGATCGACCAGGGATTGATCACGCACTCACAGAATACCAGGGGAAATAGCAGCTTAATGTTGCTGTGTTTCGTATGGTGAGTGTCAAGATCCAGATAAAATGTTACTGGTTTCAGAACAATTCATCTTAGTCCTTAGGGGTGACAAAATATTTACATTTTGATCTTAGTTGAGGATAGACGATAATAACAGCAGCAAAAAATATTTCAAATACGTATGTTATGTAAAATATACCCTATTTAAATTAAACAGGGTTTATTTTATAAAGTAAAGCATAACTAGAAAACTTTTTAAAAGTTTTCTAGAGAAAAACTTTTTAAAAGGTTCTATAAACAACTTTCAGCAATTGATCTTAGTTTTCTTAATATCAAGCTTCAAACTTTCTTTTCCTAAGCCCTCCTAGTAAATTGGGAAAAATTTAAGATTATTTCTAAAAATAAGACCTATTTAAATTGAATACAGCTTTGTTATGAAGGTAGTTTTAGGTGATATTTTCAAATGCTTTACCCCTCGTGATCATTAAAACTGCAGTGTACGTAATACGTCGGGATTTAGAAACTTACTTTATAAGTTTCATTTAAATGGAAATTATATGGTTTAACAACTACTGATTAAATTAAAATAATTATATTATGAACAAAATATCCCCTATACGTTGCTTAACATGGAGGGTATTTGACATAGTTGTCACGCTTGGTCTTCTGTTATTTACCTCATTCGCCCTTTAGAACACCCACGTAATAATATGGGGTAAAAATGTTACACGGAACAGTTTATAGGAGCTAGCGTAATAAGCAGAATGCGTACATCTTTTTATTATCTTGAAAATAAAGTGTTCTATTCCCAAAATTCTGATAAGATTTTTATACGTTGTAGAGCCATACTGCAGTTACATTAGTAGTATAGTTGTAGCACGAATGGGTCGGCTCGACCGGGGAAGGACCATGCTCTCACAGAATACCAGCATCAAATAGTAGCTTAATGCTGCTGTTTCGTATGGTGAGTGTAGAGAACCGGAGACCCTTTTTACAGGAAATGAGGCATTCCACCTAAGTCCTCACGATGACGATGCATCTGCATTTTGATTCGTAATCGAGGATAGATGTACAACACGTACGAATTAACTTGAGACTCCGCTGGAATGCGACCCCCTTCCCGACTCCCCGCACCGCGTCCCGCGCTGGCCGTGCGCGCTCAGTACCGATAGCATTTTTGTTACGGATACGCATCTCGACTCTAGTTCGATATTTTTGATAATTGTTTGTTGTTTGGTTTGGACTTTTGTTTGTTTTTGTTATACTTGAACGTTATTTTATCTGTTTGTTGTTAATTGCGTTGTTTTATTGTTAAGTTTGGATGTTGTGTTGTGCCTATATAATGGATAATAAATATTATAATAAATCCTTAATAATATTCCTTACTTCTATTCCTTGATTTTACATAGTTTGTGCTGTTCCGCTTATCCAAGATTGATTCACTTTCACCCTAAGGTTGCCTGGGAGAGATTGCTTTTTAGCAATAAGGTCGCCTGTTATGCTTTGTATTTTTATTGTGTAAGAATCTGTAACACTTTTTATAGTGCAATAAAGTGTATAATAAATAAATTAATAATATTATAAATGAGAAAGTGTGTATGTTTATTTCTTTGTCCTTCCTTGATGCGTTAACTAAAAATAATATCATATATATTATAAAAAATAAATATTTAAAATATATAAAAATGGCGACAGTATATCACTTATTACTGCACCCCTTGCCAGAACATTTTATTTTGTTTTTATTAATAATCTCATGCAAATCTCAAAAATTTCAAATATAAAAATATTACGACGCATTATTTTGCACACCGTACATTGACAATTACGTCATCGGCCCAGGTCTCAAGTTAATTCGTACGAGTTATATATGTCTATGGGCCACAGCAACCACTTACCATCAGGTGGACTGTGTGCTTGTTTGTCACCTTATCCTATAAAAAAAGATAACCGTGTAACGTAACGTGTCACTGTTGGAAGAAAAATATTTTAACAAGTACTAATTTGTTTTATGACACATTGTAAAAAGATACCATTGAACTTATTTGATTAAATAACATACAGACATATTGACCATAAAGTTGGATATAAAATTCTGGGACAATAAATTGTCACCATATTTTTGTTATTAAAATGGGTAGTTATTTTCTTTTAGACCCAAAAACCCACTCGACCTATGATTAAATTTGTTTTAAATATGCGTTCAATATTATTTAAAAAATAAATTTTCAATTTAAATTTTTTGACGGCTCCGTGGCGCAGTGGCCTAGAATTGAATTGCGGTGTTGGCTGCGGATTCTATTTCCGCACCGAACAAGTATTTTTATATTCTAAAAATATTTTTCCGGCTCTAGATGGTTCTGAATTTGTATATTCAAACTGCTTCCACGATACAAGACAATATCCTAGTATAAGCGGAATATTTAAAAAAAAGATAAAAGAATATTATTAGGGATAACCTGAAAATAAAACCCTAGAATAATTAGTGTAAGTAATCTAGATTTAGAGAACTTTTCGTTTTCATCATCATCATTACAGCCCTTCACAAGTTCACTGCTGAACGTAAGCCTCCCCCAAGGATTGCCATAAAGGACGATCCTGCGCCACCTGCATCCATCGACTTCCTGCATGTCTTACCAGGTCGTAACTCCATCTTGAGGGGGTCGCCCTACACTACGCGTACCTGTACGAGGCTGCTACTCGAGAACCTTTTTCCCCATCGGTTGTTTGTTATTCGAGCAATATGACCGGCCCATTGCCATTTCAGCTTACTAATCCATTGGCTATGTCGATCACTTTGGTTCTACTGCGGATATCTTCATTTCTAAGTCTATCACGCAGAGAAACCCCGAGCAAAGCCCTCTCCATAGCTCGCTGAGCGACCTTGGTCGTTCTCATACGGCCTGTAGTGAAGGACCACGTCTAAGACCAGTATAAATTATGCGTTGTGCTATATAAACACCAGTATTTCGATTTTAGTAAGCTTACATGTTGATTAAACATTCATTCACCAACTCTATAATAACACTACCTAGTATTGACTACTGTAGATTTGTTACGGAAGAACGCAAAGTTATAATATATATAAGTAAAATAAAAAGTAAAATTATTCGAGGGCTAGTTAGTCTAGTAGAACAAGGTATTTGGTCAAACCCACCAAAAATAATCAATCAACGGTTTATGCAACTTCACTCATTACCTTCAATTTTAAACAAACAGAAAATTTATATTAAATAAGTTACAACTAAATAAAATATCGTAAAGTAGTTGGATGGTTGGTCGACAAGTCTACAATCGTAGCTCCACGCGGAAATATACAAGTTTATCGTATACTAGCTGTAGCCCGCGGTTTCACCCGCGTATATACACGTTATACAGAATATTAAAATTTTATCCACTCACTCTCCCCCCCCCCCCTATAATTTAGCTTTCTATTGGTAAAAATTGATTAAAATCGGTCCAGTAATTTCAGACTTATATATAGTATGATGAAAAGTAGTTATTGTGAGTTAACTATAATAGTTAGACATATGGTATTGCAGACTTTTATGTAGATATTGATGTCCTCCATAAAACTGTAGCACGTCAATTTGGTCTATTGTCAATAGTTTCCGCAGCGTACGCGATATAAGGTTTTTTTTTTGGTATTTTTTTCACACCTTGGGTTACATTAACGAAGTTTTCATACGGATCCCTAATTTTTTTGAAAACGTTCTATCGCCTATGTTCATCAGGAATAATGTAGGATTCTAATGGTGAAAGAATTTTTCAAATCGGTTCAGTAGTTTCAGAGCCTATTCAATTCAAACAAACAAACAAACAAATCTTTTCTCTTTATAATATTAGTGTAGATACTTAGTATGAAATCTTAGTAAAGCTTGCACTCCCTAGAGCTCTCTGGTACACATTTTATGTGGTTTTATACATTTTTACTGACTATGCATACGTTGTTTAATTTTATGATTAATGTATAAATATCTACAAATATTTTTCCATCCTTGACATTTTTATATCTATTTATTAAACGTGTACACAACGTACGACAGAGGGAAACAAAACAGTTGATGGGCAGCAGTTTCTACGCAATCACAACTACTAATTTGCAATGATTGCTGAAACGCCTGCTCAACGCGGCAATAATAGAAAATAGCCTGCTAATAGGCAATCTTTTAGATATCCTATGTTAATGGCAGGAGAAGTCCGCTATGTTGCCCACACATTTCCTTAAAATAGTGTTTTTTTCAAAGTCGGTGTGACAAACGAGCACTCAGTCCATGTGGTATATAGCCCACAGACACCTACTTCTATCCTTGATTAGGAATTAAAATGCAGACACGTATTAACACTTGAAGACATGGAGTGCGTTGTTACAAGTTAAATAGTGTCTCCGGTTTTCTATACTTACCAAATGAAACGCAGAAGCAATATGTTGCTATTTCACGCATGTATTCCGTGCATATAACACTGCGTGGTAACTCTAACACGTATTTCTAAAACTTTTAATAAAAATCAAAACCGACAAAAATAAAAATTATAATAAATAGATTACACATTTTATAATTTTTATTTTTGGTTAGGTTGCAAATTCAGTTTTGAAACAAAGTACTTATATCGAAGTAATTTTAATTTTTTTTTACAGTAAGATATTTCATATTCAAGGTAATAACTCTAAGGGATATTTTTTTAATTTTATTTGGGACCATTGCTTACGTTTATCCTATTTGATAAGGGAAAATATTTGAAATTGGTTACCCATTTCCAAGAATTCGGTGAAGTAAATATCAAAACATACGCGGTGAATGAAGAACTTCCTCTTATCTGAGCTCGGTTCAAAATCATTTGTGCCGGAGGAAATTGAATTATGTAAGCTTGTGTACTATGAAATTCTAAAGCAACACCAAGCCCCTAAACCACCTTGTCTCTATTTATAATGTCAGTAAATTATATTGAAATACTAGCTTTCTATTTATACACTTTCATGTTGAATATCGGTCAGTTACTATTTCGTTTCATTGGTTGCCAGTGGCAAAAGCGTTCAGTTTTTCTCTAATTTTTATATACATTTCTATTTTATACGTTTAAATATAAATGGAACGAATTTATCGCATAAAAAATTATGCAAAATGTATGTTTTCAAATGCTACATGTGACAATATTGAGGTCATGCCTTGTTCACCGGCCGCAGTATCTACAATAAATATGTGTATGTTCTGCATGCACGTATTATTTAACAATAGAAGAGTAAAAATATATTTTGCTGTAAAATCTTTTACAACGGATTTTATAGTATATTGAAAGACATATTTTCTTTTCAATATAATAATTTCAATAAAATATTTTTATATTTTATCACATATTAAAAGATGATGTGGTATAAGTTAAAGATCTAAGTCTAGAATACTTCTTACATACGTAATGTAAGAAGTATTCTAGACTAATCTAGTTAAATCCAGATTCTGCTTGCCAAGCGTGGCAATTATGGCAAATATGTGGCTCCCCCATACCCCCACTTACGTTCAGCTGTATACTTCTAATCATCACCATCATCATCATCATCATTACATCCCTTCACAAGTCCACTGCTGAACATAGACCTCCCCCAAGGAATGCCACAAAGCACGATCCTGAGCCACCTGCATCCATCGACTTCCCGCATGTCTTATCAGATCGTCACTCCATCTAGCAGGGGGGTCGCCCTACACTTCGCCTGTCGGTACGAGGCTGCCACTCGCGAACCTTTTTTCCCCATCGGATTTCTAATAGGTAACGGTAATCGGGATTCAAATATATCGTTGTCAAAACGCCTTCGATATGTGTATTAATCGTGTATTATTTGTATATTTGTGATGGCAAGGCTGATTGTGCAATGACTATCTCTTCAACTCACATTTTTCACAAAACTAGTTCTTGTTTCTACATTATTTATTTTTTGTGGTGTTGCAATCATTAATAAATTAAAAATGTTAATAAATGTAATCACATCAAAATGTAGTCATGTTAACAAATGCGTGTAAAATACGTTTATCTATGTGGATTTCCTCTAAATGGTCGTAAACGCCATTGATAATCTTTTGGTACAAGTCCCGGTTTGGGCTGAAATTCGTATATACATTTTTCTGTTAAGAAATTATCAGTACCTACCCCGAGTCAGAAAGTTGATGGTGTGTCATTTCCGGACAGCACGTAAAATTGTTGATTCTGCGCCTTAGCTCTCCCCGGTTACGTCGGACTGCTGTCCCAAAGGGCTATGATAGTGTGAGGAGTAGAGTGCTTGCGCATATCTCATGCACTATGATTCTGTCTTACTCAAATAGCTAGTATGTGTTGAGACTGTCCTCCGTGACCCAAACCGGTCTGGAGCACATTTTTATTATTTTAATTAAAATTTAAGTCCACCATTTGTGATGTTAAGTAAAATGAGTAAAACAGTATTCAGCAAAGTAAAATGCTTTTGCATCGGTGCATTTGCAAAGTCCCGATAGCTTCCATTAAGCACCTAGTCGTGAAGGCAAATGGCCCTTACCGCTGGGTGCGAATTTCCGCAAAACTAACAGAAGCAGTAAGAATATACTAATTCAAATCACTAACTATTCTTTGTTATAATATCTGAGCTTAGTTATTATTCCTAATTAATAATGCATTACTAATACAATATATATGTATATATATATATATATATATATATATATATATATATATATATATATATATATATATATATATAAATCACCTTTAAGATACTTAAGGTTAATTACTAGATATATTTATTAGAAAAAAAGCTTTTGCGTAGTATAAACATATACCACAGTAGTCTGCGAATGGTTATTGGACACAAGCGAGTAATTTAGCACGAAAGAATTATTTTCTAGAAACATAAAAATGGGATAGTTCAACCTCTCGCGCCTCGTTAGGCGGCGTTAAATGGGAGGGTCGAGATAGGGAAGTTTTGTGAGGATTAAGCAATTTAGGTAACGAGCCAAGTGTTTTCTTATCTATAAATTAGTACGAGTACGTAAAATACATAATTATAACTTATATCATTCAAAACTTATAGTAACCATAGTAATGCAAAAATAAAAAAATAAACAGGAGAAATATGACAAGCACTTATGAGCATTTGTTATAAGAATAGCAGTAGTGAAATATGACGATGTACACGAAGTAAGTTGTTTTTTAAGGTTTGGGCAATCCAACACAAACATGGGCCTCTACCATTCCCCATTCCAAAAATATTGCGAGATAAAGGCAAACAATAGCAATCAGGAGTATACCAAACATTGCGGCTGTCACTCATAAAAATGAACGCCTATTAAGAAATTCTTAAAGTTGCACTCTCTTTTTTACTACATATCAATAGAAAAAGAGAGAGGTACATAGATGCCTGTAATATATTTATATATGATAGAGCTACGCTGCAGCTACATTATGGTTGTAATACGAATGGCACGACTCGACTATGGAAAGACCAAGCTGTCACAGAATACCAGCGTAAAATAGCAAATTAATACTGATGTGTTTCGTATGTGTGAGTGTAGAGATCCGTAGACCTTTTTTTCACCGAGGTATTCCATCTTAGTTCTCAGGTGTGATAACGTATCTTCGTTTTGATTCTTGATCTAGGATAAATGTAGATGTCTATGCGCCTACAGCATCCACTTACCATCAGGTGGACTGCGTGCTCGTTTGTCACCGTTATTCTATAAAAACAAAACTAATAACCAATTAAGCGGTAGTCAACTATTATGTAAAGCCTTTATTGTTTGCATTTACTAATAATAATTATGTATGTTATCTTTAATTCTAAGTTTAATGTTTGTTCCTAAGGATACAGAATCAAGTTTGATGAAAATTAATTGGTATGCAATTAAGAGAGACAATATCATAAAACAAAAAAATGTCACCATTTTACGAACTTACACAAACTCCAGAATTTGACCTTTCATCTAATTTAAAATATGAATATAAAGAGTGGTAAGAGAAAAAGACGTTATATTTCAATATTAACTATTTCACTCTCTCTCTCTCTCACGCTCTCTCCTAATATCATTAAAATAACATAGCTAGATAATGCATTCAGTATTTTTTTTTATTTAATAAGTACATATTTTGCGCTTAATTAAATTATTCTGTTCATTTAGTAAAGACCGTGACTGCATAAATTTTGATGCTAATCACGCAAATGTTAATATCCAAAGTGCAACTCACATAGCTGAAAAATTACTATAATAACTCAGCTATCTGATCGCCCAAAACACTTCTACCAACTTAATAATACGATGATGACATTTTTCCGAGTAGTGTCTCTGAAGTGTTGGCAATTTATGATTTATTTACCCGGATCCGACATCGTCAATCGTGCCTTGTTTATCAGTGTGAAACTCGAACCAGGAACTATTTTCCTCTTATAAAATGAATATTACTTAATTAAGTTATCACTTTTGACGTATTTTAACCAAATATAAAAAACTAGAAGGCTTTACATTAGATGTTTATTTTTTATGCCTGCTCACCGATTTTTCGGAAACGGTTGTACCGGCTAATAATTCTCTTATTGAAAAAGTTTAGTTTGATTCCATATAAATAAAACCAATCAGTTCTAGGACTTCATATCAGAAGTGAAAAATTCCTAGCTTCACAAATTGGAAAACATTATTTTTTGTTGTCAAGAATTATTTTTGTAATATTCCTTACTGGAGTCGAGGATTAATTTCTTTGATACACTTCGTCCTAACAACAACTTTAGAAGCTGTTATTTGAAGCCAAATTTTTTATATTTAAAATTAACTGAGTAAATATTTCACTACTGGTTAGAATCTGGTTTCAGTGCAGCTTGCAACGCAAGCTCTTTAATGTATAAAAGCCTACTTTATATATTTGAAAAACTGATCAATACCGTGCTCTTAGCACAGTTATACTTTTTAAGTAAAGTTACAGTATATATACGTCCCACTGCTGAGCACAGGCCTCCCCTTATTTCTAAGAGGGTTTAAGGGCAAGGAAGTGCCGGCTGCACTGCCCTATTGCGTGTTGGCGAACTTCACATGTCATCGAAATATTTTTTTCTTATTCATCAGACATGCAGGTTTCCTCACGATGTTTTCCTTCGCCGCCGAGCACGTGGTAAATCAGCACTTAAAATTCCAATTAACATGTTCATTGGTGCCGGCGGGTTCGAACCCGGGTTATTCGCGTTCTGTTATATTTACAGCGAGCGTTAACCATCTGAGCTACCGCGGCTCTTATACTTTTAGATCTTTTTATTCCGTTTCCGAAGAGGGTTACGGCGGTTACAAATGTCTAACTTAAAAATAATGTTGCTTCATTTAATAGCGTATTCTCATTATTAATGACTAAATTAAAAAATAAATAAAGTAAATATTGAGGGTATCAAAGAGCTCATTTTTTATATTTAATATAATGTTATTCCAGAATAACTACTGTATTCGATGTATTTTTGTCATTGAATGTCGATGTATTTTTTTATATTTATTCTTTATTGTGATCACCTTAAGTCTTACAGTGAGCGGGCTTAATGCATTGTGACAGTCTCTGCCAGTCAATAATGGTGGAATAGGTCAGCCTCCGTAGAGTCTACATCACATCAAGATGCCTCGTGTAGAGGAAAAACTCGTGTCGTATTATCGTCAATGATGTGTCTTTCCTGGAATAGTGGTGTTGGGAGTAGTGGTGCTGGGATTAGTGGTGATGGGATTAGTGCACGCAATAGAGGAAGGGCGGGAGGTGCTCTTCAAACTAGGTAAGACATATCATTTTATTTTATTGAGCGGATTGTTGCAAAGTAACTATTAATATCTTTAATATATAATAATAGTCTATTTTTAAGTTTATTAGTAGTTTCTTTCCTGATTTACTCTACATATTGTTCACTTTATTAATTAGCACTTATCACATTATTTCCACACGTCCCGGGTTGACTGGGACTTGGTTGACATCACGTTCGCACTTTGTAATTCTTTTATGCCTGCACCCTCCTTTCTGCCAACTACACCCTCCTTTCTGCCAAGGAGGGTCGCATTCGTTTACGGCTTAAAAGTCTCTCGTCAGATAAGTAAGCCAATCCCTAAAGGTGGAGTTTAGTGGGTAAAAGTCGCCACATAACCACGCAGCCGGCTGCGTGGTATGCTATGAGCATTCACTGCCTCCCTCCCCCGTTACCGGAGGGTTGCCCTCAATTGCTTCGGGCGCAAAAAAATCCTTATATGAAGGAGCAAGAAAGTGAAAATAAATAAATAAATGAGGTCGACGACGGAGCGAGTTTATATATATATATATATATATATATATTGAATTTTCTTAAATTACTAACAATGCTATTGACCCTAATATCGTTTACTTTATTATCGATTACTTTTACACGTTAACTTCTTTGTTGGGAGTTCAAGAGTGGTTTAAGACGCAAGTTAGATAGCGGATTCAAAGACAGAAGCTTAAGTCGCAGTCTGCATTTCATAATAATTAATTAATTTAAACAGTTATCTACATATAATATATAGACATAGTTAAAAATAGGATTTCGTAATTAATATAAGTAGTAAAAGCTTTTTCACTGATTATATTTAATTTATGTTTATAATGGTTCTGATGTTTTAGTCCAAATTTACGCAATCAATTATCAGTATTTCACATTTATTCATTCATAAAATCTAAGTTTAATTCGAATATAAACTACTTTATATTTTTGTTCTTTGAAACAATGAAGTTACCTAAACGCATCGTAAACCATGACTATAGGTGTCAACGCCAAACCAGTCCGTTGCGCCCTCCTTTCTGCCAAGGAGGGTCGCGTTCGTATACGGCTTAGAGATCTCTAGTCAGATCGTTAAGCCAATTCCTAAAAGGTGGTGTTTAGTGGGTAAAAGTCTCCACATAACCACGCAGCCGGCTGCGTGGTATGCTATGAGCATTCACCGCCTCCCTCCCCCGCTTTCCGGAGGGTTGCCCATATTTGCTTCGGGCGCAAAAAAAAAAACCAGTCCGTAGGGAAAGATGGAGGCGTTCCTCCACATTTAGCTTCCCCTCCCCCCGCCCTGCTACTGATTAACGGTCACATTACACCCGCAATCTCACTTACAACATACTATTATCCGTGCACTTAAATTAATTGATGAACTACTTTATGAGTCTTTATAGGAGGGTAGAACACAAATTATTAAAAAGATTTTATTTAACATTTTATACGAAGTTTTTTTGAAATAATCGAAATCAGTAAAAAAGAAAACTAAATACGTATAAATTTAATACAACAACATACAAAATATTAACTAAAGACGTAATTTGTAACTACTCACTACAAACTAAAAACAGTTCAAATCATAAGAAGTGGTCCTACTACGAACTATTTTGTACTGTGGTCTGTAGTAGCGCGGTGCCGGGATCAAGTTAGTTCATTTTTTTGGGTGTTTGCGTTGTTTATTACGCGCGCGCTGTAGATGCGCTAAATACCTAAAGTGTCAATATAAGAGTGCCTTAAGAAAGAGTAAAACTAATTTTGTTTATTTTGTAAATTTACTATCTATGTTGATTGTATTTCCTCCTTCATTTGGAATTTTTGCAGGTGATGAGGACAAAGATTTTTTTTTATAACAAAGAAACTACAAACAAACTTACGAACTACTTTCAGCTCCTGAATTCGATTATCGTACTCTGCGACAAAACTCTAAATTTCTTCTTCATTATCTCGATGGCTGGCATCAACAACCCATTTACGCGGAATTTTTGCTCCATACGACTACACTGTGGATGTTACTGTCGCCAGCGGTTTTCTCGGACCGATAGTACTTAAGAACTATCAAGAAGGGGAGACCTACTCCATACTAAAAGGCTGGCAATGCACTTGCTATACCCCTGGTGTTCCAGATATTCATGGGCGACTATTACCAATCATCGTCTGTTGAGCCGTATGCTCGTTTGTCTCCTTTTCCATAAAAAATTTTTTCAGTGCTGCATGGTAGAGCCACGCTGCAATTATATTATGGTTGTAGCACGAATGGGTCGGCTCGACCGGGGAAGAACCACATACATAAACTTATGATCTAAATGTACATGTGTGTTGCAGTTAAACAAATGGGTCATAGCCCAGCGATTAATATTGCTCAAAGAGCAAACATTGATTTTCAGCTCGAGGTGGCGAGAAGAAAATGAGCACAATAGTACAATCAGAAAGGAATAACTATTTTTTTTTAACGTTAATATTATTGTAGTGTTCATATGTCTGAAAGATGTGTCCTTTCAGCTCTATGATTTATATCTTGGGTTTAATTTAGTTAAGAATTAAGGAAAAGATGTATAAGACTGCGTACCCGATTAAGGCTAGTACCTAAATGACTTAGCCAACCATGAGTTAGTAAAAAAAAAATTGTCAATGTCCTGTCAGTTAAAATGCAAGAGAGCGATCAAATGAGAGGGGTGATTATACTGACATTGATAAGCTGCGTTCTGATACTACAGTTTGTCGTCCTTATTTTATAAAATAAAGTTAATCTGATAGTAAGTGGCCACTGCATAACATGGACACCTTCAACCAACCTCAAACAGCAGAACACAAATGCCGTGTGGTGTCAATAATTTGTAAGAGGGGGGTACCTATACAGTCAGACTCCCAGGAAGAAAAGAAGTCCTAATATTTATTTATTTATTTATTTATTTATTATTGCATTCCTTAAAACAAAAGAATACAAAAGGCAGACTTAATTCCTTAAGGCATTCTCTATCAGTCAACCCATGGAGTAGTGAGAATTTGTCGTACGTGTAGCAATTTAGAATAAAAAAATGATAATTTACAAAAATATATACATAATAATATACATATATAAATATTGCAGTACCCGGTTGACCGAGCTTTGCTCGGTATTTTTCGCTCGATTTTTTTAATTCGTGTGTTTTGGAAATTATATTTAGATACAAATTACATACTGATGAATTATAAATAATATTTTTTGATCTTAGCGACATAACAGAAAAAACTGAACTGGTTATTTGAATAAAAAATCATGAGTGCAATTATTTTTATTTAAATTTTCGTGTTTTTAAAAAATACTAAAAAAGGGCTCGAAAAAAATATATTTTCTCAAAAAAGAAAGAAACTTGAAAAAAAAATAAAAAAGTCGGTCGGTCGGTCTGGGCTCGAACCGGGGTTTTACGATTTTGTGACCGCCCATTATACCAATAAGCTATTTATAATCATTACCAAACTGTCAAAATTTACCTTCTTATTCTAACTATATTGTAGCAGTTTTTAATTGCCTAAAAACACGGACAAAAAGACATTTTCTAAAAATAAATCTTAGCTAGATCGATTTATTATCCCCGAAACTCCCTGGACACTAAATTTTATGAAAATCGTTGGAACCGTTTCCGAGATCCCGATTATATATATATATATATATATACATATATACAAGAATTGCTCGTTTAATAGTATTGCATATAAATAGCTATGTCTGTTAAGAGGGAAGAGTAAGTCAGCTCAAATTCTAATTTCGCCCCCACTTACCCGCGCGTCGTATGCTATGTACCGATATGTTTGTAATCACTAATACTGTAAGTAGAAAGGTCGTTAGACACTTATTTCATTAGGTTTATCATATTTATGCCTGTTTCTTAACGCCAAGCCAGCCGCTTCTTATTTTTATCACGGTTATTTCCCATTTTAATTTTACGTCGTACTGTTGCGTAATGTTTATTCTGATCGTAAGCGACACAACTTCTCCCTTCAAAAGCCTAAGCGATACTAACGGGGCGACAGAATTCAAGCTCAAGACGCCGATAGTTTAGGTAATTTCTTTTTACAGTGAAAATAATGGTATTTTAAAAAAAGTAAATAACATAAGCACTGCTTTATAGTTAGTTCAGTTAGTATGCAAAGTTTCATGATCTTATTTAAAGTATTTTATGAATAACAGCGGTTTATTGTTTATTTTGGAGGTAACTTTGGATTTTTTTTTATCGAGAAAATTTTACGAAATCGTGTTTTCGTCTAACATAATCACTAACATTAATCCTCAACTTTACCATATATTTATTTCAAAATTAATGCTGCAATATTTTCGGCATAACAAAGGATCTTGTTAAGCCATTTGACATTATATTTCCCCTTAACAATAAAAAATTACTTGAATGATACATGTAAGAGGCGTTGTCTTCAATAGTTTTTAAAAGCAAAACTTATAGCATGCTATGTATAAAGCTATCTTAACGTGATTAAGTTAAAATATAAGTGAAACAATGACATTTGTCGAAGCAAATTACAAAAATGAAAAGGAAGTTTCATCAAATGACAAACATTGCAAGTACAAATTATGTAACTTTATAATAAGTGTGTAGAAAACATACATAAATCATTATGATCCAGTTTTATTAAGCAGAGGATGTTTAATGGTGATCAATATGTAGTGAACTTAGCTATAGCCGCCAATGTGTGAAGTTGAGCTCGTTTATCGGAATAAAAATTCTTATTAAATTTTAAACAAAAACATATGCGTGTACACTTTGGCAAACTCTTATCTCAGGGGTATGTGTTATAAGCCAAAGCGGCGTCCGAAGTGACAGAACTGAGAGCGCTAGTATGAGTCTGAGAGACATACTCGTATTTGTGCCATTTTGCAGAGATAATTGGTTCGTGGGTTTTACGTGCTACTAAATAAACTGTTTTTGCGATTTGTAGTCCTCGATGTTGAATTGGTTCTTTTACGCTAAATTGCAATATATAGCCAGTTATCTATGAAATAGAAGCCAACGTTCTTGGAACTATATCGCGAGAAAGAGGAGTGAATTATAATTTAAGTTTTGGTTTTGGCTTTTTAGTTTATAGTATAGTAACAAATACTACTGAAATACACTTTAAATTAGGATATTCCCTTACTTTTAACCGATTTCACACAACATTACTAAGTCAGAATCTGATGATAGAATCCCAGGTAAATCGAGGGCAACCCTCAAATTTTATACGCACATACAATGTGTTTCATATAATTTCTAACGTAATTTAGGTATACGTGCCTGGTAAATGTAGCTGAGCTAAAGATGGAAGGTATAAGTCTGGATTTGATGATGAAATTTCGGAAAAGTTAAGAGCAACCCTCAAATTTTTTGTATATTGTTCAAAACAGTATACTTTCCATGTGATTCCTTGGTCATTAGGTAAGGATATAATGATAGGATCCCAAGAAAATCAAGAGCAACCCTCAAATTTTATGAACACCTACAATGTTTTTTCGTGTACTTTCTTCCTTAAGCAATTCAGATATTTGTGTCTAATAGTCATCATATCATGGTGCTGAGCTGATAATGGAAGTGAGAACTCCTTAACGGTTCTAAAAGAGTTAAGAGTTCTTAAAATATTATAGGTACGTTTAGACCGTTACTCAATTTTACCGTTACAAAATTTAGATATGTAAGTTAAGCTATCGATCTCGGTTTCTGCTTCGGTAGTAGGTACATTTGTTAAGTGCACCAACCCGCACTTGGTTAGCCTGGTGGACAATGGACTAAGCCTCCTCTGATGGGGAGAGATGGGAGCTCAGGATATGCTATGATTTATTTTTTGTTTATTAATTTATTTAATATTCTTTATTGTACATTATATAAAACATATAGAAATTATACATACAAAAAAGTATGCATCTGAGATCTTATTGCTGATAGCAATTTCTTCCAAACAACTATTGAATGGACAGGATTGCACGAAGGCGACAGGGTAGGGCAAATTGGTGTGATAGAAAAAAAATGTAAAAAAGGGCCAAGCCCAAAAATAACAAGAGAAAGAAATAAGAACAATACCAAATTAGTGTAATATAAGATAATAAGATATATCTACAGAATAAAATTAACACCGTAAGAAATAGCGCTGACTTAACATGTTTAATTAATAGGAAACGAATTGTAAATGTGTGAATAAACAATCTTAATTTGTAAATAAATAGGTTTATTGATAAACTAATAGGTATTGTATAAAGGTATTTATAGAATAATATTTTGAATAGTTATAATAGGTAGTTTTCATAAGTCAAGTTTTTTGGTTTATTTAGTTATTATAAAATTTAGTATGTAAGTAAGTACGTTATTATAAGCGAAATGAGACATCCAACAAAAGAGTTTCGTACACATTTTTCTTCTTTGAATTAAATATATAATCAAGTTTATTTTTCACTTTTTAGTGCAGTAAGTAGTGCCTCTTTTGTTTTGAAGTGAGTTTAATTTAAAAAAAGTTGTTTTATCTTGTATTATATTTGTCATGTACATTATATATTCTACGTACGTCGCACACTCGTGCAATATTATGCTGTCCTGCATAAAGGGGTATTTTCCATTAAGACTGACCTTCGCATCCGAAGCTGGAAGCTTCAGGAAGCGGATACTAGGGACAAATATCACACGAGGGTAGCCGAAAAGCTTGACACCATCGATGACAGGAAAGAATGTGTGGAGAGAACATGGCAGAACCTTAGGGATGGAATGGTAAGTGCAGCGGAAGAAGTATGTGGTACGACAAAAAGAGGTAGTAGTAAAAGAAGAGATGCATGGTGGAATGACGAAGTGAAAGAAGCTGTAAAAAAGAAGAAAAAAGCATGGTTAGACTACTTAGCCTCTAGTAACGATGAGCATATGAGAGAGAAGATGAAAGAAAGATATAAGCTGCAGAAAGTTCATGCGAAAACATTGATTGAGGAAGTACGTGAAAGGTGTAGAATAGAAGCGGACGAGAGGTTGTCGCACAACTTTAGGGAAAACTCCAAACTCTTCTGGAAAGAGGTTGGAAGGTCCCGCAGTGGTGCGACAGCTTTAAGAATGAAGTACTTTGTACTTTCGAGAACCAATGACGTCCTCTCAGAAAAATCGGACGTCATGCAGCGATGGAGTGAATTTTATAGAGAATTGTATGCGTGTCATGATCTTAGTGAAGGATCCGGGGGTGACGCCGTGACTGGCACGCCAGACACGGACCTCGATGACACTGAGGTCATCAGCATGAAAGAGATTGAACGTGCGATTCGAAGTTTGAAATGTGGTAAGGCTGCGGGACTAGACAGAGTTACTGCTGAAATGGTCAAGTACGGTGGGCCTCGCGTCTGGGACAGCTTTCATCTGCTGTGCAATTTGTGCTGGCGGACGGGAGATGTCCCGGATGATTGGCGATCCGCGGTCATTGTGCCTTTATATAAAGGTAAAGGTTCACATTTTGACTGCGGGAGCTATCGGGCGATCAGCTTGACCAGTTTAGCAAGTAAAGTTTATTCGAAGGTTTTGACACGCAGGATGCAAGAGAAATCGGAAAGATTCTTATGGGAGGCACAATGCGGATTTAGACCTGGAAGAGGATGCACGGATCATATGTTTTCTCTCCGCATAATCACAGAGAAGCTTCTGAGTGTTAACCAAAGGATTTTCTGTGCTTTTGTGGATCTAGAGAAAGCATTTGATAAGGTTATAAGGAAGAAAATGTGGGAACTGTTGCCGGGATATGGTGTGGATGGTCGATTGTTAAGGGCTATGCAGTCACTTTACTATGACTGTAAAGCCTGTGTGCGGGTAGGGCATGACCTGTCACCCATGTTTAGCGTCCAAGCGGGCGTAAAACAGGGTTGTGTCATGTCTTCCTGGCTGTTCATACTGTATCTCGACAGCTGTTTACAGAAGCTGAAAGATAGCTGTTTGGGTGTGAAATTGGGTGACATAAAAGTTAATTGTCTGCTGTATGCTGATGATGCAGTGCTTATTGCACCATCAGAAGCAGAACTGCAGGCATTAGTCACGTGTATGAAAGAGGAATGTGAAATTAAAGGTCTCCGTTTGAATGCTAATAAAACTAAGGTTCTGGTATTTGAAAAGGACGAAGAGAGAACGAAATGTGAAATATGGGTAAATCAGGAATGTCTAGAACAGGTAAATGAAATTGTATACTTGGGGAGTGCTTTCAGCCGGGATGGAAGATGTGATTTAGATGTGGATAGGCGTGTCGCTGCCGGAAACAAAGTCAATGGTGCCCTGAATGCATTAGTCAAAAGGCAAGGCGTGGTGAAGAGTGCACGCCTTGCAATACATAACGCAGTTTTGGTACCGACTTTGTTATATGGCAGCGAAACCTGGGTATGCCAGAAGAAGCATAAAAGCAAGTTGAATGCAGTGGAGATGCGATCTCTTCGTAAAATGTGTGGCGTTACCATAGCCGACCGAAAGCGAAACGAAGAGATTCGCAATATGGCAGGATTGAAAGATGACCTTATCACAAAAATTGATAGGGGCGTACTCCAATGGTTTGGGCACGTTGAACGAATGAGTGACGACCGAATGGTGAAGAAAATATATAGAGCGAAAGTAAATATTAAAAGGTGTCGAGGTAGACCGAGACTAACTTTCGAAGACCATGTGAGCAAATTGCTCGAAGAGGGGAGGGTCAAGAGTACTCGGATACCTAGACGTGCATGTATGAAGAAGTTAATGAACCTGAAAGAAGCGAAAGAGGTATGTAAGGATCGTGACACTTGGCGATCTGTTCTCTCTGGCTACCCCGTTAGGGATTGTGCGTGACGATAAGTAAGTAAGTAAGTACTGACCTTCGTGATCGGAATTCGGTCAAGACGACATATAGATTAACATATAATATTAAAGTCTTAGTATTTGGAGAAATTGAGGACTTTTTGAGGATTGATTGAACTTTCGACGAAGTGTAATGATAATGACTTTGTCTTTCCTTTTGTAATTAATTATACACAAAAATTCATTTGCTATAATTAATAATAAGAGTTTCAATTCGAAATGGGTATTTGTGGCCAAGACGTTTTAGCATAGTTATCAGTCCTCAACCATTTATTGAATAAAACTAACTATTAAATAATTGAATAACTTATGATCATGAATCATAAATCAGCTATTAAATAAAACCAAAAATAAGACGTTCAAATTAATCTCGAAACTCATAATGAAACCAAGCAAGTATAGAACGGTAAGTGGCATCAATCTTAAAACGTGACGTCTATCTTACTCGTAATGTTTTAAATTGAGTATTTTTCATCAACAGCGACCTTCTGAGAAGTCAATCTTCCTCTCTCTGCTCCTACTCTGACAGTTAATAAAAGCCCCGATGGAGGCTTAATCTGAATTGCTAATGTTATTTTTCTTTAAATTACTTGCTGCTGCGCCATGAATTAAGTGTCCATTATAGTCAAAGACGGTTTGCCTTATCGAACAGTATGACGATGGAGGGCAAAATACTTACTCCTCAATTTAACAGATTGTCTTCCGGAAAATTAACAGCATTTTATGCGCTATCAAAATATGCCGAATGGTGGTGGATCCAACAACATATTTCGTCTGATGGGTCTTGTAATGAGTGACAATGAAAAATACTAAATGGATGTATCCATCGTTTATACTGCCCCTCCATACAGTGGGAGCCAATTGCAAGCGATTGACTATAATGCGTTGATGAAAATTATTATACAGATTCGTAATCTTTGAGAGGATTCCAGAAAAAATATTGTCAGCATTTTTCGAACCTAAATTTTTTTATTTCAAATGAGTGGCCATCATCATCACCATTATCATTACAGACTAATACAAGCCCGCTACAGTACATAGGTCTCTTTCAAGGAATGCATGGTTTAGTGCTACCTGCATCTATCGAATTCCAACATCTCTTACCAGGTCATCACTCCATCAGTTGTGGCCGCCCTACACTCACGATTCCATAGTTTTAGTTGAAAACCTTTTTTTCCCTCATAATATGTCAGCTATTCCAGTTTTTTACGGATATTTTCATTACGAAATGTACAGTATTCAATGTAATGTAATAAATGTGTAATGTTCGAAACGTACAGTAGAATCAAAATAAAAGAAGCGGCAAAGGGACCGTAGATATAGCTCGAAGAAAATATGTCAGCTATTCCAGCTTTTTTACGGATATTTTCATTACGAAATGTACAGTATTCAATGTAATGTAATAAATGTGTAATGTTGGAAACGTACAGTAGAATCAAAATAAAAGGAGCGGCAATGGGACCGCAGATATAGCTCGAAGAAAGGTTCTGGTTTAGCAGCGGGCTTGTAAAGTGCTTTAATGAAATAAATGAATCCTTTATAAGTAGCAGCTTGTAAAAGAACACAGTCAGTCATTTATTGAACACAGAATTAATAAATAATTGAATACTTCTTAGCTTCTCAAAAAATTTTAAACATTTCTTTTATATATGTGACGAACACGCGAGTTCTGTACTTTTCCCCCATCCCAAAATTGCCTGAAGAAGTTTTCGCTTCAATATTTCGAATGGTTACAAAATTTGATGCTGATACGAGATACGAACTAGTTGATGTTTGTTTTAATTTATTTTATGATTGCATATTATAATTAAATTAATGTTCACTAATTAATAAGTTATTCATTTCACATAAGAAAAATAATATATTTTAAAGTGTGTCTATTAACACATACACCAGAGATTGTAGTGTTATGCTACTTACATATCATTTTACACTATTTTAAATTTATTTTTCCATTCTGTTTTTGATTTTCTGCATTCACCTCAAAACTGGATATTTTGCATCACCTTTATTTCCATAGGATCCTGTAACATTTTTAAACCATAAGAACACAATAACAAATCATTTTCACTTCGTATTTTCACGTTATCAGCACTTTTTAAATCGGTGTCAATGGAGTCTATTTTTTCGGTCTTTTATTTAGTTCTCCGTAACTCTGCAATTTCGGGCTTCGTGCGCGCTGTTGCGCTACCTTTTTTCCTATATCAGTAATATCTCATTTTTCACTTAAATCTTGCCGTTTCTCTATAACGAGCCTAAAACCAAAATTTGACGTGTTTTGACATCGTTGTTTATCTGGTTGTCATGGCAATTTTTATTCAAATTCGTTACCGGCCTGATGTTTTTACTTCAATACTTAAACAAAAATACTCTTTTCCTCTTGGCCATTTACAAAAATTTGCTTTTAATTTAAATAATTTCCCGTTTTTATCCCAGATCCGTCAAAAAGTATAGAAGTCGAACAATCGGCCAATAAAGGGGAGTTTCACTTCAGCTTTCATACTAGAAGCACATCCTAAAGGCCTTATCCGCACTGCCTTGGGATCTTACAAGCCTCAGCCTTCATCTGAAGTCGTCGCCTAGCCACGCCTACGCCTCCACCTACAAGTGCCCGCGCTATCTTTAGCCGCTGTGCGTGCTTGCCTCAAGCGCTGCGTGTGCCTACTCCGGGCACTGCGTGTGCCTACTCCGAGCGCTGTGTGTGTCTACTCTGGGCGCTGTGTTTGCCTACTTCAAGCGCTGCGTTTACCTGCTCCAGACGCTGCGTGTACCTGCTCCAGATGCTGCGTGTACCTACTCCAGACGCTGCGTGTGCCTACTCCAGACGCTGCGTGTGCCTACTCCAGACGCTGTGTGTGCCTACTTCAAGCGCTGCGTGTGCCTACTCCAGACACTGAGTGTGCCTAGATCAGGCGCTGTGCACCTACCACAGGCATAACCTGTGCATACTCCGTTTCTGTACTCATTTATCTTTGTTATTTTTTTATAAAAAAATTGTAATTCACGTCACCCATCATCATCTTCATATATTTTTTTATAAAAAACTGTAAATATCTTTTCAAATTTTAAATAAATTTTTTTTTTGGTAGTTTCGTTGTTGTTTAGCTTAGGTTCTTTAGTTTTTAACTGTCGCTTTACGACAAGATATAGGTTTATCCTAGTTCCAGTACTTATTATTAAATACTTTTTTATGAACTATTTGATTGGGACTTTTAAATTAATTGTAAAGTTTATTGAAATAAAAATAGTCATAATTTAGCTACATATTGGCTTAAGTCAGTTACAAAGGTAATGACGAAATCGATTTGTTTACTTAAGTGCTACGTAGTTTTACTGGAGTAATTATAACAAAAAGCAAAACTATGAAAATCGATTAAAAAGATAGCACCACGTTTGAATAAATTACTATGTTAGCACGAAAATGATGTGTAGTTTCGATACGGACATAATTGTTAAAGCTTTCATTCTAATAGCATCGCACTTGTCGTTAAAAGTGGAAACGTAATGAATAAAATATTATGTTTTTGCTTTACGTTGGTTAGAGTTCTGAGGAAACAAGCCAGTCGTTTTAGTACGATGAATACTCTAATCAATCAAGAGGGCGTTACAAAGATTTATATAAACGTTTTTGTTACTCATTTTCTTATTTCATTCATCATTTTTTTGCAATATAATCAATGTCAGATCAACAAACAAGAAGGTCGGAACGCTGTGCTGTGAAATATCAATTGACGCAAAAACATGTCAAAACAGTGCTCAACTTTTTGCAAGAAACGAAATCACGGAACAATGTGTATATACATTTATTTATAATCAACAACATAGTTTTATAAGGTGCATAAGAGTGTGAACATTACTTGTTGCTAAAGAAAGGAAGAAGAAAGACGTGAGCATTTCAAGAAGTTGATCATGATTTCAGCGTCAATGGAAACGGAAGCAGCGCTACATCTGTTTTTTTTTTATACGATCATATGCCTATCTTCTGTGTCAGTTTCCCACTGTTGCCTCTTACGACACACACGGGACTATAATATGGGTTATTATATATTCTTACACCGCTACTAAATGGGTCAACAACACATTTTTTGTTCCTCAATTTATATTATGTATTTTATATTTTTCACATTTTTTTGGTATTTGAAGTACACATATTTTCAAATTTCAAGAAGTTTTTTTTATCCCCTTATTCATAAAAAATTTAAACGCTTGGTTAGTTAAATAGTGTTTTGTCTCACTTTGACATTTGCGGGACACTTGTTGCTAGTAAGCGATAAACACTATTTAACTAATCAAGTGTTTAAAAACGTTTATGAATAAGGGATATTATATTAATCCCTTATAAAGTTTTCTTTGCAAGTATTGGGTGGTAAGATTCATTTTCTGTTTAGGATTCTGTCTTGAACCACCCTCTTACACGTTTTTCCGCTAAATGCCTCCACTGCTGTGCTCCGATCTGAAGGGTGTAAAAAGCTTATATAATTACAGGCTGTGAGGCTATCCATCTCATTACTCAGAGTTGAGAATGCATCCATAGCCTTATTTATTTAAAGTAAATTGCAGGTAATTGGTCACCATAGTAAAGTTTTTGAAGTAAACTTAATACTTCTTTTATTTTATTTTTTATAGGAGAAGGGGTAAACGAGCATACGGTTAATCTTACGTTAAGTGATTACCACCTCTTATGAACGACTGCAACACCAGAGGAATCACAGATGCGTTGCCGGCCTTTTAAACAAGAGAAGGCTCTTTTCTTGAAAGTCCCCAAGCCGTATCGGACCGGAAAAATCGCTGATTCTTTGGAATCGATGTGATTTGTTGTAAACATATACTTCTATAGGAATAAGCCTGCATGGAAATAAGATATAATGTAGTTTACATAACATTAATTACATAAACCCTACCTACATACGGAATTCCGTTTCGGGATTCTGTGTGCAGCAAGTTCATATAAAGTCAATGACCAGTCACACACCTACGGTAGTTTCCCGTGCAGAATTTACCGGGTAAAACGGGACTCCGTACGTGTGTGGCCAACCCGTTCGTTCCGTTTTAGAATTCCGAAACGGAATTTCATATGTAGTGTTTGCATAGTGTAATGCCTTACACAGTTTTATAAAAAATAGCCAATGGACTTAATGCCTCACCAACTCAATTTTGTAAATTTAACATAAAGATAGGAACTGATAATGGCGATGAAATGATTCTAATGAATAATATACGAAGAATTGAAATCTCTCACTGTTTCTCTTTCGTATGGTTTACGGTACAGAATGAGATGCAGATTTAACTAGATTTCAGCTGCATTTTTACAATACTAGCAAATAATCCTTGAACCTCTCCCTGTAAGCTTAAAATTTTTTGGTTTTCCGTTTTGGTAGTATCCGGTTATATATTATTATTATATAATAAATATTAGTATTAGATAATAAAGGCGGATTCGAGCCCACTACTTTTTGAGTTACCTGTCCGCACCCTGCCATAAGACTTACTGTCTTGATTCTTATTTTAAGATAAATGCAGATGTCTAAAGGTGCACCCACTTACCATTTGATGGACTGTGTGCTCATTTGCCTTTATTCTATTTATAGAAAATATACAGTTCCAATATTTAATAAGAAAGTTCCTTAGTATCATTTCAGATAACCGCGTGAGATGAGCAAACCTTTAATTTTTCAGCTTATTTCGTATATTTTCGAGAATAGGTGGGAAGTGTCACACTTTTATCTAAGCGCCTGTATTTATCAAGGGAAATCCAAAGAAAAGAAATATATGTAGTAGCGATTAAGTCATGCTTAATGAAACAAATACATTTAAAGTTAAAAGTTACTGCACAGTGTTCTGATAAGGATGAAGAACGACGAGTGAACGCAAGAAATAGAGTAAATGGGGTCCTACACTCTATTGTGAAAACTCGGAATGACACGTTCCGACTTTTCGTTCTGATTTTTACGTATGGCAATTCATAATGCTGTATTATTCCCTACTTTTACATATGGTAGTGAAAGATGAGTGTGGCAGAAGAAGCACGAGCACAGAATAAACGCAGTAGAAATGCGGTATCGTTAACGAGTGTGTTAGGGCTGATTCTGAGTGACAGAGTGAGAAATTGTGTAATAAGAAAAGAGTGTGGTTTGCAAGATGATGTTGTGAACAGGATTAAGAAAGGAATGCTTCGGTGGTTTAGTCATATTGAAAGAATGAATTAGGAAAAAGTGACAAAGCAAATTTACGTTGCATCGTATCGTCCTAGGCGAAAGTTTATCGATCAAATTGACAATATATTGAAAACGGGTCAAGTTAGGAGTACCCTTAACCGACGAACATGTATGCGTAAATATATTGATGTGGAGGAGGCGAGAGAGGTGTGTTAGTATCGTATCAAATGGAAGACTGTAGTCTCTACCTACCACTCTGGCTGACAAGCGTGAGTGTTTATATATTTATATGTATAGTAAATAACTTTGCTATAATAGAAGCGTTAATCTTATTAAACTGAAGGTCGGTAATACTTAAAAGCGAACTATAAATGATTCGACAATTTGAATAAAACAAAGTTCATACTAGTTCGTTTCTGGACATGAGAAGAAAAAAACTTTCGTGGTTGTTCATAAGGAATTTTCAATCGCAGACAGAACAATATTCTTTTATCAGCAATTTTTGAAAATATTAATCACGGTTCGTGTTAATTTTCTAAAAAAAAATAGTTTTTGATATAACTCAGTTCTTGACTATCATTTTACCTGGTAGTAACGGGAATTAAAGTTGAATATAGAAAAATACAGTTACTAAGCTCAACAAAAAACTATTCACTTTGAATATTAAACAAATAAATGTGTGACTAAAACACCGACAGAGCCAAAACTAATAGTTTAAAATATTATAAATTTAGAGAATTATTGAACAGTTCTATGAGATAGAACTAGAAAGATTTTTGAACGGCAACATGAAAAAAGCCATTAAAATATATCTCTAAATTTATACATGAATTAATGAAAAAAGGAAATTGCAAAATGTCGAACTCTGTAGATTGTGTCGAAATGTCGCCACAATGCGCTAAGTGGAACAAAAAGTGTCCCACAGGCACTTTCACAAATCATCTAATGATTTATATTACTGAGAGGCTATTCAGCACAGTGACACTCGCTTAGCTCTCATCTACTATAATACTAAAGTTTTCAGAAATCTACTTCAGAATTAGTGAGCAGTGGTAACTCAAAAAACTGTAGAGGAGGGATGTTTATTCTCAGGCGGATAAACGCGCTAATTTCTATTGTCGTCAGAAACAATGAATTTACCATCACAATTACAGCCACATATTAATTGCCACACAGAGTTATTTGCTGTAGTTTTCACGCTTAACAGGTGATGGAAAAGGTAGTTTTTTTAAACTATTTTGAGTTATTATGAGGGATATGTTGCTTTTTTTTATAGGATAGGGTGACAAACGAGCACACAGTCCACCTGATGGTAAGTGGTTGCTGTGGCCCATAGACATCTACATCTATCCTCGATTACGAATCAAAATGCAGATGCGTTGTCACCCGTGAGGACTAAGATGGAATGCCTCGTTTCCAGTAAAAAGGGTCTCCGGTTCTCTACACTCACCATACGAAATACAGCAGCATTAAGCTACTATTTCACGCTGGTATTCTGTGAGAGCGTGGTCCTTCCCCGGTCGAGCCGACCCATTCGTGCTACAACTATACTACTAATATAACTGCAGCATGTTTTTCTTTGCTTTGCTGTTTATATCCTGTTTAAATACCCTGTTGTGCCTCTTATGACACCTATAGAATTATAAGAGGGATTGCATGGGATATTATCACACTACCACTGCGTGGCAAGTAACTACGTTTATAATAAACAATTTCATTATTAATTATAAATTAACAACTAAACATAATTATAAATTAACAATTAAACGTAAATATATTAATTTGATAATGACATTGTTTTCTCTAATTAGTTTTTTTTTATTTATTCTCTATTTGGTTTATCTTTTTAAGATAGGATTAGGGTGATAAATGAGCACACAATCCACTTGATGGTAAATGGATGCTTTGGCCCATAGACATCTACATTTAACCTCGCTTAAGAAACAAAATGCAGATGCGTTATCACCCTTGAAAACTAAGATGGAAAATATTATGTTTTTGCTTTACGTTGGTTAGAGTTCCGTAGAAACAAGCCAGTCGTTTTAATATGGTGAATACTCAAATCAATCAATAGGGTGTCACAAGGATTTATATAAAGGTTTTTGTTATTCATTTTCTTATTTCATTCATCATTTTTTTTTGCAATGTAATCAATGTCAGATCAACAAACAAGAAGGTCGGAACGCTGTGTACATTTCAATTGACGCAAAAACAAGTCAAAACAGTGCTCAACTTTTTGCAAGAAACGAAATCACGGAAACATGTGGAAAGGAAGAAGAAAGACGTGAGCCTGTCAAGTAGTTGATCATGATTTCGGCGTCACTGGAAACGGAAGCAGCGCTACATCTGTTTTTTTTTTTTAATACGTACATATGCCTATCTTCTGTTTCAGTTTCCCATCTTTGCCTCTTACGAAACACACGGGACTATAATGTGGGTTACTATATATTCTTACACCGCTACTAAATGGTTCAACAACACATTTTTTGTTACTAAATTTATATTATGTATTTTATATTACTCACATTTTTTTTAATATTTGAAGTACACATATTTTCAAATTTCAAGAAGATTTTTTATCCCCTTATTCATAAAAAATTTAAACGCTCGGTTAGTTAAATAGTGTTTTGTCTCACTTTGACATTTGCGGGACACTTGTTGCTGGTAAGCGATAAAGCACTATTTAACTAATCAAGTGTTTAAAAACGTTTATAAATAAGGGGTTCCATGTCTCGATAATGTTTTCGTTGCAAGTTTTTTTTTATAAAAGAATATTAACAACGCTACAAACATTACTAATATTCCCCTTAACCACTCGTGGTAAGCTTAAATTGCTTGTGTTACGAGTGGTGGTAAGATTCATTTTCTGTTTAGGATTCTGTCTGAAACCACCCTCTTACTTATTTTCCCGCTAAATAGCAATGCCTGCACTGCTTTGTTCCGATCTGAAGGTTGTAAAGAGCTTATATAATTACAGGCTGTGAGGCTATTCATCTCATTACTCAGAGTTGACAAAACATTCAAAGCAAACATGCTCATTTATTTAAAGTAAATTGCAGGTAATGGGTCACCATAGATAAAGTTTTTGAAGTATACTTAATACTTCAAAATTATTACTTAATAGAAGGGGTAAATGAGCATACGGTTCACCTTATGTTAAGTGATTACCACCTCTTATGAACGACTGCAACACCAGAGGAATCACAGATGCGTTGCCGGCCGTTTAAAAAAGAGAAGGCTCTTTTCTTGAAGGTCCGCAAGCCGTATCGGACCGGAAAATTCGCTGATTCTTTGGAATCGATATGATTTGTAATTCCATTATAGGAAAAAACCACGATTAAAAAAGATAAACATATACTTCTATAGGAATTAGTTTGCATGGAAATAAGGTATAATGTAGTTTACATTACATTAATTACATAAACCCTACCTACATACGAAATTCCGTTTCGGGATTCTGTGCGCAGCAAGTTCATATAAAGTCAATGACCAGTCACACACTTACGGTAGTTTCCCGTGCAGAATTTACCGGGTAAAACGGGACTCCGTATGTGTGTGGCCAACCCGTTCGTTCCGTTTTAGAATTCCGAAACGGAATTCCATATGTAGTGTTTGCATAGTGTAATGCCTTACACAGTTTTATAAAAAAATAGCCAATGTACTTAATGCCTCACCAACTCAATTTTGTAAGTTTAACATAAAGATAGGAACTGCTAATGGCGGTGAAATGATTATAATGAATAATATACGAAGAATTGAAATCTCTCGCTGATTCTCTTTCAGAATGAGATGCAGATTTAACTAGATTTCAGCTGCATTTTTTACAATACAAGCAAATAATCCTTTAACCTCTCACTGTAAGCTTAAAATGTTTTGGTTTTCCGTTTCCGGTAGTAACCGAAAAGCGGATTCGAACCCACTACTTTTTGAGTTTCCTGTCCACACCCTGCCATAAGACCTACTGTCTTGATTCTTATTTCAAGATAAATGCAGATGTCTAAAGGTGCACCCACTTACCATTTGATGGACTGTGTGCTCGTTTGCCTTTATTCTATTTATAGAAAATCTACAGTTCCAATATTTAATGAGAAAGTTCCTTAGTATCATTTCAGATAACCGCGTGAGATGAGCAAACCTCTAATTTTTCAGCTTATTTCGTATATTTTCGAGAATAGCTTAGAAGTGTCACACTTTTATCTAAGCGGCTGTATTTATCAAGGGAAATCCGAAGAAAAGAATTATATTTAGTAGCGATTAAGTCATGCTTAATGAAACAAATACATTTAAAGTTAAAAGTTACTTCAATCATAAATTTATTTATTTAAAACTTGAAAATAATTCGCGCTTATGAGAAGTTAAGTCTGACTAAAATTTACATAAACACTTGTAAAATTTTTCTTTACTAACTTCACATTTTAAATGAATTATAAGTCAGTCATCTACTTGAACAGAACTTTACATTTAAGTTATATGTTAAGTTATGCGTAAACGAATAACGTTCTTGAAGTAGCTTTTAAATTAGCAGACATCCTTGATAGTCAGACATGTCTTAGAAAGTTTAAAAGAGAAAAATGTTTTTTGTACTTATTTTCAGACTTGTAATTGAATTATATAAAAATCGGTGAAGTACTGATTTAATTTATTTAATGCGAATGCTACACATTGAATAAAACCATTTTTGTGGATTTTATCGTGTTTAGTTTCCGTAAAGTCCTCCCGTAACCACGGGTGAATCCGATACGTAATTTAAATAAGTAAATTGAACGCGATAAAATCCGTGGAAAATAGTTTCATTCAATCGGTCAAATGTAAGCTCAAATTCAAAAATATTTATGTGATTTTGTAAATAATATTAACAATTCCTTGTGTGATGATATCAGAAAAGCGCCTAACAAGTACCCCTTTAAAAAGTTGATACGCGGGCATTTTGATTCTCAAAAATCATTAGAATTACAATATTGCTAAATAGTCATATTTATACGTATGTATTAACAATAAAATACAATACCTTTTATTTTACACTAAGAAAACAAATAACATAACAAGAAACACAGAAGGTGGTGTTATTGTTATCCAGCAATTTCTTCCAGACAACCTAAATAGGAACAAAAATAAATGATAAGTTCTGTATCCATTACTTGGTAGAGTACACCATAAATAATACTACGATCCAAAATATGAAAGAAAATTAATAAACATGCCGGAATTTACTTAATTGATAGACTAGTTTTCATAAAACGTCAGGAAAAGATGAAAGGAGGATGGAGAATTTGGAAGGAAAGATAAAGTTTCTAAACTTTGTTTTTAAGGAAGTCTATTCTTTAAGAACGTCTATAGTTAATGGTAAGGATTTATAAAGTTTAACTGCAAGAACAGAAAAAGATTTTCTGTAAAATTAGAAGAATGAAGAAGTGACGTAGAAGGGAAAGGTTTTCTATGAAAGTTTATGAGAAGAGCTGAAAACCTGAAAACTATTAGCAACTTTGTATGTATGTTTATATGTGTTTATTAGCATATAAATACATTTATATTATGAATATGTTTTAACATATGCAAATTTATGGATATATATATATATATATATATATATATATATATATATATATATATATATATATATATACGTATATGTATATGTGTGTGTAGTAGATACACGTGGGAGAGCCAAGCTGCAGCTAGATTATAGTTGTGACATGAATGGGTCGGCTCGACCGGGGTAGGACCACGCTCTCGCAATACCAGCATAAAATAGCAGCGCAATGCTGCTGTGAGTGTAGAGAACCGGAGACCCGTTTAACTGGAATCGAAGCATTTCATCTCAGTCCTCATGGGTGACAACGCATTTGCATTTTGATTCTTAATTGAGGATAAATGTGGATGTCTATGGGGCACTGCATCTACAGTGTGCATCACAGTACATCAGGTGGACTGTGTGCTCGTTTGTCACTTTATGCTATCGTCACTATATGCTATAAAAATTACCTGCTATATTGTATCATAATCTGTTTTGTTACATATAATTTGTATTAATTTTAGTTTCTCTCTTTTTTTTTAGTGTTACACCTACGACAAACTCACCCACTCACTCTATTGGTTGACTGATAGGGTATGCCTTTGGGCATTAAGTCCGCCCTTTGTATCTTTTTTTTCTAAAGGGACGCAATAAAGATTTTATAATAAAAAAGAAAATTTAAACATAGAAAAAATAAATATTAAAGTGATAGATAATAAACATAGAATATTTCAAATATTTCATCCAGTCAAAGCTTATTAATTTTGTAGAGCCATGTACATACACATATCGTAATCCTCACCGGTAATTCTCTAGGGGTTAAGCAGAGTCCAAAAAGCAGCAAGCTACTGGTACCACTTGTATCCTAAAAGGGACATATGAATAGCCCATTGCCCCTACACAATCACTATCTCAATATCCTATTAGTTGCCTTTTGCGACATGCTAATAATTCCTGTGTCCATAAGTACCAGACCATAATGAGATAAAATCAATCCATGATATTCCTCTAGTGTCGCAGCAGCATTTAGATACTTATTCAAAAAATGTGTACGATATGAGCTAGGACTTATTATTAGATGTACCTAATCTTTATCAGACAGATTGTTTGGAAAATTTTAAAGTTGAAGAATGCGGGTTAAGAATGAGTACCTGAGAATTAGAAGACATGAGAAGAAAAAAACTTTCATGGTTGTTCATAAGGAATTTGAATCGCAGACAGAGCAATATTCTTATATCAGCAATTTTTTAAAATATTAATCACGGCTCGTGTTACTTTTCTAAAAAAAAATGGTTTTTGATATAACTCAGTGCTTGACTATCATTTCACCTGGTAGTAAGAGGTGTTGAAGTTGAACATAAAAAAATACAGTAACTAAGCTTAACAAAAAACTATTCACTTTGAAAATTAAACAAATAAATGTGTGACTAAAACACCGACAGAGGCAAAACTAATAGTTTAAAATATTATGAATTTAGAGAATTATTGAACAGTATCTCATAAAACAAGAAAGATTTTTGAACGGAAACATGAAAAAAGCCATTAAAATATATCTCTAAATTTATACGTGCATTAATGAAAAAAGGAAATTGAAAAATGTCGAACTCTGTAGATTGTGTCGAAATGTTGCCACAATGAGCTAAGTGGAACAAAAAGTGTCCCACAGGCACTTTCACAAATTCATCTAATGATTTATATTACTGAGAGGCTATTACACATTACACATAGGCAGCATAGTGACACTCGCTTAGCTCTCGTTTCCTATAATACTAAAGTATTCATAAATCTACTTCAGAATTACTGAGCAGTGGTAACTCAAAAAACTGTAGAGGAGGGATGTTTGTTCTCAGGCGGATAAACGCGCTAATTTCTATTGCCGCCAGAAACGATGAATTTACCATCACAATTACAGTTACATATTAATTGCCATACAGAGTTATTTGCTGTAGTTTTCACGCTTCATAAGTGATGGAAATAGTAGTTTTTTTTAACTATTGAGTTATTGTGAGGGATATGTTGCTGTTTACCTCCTGTTTAAATAACCTGTTGTACCTCTTATGACACCTATAGAATTATAAGAGGTATTGCATGGGATATTATCACACTGCAACTGCGTGGCAAATAACTACGTTTATAATTAACAATTTCATTATTAATTATAAATTATAAATTAACAACTAAACATAATTATAAATTAACAATTAAACGTAAATATATTAATTTGTTAATGACATTGTTTTCTCTAATCAGTTTGTCTTTTTTTATTTATTCCCTATATGGTTTATCTTTTTTTTTTTAGATAGGATGAGGATGATAAATGGGCACACAGTTCACTTGATGGTAAATGGATGCTGTGGCCTATAGACATCTACATTTAACCTCGATTGAGAATCAAAATGCAAATGCGTTGTCACCCTTGAGAACTAAGATTGAATGCCTCAATTCCAATAAAACGGGTCTCCGGATCTCTACACTCACCATACGAAACACAAAAGCACTAAGCTATTATGTTACGCTGGTATTCTGCGAGAGTGTGTTCCCTCCCCGGTCGAGCCGACCCATTCATGCTACAACCATAAAAGCTGCAGTGTGGCTCTACCACGTGTAAGATGTGTGAATTACTAAGTCCACGGCAGTCAAAAATAAAACATTGTGAAGAGACGG
This sequence comes from Parnassius smintheus behrii, assembly GCA_036936625.1. Lineage (NCBI taxonomy): Eukaryota > Metazoa > Arthropoda > Insecta > Lepidoptera > Papilionidae > Parnassius > Parnassius smintheus. The sequence continues at coordinate 8,462,281 of JAUPFT010000003.1, forward strand.
GTTAAACTGAACTATTGTTATTACCTATTTCGAGGATTTATTAAGTCCGCAAATACACAGCAACTCGGCAGACTAAGTACTCCATATTGTCTCATATAAATGCAAATCTCCCGTAAACTAAGAAAGTTAAAATTTTAAAGCAAATGGACATGAAAATAAAACACATGACGACGTACCTGATTTAAATTCATCGCAGTTTTGCTTGGTAACGCGGTAATTTTTTAAAATAATTGAAAAATTGCTGAACGTGAAAGTTCTGTTCTGTAAAAAAAAATGAAATGTAGTTTTATATAGTTTTACTTTATTTTATTTCACATTTTAAAAGTAAAACTATACTTTTTTTTTTCATAATCAGGACGTTGTTGTTCATAGCTGGACATGATGAGCCTTTCCCTTCGCGGGGAGGATTTACCTTATCCGTTACGCTTGGAAGGCGGGTGGACGAGTACCAGACTTTTAGCACTTTTTACGCTACTGTTCACCCTCAATCTGTGCATTTTACGTCTGGAATAAGCAAGATGGTTATACAACCACCTATCGGAAGCCATGCAATTTTATTTCTATAGTTTGATATTTTCCATAATCCACTTACGACACCCACGGAGTAACCGTCCCTACATATTTTTGAATCCATGTACCTTTGGACTGGATATAATTAAAAGATATTTATAGAAGTTAAAAAAAAATCGTTGAACATGCTAGCCAAGCCTAGACATTCTCTCTAATTTCAATATCAAAACGCTCCAAATCCATATTCTTCTTATTAAGCTCTTTAAGCTCAAAAACGTCAAAATTATGGAGAATCATGTTTTTTTTTATTTCTTCAAAATTGAATATAGTTCACGAACAAAGAAACCGATTTTTTATGTGATTTACGGCAATCGACGCAATTTTCTTAGCTTAATAAAAGCGAATATTACAAAAAAATATTTTACACCCTGCACACGCACACGCACACGCACACATACATATTCATACAGACATACGGACACCATCGGAAAAATAGCCAGAATAGCTTCTTAGGACCTCGAAAGATCGAGATCTGATGAGTACTCATTTTCAAAAACCGGAGTGAAAACTATAACTTCCACATTTAGAGAAAATCATTGATTTTTATTGCGAGAAGTTACATACAAATTTACGAAATAAATCATACTTAGTTACGATTGAATATAGGCTTACTTTTCAACTGATAAAAGTTGTACGTGGCATAAATGACAACCTGATTGAATATAAAAATGAAACAAATAAACTAATGAATTCATACTACTTTGATTTTTAATTTGTTTATGTTTTATTCTAATTTACGATAAAACTTTTTGAAATATATTTTTGCCTTTTATTTCATTATTATTAATTTACAACTAAATCTGCTATACTTAAGAAAACATTGCTTGTAAAAGAAACATAACTTGATAAATTTTTCGTGTATTAGTCTTTCTTTATACTATCTAGATATTTTACAAAAGAAGGGTGACAATTGAGCACACATTTCACTTGACAACTGTTCTTGATTAAGAATCAAAATCGCTGTCACCCTTCAGGGCTAAGATGACCTTATTGATAAAGAGGAATGCCTCTTTTCAATTAATAACGGTTGCGGGTTCTATAGACTACAGGATTAAATAGCAATTTACGCTGGTATTCAGAGGAACCTACCCGAACCGACCCAATCATGTTAAAATCATAATATGGCTGCTGCGTGGCTTTACAACGTATAAAACCTCTTACGACACCCACGGATTTATAATGGGGGATTCTCGCAATTACAAAGAGATACGTAAACACACCTAGAGAAGCGAATTCTCTAGGTGTTTACGCGAATAGTTTTAATGCTTGCTTCATTTCTGTGGTGAAAATAGAACACTACGTCTCCGTTTCGCATTCGATGTGCGCAATATAATCACAAATACCACAGAAATATTATTGATGTAAGTTTCGATTTTCACATAGAATAGAATATTATTCTTTTATAGAAGAGGGGGCAAACGAGCATGCGGCTCACCTGATGTTAAGTGACTACCGCCGCCCATGATCAACCGCAACACCAGGGGAATGGCAGGTGCGTTGTAGGCCCTTTAGAAAGGAGTAAGCTCTTTTCTTGAAGGTCCCCAGGTCGTATCGGTCAGGAAAAATCGCCGGTGGTAAACTCTTCCACAGAGAGGTTGTACGCAGAAGAAAACTCCTTTTGAAACGTACTGTGGTGGACCGCCAAGCATCCAGATGGTATGGATGATATCGGGACGTTTGCCGCGTAGTGCGTTCACGAAATTTGGCGGCTGGGATTAATCCGAACAATTCCTCAGAGCACTCTCCATGGTATATGCGAAATAAAATGCAAAGAGATGCAACATCTCTTCGCAGTGCCAGTGAATCGAACCGATCGGAAAGCGCTCGGTCGTCGACGATATGAGCCGCTCTGCGCTGGATGTGGTCAAGTGGAAGGAGCTGGTACTGGGGAGCCCCAGCCCAGAGATGGGAACAGTATTCCATGTGGGGCCGAACCTGCGCCTTGCAAAGTTGCAGGCGGTGTGCCGGCATGAAATACTGTCCCGCTCTGTTGAGCACGCCAAGCTTTTTAGAGGCCAATTTGGCCTTCTCTTCCAAGTGACCACGAAACTGCGCGTCACTCGATATGTCAACGCCGAGGATTCCGATACTGGCTGAGGCAACAAGGGGAGTGCCTTGAAACTGAGGGGATAGGACAAAGGGGTTCTTTTTAGCTGTTAACGCGCAAACTTGTGTCTTCTGGGGGTTAAACTGGACTAGATTTAGTCGCCCCCAATCCGAGGCTCTGTTTAGCAAAGACTCGACTTCAGACACAAGTTTGTCCCGGCACTCGGAGACGTTTTCCCTAGAAATATTTGCTCGGCCGGTGTAAAGAGCATCACCAGTGCTGTCATCTGCATAGCAATAAATGTTACGGGTTTGCAACATATCATTGATATGCAGAAGAAACAGCGTTTGGCGATAGCACGCAGCCTTGTGGAACACCAGCATTAATAGGCTTGCAATTGGAGCTTGCACCGTCTACAACGACCTTGATGCTCCGATCTGCAAGAAAGCTGGTGACCCAATCGCACAATTTCTCGGGAAGCCCATTGAAAGGGAGCTTCGAAAGAAGCGCTTTGTGCCAAACCCGATCGAAGGCCTTCGCAATGTCCAAACTAACGGCCAATGCCTCCCCCTTGGACTCTACTACCTCTGCTCATCTATGAGTTAGGTAGACCAGAAGATCACCAGCTGACCGACCACGGCAAAAACCGTATTGGCGGTCACTAATCAGCTGGTGATCCTCAAGGTACCTCATGAGCTGGCAGTTTACAATGGACTCCACTGTTTTGAAGAACAAGGAGGTGATGGCGATAGGCCGATAGTTGGACGTGTCTGAGCGGCCGCCTTTTTTCAAGACAATGGTCCTAGGAGCCTAAAGGTACTTCTAACGTGGCCCATTTTCAAAATATCGCCAATTTCGTCAATAAACTTTTTTCTAGGGCGTCCCTTCCCGACTCTGCCGTTCACATCTGCCATATAAATTTGCTTTGTCACTCTTTCCTCATTCATTATTTCTACATGACCAAACCATCGAAGCATTCCTTTCTTAATCCTGGTCACAACATCATCCTGCATACCACATTTGCTTTTTATATTATTTATATATTCAATGTGATTTTTAGATACGATTTCATGCGACAAATCGTTGAATTCTTGATTTTTAGGTACTAGTAGAATATACCTAAGCGCTATGCGCGTAAACAATAAATTTGAATTATGTGACGTCAACGTAAAATTACTACATATTAATATGTTTACAAAACTGGCGACAAGTCAGTTTATATTTCTTGGAATTGTTCTTATACGATGTTACCGGTAATAACATTCTGGGAAAATGTTTATTGTTCCATGTAAAGTGTTCAGCTTACATTGTAACTTTATAAAATATAATACACAGTATTTACATATTCTATATTATAGGTATTTAAACCAACTTTTCGTGTCTTAAACATATTGGTTCTTTTCTTTAATTTTCGTAATACAGCCTCTTATGACAAATAAAATTTACGAGGTGATCTTCGGGCCTATGTTCAGATGTTGAATTGGACAGGCTTACATTAAAAACAAAATGGCACAATTCAATTTTATAAAAAAACAAAGGCATAATATATATTAATACTATGAATGAACTAACATTAATGTGGTAGAACCATGCGTATACTGTGGTTGAAGCACAAGTGAGTGGGCTAGGCCGCGAAAGGGTCACAAGCTCATAAATATTAGCGTAAAATAGCAGCTTATGCTGCTGTAGTACATAATAATATGTTGAGTGTAGAAAATTACTGGAGACCATTTTTACTGGGAAATAAGAATTCGATCTTGTGACAACGCATATAAAATTTGTTTTTCGATCGAAGTGACATTTAGATGTATATGGGACACTATATCCACCTACTATCAGGGGATTCTCAACTTTATATTATAAAACTACAGTATTTCTTGTGATGGTATTTTATAATCGAAACTAAAGTCTAATAAATTTTTCACGCGAATTAATTTCCCAACAATTTCTTACAAATCATTGTATTTTACTAGATATGATTCTACTATAACTTTTTGAGAGAGATTCCATAATCGCTTGCTTTTGACGGAGCAGGCGGATTTCCGATCGTAGTACAAAACCCCTCGACCCTGACACTGCCGTCGCCAGTCTAGATAATTCAAACTCGCATTTTAAAGGGCGTTCCTCTAGTAAACTAAGATGTTCCTGGAATTTCCACATAATAAATTAACCTCCTACATATGTGTAATTTTCGATAGAATAGGGGCAACAAACTAGCACATAGACCATCTGATAGTAAGTGTATATTGTGGCCCACAGAAACCTACATTTATTCTCGATTAAGAATAAAAATGCTTTTGCGTCGTCACCCTTGAGGACTACGAAGAAATGCCTCATTTCCAGTAAAAAGGGTTTTCGATTCTCTACACTCACCATAATAACAGCAGCATTAACCCGATATTTTACGCTGTTATTCTGTGAGAGTGTGTTCCTATCTCGGTCAAGCCAACCCATTCATGCTATAAACCTTGATACAGCTGCACCGTGGCTCAACTACGTATTTATATCGAAGGTATAATATACATCCATATTTTTAAGCAAGCTTAAAGGTTTTTATTATACTTGACGCGCTTTTATCATGTATATCAGCCGAACACTCGAAAATAGCAGAACCTATTTCAATAATTCTTTTTACTCGTATAAGTAGGTAACACTTAACAGATGATCTCATATAAATATGTAGGAGAATTCCATCTCTAATCGTGAACAAACAGAGGATAAAGATATAGGCGATATTTTAGTTGTTACATTGAATTTGTGATTTTTCTTAGACTACTCAAGAAGAAAAAATAACATTTATCATTAAACAAGTGGTAAAATTAAAAATTTTGTACATACAGCTGCCTTCAATACAACCGAATCAATGTATTAAACGAGTCAATTAAATACGCATTATTAAAGATAGCTCAAAAACGACTAGATCTTGGTTAAATTTATATGAGGCCACACGAGAACACCAGTTTTCGAATAACAAAAAGAATCATCAAAAGCGGTTCACCGAGAAAAAAGTTAAGAGGTAACACACATATAAAAACATACAGTCGAATTGAATACCTCCTCTTTTTGTAGTAGTTTAAAATGTATACCGACTTCCAAACCAAAAAAAAATCCACACATTAGCTACTAAAGTCGGTCGCTTTAATTCTTCAATATACTCTTACTGTGTATGCACCGACTTTGTATGCTATTCTGATAAAACTAATTTATTACTTTTAAACTTTGAAACCAATTTTAAATATAGTTAAATCTAATTTTGTGAAATAGTTTTATTAAATTAAAAATTATTTTATTAAAACGTGATAGCAAATGTAAACTTTTCTGTAATACAATTTAAATAAATTAAACAATAAAATAAAGCAAATTATAGGTCGCTAGATGGAATGATGAGCTTTGACCTGAGTTGCGCATTTGTAGCAAAATTTTCCTTGGAAAAGTGTACGTTTAGCGGTGAAAATATATAATGGTGATAATAATGTTGAAACGATACCGTTGCTTAATTTTAAATTATTCCTGATATTTTATATATTTCATATCGGATCAAGTTATACTGTAAAGAAAAATTATCACATTATTACGTCCTATCAAAGTCTTCTATTGAACGTAAGTCTCCCCATTGATTGCCTCATAGGTTGGATAGTTGCAGTTTTTTATTGTTTTGAGTTGTCAATTGCGGTCCGTTTTTTGTTTCAGTTTCCTAGTATTACAAAAAACAAAACACTTAGTAACAAATTAGATTTATCATCTGACTTTCAATTCACACAACAAATTCAAAAAAGCCCTAATCATTTCAGTGCTTGCAACTTCAATATCGTAAAAATTGTTATCTCGGCCATATACTAACAGGCGGCGTATAGTCAGGCATTCCTCCACATTTAGCTTATACTCCCTACTTATTTACGACCACATAACGCCCACAATCTTACTTTCAACACACCATTATCCACGCTGCTCAAATTAAGCGGGAAGATACTTTATCAACCCGTATACCGTTTAAGATACGGCCATGACCAAGCGGGATGTACGATAGGACTTAATTTTCACATTATTATTGCAACATACTTATTATAAAAACATTTTAATATGTAACATGAATGGGTGGGCTCGACCGGAAAGGACTACGCTATCACATAATACCTGCATAAAACAGGTGCCCAATGCTGCTGTGTTTCGTATGGTGAGTGTAGAGAACCGTATCATCTTAGTCTTTTGGGGTTACAACTTACAACGCATCTGAATTTTGATTTTCAATCAAGGATGGATTTAGATGTTTGTGGGCCACAGCATCCAGTTACCATCAGTTGTTCATCACCAGAGGCACGCTTGTCTCCTAAGTGCTCGCTTGTCCCCCTTATTACAAAAAAAATTTGGTTAGGGAGTAGGGGTTAAAATGTGCTGTTTTTATATAAAGACGTAGGTACTGCTATACGTCTGATATTTCGATCGTCAATTTGTCTGCCAAACGTGGCACAAATTCTCATTGGAACGGGAGAGACCTATTCTTTTTTTCTCATTAGGGTAAAAGGACCAAAGATTAATAATTATCCATTTAATTAATCAGAATTAATTTAAATGAAATGTATCGTCAAAAGGTAGGTACTATAAAGTACGTTTATAGTAGATTTATCATCTGACTTTTTGATTATTTTTTTAATTTACAAGTATTTTATTGTAATATAAAGTCTTATATTTTCGGTCTCTAAAAAAACTCTAACTCTAACTTATAACTTAAAGTAAATACTGGGAGATAAAACATTGAGAAGGAGTGATAAAATACCATGGAGAGTGCTCTGAGGAATTGTTCGGATTAATCCCAGCCGCCAAATTTCGTAAACGCACTACGCGGCAAACGTCCCGATACCATCCACACCATCTGGACGCTTGGCGGTCCACCACTGTACGTTTCAAAAGGAGTTTTCTTCCGCGTACAACCTCTCTGTGGAATAATTTACCACCGGCGATTTTTCCGGACCGATACGACCTGGGGACCTTCAAGAAAAGAGCTTACTCCTTTCTAAAGGGCCGGCAACGCACCTGCAATTCCCCTGGTGTTGCGGTTGATCATGGGCGGCGGTAGTCACTTAACATCAGGTGAGCCACATGCTCGTTTGCCCCCTCTTCTATAAAAAAAGCTTGGTAACGGTTGCAAGCTTTTTATTTGGGTAACTTCCTGCCGCGCCCTGCTTACAAGCCTACTTAAATTCCTAATACTTTTCAGTTTTATTTCAATTAGTAAGCAATACCTTATAGTCTATTTTGAGAGTAACACTTAAAAACCGCGAACTCATCATTGAATAAAATTGAGTGTAAATTTCAAGAGTAGCTAGTCCCGAACAATAACGACGCTCGAGTCGAGAGCTTCCCAAATTTACACCGTCGTGAGGTAAAGTTTTCCAATCGCGCTTTCTAATGTTTGTATTATTTATATAATAATTGTCAATGACGGTGAATTGTTGAATGTTAGGTTTAATATTGTGTGACAATTATAAGCTACTATAGGATATCGAAAATTGCATGTATATGAAGAAGGCTGCATAATAATAGAAAACGTTAACTTTGTTCTTTTCTTGATATATTCATTTGCATCACCCTGTTAAATTTTTCAAGCGCTCCTTTATAAAAGAGAAATACGTTTCTGATATAACCGCCCAGTCATCATTAGCTTTTCCATACGAGGGAAAATCAAAATTGATTAACACGACTGTCTGGGTCTTCTAATTAATTAACACGACTGAGGACTGAGGTCAAAGTGGCGATCATGAGTTATTTCTGTTAAAGAAGGAAATGATTTGGTTTAGAGTGGATATTGAGTTTTGGTAACATGGCAAATCAGCACTCCTTCCCACACTAGGAAGGATTATCATATGTTTATTTATTTATTTAATTTAACACCTTACAACCGACTTCAAAAAAAGGAGAAGCTTCTCAATTCGACGGTATTTTTTGTGTGTTGGCTCAGAATTTTTTTCCTTCCTCATTTAATAATATAATATAATGAAATAAAAGGTCCTTTTTTATTTAAAAGATGGTGCTTTTAATGTGATGCCATATAAATTTGATCAAGATCTGACCGGTAGTTTTTTAAGTTATCCTTAAAAATGGTTATTTAATTGACTTCGACTAAATTTATTATTTTCGATGTACAAATAGCGAACTTAATGCCATGTGGCATTTTATACCCGGTTTGCTGGTTAGGCAATTTAGAGTTGAAAATACGTTTAGCTGTGGACTTATAATAGGCTTAAATTGCTTACTTTCAATTATATTTTATATTTACTGAATCATATTTCTCTGCTTTTTCCCACTCTTTGCCCATAGCGTTTAAGTGGAAATTTAAAATTAACCCACGAATGAATTATCTAAAAAGCAAAGTTAAAGTTTGCAACTTTAGAAACGGCAAGGCTTTTGTTTATTTTATAAATTCCCTCCGGATTTATAGCATTGCTTTATTTTGTTCGTCAAGCTTAATTACGATCGAATCAGCCATTTCGGAGATTTGCTCGAGCAGACAAAAGCTTTTAAAATAATTCAAATTACCCCCCTTAATTCAATACCAGACAGTTATTTCGATGTCATAGACAGACACTTCAATTTTGTTACTATATATAGACATTATTTTAAATAATTAGTCTATTCATTCGGACATTGTTTAACGTTAAGCTGAAGTTGTGGTGGTAGCTTAGCCTTTACGATCATAACCAGTCAATTCACGCTCATTTTGCAATGGTTTACTTTTTATTTATTTATATTTTATTTTATTAATATCGAAAGTTTAGAAATTTAATGGCTGCTTCGAAGATCTCAATCTTATTAAATTTGATATTTTCCCTTTATGTTTGTAAACTTTTTCACACAAGTTTGTGTGAATAGAATTAAACAGTTTGTAATAATTGCATTAAAATTTTACCTAAGCGTGTATATAAGGTAAGTTTTGAACCCCAAAGTCCCTGTGCTCAACCACTTTCGGCAATGGGTTTATGCCCGCACTATTAAAATTTCAGTTATTGATATGCTGCATAAGCAGAACATTCTCCTTTTCAAGGGGATCTCTGACTTGCTTGAAGTTAATATTGAATAAGAAAAACCGGGTATCATACATAATAAAATGGGTATCCCACATATAACAAATATATCTAACAAATGAAATGATGACTCATTGATAGATCTAATCTTTGCTGCTTCTCCTGATCGTGTGATGATGCACGGATATTTACCTGGTTTGGGCATCTCACGTCATGACTTAATTTATGCTTCGTATAAGCTTAAACCTCCTAAATATTCCCCTTCTGTACTGCATCTGCGTAGTTTTTCTAAAATAGATTTTGATAAGCTAAGGAATGACGCTGTTAATCTTGATGTAGCCTCATTTGTTGCATCACTTGCTGTTGATGATAAAGTCTCTATTCTTAACCATAATATTCTCAGCCAATATGATGCTCATCTTCCAGTTCAGAAGGTTAGATTGAAGCGTCTTCTTGCCATATGCATGAAAGAGGGCGTATGGTTGGTAATGTCTAGACGAAATTAAGTTTTTCTTGGTTTCAAGGCTGAAAGACAATAGGTTGTCTTTTAAATCAGCCAGGAATAGGTGCAATCAAATGGTACGAGCATCTAAATGCCAATATTTTCATAATTGTATTAATAACTTTTCTGTCGCCGAAGTGAGGAAATGTCTTAAATCTTTTCATCTTTGCAGCTACATTGGATTGTGGTTCTTCTCTATCACTTGATGACATCAACCATCATATGCACTGGACTACTGCAAAAGCAATGGACCCTACAATTCATTCCAAAACTGCGGATTCCATTGCTTCTGTGCAAATTCCTAACATAACTACAGTTGAAGACGGTAGTTTATGATGAGATTAGTAGTCACATTTAGACATATTGTTTATTTTAGAGAACATTATTCCGGCAATTTACCATGTTTAAATTTTCCCTTCATTCAGGTCAGTACCATAATCTTTGGAAAAGGGCTTTTATAAAGCTAAAAGCCTTAAAGTTCCTACTCCCATTCTTCTCAATAATTTTCGCCCTATCTACTTTTATTTCTATAAATAACATATACATACATACATACATAAACACTCACGCCTGTCACCCAGAGGGGTAGGCAGAGACTACAGACTTCCATTTAGCACGATCCTGACATACCTTTCTCGCCTCTTCCACATTCATATACCTACGCATACATGCTCGTCGGTTAAGGGTACTCTTAATTTGGCCCATTTTTAGTATATCGCCAATTTGGTCGACAAACTTCCGCCTAGGACCAGGACTTCTATATATAACCTACTGAGTATATATCAATCTGGGTTTCGCTCTGTACCGCTACTACTTTAATTAGCGTCACAGATGATATTAGATATTGCATGGAAGGAAAAAATAACAATACTGGTACTAGTCGATATTTCAATTGATTTCAACACAGTCGACCATGAAATCCTTCTGTCTCATCCAAAATTTACATTGGAATGGTAGTAGTAGTAGTAGTAGTATATACTTTATTGTACACCACACATATACAACGAATAAATACATTACAGAGGAAGTATTTATTCGTTGTATATGTGTGTTTTGTGGTTTGCATCTTATCTTCGTTGTCGACAGCAGTCAGTGTGTGTAGGGCAAATGACCTCAGTTTGGGCTGATGTGGAAGTTGGTGTGCCGCAAGTAGGTATTCTTTCTCCTATATTTTTTTTCAATTTTGTAAATTTTATTACCTCCATCTTCGATTGATAATACCATATGTATGCCGATGAACTCCAGCTATACGTGCAAGCCAAAACTGGGAACTTCCATAACGGAATTAATTAATTTCAGAATATTAATTGTTCTTCTTTCATATTTTAAATGACTCATTTTGACTTCCTATCTTAAGAGCAAATTTCTTTCTCTCCTCATATCATCATGGGGTTCTACGTTCTTCTTATAACAATAAACTATGTATTCCAGTTCACTTCACCGAGTTCTATATTAACTCCTTTACAGTTCAGGCTACACGCCTTTCGAACTTCTTGCCCGATGACATCAGAAAATCTCTCAATTAATTTGCTTTAAAATGTTAGTGCGTTAATCATCCATTAAAGACTACACTATATTACAAATTAGGTAGAAGATTCAAACATGAATAGATTGTAATGATGATAATTTCATATTTTAAATGACTCATTTCGACTTCCTATCTTAAGAGCAAATTTCTTTCTCTCCTCATATCATCATGGGGTTCTACGTTCTTCTTATAACAATAAACTATGTATTCCAGTTCACTTCACCGAGTTCTATATTAACTCCTTTACAGTTCAGGCTACACGCCTTTCGAACTTCTTGCCCGATGACATCAGAAAATCTCTCAATTAATTTGCTTTAAAATGTTAGTGCGTTAATCATCCATTAAAGACTACACTATATTACAAATTAGGTAGAAGATTCAAACATGAATAGATTGTAATGATGATAATGAAACGAATATTATTACATGAGGGATTCAAACCAGCGGCCCTCAGCGCTGTTATAAACAGTGATTTATGTTATAGACAAACTGACAATTGTTATTTTTATTCTTAGACTTTTATTTAAGAGAGCCCATTATAACCTTAAATTATACTAATCCATTTTCAATCATCATCAATTTCGCTGTTAAAAGCTAAAATGTTTTTTTTTTAAATACTAGCAATGATATTAAAAGTTGCTAATAATTCCATTAACCACTCCTGTTAAGCTTAAAATTCGTGTGTTACAACTATACCACATCAATTATAGTCATGTAACACTCAACACTTCACAGTAATTCACTGATTCACACACTCACATGTAAATTTAATAGTTTCACTACCAGTCCACTCCCGCCCGCGGCTCTCGTGATATTGATGCGGTGCGCACAAAACAGTGGATATTTATATTCATGTTTTCACTGGCAATACAAATGATAGCCTCCTTCATTCCGATCTATATACCTTTTTTTTATTACACTTAGAATGGTGGATTCAAATCCACAGCTTTTTTGATTTCGCGATTCACATCGTTGGGTTATTTTTGCTTACAAAAATGTTACGTAATAATTGTTCTAAAAACAAAAATGTTCTCAAAATTGAATCAATAATTGATTGATTCAATTTCGAGAAAGAGGACTATCAGCAATTATTCGCTGGTTCCATTCCCATTAGTTCAATGAGAAAATGCGACAGTATCGCATGTTATGTTTACGGAGGCGAAGCGGATTTGCGATTCTCGATGGGCAAATATTTGGCCGACGATTCAATTGGAAGGCGTTCGTTTAACTTTTTTTCAATCACAAATAAAACTGTTAAAAGGTTTTTAATTTTATTTCTCCGTCCCGGTTTTTCCTGAAGCTATTAATGTGGCGTTATATAGATTTAAGATAAACAAAGAGCATTTGTTTTATAATTATTTTATATTATAATTTTTTAAATTAACAAAATGAGTTTTTTGGTGTTGATCTTTGTTGTTGTTCGTAATATTTCTGGACAGAGAGACAAAAATTCAATAAATCTATATTTTTGTCTTAATAGCATCCAATTAACCACGGGGGTGTTTTAAATAAACCAGTTATTTCAATATTACATAAAGAAGATTTTTTACATAAACACTCACGCCTGTCACCCAGAGGTGTAGACAGAGACTACGGACTTCCATTTGGCACGATCACTCACATACCTCTTTCGCCTCCTTTACATCTATATACCTACGCATACATGATCTTAATATTAACCCTATGATTTCGAGAATTTTTGTATTATCATGATTACATAAACACACACGCCTGTCACCCAGAGGGGTAGGCAGAGACTACTACTAGTAGTCTAGTAATTTTTTATTTTAGTTTATGTCAGTTTTTGGAGCCCTTTGTTATAGAATGCAATAAATATTAAAAATAATAGCAATAAGTATTAAATAATATACGTGGTAGAGCCATGCTTCAGTTATAGTAGAAGTATAGTTGTAGCACGAATGGCTCTGCTCGACCGGGGAAGGACCACGCTCTCACAGAATACCAGCGTAAAATAGTAACTTAATGCTGTGCTGTGTTTTGTATGGTGAGTGTAGAGAACTGGAGACCCTTTTTACTGGAAACGGGGCATTCCATCTTAGTCCTCATGGGTGACAATGCATCTGCATTATGATTCGTAATCGAGGATAGATGTAGATGTCTATGGGTCACAGCAACCGCTTACCATCAGGTGGACTGTGTGCTCGTTTGTCACCTGTGTGTACTATAAAAAAGTGTAGCATAACATTGTAAAATATTGCATTTTTATGATTTGAATATTCGAGCAAAAGGGCTTAGTACGTAAAATTATGGAAAGTGACTACTGTAGCATCTGCAACTACTCAAGTAACTTACTAGGGAAGAAGATTATCTTTAGATTCTCTCTATATCGTGGAAGCCGAAAAACAGCAGTGCGAGCTTTGCTATTTAGCAACAGAAAGAAGTAAGATTTTGGGACCTACATTGACGAAAACCACCTGAAAGCGACTGCTCACCCTCTTACTAATAGTACTTTAGGTTTAGTAAGATATCGGTGTAATAAAATTTTTATCATTCATGAAATAAATAAATTAGGTATAAAAATATTAATTATATGATTTAATTTAAAAGACACATCAGTACTTAACGGGTAGTCGAACCCAAAATTCATGTACAAATTTAATAACTTACCTATAAATCTATTACTACGTAACATTTTTTTTATTTAAATTTTATAAAAAAACCGTCATATTTTATTGACCCAGCAACCTAATAAACGTCAATAGGTGGAAATGCCGAACTGTGAAAACTTTATAAAACATTTTTCCAACAAAAAATATAGTGGGACTTTAGTGTCACATTGGAGTAATGAAATAAAACCAGACTTTTTCATAAATGGGATTAACGTACTTTGTCGTAGTGTACGTGCTCTGTGGCACATTCGGTTCTAATTGTATTAATGTTTAACTTTTTCATATTAATCATTTTTTCATCTTTATCCTTCACACCTGGACACTATCCTTTCCTATGTAAGGACGATTCTGTCACGATACTTACTTTATGCCTAGCGTAAATGAGATGTTTATAAATATATATAAATAAATTGTAGTGGAAACGGGGAGGACATCTAGCTAGAATAGAGGATGCTCGATGGACGCGTCGAGTCGTGGTATATGAATTGTGTTGATGATGATAAAGTACTGATTTTAACATCACAATATTTCTAAATCTGGAAGCAAAAAAATTGACCAATCAAAAAAGCGCCAACTGTTGCAAGCGCCTGCAACGTAAGTGCTTTTTCCATGGTTTTATTTTTATATGAGAGGGGCTCACGTGATGGTAAGGATAGAATCTCGAGTTCTGTCACGATTTGTGATGGTGAAATTGAATTAGTTCGAACAGTTCCTCTGAGCACTTTCCATAATAACTACAATAGAATACGCAAACGCAACATCTCTTCGGAGCGTCAGTGAGCCAAACCAATCAGAAAGTGCTCGGTCGCCAACGATTCGAACCACTCTACGCTGGATGCTATCAAATGGAAGAAGCTGGCAGTAGGGTACACCGGCCCAGAGATGGGAACAATATTTCATGTAAAGCCTAACCTGCGACTTCTAAAGTTGCAAATGGTATGCTGGCATGAAATACTATCCCGCTCTACTGCACGTTTATCAATATGTTGGTTGTTGTTGCAGTTAGTGGTGGCAGTCACCATCGGAAAGTCACGAACATACGACTCAAAAATAACCTGCTTAATTTAATAATAAGCTTCTTATCTTAATTGCCTTGTTATATAAAAAAATGGAACTTTGTCTAATTGTGTCAATCCTTTAAGTACAATTGGAGAAGACGGATCACTTCAAAGTTAACATTTGTTAAATAAATTAAAAAAAGAAGTAATCCTAAAGGCTATAATAGCCTTTTATTGCGTAATATAAACTGTATTTCAAATATACAGCTCATCCAAGCGCATTACCAACTCGGTCAGATCAACCACTACAAAATTTTCTCCCCCATAAGCCGAAATGTAACAATGAAAGGTAACACAAGTTAATAGTTTATCTTTTATTGTTATGAATAGGGTATAAAAATTCTTCCTCTATATTTCGTGTTGTGATTACAAATATCAAAAATTTTTAAAGAAATCAATATGAATTAATGTATGTATTCTCTGTAATATTGTTTACCACCACTATGACTTATGTTAGTTATTTAATGTGTTCTTAATAGTTATAGCCTTGAAGAGGATATAAACAAAACTTCACTCGTAAAACATAATGGCCCTGTATTTGATTTCGGTCTCGACGACGATTTCCAATCACCATTGATAGCTAACAATTTTTTCGGATATATTTTATCTTAATGATGTATGACGCTTACCTAGCCTACCACGACACCAATATTAGATACTGTGGTAGTTTTTTTATCATAAAACACTACAACTTTTTAGTACGTGTGGAAATACTCAATCAAGAATCAATCAAGAAAAAGACTTCTAACGCCTGCAATCACACAGTTGTAATCCTCGCATTTTGTTTGGTTGCCACTGCATCGAAGTTTGGCTAGATGTCTGACACACTCGTCCAGAAGTTCAGACTCGGAAATCGTCTAGAAGTATTTTATTAGTGGTTCTATCGTCAGATATTATGATCAGTATTCATTATAGATTAGAACTAATTAATAAAGTAATCTGTAAACCTAGGGAATTTGATAAGGCGCGCTTACATCAAAATTAATTTTTGTTGAGCGCTTTATTCGGCAGAAAAGTTTTGGTTGACAAAGATTATTGCTTGGTAGAAGGTAGGTGAACGTGTAGACACATAATTCTATTTTTTTTTTTCATATTAAACGTATGCTCTTCGATTACTATAAGTTTTGTAACCAGCATCAGAGAAATTTGCGCTACAATGCTTTTTTGCTAACGCTTTACAGTTTAAAGTCAAAGTCCATGTAAGTAAACCTACGCTACCTATTCAGTGTTTAAATATGTGTTTTGCATGTCTGCGTTAAGTTGTGTTTTTTTTTTGAAATAACATGCATAAAACAATTAATTCATGATTATTATAAGCGCAATACAAAACATTTTTCATTAGCATTTTATTATTAAAATACGCATTGAAAAATGTATTTAAAGTATCATTATCATTCATTAGTGTTTCCTCTAAATATATATATTTTTCACGAATTAATGCGACTTAAAAATAACATACCGAATTTAATGAGAGCGGGTAGTGCGACTGTGCGACTGCTAAGACAGTATTGCCCCTCTGCCACGAGCGAGAAATGTGCAATTCGCTCAATGAAAAATTTAAAGAATTGACAAGAGTTCTCGTACGGTCAAAGCAGTCATGAAGCACAACACAAAAAAACACTGAATTCGTGACGCAAAAACGCTTATTATTATAGGTTTTTTTAGGTAGAATCTTATAATTACCCCCTGACAGTTATCCAAATGATGTAACAGAAAGATAGCAATTTTAGAATAGTTTCATAATCATCATCATCATCATTAGTAGTGATAGTTATGATAACTGATATTATTGCAAAAGTTATGGAAATAATCATGTTAAAGTGACGTTAAATCTCATCCTGTCATAAAAGTGAAATATTGCAGTTTTACAAAGTCGTTAATTGTCGTGTTTACACAGTGTTAGCTAGCTGCGATCCATCACAATAGCACAAGCAATTTTCGACAGTATAGCATTCGCGCAAAGTCTTTTGTTGCGTACCATTTCCACTAATAGCATAACGTAATAACGCGACAAAAGAAAGTAGGAATAACAATGACATCGTTATCGCTAATAAGTCATCGTTAGCATAAAATGGACTTCTTTCATCGCCTGTGTTAATGGCGAAACAGACTTTTTGGGACAAAATAACGCTAATACACTTCTTTTTACTGTTGTATTTCTATACTCAGACACTTAACTCAATTACCCATTTACGATTTGAGCATAGATGATTATTAATTTCTTTACTTTCTTTCGTTTTTTAATGGAAAAGAATTTATTATGGTCATTATTATCTTTTACTTATATTTTCTTTCGAAAAACGTTACCTTCACACTAGGATTTTCTTCTGCATTGTGGTGGCAGTTTACATACATAAATTGCTCAAAGACAAAAATTCAGACCAGAAACAATTACTTGCTCCGTGCCCGCGGCCCTCAGTGCGGTAACTTATTTCTAAAGTAATGTGCCATGAAGACTCTATACGAGGTAACGTTGAATGTGAATACTCAACATCCGTTTTTTATAGAATAAGGGTGACAAATGAGCACACAGTCCACCTGATGGTAATTGGATGCTGTGGCCCATAGATATCTACATTTATTCTCAATTAAGAATCAAAACTCAGATGCGTTGTTACCCCGGGTACTAAGATGTAATGTCTCGTTTCCAGAAATAAAAGGTCTCCGGATCTCTACACACACCATACCAAACACAGTAGTTTTAAGCTGCTATTTTACGCTGATATTCTGTGAAAGCGTGGTCCTTCCCCAGTCGAGCCAACCTATTCGTATTACAAAAATAATATCATTGCAGCGTGGCTCTACCACGTTTATTCGTCTCTTAATCGTCAAAAAATTTAAACACTGACATTAGAAACTATTCATCTACAAAATGAATTACTTTGAACCTTGCATTGTGGATGGGTGATTATAATTATAATACACTACCGTAGTATATCCATCGATCCATTCAATGCAGCCTCTAAAAGTCAATTTCTAAAGATATTACCCTCCATAGATAGCCCCAAGGAGAAATTTTCCAATAATTTCCACAGGACTCGGGCTGGAAACCGCAGTTTTTATTATTTTTAGTTGTTATCAGGAAGATACTGCTTCCCATTAATTACAGTTTCATTCCGATGCCTCTTACGACACCTACGGGACCATATGGGATAGTGGATATTCTTGTACAGCCATAACACGGTAAAACTGCACATATTCGTAATATAGCTTAAAGCTACACCATCTTCATATAGCTATGAAAATCCATTACTATTCATCGTGCTTTCACATTGTAAGGAGCACTTGTCATAAACGCCACGCTTGGCAGATGGCGATCTCAGTACCAGACGTCTCGCACCTTTGGCGCTGCTTTCTATCAAAGGTTTCGGTATTTTACATCTGCCTTAAACGTAATTATAATGTTATCTGTCAGAAAATATAACACCTTTTTTCATATTTCTTATAATGTCGTCTTATGGAATTCATGGAACTACATTGAGTGATGAATTCTCTTGCGCTGCCACCTCAGGGCAACGCATACAAAAGAACACTCACATAAACAAACTATACCATCTCTAATGATACAGCTAGACTATCCTCCAAAATTTGTTAAATTGTCTGAATAATTGTAGTTTTTATGAACTCTAGAGGTAATTTAAGCACTCTGTGTCTAAAGCTATAGGCATAAGTTCTACTCTATTTCTGAACAACCCTAGTTTGGTACAGCCAGTGTCAATTAAGTGAGGGATAAAATAATTTGAAGATATGTGAAAACCGTCAACACGCACTAAAGTCCGTTCGTGTTAAGGAAATAGTGAGTCATCAGTGCAACTACAGGGTAAAGGTGTATTTACAGTGGTGTAAAAATTCTCTTTTTTTCAATCATTTAATTAAGTTTAATGTAAAACAAATTTTCTTAAAAATACTTAAATCACTTATCAGTATCGCTAGATTCTCCAGTTACATTAATTATGAAAGAATTTTATTCTGCAAGTTCCATGATATCATCCAAATTCCACATGGTATTTTCTTCGCGTATCACGTGGTCGCAGCACTTCTTCCAACGATTATCGTATATTAATGCTATTGCGTCATCTAATAATTTTTTATGACACTCATTTTGAACGTGGAGTTATTGGTACCAACAAATTTTTATAAAGCTTAAAGTACTTATAAATATTGTAAATTACGCGTCTCTCTCCGGTATGGATTATTGATCCACTTTTATTATTTCGAATAGGTGAAGTATTCATTTTCAAAATTTAATGTTGAACTAGTAAGACGCAAAATACCCAACCGTTTTGTTCGAAGGCCTGACTTCAACTGGTCACTGTGAACTCGACTTTCTAATTATTTGCATTTTAATTGGCTGGGGGTCGTGGCCAGGCCGGCGAACAACGATGACTCACTATTTTCTTTTTGCGAATGGACTATAGAGTAGTGCAGTTCTCTAACTGCTCCAAACCCTTCTCGGAATCAAAAGGTCTGTGCCCAGCAGTGCGATATAAATAGGCGGTAACTTTTAAGAAACATTACTGTATACATTGAAAACCTTTGTAAGATTTTAAGTAAGTTAAAGAAAGTATTTATTGACATAAAGAATTATATCAAAATATTCAACATATTTTTTACGTGGTAGAGCCATGCTGCAGTTATATTAGTAGTATAGTTGTAGCACGAATGGGTCGGCTCGACCGGGGAAGGACCACGCTCTCACAGAATACCAGCGTGAAATAGTAGCTTAATGCTGCTGTATTTCGTATGGTGAGTGTAGAGAACCGGAGACCCTTTTTACTGGAAATGAGGCATTCCATCTCAGTCCTCACGGGTGACAACGCATCTGCATTTTGATTTGTAATGGAAGATAGATGTAGATGTCTATGGGCCGCAGCAACCACATACCATCAGGTGGATTGTGTGCTCGTTTGTCAGCCTATTCTATAAAAAAAAAAAAAACATCATAAAAATATTAAAACACAACTGGGTACAAGCAAATGTTATTTACAGAATGATTTATTTCATTTTATATCGTTCGCCACGTAATAAAAGTCAGCTCAAGTAAGTTCAAGCACCTATTTTAAAAAATGTTGTGAACGCTTCTCTAAGTGAAAAAGTCTTTAAAAGAAAAGCGTTCACGGGGAAGTATAATGAATTGGATGAAGATTTAAAATTTATTGCACGGGCAGATTTAAAACATTATAATTAATTGTAGAATTTATAATTAATCAAAACCAATAAAGAATTGTAGGCTATTATAAGTAAAAAATATTTTTAAAAAGAAATAACTCAAAAAGGTTTTATTTGAGAACGTGCATTGATGTTTCTTTTTCTGTGTTTCGTATGATAAGTGTACCAAAAACCCTTGGTACTAGCTATAGCTATAGCCATACATCCCCATATAAATTATTCTGTATAGTAATAAAATCCTAAAGTAAATTCATTCAATTCGAATTACTAAAGCACCGAGTAGTAATGACCCGAACTTGATATTTTTTGTATACTAACAGCAGGGCCATAAATTAGATCAGCAAGGAAAACTTCACAACATGTTCAATTTCCCTGTTAGAAACAAAGTGGTTTAATTTGTCATTGATTTTGTTTTTACAGTTAAAATTAGATTGAGGATTTTTTCCGCAAGTATTTCGAGACATCCATTATTAAGGTTAAATTAAATTTCGCCTTAAATTAAATTGGAGTTTCACTTACATTTATTTATTCATTCATGAAAATCTAGCAAAAATATTATGTTAAAATTGGCCTCTCCCATAGCATACTTCATAAGAAGAACCTTTGCTAAACTTACCACGCCTTTTTTAGCAAAAATAACAAAAATTGCGGATTGGCAATATTCGTTATTTTCGCTGTTATTAGGAAAATACTGCTACTCATCTCCTGTTTCCATTACCCTCTTTTTTTCTTACGACACCCGCGGGTTGTGGGGTAGTGGATTCTCTTACACCGCCACAAAAAAGCATACAGTATGGAAAATTGTATTACATTAAACGATTTAACAACTATAAATCCAACATAACGAGAGGGCACAAGTAGTATTTAAGGCATAAGTTCCATTTATTCATAGAGGAAAGCAGTGGCTAAAGAAAATTTATGAGCCCATCTCTGTGTACTTAGACCCACACTGAGAGGCAAGCCGGGGATTAAATAATGGACTCAGGCTCCATCTTGGTTTTATAATGAAAGGGCCGGCCGGCCGTAAATTAAATAATTTTGTTTGTTATGGCTATTTGGTGTAGCACGTTGTGATAATAATGTTCCGAATTATTCCGTTATAGCTAATCAAAGTCCTCTGCTGAACATAGACCTGCTCCGTTGATTGCCTCATAATATATATTAAAGATATTAAACGTAGTTGCCAAGTTAGGCAGACAGACTTGGAACTGCAATCTTTTAACTTCTCGTTTTGAAAACTAATAAATTTCAATAGTTAAAGTTAGAGTTTTAAAGAATGTGAGTCTGCATCAGATCTCCATAGTTTGAGGCCTTAGGAAGCTGTCCCGACTATTTCCGGTTCTACATACAACCGCAAGCGCGAGCACACGCGTTTGTGTGTGTGTGTGTGTGTGTGTGTGTGTGTGTGTGTGTGTGTGTGTGTGTGTGAAGATTTGTTGTGTGTGTAGATTTCTAAGTTAAATAATATATAAAATAATAATTAAAAAAGCTGAAGGTACTCCGGGTTAACTTTGACATTGGGACGTCAGTCATCTCAGTCCTCCGTGACCATGGGTGCTGAAAAGCACCCGAAACGTCGGGTATTAAAAATAAAATAAATAAAACGCGAAAAAATCCGTAAAAGTAGTTTTAATCACTGAACATTAAATATTTGTTTTATATTTATTTTCTTAGACATACAGATTTACATGCATCTTATGTATCGCCGAGCACGTGGTTAAAACTGCAAAAAAAACAAAGCTAATATAATAGCAATAATTTACAAAGGCAGTTTACGAACTAGTTAACCGGTTCTACCCTAGGGGGTCAAAGGTACTCGAACAATACCTACATCAATCACCCGTAGTTTGCACCGCACCGTACAATGCAGGGTTGTCAAAACCTCGAGAATTACACGTTTAGCACGCCAACACATCGGCTTTATCTTGTTTACTCAGTCGGTAGCGACCCTCGTGTCGACATATTTGATTACAATTGAAATTCGCTGTTCGCTTTGTTGATGTAACTGAGGTACACCAGTCATGATTACTGTACGGAAAATTATTCTTTGTCTTGTTTTTAATTAATACAAATTGTTTATGAAATATTATTTTGTTTTAATTTAAACATTTCGTAATTACTAATGGATTTAATTTGGTAGGGTGATTAGGTTGCCCTTTAAAATCCAGAGCGAAGGAACACGAAATGGTGGGGCCATAGGTTCCTCGGTAGAATCCGGAACGACGACCATGAGAAGAGAGGTTATTGCCGGCTAATCTAACAAACTAAATCATTCATTATAAATTTTGGTAAAAAAGAATTAGTTGTAAACGTGTTCAAAATTCAATTTTTAATTGTTTTAATCATTGGACTGATTTTTAGTACATGCTTTAGAAATTAAAAAGAAGAAGATTAAAAACAATATCCTTGATAGTTTTGTTTTTGTAAAAAAAAATAGAAACAAAATGCCATATATGTATTAAAAAATTAAACATAACTTGTCGAATTATAAGTATTTCCTCAAACAAAACAAGAATGAAATTAAGAACGCCACAATAAAATTTATTTACAAAATCTCCTAGAATAGCAGTTAATGAAAAAGTGGATTGGATCGATAAAAATAAAAATAGCAGCCTTGGTTAAATAAATATAAATATTAATTAAGTTTATCAAAACGGCTTTTATTACTAAAAAAACTGTACATTGTTAAAATAGCCAGCGTGATTCGGTGATTTTTATTCCATATTTTAAAAAGCGTGCGTGATAGATAAAGGCTTTCATTGTTATACTAATGCATACGAATTTTGTTAACATTCTCTTGGGCAAAGTAGTCTATAGAATTTCCATTACCGTATTTCACAATGGCCAAAGCAGAGATTTTCTTAACCTGAGTGCGTTTTTAAAATGGAACAATTACCAAAATCATCAGTTCACTCCATGTTTCATACAGTATGACCTGTAGTGTCCTCCGGATCGAAGTTTGGTCACGGCGGTTAGTCTCGCAGAAGACGGCACGAGTGTGTGTCTTCTGCGAGACTAGCCGCCGTCAAATACAGTTGCACTCTCCTTTCTCTCTCTCTCTCACAGTTAGATGAGATGGCTATCTCACATGACTGGAGAAAGATCGGGTAAATAACTAAAGGCTTTACGAATTATCTGTGGTACGGGGGTTGAAACACCGCAACTCCCTCACTCCGGGCTGCTACTGAGAATTCTTAAGAGAAAAACCCAATAACTGGTTTTGACTAGACCCAGAAACCGAACCCGGTACCTCATGATCAGCAATAACGTTTACGACCACAAAACCAACGAGGCAGTCAAATTCAAAAGATAGATTATATTATAGTTTTCTGGGTGCTTGTCAATTAATGGAACGGAACAGAAGACAGATCACAATAGTACAGTGTGCGGTTACGAATTACCTTTATCATTGCGCTATCAGTCTGCTAAGTGTGATGATCATACGAGTAGCAAACTCTTCAGCTAGGGATATACTTATGCCTAACAGATTAGATAGTAGAAAATTATGTAATACAATCATGGTAATCCTTCAAGTGAGATAAATTATTTCTATGGTTATACGTTAAGCGTATGGATGTATATGGAAACGTGATACAGTATAATGTAGTGTGTCAATACGATTAAATAAATCAGAGAAGTAAATTTCTCTCAGACAGTTGTGATCGCCACTTAGCAGGCAGATCGGCGATAATTCTACTAGTAAATTTTCGTTACAGGCTATTCTTAACCACCGATCCGGCATTTTTAGGACGTAAAAACCTTTTGTGCTTACTTACTTGGTAAAGTAGGAGTCACCCGAGTCAATTGAAATTCTTTAAAATTTTAAAATAGTTGTTACATTATCTAGGTGGTTAGGTTTCCTTCTCCCTGTATTATGTCCAGTCTGCTTAGCCTTACTTGACTGGGAAAAAATAACCTGAGACAAAAAGTATGCAGTTGCAAAAGAACGTCAGCAAGACTAAATGGGCTGTAGGATTCTCTAACGCTGCCATCACATGGTGACTATCTAATTATTGATCACCACGAAATAAGAATAAGTAAGATTTTTCACTAATCCATATCGTCCCATGGGTGACGTAGGAGAAAAGAAACCAGATTATAGTTAGTAGCATCTTCCTAATAAAATCTAAAAAATATTGCAGTTGCCCAATCCGTCTGTTTGTTAGTATTGGAATTTAATATTTATATTCATTTATTGATAAATTATAAGCTTACAGTATATATAACCTGTATATATAACCTTACAGTATATATACGCTAAGGTTATATATATATATATATATATATATATATATATATATATATATATATATATATATATATATATATATATATATATATATATATATAAAATACACAATAAAAAAATTAAATATTACCATACACAACATAAATTACAGCCACAACAGTATAATGAGATCTTTTTACTTTATCATAAATTAAACTTAAGTAAGATTTTTCACTAATCCATATCGTCCCATGTGTGACGTAGGAGAAAAGAAACCAGATTATAGTTAGGAGCATCTTCCTAATAAAATCTAAAAAATATTGCAGTTGCCAATCCGTCTGTTTGTTAGTATTGGAATTTAATACTTATATTCATTTATTGATAAATTATAAGCTTACAGTATATATAACCTGTATATATAACCTTACAGTATATATACGCTAAGGTTATATATATATATATATATATATATATATATATATATATATATATATATATATATATATATAAAAATACACAATAAAAAAATTAAATATTACCATACACAACATAAATTACAGCCACAACAGTATAATGAGATCTTTTTACTTTATCATAAATTAAACTTAAGTAAGATTTTTCACTAATCCATATCGTCCCATGTGTGACGTAGGAGAAAAGAAACCAGATTATATTTAGGAGCATCTTCCTAATAAAATCTAAAAAATATTGCAGTTGCCAATCCGTCTGTTTGTTAGTATTGGAATTTAATATTTATATTCATTTATTTATACAACATATATATATATATATATATATATATATATATATATATATATATATATATATATATATATATATATATATATATATATATATGAAATACACAATAAAAAAAAATTAAATATTACCATACACAACATAAATTACAGCCACAACAGTATAATGAGACCTTTTTACTTTATCGTAAATTAAACTTAAGTAAGATTTTTCACTAATCCATATCGTCCCATGTGTGACGTAGGAAAAAAGAAACCAGATTATAGTTAGGAGCATCTTCCTAATAAAATCTAAAAAATATTGCAGTTGCCAATCCGTCTGTTTGTTAGTATTGGAATTTAATATTTATATTCATTTATTTATACAACATATATATATATATATATATATATATATATATATATATATATATATATATATATATATATATATACTTATACTATTATACTATTTTTCTATCTTACGAAGTTATTTAAGAATATCAACACAGTTTTATAATTGCGCTAGGTTTATCAAAAAATATCTGCGTCGGGATTGGCGCTGTGAAAACAGTTTATTAGTCTAACGGCTCTGGAAGGGGGACTGTTATCCGCGTGTGGGGAGCGCCACGTACGCGGACAGGAGAGGAGTCTACGCTTTCGTCTACCAGCGCCTCGCATATGCTGTAGTGATGATGATGCCGCCTACAATCGGAGACTACCAGATCTTTCTTACTTTTCTCCATAGTTTGCGTGATAACTCTATGAATACATCATGCCAAAATTATTATCTCTCTGTAAGTTTGAAATAATGCTTAAAACTTTAAGTAATTGATACATAGATTAAATAGAAATTGAGTGTAATTCTGCAGAAGAAAATAAACCACTTTCTATCATCCCAATAATTTCTGGTGAAATTTTATTCCCACTTTAATAAGTAAAGCGTCGTTCATAAATTGAGTTGATTCTGTTATATAACTTGGAATGATATACCTCCTTAAATCGTTTGTTTCAAAAGAATGGAAACAGATAATTTAACAAATCGCGCGTGGTATTCGGTCAAGTCCAAGGATTATTCTGAGCCCATTACTCTGATCCGTCGTATTCTTGCGCTAACCACTTTTTAATTCGCCCTTTTCTTTTTCAACCCATTAGAGAGATATCATTGTATATTCTGTATACTAAAAAGGTTTGCTCCGAATTTAAATGATCTAACAATTTCATTTAAATAGATTAGACTTAGAAAAACCTTTCATTTAATCTAATATCATTTTTAAACAAAGCATATAACTATAATTTCCTATTTGCAGTGTATTATTTTCAAATTGCTATTTAGGTAACGCTAAGGTTTTTTAAACTACTAAGAGTACACAATAAAATTATATCGATGCTTTCGATCAATTTAGGTGCCTCGACTTTTCAAAAGCTAACGTAATTTAATTATGTTTTCTTGGAGACCGAGAGAGACCTACATAAAAAATTACAGCCTATATATTTTCCACAGCTGGGCACAGGTATCCCCTCATTTCTGAGAGGGTTTTAGGGCAAGGAATTGTCTGCCACGCTGCCCCAATGCGTGTTGGCGAACTTCATATGTCTTCGAAATGTTTTTTTTTTTCTTATTCCTCGGACATGTAGGTTTCCTCACGATATTTTCCTTCACCGCCGAGCACTTGGTAAATCAGCACTTAAAATTGCAATTAACAGTTTCATTGGTGCCGGCGGAGATCGAACCCGGTTTGCTCGCTTACAGAAATTTACAACGAGCGCTAACCATCTGAGCTACCACGGCTCTGCTAAGTTTAAGATTAAGTAAATACTTTATGATAAGAAACTTAGTGAATATGTTTTATAAAATCTCGTTGATAATTCTGGGAAATTGTGTTATTATATTTTCATATATTATAGTATAAACATTAAAATAATAATTTGAATATTATACTCTATCATATTGAGAGAATATATATTTTAAGTGGTGCCAATATCATGCTTAACATCTTCACAAGCAATTACGTACAAGTATTTCTTCTTTCTTTATTTAAGAACCCATTAAATTCCAATGCTGGGCGTTATTTTTTTTAAAACACTGGGATTTCACAAGGATATATATTCTATAGAACCGAACCAATTATTTCAAGGCCATACAAACACTTTGTTCGTGCGGGATTCCAACCCACAGCCCTGCAGCGCTAAGACCAAGTGCCAATGAGTTACGGAGCCGCCGTACGTGAGGGATACTAGGAGCTTGTCCTTGCCAACCACGCCATCTGTTGCTGGAGTGCCGTCAAGTTTAAGCTAGTCAACGTCCCGACATGCTTACTCATCTGCAGTTAGTCAACTTCCATGTTCTAGACGAAAACGGTATAAAAGTTAGTTACAGACTATATACGTCCTACAGCTGGACACAGGTGTCCTCTCTCGTCTGAGAGGGGTTTGGGGCAAAGAAGGGTTCGCCACGTTAAAACTGTTTTACATCACGATTTATAACCCCTGGGAATAAGGTGATCGTAATCATGCTGTTTCTAAGTGCTTTTATACTTAATTGTATATACTATTATATTTTTAACAAATGTTTTAAAAAATCCTGTCGGATTTCTTTCTGTTTATTCCCAGGACAGAAGTTTTTTTTTGAACTAGTAATAAAGCTTAAATCATTTTCTATAAGTATTCGAGTAATTTATTTTTAATTAAATTTATTCTAACATATCTAAGCATAGTATTTTTCAACATAAGTACCCTCTCCACTTATATTAAATAATGCTGGTTATACCTAACGTTCAATATGTCACACATAACACTAAGGCGCGGCAGCAGGCGAGGGCATACAAATGCCCTATCAACCTTTTCGGTGCCGGTGCGGTCCTGCTTTCACATACGACGCAAATGTGCGTCCCAATTACCCCACGACGGCTAAGGGGCCATAAAACCATAGAGTAAAAACCAACTTCAAATTTCAAGACCCAACGTTGAGTCGAAAGGTTGGAGTCGCGCTACAATGGACTTTAAATTATTCGTTCGGATATTGACGTGGGTTACAACACGCTAAATGGAGACCTTAATGTAGGAAGGATTTTTGACGAAGGTTGTCGTGTGCCAAAGTTTTCGCGAAAGGTTACGTGATACCACGCAGCGAACACGATGCATACGTGTACAAAAAAAGTAATAGTATATTTTATTAATAACGAGCAACCCGCCCCGACTTAGCCTGAGTGAGATCTATTAATGTGGCATCATTTACATTTTTTTTAAATAATCGTCAATAAACATTAATTTTCAAAAATCATCCATTTTATAGTAAAAATCTCCGTTTTTCGATGGAATATAGCTTAGATCACAGAGAGTATCTATCCATTCATGAAGTCTCATCACAAACTGTTCAGATAGGTATTTTGAAGATTAGCCCGGACATACGGACGGACAAAATTTTTACAAGTGATTATTTATTTCGGTTATTTAGGCGGTTATTTACATGCCTAATGTAAATAACCGCCTAAGATTGATAAAAGGTTAAATTTTATTTATATGTATGGATGTTGTATTCGCTTATAAGTTATAACTATATTTATGTAAGTAAATGTAAGGGTCTTTGTAACCTGAAATAAATAAACAATAATAAATAAAAATATCGTGATTAGTGAAGGTCCATATTCAATCTAATTTTATGCCACGTGTCCTGCATAGAAAACAGATGCTGTTTAATGATCGAAAAGCATTTAGTAGCAAATCGGCTCGAAGCTTATAAATTTCAGTGTAGTTTTAATATCAAAATATTATCTATTTTAGAGCACACTGAAACAAATTCAAGGGGTTATATGAAACTGCTTTATGACTTTCAAGTAAAGCATAAATATTTTACAGCCCCGCAAGGTTCCGAGACTTAACTTTAGTGTTGCTTTATAACATGGATTTTCGTATTTGCGGAAACTTCTATCCATGTACAACGAGAACTTTTATCTTTAAAACGCTATTTGAGAGTGGTGTTGTTGTTATATAATAATAATATTGAAAGATCGCATAGTTTAACTTACTCAGTTAAAGGGTTAGCAAACTTTCTAATTAATTGTAGATGTACAATATGCAGTACAGACAATTTTAGTTTATGGATAGTAGGGTACTATCCTTTTATATAAAAATCAATTGCTGTCCATTAGTCTCGCAAAAACTAGGAAATAGCTAGACCGATAATGATAGAATTTTTGTGCAAATTTGAGTAGGTCCATGGATGGTTTAAATTCTAAATTGAGGCCGGTAGGTGGCACTGTTATCGAAATCCGGAATTCACTTGAGCGAAACCGTGGTGAAGCGCTAGTTCTTAATAAAAGGTGAAAACGGCAAACAAACGCAAATACGTGATCTGCAAGCTATCATCACAGAATGTGTTGCTTGAAGACCAATCGTAGTGCATTTTTTTATATAATAGAGTGACAAACGAGCACACAGTCCAACTGATGGTATGTGGTTGCTGTGGCCCATAGACGTCTATATCTATCTTCGATTACGAATCAAAATGCAGATGCGTTGTCACCCGTGAGGACTAAGATGGAATACCTCGTTTCCAGTAAAAAGGGTCTCCGGTTCTCTACAATCACCATACGAAACACAGCAGCATTTAGCTACTATTTTACGCTGGTATTTTGTGAGAGCGTGGTCCTTCCCCGGTCGAGCCGACCCATTCGTGCTACAACTATAATACTAATATAACTGCAGCAAGGCTCTACTACGTATGGAATGATTAAAACATATGGAAGTTTTATTTACCTTCCATATAATGTGTCTTAATATGTATTAACATAATTTCGTTGTAACTGTAGGACGTCAAACGAATTACACGTTTATAAAGTTCGTTAGCTTTGCACATAATCTTATCCTGAAATATCTTTTTCCAACACTTAGGGACCTTCGATAAACAAGCTTATTTCTGTTTAAAAGGCTAGCAACACAATTGCAATTTCCCTGGTGTAGCACTTATTCATGGATAGCGGTAACCATTTTATCATCAGGTGAGCCGCATACTCGATTGCCTCCTCTTCTATGTTCCATGGATGAAACACAACGAAATATAACCAAGGTGTGTATTGAGGTATTAAACTACTTTATCTTAGAAAACTTTTATCCTTATATATATACAAAGTGTACATAAACAAACATAACGAACTAAAACCGTCTATTAACCTCAGGCTAAATGTAAATACAGTGTCCAAGTCACTAGGCCAGTCAGAAACAAACTGGCTATGAAAACAACCAATATGAATTTGCAGCAATTTTTTCACCGTCTGAACTTTCAACATAGGACGACATCCACCACACCGCTACAGCGAAACATAAGAGCCCACGTGAGCTTCAAGTAATACTGGAACTGAATCAGTCTCCAATAAGTAGTATACTATATAATTTAATAAAAAAAATACTTATTGTAGCTTCATATTAAATTTTTCATAAGAAATTTGGCAAGTAGATGTTAAATTTCACTATCCCTGATGTAGATAGTTTATGCAATTCAATGTATATTTGTTACCGTCTATTTTATTTCCTAAAATCCAATGAAAAATGTTGTCCTTGCCACGTATCACCCTTTTTAAACGAAAGAAAAGTTACAGCTTGCGTACGCCCAACAGCTGAGCACAGGTCCATTTGCTTAAGAACCCTCTCCTTTTTAGGGGGGTTGGGTATATGATTAATTTGTGATAGCTGAGAAGTGCAGAGGCCTAGTATTGAGTTGCGAAGCTTTGAGCAGCGGGTAAGAATCTCGGATGGAACAAGTGTTTATATGGCCTACAAATAATTGTTCTTTTATTTTTTATATTTATGCTTGTAAAATTTATGTATGTGAACTGCCTCCTCGATTCAAAACAGTACCTTGTCTTCATTCTTGTATTTCTGTTGCTGGTATAAGATAGAACTGATTTTGCACAAGCATTACGGCAAGAGTTTAGTACCCATTCTACCTCAAATCCTTTTTTTATTTAGTAAACGCAGCCCGCGTACTAGAATTTTATTTCTCCTGTATAGTACGTACATAAATTTTACAAGGACAATATCCAAACCCAGAACAATTATTTGTAGGCCATACAAATACTTGTAACGTGCGGGAACCCGCGGCTCCAAGGGCCGCAACTTATTGCTGTAAGCCACTGCGCACGTCTTTAAAGGGATAATTGATGTAATGTTATATACAACGTAATATGTTGCATGGGTAACTTGTTTTTCCCTATTAAACCCTCCATGAATTATGGGTAATTAGTTGTGATAAGTGAAAACATGTTGTGTGTGTTGTTAGTAAATAAAAATTGATAATTTCAATTATAAGAATATTCTTCTTGTCTTACTTAAAAACTGTTACAGTATAGTTAATCAATGTCACATCTATTACATAAAATTTGCTATTGCGATCAAAGCTCGATTAATCTGCGGTATCAATACTCGAAAATTGCTTATTAGACACAAATAGGAGTTAAGTACATCAGAGCGTTTCCATGAAATATTGTTTTGATCAAAGAAACCATGATCAAATAACAAATCAAAAAAAAGTCATGAATTCTCTGTATGGTTCGAGACAGCCCCATGGCGGAGAGCCTTAGCAATTTTCAGTTTCAGCGCTGAGGGCTACGGATGCGAATCCCGCACAGACCAAGTATTTTGTGTGGCCTAGAATTCATTGCTCCGAGTCTGAATGTCCCTGTGACATTTATGACCATAAACTGCCTCCACGATACAGGAGAAAATCTTATAACGTTGAGACCCCTTTCATCTTTCAATATCAATAAAATTGTACACTTTGCCTGATGATCCATTCATCATCATCTTCACAGACCTTCATAAGTCCACTCCTTAATATAGGTTGTCCCCAAAGACTGCCACAAATAACAGTCCTGAGCCTGCATCCATCATTTTCCTGCATATCTTACCAGGACGTCACTCCATTTAGTGACCTACTCGAGAACCTTTAATATCCATCGGTTGTCGGTTCTTAGAGCTACTTGGCGCGCCTATTGCCATTTCAGTCTACTAATCCGTTCAGCAATGTCGATTACTAAAATAAAGGCTTCTTCGTAGTCAACATATGCAAGGCAAAGTGGTGGATTGTACTCTTCGGTATTCTATACAATTTCCCGAAGGGTATGTATGTGGATGGTACTAAAGCCTTTTTCGTAAAACCGATTTGTGACACCTGAGATTTTGACCGATTTACATTTAAATTTAGACTTCTCCCATTGATTGATCCATAAAAGAGATGTTTGATGTAGCTGCCACGCGTGGCTAGCGAGTTGGCAACCGTAGTTTTTTTTTAAAATAATATATTTGAGATGGAATGAGGAAGGTGCTGCTGCCCAACTCTTGTTTTATTTCTCTTTGTCGGCTCTTACGATACCCACGGGACGCTGAAGGGTAGAACTTACACCGTTTATTTTGTGGACGCTTTTTCTTTGCTGAACGCTGGCGCGTCCTCGTTTTAGACTTATAAGAAAATGTTATTTTTCTAATAAGTTTTTATAAACCCTAGTAATAAATACAAATATATTCAGTGGATAAGTCTTTCTAAATATAGAAATAAATAAATACGAGAACCGGAGAAAGAGAAATGGTTCACTGGTAACAAATTATTCCGTCTTCCTCAGCGGTGACAACGCGACATGCTTTTTTATTCTATAAATTCAAGATTATTTTTTGATAAAAGCTACTTATTTCCATTCTTAATAATTATCATGGCAATACCTAAGGTCTATTTCGCCCCATCTTCATACATTTTTTTTTCGATTTCTACAATCATTTAAATTAATTGCGTATTGAAATTATGAAAACTGCATTACTTAAACTTTACACATTTCGCTTTTTAAGCTGTACAGCTTTTGGGTGACTTTATAATGTTCACAAATCTTTAAATGTTACCTACCGTTTTCTCTTTGTCTATTAAACTCTCTCTCTTTCTCTCTCTCTCTCTCTCTCTCTCTCTCTCTCTCTCTTTCTTTCTTTCTGTTGATATTGTAAACAAATAAAAAAGTCCGTCTGTATATAATTTATTGTGATTGTGCAAAATATTGAAAATCAGAATAATTATTCACTATTCACTCCAGTCTATTTATCATGGATTCATTTCGCAACGCGTAAATGATAAAACAATTGTTATGTTCTTCTTCTTAAACCCGAAACAGTTCATTCATTTTGTTTTAAATGCTAGCAATACTATCAACATTACTAATATTCCTTTTAACCACTCCTGGTTAGCTTAAATTGCTTCTGTTATGAGTGGTTCACGACAATAATCGAATGGTGGATTCGAACCTTTTGAGTCCACGGTCCACACATGTCATTAGGCTACTGTCGCTTTTATTCTATGGTCATTGATTCGTTACAGCCTATTAAAAGCTCACAACATAGGCCTCTTCCATAGATTGTCTCATAGGGAACTATTGACTATGCTCGTAGTAACCACGCTTGGCAGGCGAGTTTTTTACTATTTTGAATAGTTATCGGGAAGATGCTGCTCCCAGCACCTTTGCCACTTTTTAATACATCCACTACATGACACGGGCAGTAGATTATCTTACTCCGCCTCTACATAAAGAGTTCACTGTTGAATAATATATTTTCTCCCTAGTCTAGAGGATAATATTATGTTATCTAGTTAAAACCTTTTTGATTTTTGTATTTCTTGAAATGCAAACGCATTTAATTAATTGTAAAAAATTACATGATTAAAAATTAATACCAAAATTCTATGAACAACGGTGGTTATATTCCAAAATATTTTTTATTTTATAATATTGTCCTATAAAGATTTTCGTTTTTTTATAAAACATAATAGACCATTCATTATATTCAGTTGCAAACACATAAACTACCTTACATAATTTTTTATTGATCCTTTTTTGCAAGCTCCAAATATTAATGTTTAATGACGTTCTCTATCAACCAAATCCGGGATAAATGAAATAAAATAGGTGTTGGCAGGTTACGAAATACTCACAAAATAAAAACAGTTTATAAACTAACATAAACAAAGTGGTTATCTTTCTCATAATTTCCAACGTCACAATTTTTAAATATGTCGTAAATAGACGTGAGCGAGTTTTACTTACCCATATAATTATACTTCTTAGTTCTCACATTCGTTGTAACTTTTTAGTTAATTAAGAACCATGGTTATATTATAAATTAAAATAATTAACATCTTTAAACTAAGCAATTTTAAATCAACCGTTAAAACTGTACACCCACTTTGGTTTGAAATGCTTCAGAAACGCGATTCGTCGGCAGTCGTATTTGGCATTAGCGATAGTAAGAATCGCAGCCAGTTAAGGCGTCGATCCTGTTCAACGCCAGCCTATCGACTGTCACTTCTGAAAGCTTTGAACAACATGTTTCAGAGCCTTCGCCAAGCTGCAGTGATAAGGGCGCATGCGTGGTGCAACTTTTCTCTCATAACTTCTTGTAACAAGTCCACTTACGTTCCTGTTAGTCGAATTTAATTTTTATTTCTATTACGCTATGGTCATTTCGTGTCCATATAACATTTTTAAAGTCATTAAATATCTGCGTGAAGTCGTCAAAGAAAATTCACGAGCACATGTTGGGGTAAGAAGTGTGAAGGTCGAGTTCTCTTCGCGTTTTAATTGAGGAAGCTCTGACGTATCTCTTTTGAAAGGTCTATTCAAATTTTTTGTTTATTTTTTTTTAATTTTCCTTCGGTAACAGACTCGTACTTTTACCAGTGTCAAGTAATAAAAAACTATCTTCCATATTATTAATTTGTTTATAAACTTCTTTATTATATTGATGTGTCACACTGTGAAGTCGATGACGAGAGTATGTCAAGTCTCAAAGTGCATAAACAGTAAAACTATTTGAGTTTTATATCTCGTCGAGTTGTATACTTGGGGAGTGCTTTTAGCCGGGATGGAAGATGTGATTTAGATGTGGATAGGCGTGTCGCTGCCGGAAACAAAGTCAATGGTGCCCTGAATGCATTAGTAAAAAGGCAAGGCGTGGTGAAGAGTGCACGCCTTGCAATACATAACGCAGTGTTGGTACCGACTTTGTTATATGGCAGCGAAACCTGGGTATGCCAGAAGAAGCATAAAAGCAAGTTGAATGCAGTGGAGATGCGATCTCTTCGTAAAATGTGTGACGTTAGCATAGCCGACCGAAAGCGAAACGAAGAGATTCGCAATATGGCAGGATTGAAAGATGACCTTATCACAAAAATTGATAGGGACGTACTCCAATGGTTTGGGCACGTTGAACCAATGAGTGAAGACCGAATGGTGAAGAAAATATATAGAGCAAAAGTAAATATTAAAAGGTGTCGAGGTAGACCGAGACTAACTTTCGAAGACCATGTGAGCAAATTGCTCGAGGAGGGGAGGGTCAAGAGTACTCGGATACCTAGACGTGCATGTATGAAGAAGTTAATGAACCTGAAAGAAGCGAAAGAGGTATGTAAGGATCGTGACACTTGGCGATCTGTTCTCTCTGGCTACCCCGTTAGGGATTGTATGTGAAGATAAGTAAGTAAGTAAGTAAGTTTTATATCTCCATCAGCCTTTTACTAAATTGTTCCCACTAACAGTTTACACACGCGGATATTTTGACATACAAAAATGCATCATTTTGACGAATCAAAATCCAATACAAATCTAGTATATACGAACTATAAAACCTATGAATACATCCGGCACTAAAACTCAGGGATAAATATTCAATCATCATAATTATACTTTATAAAACCACTGTTAGGCGTAGAAATTTAGAGGTAGGTAAGATATTTTATCTACTAAAACATGTGTGAGATGCACGGCACATGCACGGGCCGAGATATATTCTTAATGTTAGTGTCGTTAGTATCAACATGTCGTACCAATATTCGGTATGTAAAATTTAAAGTGTTGGGTTGTTAGTTTACATTTGTCTATCTGGGTAGTTATCACCGCCTTTCCTTATTCCGACGCCAAGTAGTAATATACGCCAAGTATAGAGTAGAGTATAGAAAGCCATTTTAATTTCAGATTAAAGTATTTCATTCCTAGTTCTCTGAGATATATTCTTGGTGTTAGTGTTATTAGTATCAATATGTCTTACCGATATTTGGTATGTAAAATTTAAAGTGTTAGGTTGTTAGTTTACATTTGTCCATCTGGGTAGTTATCACCGTCTTATCACCGTAGACTCCAAGTATACTAGGCTGCACTAAAAGTATCGGGAATGGAATATCTCCACTGTTCCTATCATATAAAAATCTTTTTAGTCGAAAACTCCTTGGTTTTAAAAATCGAATACCATAATGATTTCTTAAATATAATGATTTCTTAAATTTACGCGATCACTACACATTGAACAAAATTAAATTTACGGATTATATCGCGTTTATTTAACTGATTTTACTTATTTTTAATTCCCAACGTTTCGGGTGCTTTACAGCAACCATGGTCAGTCCCCCCTGTGACAATAAAAATAATCTTGCATGAAAAATTTGGTGTAAAAAAGTTGTTTTCCCGATGGATACCGCATTCGCTCTGTGAAGATCAAAAAGCGGCTCGCGTTACTTGGTGCGTCAGAACTCTCGAAAGATTCCACGCAGGATCCTCAAATGCTGTACACAACATCGTATCAGGTACCGAATCCTGGATATATGCGTACGAACCCGAAACAAAAAACCAGTCAAGAGTTTGGGTGTTCGAAAATGAGTTAAAGCCAACAAAAATTGTTCGTTCATGGAGTGTTGCAAAAAAAATGGTGGCCACGTTTGTCTCCAAAACCGGCCATGTTACGACTATTCCTCTTGAAGGACAAAGAACGGTTAATGCAGAATGGTATGCTGGCATTTGTTTGCCACAGGTCGTTTCTGAACTCCGTAAAGAGAACTGCAACCGCCGAATCATCCTCCATCACGACAATGCGAGTTCTCACACCGCACAGAGAACACAAGAGTTTTTAGAGCAAGAAAACATAGAATTACTGGACCATCTGCCGTACAGCTCTGACCTAAGCCCTAATGATTTCTATACTTACCCTAAAATAAAGAATAAATTGTGTGGACATAGATTTTCATCGCTTGAAGAAGCTGTGGACGCCTACAAAACGGCCATTTTGGAGACCCCAACTTCCGAATGGAATGGTTGCTTCTATGATTGGTTCCATTGTGTGAAAAAATGTGTCAAATTTCGCGGAGAATACTTCGAAAAGCAACAAATACATTTTTAAATAGTAATGTTGTGTCACTTCCTTGATTCCCGAAATTTTCAGTGCCGCCCTCGTAGAGTAGGGTATAGAAAGCCGTTTTAATTACAGACTAAGGTATTTCATCTCTAGTTCTCCGAGGTGACAGCGCATCTGTATCCTCTTTGTTTGTAGTTGGCTGCTGGTCTCCATGGTTTGCAGTTGCCACGTACCACGAGGTATACTGCAAGTTCGTTTGTCCCTTCAGTTTTTTTAAGTAATAAAGATATTTTTAACGTTATTTTAAGGAGTATGTTAGGGCTGAATCTGAATGACAGGGTGAAAAATTGTGTGATAAGAGAAGAGTGTGGTTTGCAAGATGATGTTGTGACCAGGATTAAGAAAGGAATGCTTCGGTGGTTTGGTCATGTGGAAAGAATGGATGAGGAAAGAGTGACAAAGAAAATTTATGTTGCAGAAGGAATGGCAGAGTCGGAAAGGGACGTCCTAGGCGAAAATTTATCGACCAAATTGGCGATTTATTGAAAACGGGCCAAATTAGGAGTACCCTTAACCGACGAGCATGCATGCGTAGGTGTATGGATGTGAAGGAGGCGAGAGAGGTGTGTCAGGATCGTGCCAAATGGAAGTCTGTAGTCTCTGCCTACCCCTCTGGGTGACAGGCGTGAGTGTTTATGTTTATGTTTTAAACGTTGAAGTTTGTAAAGTAAAATTGTATTCACCGATTGGTCGCACTCATTGTTGACGACGCTCACGTTGCTTCTCGAACACCTGAAATATAAATAATATTAATCAATAAAAAATAAAATATGTAAAAAAATATACTCATAAAACATTGTTACTTACCTAATGTACTTGCTGTTTTTCTATAATAAATAAGTACGTGTGCATACGGGGACGGTGGCACTTACCGCGATTTTTATCAGTAGGGTGAAGGTATATTTGCAACAACGGTGTTGCACCGCTGAGTACATGATCCCGCGTTTCGAGTTAGTTGCACTAGAACATCATACGAGGTGACACCTATGTCTCCCTCCCCGCGGATGTACACGCGCTCACCAAATTTTTTTTGTATATTTTTCTCCCAGACGACACCAGCGGCCTACATCATCAACATAGTGGTCCTTCGGCCGAATCCTTACGTCGTCTGCAAAAAATATAATAATAATAAGTACCAGTTATGTTCCACGCGCCGGCTACGCCGCAAAAAAAGCGACGACCACGTGGCACCGCTGCAAAATCGGAGTGCAAGAACAACCAAGATGTGTTACCATCGTTCAGCTTAAAGGATGAAGTGCTGGAAAAACCTGGAAATGCGCTAAGTGCCTCTAGTAAGAGTAAAAAGTCATCAAAGACCGCAGGCACGTCGTCAAGTACGGCACGCAAACGGCAATTGGAATACGAAACCGCTAAAGCTATGGCTCTCGTGGAAATACAAGCAGCGGAAGCTGAAGCAGAAGCCAAAGTTAAGAGTGCTCAGGCAGAAGCTGCCAAGCTTAAGGCAAATATTCAGTCGAAGCTGCTAAACAAACAGCTTGCAGCTGAGATGGCAGAATTGGAGTCTCATTCACGCTCTTCCCACAAGTCGGCTATGAAATCTTCGACCAGTAAAGTTGAAAATTGGCTGAATGCTCCAGGAAACCAGCATGAGGAGAACCGATAAGAGTACTCTTGTGAAAAAATCGGCCTAGAAAAGCTAGCACATGCCTTGAATGATGCAGTGGCTGCCTCATCATATAAAATACAGAACCAGGAGCTCTTAACAAGATTAGCAACGTCTAAAGACCTGCCTTTATTTTTTGGAGATCCAATGGAGTGGTTGCAGTTTAAACAGGCGTACCAAGAATCTACCCAATTATGCAAATATAGTGACACAGAGAATTTATGGCGGCTACGTAAGTGTCTTCGTGGCGATGCTAAAGAAGCAGTGACTTCACTCTTGATTGGTGGAACTACACCCGATTTAATAATTGACACCTTAGAACTTCGATTTGGCAAACCAGAAACAATTATGAGTAAAATAGTTTTACAGCTTAAAAAACTATGTCCGTTGCCGTTAACTTATCATAATGATATCATTAATTTTGCAATAAAAATAAAGAACTATGTGGCTGCTGCCAAAGCAATGCAACAAAGTGATTATCTTCGCAGCCCGGAGTTAGTATCGATTGTCGTATCTAAGCTTCCAACTTTGCTTGTCGCAAAATGGACCGACTACGTTTATGAACAGCGAGAGTGTAATTTACCGAAGCTAGAATTGCTTAGTGATTTTTTATATGAGGAAGCCACTGAAACAGCTGCATCAGGAGTAAGTCATATTCACGCTCAATATAATTTAAAGAAGCCCGATGAACGTAAACACCGTTCACACTCGTTGTTGTACACAAATAGTAATCAATTACAAAACGCGGAAAAGTGTACATTTTGCCGAAAATGGGCTCATGGTGTCGCAGATTGTTCACGGTTTAAGCGCGCCTTACGCAAAGATCGCTGGCGATTTGTACGCGTAAATAAACTTTGCTTCAAATGTCTTGCCCCCCGCCATACGAATGGTATGTCTTGTATTGGCAGTAATTGCGACATTGACGGCTGCAATCAACCGCATCATCGTTTACTGCACTGGATAAAACCATTGGAAGAAAGCTTAAAAACTGTGGAGCGAAGTGAGGATGAGCATCCCAGCACCAATGAAACAGTGACTCATACGGTGGCATCCCACTGTCACAAGGTGCTTTTGAAAGTGGTGCCGCTCACTCTTCACGGACCGAATGGCAGTTTGCATACGCATGCACTACTGGATGATGGAGCTACCGTGACGGTGATATCCTCTGATATCGCAGATGAGCTCGGATTATACGGTGCAAACGTGATATTGCGCGCGCGCAGCGCATGGGACTCGGGCGAGCTTGTGTGTGAATCTCAAGTAGTGAGTGTTAGTGTTACCAATTCGTATAACGAAATGTTTACTTTCCGTGCGCGTAAAATTAAAGAATTAAATTTACCAACACAAAAAGTGCCGAATATGGACTTTAATAATTATGGATTGTTAAGTGAAGATCTTATGTTATGTAATTGTAACGCTAAGCCAAAATTATTAATAGGTCAGGACAACCATCATTTAATTTCTCCCATTCGTTGTGTTCGTGGTAAGCAGCGTGAGCCGTACATAACTCAAACTGCGCTTGGATGGTGTGTGCACGGACATATGGTAAGTGATGTTAATTGCACTGATCGCTTTGTCTCTTTCATTAATAGTTGCACCGAAAAAGCGGGACAGTCGCAGTGTATCTTTCACTTACACACGGTAGAATCGATTGCTAGCGATCTCTCTCTCGATAACGATAACGGTGAATGCACCTGCGCGCAGTTGCACGATGCGGTTCGTAGATCCTTCGCGTTAGAGTCTATTGGTGTAGGTTCGAAGCCGCGCCGCAACCCAGACGAAATACGCGCTTTACAAATTTTAGATGACACTGCAGAATTAGTAAATGGTCAATGGAATGTCGGCTTACCGTGGAAATACGATGAATTACATTTACCCGACTCTTACCCTACCGCTTTTAATCGTCTAAAGTCAATAGAAAGAAAATTTATGCTCAACAAAGAGTATGCAACTCGTTATTGTGAAAGAATGAGATACTTATTTTCTAATGGTTATGCTAGAGAACTTAATGAGACCGATGAAAACTCTAATAAACGTATAATATGGTATTTGCCGCACTTTGGTGTAGATAATCCAAATAAGAAAAAACTGCGTTTAGTTTATGACGCGGCAGCAAAGTCGAACGGTTATTCTTTAAATGATTTTCTTTTACAAGGCCCTGATTTGTTACAATCGTTATTAGGAATAATGTTACGATTTAGAGAAAACCGCGTAGGTATCATAGGGGACATAAAAGATATGTTTTTAAGGATTAATGTACGAAAAGAAGATGTTAATTCTTTGCGTTTTTTGTGGAAAGATATCTATTTAAGCAATGAAAATGAACAATTAGGCTTCGGAAGTAGTAACAAAGGTTCAAAATTACCTATACAACATCCTGTTAAGAAATATGTTATGACGTCATTAATTTTTGGCGCTAACTGCTCCCCATTTATAGCACAATATATTAACCAAAATAAAAACACATTGCGCTTTCAGAATAAAATGCCGGATGCAGTTAATGCAATTAGGAAAAATCAATATATGGACGATTTTATCGATAGTTTACCAGACGTCGCTACTGCTACAAAAATGATAAAAGATGTTTCATATATTAATCAGCAAGGTGGTTTCGTGATGCGTAACTGGTTAAGTAACAAGTCAGATGTTCTTAATGATATGCCAAAAGAGACTTTAAATGACATGGCGATACGGTTTAATGTTGAATCCCAGCCGGAACGAACGCTTGGGCTTTTGTGGTTTCCCGCGAGTGATATGTTCGGGTTCGATCTTTCGTTAAAGCGCATACCGAGTGATATTTTACAACTATCACGAAAACCGACTAAGCGTGAAGTTCTTCGTATTATAATGTCTGTATATGATATTCATGGTTTTTTAGCACCTTTTACGATAAAATCCAAAATTTTAATGCGCGAAATATGGAATGTAGGTATAAAGTGGGATCAGGAAATAACAGATAGTTTATTTGTTTTATTTAAAGATTGGATTTCGCAGTTACAAGAAATGAGTTACGTTCGA
Organism: Parnassius smintheus behrii; assembly: GCA_036936625.1. Lineage (NCBI taxonomy): Eukaryota > Metazoa > Arthropoda > Insecta > Lepidoptera > Papilionidae > Parnassius > Parnassius smintheus. Next base: position 8,504,624 of record JAUPFT010000003.1, read on the forward strand.
ATCCCGCGGTGGTATTTTTATAGCAACGATTCTGTCGGTGTGAATGAGAAGAGCGGCCACACCGTAAACGACGATGAGACGTCGTTGCAATTGCATATTTTTTGTGATGCATCTCCATGCGCATACGCATGTGTTGCTTATTGGCGTAAACAAGACAGCAACGGCGTGCAGGTGTCATTCATTGCGAGTAAAAGTCGCGTTGCGCCGTTAAAACCGTTAACTATGCCTAAACTCGAACTTCAAGGCGCGCTATTAGCATGTCGCTTGGCAGAGACTATAAAAAAGGAGCATAGAATTAAACCGTCACGTGTTTTTTATTGGACTGATTCAATGATTGTTATTTATTGGATACGTAACGAGCATAGAAATTACAAAGTTTTATTGCAAATAGGTTAGGTGAAATTGATGAGTTAAGTAAAATTGATGAGTGGCATTATGTGCCGACAAATTTAAATATAGCGGATTTAGCTACAAAAAATAATGATTACGACTTCAACAAGGACTCCTCTTGGTTAACGGGTCCGTCTTTTCTGTACACGGAAGAAAAGTATTGGCCCCGAGAGCCTGAAAATAACGAAAAGAGCAACAATGAGCTGTTAGATAAAATATATGTAGTAATAAAATCACCAAAGGAGAATTGTAATAGTATTTATGATTTGCCTATTCCGGATCCAAACCGTTTCTCCGTGTGGCTGCGCTTGCTTCGCTGCACCGCATCTGTACTATTATTTATAGAAAAATGTAGAAAAACCGGTACTCGGCGTATTAATAACTTGTTAATGAATAGAGCCGAAGTACTTTTGTTACGCTATTCACAATCACAATCATTTCAGACTGAAATTGATTTGCTGAAACAAAATAAAGAAATTAATCGTGATAGTCGTTTACGTTCATTGACACCATTTTTAGATAAAGACGGCTTATTGCGTGTAGGAGGGCGTATAAACGCGGCTGCAAACGTCACTGAAACTATGAAAAACCCGGTGATTCTGGATGGTAAACATCGCATAGCAAAGCTGGTGGTTTTGGACTTCCACGTACGTGCTGCTCATTCGTATAATGAACTTGTAATAAACGAGCTACGACAAAAATATTGGGTTGTAAATCTGAGACCTACAGTTCGCTCCGTAGCTTCACAGTGTTTAGTTTGCCGAATACGAAAAGCAGCACCAAGACCGCCTCGCCTCGGGGACTTGCCATTTCAAAGATTGGTTCATCATCAAAGACCTTTTACCGTTTGTGGTGTAGACTTATTCGGTCCGATCGAAGTAACTGTGGGCAGGCAGAGACCCAAAAGATATGGTGTTCTTTTTACATGTTTAACAATACGAGCTGTTCATATTGAAATAGTATCGACGCTTACCGCAGACTCACTTATAATGGCACTTAGGAGGATGGCTGCACGCCGTGGGTGGCCTCATACTGTCATATCTGACAACGGAACTAACATGCGAGGTGCTGATGCTGAACTTCGAAAATCTTTTGAAGAAATTAAGCAGCAGCAAGTTATAGCCGAAGCATTAAACAAAGGAGTTTCCTGGCAGTTTATACCACCGGCCAGTCCTCATATGGGGGGAGCTTGGGAGCGTCTGATTAGAAGTGTGAAAACGGCACTGAAAGTCGTTCTTAGAGAGAGGGCTCCTCGAGAAGAAGTTTTATTAACGCTTCTCGCTGAAGTCGAAAATATAATTAATAGTAGACCGCTTACCCATGTTTCGGTGGACCCTCAAAGTAAAGAGGCATTAACTCCAAATCATTTTTTACTGGGATCTTCGTCGAACTTACCTGTACCTGGGGTCTTTGATGATGGCGACATGTATGTTAGACGACAGTGGCGTATTGCCCAACGGTTGACAGACTTATTTTGGAGCAGATGGGTAAAAGAGTTTTTGCCAGAGCTAATTCCTCGTCGTAAATGGGATAGGGAAGGTCCGCAATTAAAAGTAGGAGATCTTGTAGTAGTAGTCGATCCATCATTATTTCGAAACTGTTGGCCAATAGGTATTATTGAAAAGGTTTATCCAGGTTCAGACGGCAGAGTCAGAGTAGTTGACGTTAGGACTAAGTCAGGAGTGATGAAGCGATCAGCTGCTCGCGTGGCCTTTCTCCAGCTTGATAATGAGTGTCGGCGAACCGACACTTGGGGGGAGGATGTTGACGACGCTCACGTTGCTTCTCGAACACCTGAAATATAAATAATATTAATCAATAAAAAATAAAATATGTAAAAAAATATACTCATAAAACATTGTTACTTACCTAATGTACTTGCTGTTTTTCTATAATAAATAAGTACGTGTGCATACGGGGACGGTGGCACTTACCGCGATTTTTATCAGTAGGGTGAAGGTATATTTGCAACAACGGTGTTGCACCGCTGAGTACATGATCCCGCGTTTCGAGTTAGTTGCACTAGAACATCATACGAGGTGACACCTATGTCTCCCTCCCCGCGGATGTACACGCGCTCACCAAATTTTTTTTGTATATTTTTCTCCCAGACGACACCAGCGGCCTACATCATAAACACTCATGATATGTGACTGGTCGTTGCCGTTGGTAACAGACGTATAATACCAATCAATCAATTAATATAAAATTCTTTATTTTACTCCAATAAACATTAAGATAAAAACAAAATGAAATAAATTATATAGAAGGTGCAAGAGACAATTTCATCGCTTCCAAACAACCTTTTTGCGCAAAGAAGATAAGTAATAAGTGCGTCTGCTGATTAGGTGGTGTTAGAATTTAATGCAAATATCAGTTATGAAGTTTATCTGTCTAGAAATTCTAATGGACTGTGTGTGACGGAAAATAAGAAAATGTGCTTGTGCCAGCGTGGAAAAGAAACCAGCGTTCTTAGAACTGGGAGACTGTGAGAAGTAGGCCTTTGTGAACATTTCAGGTTTAATTTTTGTAATCTTATAGATTTTGTATATATTATGTTATTCACATTAAATATAATTACAGCTCATAGTTAAACCAAATTCACAGAGTCGTTACTTAGTGTAATAACAACTCTATGAAACATAACTAAATTGATTAAATCATTACATAATTAAATTGATAATAAATTTAACATTATAACACCTGATAATTGATAGAATCAGGCGTTACTTTGCGGAAATCCATTATAATAAAAAATAAAAATATAAATTTCTTTGCAACTTTCCGCTAAACAATTGTTTAGCGGAAAGTTGCAAAGAAATTTCTATTTTTATTTTTTATTATAACACCTTCTAGGGAGTGACACGAAAATAAACAAAGGCAAAATTAATTCATGTTTACGAACAAACATTGTACTTATCCCCTCTTTGGACAACGAGAAGTTCCCCACGGTTTTAATATACTCGTATAACCCAACGTTTATCCTTTTACCTCGTAAATTCAGCGTAAATATTTCTCTAATCTAAGCCGATTTACATTATAACCTTCACTAAATACCACATGTTTTCGCACAATTATTACGAAGAGAAAGTTTTTCAATATTTCATTTTAATAATGTATATACGGGAGTACAAGAAACCAATATATTCATTTTCCATCACAAGCACATTCGCCTTCAAAGCTGGCAGAGTTTCAGAAGGCTGTCTATTCAAATATGTATTCAGCATAAATAACGCTTTACAAGTATTAAGTACTCCTATATTGCGAAATATTATAATACCTTGCTAATAACTCTGTACCCAACTGAAGATACATTATGTTATGTAAACATATTGTAATATAAATTATATAAAAATTGTACATTATTATGCTTTTGATACGTGTGCGTATGTATGTGCGTGTGAGTGTGTGTACATAAAGTAAAAACTTTTATGATACTTTTAACTTTGAGATGTGTCGTATTTATAATATTTCTTTTTAAGCATAGTTAACAGGTATAACTCCGTATCAAAATATGAATCGTATAGCTGAAAATAATGAACAGCAGTTTTCCAATTAAAAGCTGGCATTTCATGGATCTTTATTATCGCATTCATTTTGTTATAAAGAAAAGGAGCTAGGTAAAAAAAATATTTTTGTAAATGAAGTATTCACTAGTGGAAATGTGCATACTTTATCTTTACGACGTTTTGTACTTTCGATAAAGGGAGTCCTGTACCCCGAGCACGAATAATAAACAATTGCGTCAAGAATTCGTATCGAGTCAACTAAGCGAAAACTTATACCAAACTGTGGCTACAGTTGTCGGCAGCACGAACGCTTATCTCTTACTCACGTGTACTCGATACTATCTTGTAACTATATGTAAACAAACCTTGTGACTCAATATTAAAACGAACGAATGAAAAGGAATGATTACGTTTATAAATTGATATTATTGTAGGTGTAGAGTCTTTTACTGTGTATAAAAATAAGAAAAAGTATTGAAACTTATTAATAATAGTGTGTTAATTAATTTAAAACAGTTAATTAACAAAATACTGCTTGTATAATTATTTACGGAGGAACATTTTTATGTTTATAAAACCATGTTTCACGTCTTATGAATTGTGATTTCCGAACGCGACATTCTTAAGATAAGCATATGACTTCGCGCTTCGTGTTGTTTTAATAGTTTTGTATTTTAGATTGGTTTTAGTTAATTTTTGCTGAATTTAATAATGATGTCGTCAAGAACTAGCCACACAGTTTACAATAATAGTAGATTTCATGTAAACGTAAGTAACTATATTAAAACATGAGTTTGGATTATTTTTCGGTCTGTGTATTCATTGTCTATTAATATTGATTCATTCTGTTAAACAAAGATTATTGTTTATTTCTAGGGAATGGTGATTAATAGAAAGCACAGAATTAGTGCAGGGACTACAGTGGTGTATTCAAAAGTACGAAGAGCTACGTAATTTGCTCCACAGCCAGGGAATCGAAGTCTCGGAGTGAAAAAAAGTAGCGAAAAGTAAGTTCTAGTTTTATTGTTCTAAAACCTTCAATACAAATCAAGAGCGCTTAGATAAAGTTTTAATTGCATAGTTCATTTCATGAATTTTGAGTTCACTGGCGTTTTATTTGGTTTGCTTAAGGATTGTGGAGTGATTTAAATAAAGAAGTGGCCAAAAATGAATAAAGCTGCTCATAGCATTCATTAAAAATATTTCTCACATACCAAGAGAACAGGGTGCTTTAACATAAATACAACTTTAGTAGAAATCAACTGACAAACTTTCACTTTAACATGATAATATAATGACTTTACACTTTCTCAATGAAAATATATAATTCAGAAAAAAATGTATATTTGAATATAAATAACTTCAGTGTAAGACTAATAATTTATTTTACAGACTATGTGGTTACTGGTTACCTATACAAAATTAATAAAACAGTGATACCTGCAGAGCTACATACAGATTTTATGATTATACCACCTGAAATTCCTGCTATTGGTATGTCTTCAACTACACAACATGATGTAAGTACCTACATTTTACTTAAATAAAATTAATAACAATAATTTCATAATTTAAGTATTAGTTGTGTGTTAGCATGTTAACTGTTTATTTGAAATTAAGATTAAAAAAAAATTAAATAAATTATATAGTTATATCTTTTAACCTTTAAATATTTTCAACGATACAATAAGGAAATAACTATGAAAGAAATATAAAAAATTATGTAAAAAGTTTAAGTTTTTCAATCGATCTTTTTCAGATGATGAAGACTAAAAACACTCTGGCTGCAGCAAGGATCCAATACTTATCTCCAACCAATCCTAGATTCCTAACGCAACCTACATCCCTAACACCTCCAGATCCCAGCAGCACTAAAATCTACTACACCAAAGAAATCTCCAACTGTTCTCAATAGGCAACCCACTTCCATTTTCGCGCCGTCAACCCAAAAAAACATTCAGATCATTAGAATAATGTTATTTTTAAGTGAGAAGAACACAGAACGATAAAAAGCAAACAAAGGATGTTTGTAGAATTAGAACAAGAGAGGATTCGACAGAGAAGACGTTGAGCTTCGTCAACATGATAATGAGCTGCAGTTTCGAGCTCTGTGATAACATATATTATAATAATCTGTACTTTTTTATTGTCCATGTTTTAAATAAAATGTCTTCTTGAAATTGTTGAAGTACTTTTTTATTAGAATTTAATATTAATACCGATATATATAGAAAACACTTATCATCTAAAGTCGTAATCCCAAAAAACAAGTCAAAACATAAATTCAAACTCTGTATTAATTCGTTCAAGCTCTGTACATATACAACACAGTAGAGAATCAAATTTTGGATTCAATAGAAACAGAAATAGATTTTTTAAATTTAATATACATTATTAATAGTACTTATTAAAAGTCATTCTTATGTTTAATTTACCCCTATTTCGGAAGAAACCTATGTCCAGGGATGAATTAGCACAAAACCCTGCTGGAAATTAAAAACAAAACGTTTACAATCATGTATTATGTTGTTTTACAATTAACTATACAAATCATATTGGAAATAGTTTAGTAGCGACTATCTCATTCCCAGGGGTTATTGTCATCCATAAATTTCTTAATACAGGAGACTGCTGCCCATCTCGAATAGGGTAGTGGACATTCTTTTACCGTTAAACTTACAACTTGCACTTTAAATAATGAAAATACTTTCGGCAATAAAATAAATGTTCAATCTCTTTTTCAGGAATAGTTTATTTGTTAAACATAGGTGGGTTTAAACCTTTAAAGTCTTGCGTTATAATTATTAGAACGCTATGTTTTGTCTTAAAGACATACAAATATAATGATGTGTTCTTATGAGAATCATGCCATAAAAATAAAATAGAATAAAAATTAATAAAATTGCTACATTGATAAAATTAAATAGATGACAATAACAAAATAATATCATTAGTCAATATAATTGGTCAAAATTATCATTTAGGAACTCGTCAATTTTGTAATAACATTTGTCTATATTCATTACTTAAGCACTTTTTTAAATTTAAATAAGTTCATATTTTTTATTGTATCAGGTAGTTTATTATAAATTCGTGGGGCAATACCAAAAAAGCTTTTTTTCATTAGTAATGTTTCACATTTTATGTAACATAACTTATTAACGTATTGGGTGCGTATTGGATTCTTTCTAATTATATTTGTGGTGAAATAATATGCGGAAATGTGATCCATCAATACAACCAATAACACCCGTTATCTTGTATGTTTTAAGAAATCTGTAGAAAGTCACAAAAACACTAGTTATACTAAAACCGCCACAATAGGATTTATCCAGTGTCGTGGAGGCAGTAATTACTTGTAGGCCATACAAATACTTGTTCCGTGCAGGATTCGAAACCGCGGCCCCCTGCGCTACAATTCCTTAAGCTAAGCCACTACACCACGGAGCCGTCAAAAATTAGACTAGAGAAATCAACACAGCTAAAAATAAGTATGTAAGTACTTTACATTGACGACGTCTCTCTCAGCCCTTGAAGTGGGCAACCTGATAAAGGTATTGGTTATTATTTATTGACTGTTAAGTGCCTCCGTAACTTGAAAGACACATTGGATAACACTTTTTTGGTCCAAGTTATTACCCATACCGACTAAACGTTGATAATAGCTTGTTGCATAAAATAATAAAGCATAAATAACCTGAAACATAAATGAAAATAAAAAACTGAGTAACTACAGCAGGTCCTTTAATTTTGTACATTATTTTTTATACCTTAAGCTCTAAGCTTATCGTTTTACTCTCTCTGAAGTTTTCAGAGCAAAATTAACGGCAGAGTAATTTAAATGCATTTTTACTTGATCTGTATCTTTTTTTAAATTCCAATTCAGAATTATCCGGAGGGTCTTCCGTTTGCCGATTAAAAATTCGTTGAGTTATATCACTGTAACTATTTAGATATATTTAATTGAAACAGCTATGAAAATCTAATGATTATTAATCAAATAAATAGTTAAAATAAGGGTACATATATATGTAATATACCAATTAGTAATACTTTAAATAGTAAATTTTGCGTGCCTTAATTCTCATCTTTGCTTTCTTGCCTCGACTGCCAAATGCCACACAAAATAATAAAAAGTCGTAGATCGCATTCTACTTGTTGTTAATAAAAATATTTTAAACTTAAATCAACGAAAACCCCAGGAAAACTTAGAACTAATACTTCTCGATAGCGTTCTCACCGTAAAAATGTCGGTGAGAAAGATTTCGTAGATCTCTACAGTGTATAGACGATAACGTACGTCAAAAAAAGATTCGTGCTGCCGATTCCCATACATTTTGTGTCTTACTATACGTTAAACTATACGAAAGCGATACGTAACGTAGCGTTAGATGTTCGTGCTTCTGAATTTTAGTTCCAAATACGCCCACGGAGCGCTGTTCAAATTCCCATACAAAATTTAACTGAAACTAAACTGTGGCGTAAACTATACGATAGATCAAAATGTTCGTGCTAGGGGTACTGTTATGTTGTAGTAATACTGTGAACAAAATAAAGAGCTGCCACACACCAAGAACATCGCAGTTTTGGTTTATTGGAAAAAACAATGGCTTAAAATTAACAATCATTTATTTATACATTTGTATATATGTAAGGATAGATCATATATGTATAGTTTATTTATTAGTAGTTTGTATATATTATGTAGTTAATTATCATTTGTATTGTATTATCTTATTCTATATTGCCACACCTACGTCAAATTCTCACCACTCCATGGGTTGACTGGTAGAGAATACCTCAAGGCATTAAGTCCGCCCTTTGTATTCTTTTGTTAAGGATGCAATAAAAAATAAAATAAATAAAAATAAAAAAAATCTTCAAGATAGCTCTTTGTGTAACTTCAAGTGGCTTTAATATTGCATTTACTAATATAATACCATAATACAACCCTAGCAAGAAATACAGTACGTGATGATGGAGTGACATAATAAATTAAACGTTGCGTATAATTATGGAATTGGCGAAATCACTTACCCAGTCGAAAAAACAGTATTTGCTTTTTGTAAGCTGGTTCCCCCTTTGCAGTTCACTGTTTTTATTTTATTTTTATTTCGGACGTAATGGTGTACCCATATTTCATCTACAGTAATTAATCTGAGCCAATACTCGGATTTATTAGGCTTAAACTGCGCCAACAGAGCGTTGGAAAAGCTCATTCGAACACGTTTTTGGTCAAACGTGAGCAAACAGCTTTCTCATGCCTAAATCTTAATTTATTTTGGAATAAACACGTTTTTTGGAGATTTCCATAGTATTTCCATTCGGTGAATTTTAGCGATGTTTCGTCAATAGTGGCAGTTTTTGAACGCCCAGAACGTTCATCGTCTCCCAAGCTCTCACGTCCATGTTTAAATTCAAGTGCACAAAATTTCACTGTGGTAAATGATGGTGCTGATGAGTGGTGGTGATGAGTTCCCATATATAGAGTCTACTCATCTTTAATTTTTACGTATTGCCATTCAAAAACATAAATTTAATTAAAGCTCGATACTCAATTTTTTCCATTTTCACAAAAACAGACATCGAATCATTCAAACGTCTGTCAAATAGCAACTATGCTTCCAAAATGGATTAAATTGAGGTGCGGAAGTGCACATCTTCACGTGAGGATGAAAACTTTTCAGACCTCTCTGTTATATAAAAATAGGTTAGAGAACCTTAGGTACGTGTTAAAAGACTTATATGAATTTGAAATAAAGGTGTTTATCTAGCTATTATACCCAAATACTTTATATTATCTACCGATATTTTTCTGTGGACACAGACAAGAGAAAGACTTAAGAGGCAAGAAAGAGCTTTAAACGTTATGCGATTTTTTTATATATATTTGGTTGCGAGGTGGAATTGATAAAGGAACTTATAAATTTAGTTTCAGAAGTATTAAGAGTAAGAGTGTGAGATAAAAAACAAACGTATATTTAAATAAGACTACGTTTTGATTTACTTTAAATATCGGTCTAAGATATTGCATAGAAAATAATAGCCGTGTCATCTGTAAAAGAGACGATTTTAGGAAGTTCAGCGTGAAAATTGCACAAGTCATTAATAAAAACAAGAAATAGAGTCGGGGCGAGAATGCAACCCCGGGGGACACCATATAAAACAGGGGTCCATCACTCCAGACTACTGCCTGTGTTCGGTCCGGGCTTATAGTCCAGACTTATAAGCCCAGTCCGACAACAGCTGTACAGGACGTCCATTACTGCAATCATCAATCTGTCTGCAATGCGTGACGATTACAGCAATCTTTATAACGCTGGTGGTGCATGTCCAACAGTGTACTTTACTGGAATGATAAAGAATGGAAAAGAATATGTAGCTTATCTCATAGTGTCACTGTTATGATTTATATTAATGTCTATTATTACTTTACGTTTTTATTAATTGTAATATAGTGGAAAATCTATCGTATCCCTATACGTCAAATATTACAAAACCAATTTGACTGGCTTAGTACGGGCAATGTACGTTCATTGCGTTAGAGACACGCACATAACCATTCATGCTACAACTATAAGTAGTAGTATAGTTGTAGCACGAATGCGTCGGATCGACCGGGGAAGGACCACGCTCTTACAGAATACCGGCGTAAAATAGTAGCTCGATGCTGCTGTGTTTCGTATGATGAACGTAGCGAACCGGAAACCCTTTTGACTGGAAACGAGGCATTTCATCTTAGTCCTCACGGGTGACATCATCATCATCATCATTACAGCCCTTTACAAGTCCACTGCTGAACATAGGCCTCCCCCAAGGTATGCCACAAAGCTCGGTCCTGAGCCACCTGCATCCATCGACTTCCCGCTTGTCTTACCAGGTCGTCACTCCATCTAGTGGGGGGTCACCCTACACTTCGTCTACCGGTACGAGGCTGCCACTCGAGAACCTTTTTTCCCCAACGGTTGTCGGTTCTTCGAGCTATATGGCCGGCCCATTGCCACTTCAGCTTACTAATCCGTTGGGCTATGTCGGTCACTCTGGTTCTACTGCGGATATCCTCATTTTTAAGTTTATCCCGCTCAGAAACTCCGAGCACAGCCCTCTCCATAGCTCGCTGAGCGACTTTGAGTGTCCTCATACGGCCAGCAGTGAAGGACCACGTCTCAGCTCCATATGTCATCACTGGCAACACGCACTGGTTGTACAACTTAGTTTTCAGGTTTTGAGGTATACCTGACGAGAAGATGCGTTATAAATTCCCGAAAGCTGCCCAGCCGAGTTGAATCCGTCGATTGACCTCTCGGTCGAAAGATGCGTTGTCACGGGTGACAACGCATCTGTATTTTGATTCGTAATATATGTAAATGTCTATGGGCCACAGCAACCACTTACCATCAGGTGGACTGTGTGCTCATTTGTCACATACAACACTTATTTTATATAAGCACGTGTTTATATAAATTAGGGACCTAATTTTTATTGCTAACAATGCAAAGTAATGAAGTGATAAATAAATAAATAAAATAGCCTTTATTTCTACTACAATACAAACTTGACTTATGATTTATGTGGGTAATAATAGTAAAGAATAGTTAATATGTATTTTTTTTTTAAGTATAATAATGTATGTATAAATATGGCTTAGTTAATGTTAGTAGTAGTCGCCTCTGCGGCGTAGGCCTCTCCCAAACCTTTCCACATATCTCTATCCCGAGCCACTCGCATCCATAGCGGTCCACATCTCTGATTAAAAATATCTCTCCACCTTTTACTAGATCTCCCTTTTTTTCTTTTTTTGTCTCTTGGTATCCATTCTGTTAAACGCTTGGTCCATCTGTTATCATTCATTCTACAGATGTGTCCTGCTCAGTGCCATTTCAGTAGTCTTGTTCTTTTTCTTACATCTATTATTTTCGTTTTTTTCCTGATGTGGACGTTATTAAACTTATCTGATATTTTTAGACCAAGCATGCTTCTTTCCATTTTACGTTGACATATAGCAATTTTTTCTTCGTCTTCTTTTCTCAGTGACCACGTCTGGCAGCCATATATCAGGCATGGTAATATCGCTACTTCGTAGAGTTTTTTCTTTATATTTATACTAATATCCTTATTTTTCATTATTTCTTTTAATCCCCAGTATTTCTTCCAGGCTAGAGTTATCCTTCTTTCTATTTCTTTTTCTGTATTGTTTACAAATGACACTAGCTGTCCTAAATATACATATTCCTTTACATATTCAATTTTTTCATTTTCCATTCTAATATCCTGAGGTAGTCCGTTGGTTAAAATCTTGGTTTTCATCGTGTTCATTGACAATCCCACCTTTTTACTTTCCATTGCTAGTTCGAACACCATATTCTCCAATTCAGTAGCGCTTTCTGCGAAGACCACTATGTCGTCCGCGAAACGCAAATGGTTTAGCAGTTCTCCATCTACCTGTATTCCTTTCTTTTCCCAATTTAGACGTCTGAAAATAGATTCGAGCACCGCTGAAAATAACTTCGGGAGATAGGGTCTCCCTGCCTTACTCCTTTTTGTATAGGAAATTCTGTACCTTCCTATTCTAGGCGCACTTTAGCGAGACATTTTGTATATATACTCTTAATCATATTTATATATTTCTGATTGACACCTTGTTGTATAAGTGATGTCCATATAGCTGCGAATTGTAAAGAATCGAATGCTTTTGTGTAGTCTATAAAACACATATATAACGTCTTCCCATATTCCTTTGCTTTTTCAATAAGTTGGGTTATAACTTGTATGTGATCTACAGTCGATGAAGTGATAAATAAATGAAAAATATCTATAGTAACCATCTAAAGACCGTGTAGTGGCGGTGATAGAATATTCATGTAATCCCGTGGGTGTCGTAAGAGGCGACGGGGTTCTATCCAACAATGCGATTTTTACTAACAATTTTAAGTGATGGTTTAATAAATTTTCGCTGGTGAAGGAATAAATCGTAGGGAAAACTGAATATCTGAGGCATTTCATCGATGATAAATAAGAAGTTTTACTTTTCATCGAGAACGTTTCAAATCCACCGAAACGCATAATAAATTATAAAATATTTGAATGTGTATTACTCAATAAAACATAAAGAACTAACCGAATTTTGATTTAATATAATAGGCACATGTCCGGGATCAACACCTAATAAAATACATGACACTTTTTATTATAGAAGTTAACGTTATACCGGGAAAATATACCTGAAAGCTCTGCGCAAACGTTTGGGTACATGTATACAATCTGCGGTTATCGCTAAATATTTAATTTACTTGTAAAATTAAATAAATGAATTAATACTGTTACTGATTTTACAAGCTTTCAATATCAGTGGCTTCTCTTACACCAAGCACCAACCAAAATCTCTATTGAAATCAAAAAATAAATTGACATATAATCACCACAATAAGAAATATAAATATTAACTCCATCAACATCAATTGTGAAACTGACAGATCACTCAAGAATCCAATCCTGTTCTCATTTTACTGAAGTATCAATGTGAGTCTGCGTCCACTACCACTACCAGCCCAATCACGGTTTCCTTGTCTACGATGGTTCGGTTGCAGTTTTGGTTCGGGTTACGTGTGTAAAATTCTGAAGCGTTTTCTATTTCCGCGGTTGTAGCCGCGGATAAAAGCTGGCATTTTTGCATTATTATTATGTACTTGAAACGTTGCACGCTATTCTATTCTCTTCCTCTACCTACCTCATACAACCATCATTATATTATAACGGCACACCTTAAACAGTGAATGTTAGACCTGAAATCAAGATCTAGCTGTGGTTATCTAATTTCTGTAATTAATTCCATTAATAAAAAAAATACACGATTCTGCAAATTTAAATCTAAATATTTACCTACACCACCTAGCTATCTCTCTACCTAAAACATTGCTACGTATTTTCTTTACAAGCTATTTATTAAATAAATAAAACCTTAAACATCCCTTAATATATCTCAAAAATCACGTTGTTCCATAATAAAAAAAACATCAAAATATTTAAAGCAAGATTAAAATGCAGAACTCAACTTCGTAATATAAATAAAGTGCTCCCATTCCGGAGTCAGAAGCCTTCTCAAAAGACCGGATCTAATTCTTTAATTATAAAATGTAAATTCTGCGAAATCTGTGATGGCAATCGATGCGCCCCGAGGGACTTTTATGGGGTGGAAAGTTGATGGAGCACTATACAGTTTTAGTGAAAAGGTGACTGATTTAGGTTACGACATTTTATGCGGGAGACCTGATGAGTTTCAGTTTAATTAAAAACACTTTTGATTTCATCCTTTTTTGTTTAGCATTTAAACTTGTGAACACGTGTAAACGTGAATAACTAAGGGCCATCCATAATTTTTTTCTATAATCTGACTGTAAATAAGAGTGTAGCGAATAAACTTTTTTTTTGTACGAGGTTTGGCGTCGCCAAACCCGATTCGCTGTGACAGACTGAATAATTTTTTTTCACTTGACCGAAAAATTTTAGACTTTTGATTAATGTTCAAGACCATCGTTAAAAAATCGTTTAAATTTTAATACATATTTATTTGTAAATAGGATGCAATATGGAATTTTTTAAAAAAATTTGCATGCGAAATTTGGAAACGATTGTTAGGTCATAACATATCTCGTGTTGACATTTATACGTGTGAATTGACGTGTCAGTGACATTTTAGTGGCTACGTGGACTCCGCCCACTCGCCCGTTCTATTATGTATGTATTATAGTATTCTATTCAGGCAACTGGGGGAAAGGTAGCAAGAGATATGATAAGAAAATAAAATCTGCGGTTGACAATCCGCATGGCAAGCGCGGAAACTATAGCAAATGATGATTGGCAGTAATTATGGGGGAGGCCTATATTCAACAGTAGTCTTTAGTAGGCTGTAACGGCAATAGTAAGTAATAATCCCATGAATAACTTTCATCTGATGAATGAAAACTTATGATGTCGAATTACTTTCTACCCTAGCAATTAAGTGCTAGCGTCAAGGTATTTATTTATACCTATGAGACACAGACAGACACTATACAGGATGTTAGTGCAAACACCGTTTCTTTAAAAAAAGTGGTATGGTTTCACTTATAGAACGTAACTTCAATGAAAAATAACAATATTTTTAGTGAAATCTTAACTTTTCCTTAACTCCTCATTTTTTGCCTGTCCTAAGCGAGGATAAAATGTATGAAGTATGAAGGAAAACTTACATCACAGGTTATGTGTACCCATTGTGTTTTTATTGGAATTTTGTATAGGTAGCTAGCGTGGGTGGTGATCTTTACAGTGATTACGTCACTCGGGCGCATAGGGTATATAGGGAAACTTTTAAATCTTATGAAAGAAAATAGCGTTTTTTTTTAAATCATTGAATTTACGTTCTATAAGTGAAACCAAACCACTTTTTTTAAAGATAACGGTGTTTGCACTAAACCCTGTGGTATTTTGCAAAGTCAGTCAATAATGATATAATGATAGTCTTTAGAAGTTATTTTTGTGTTTAAACAAAGTGAGTACTCATATTTAAATTACTTTTATACGTGGAAGAGTCACGATTTAACTACATCATTAAGGCTGCAGTACGAATAGATAAATTTGACCAGGAAGTTTTTTTTTAATTAAATAAAGGTGACGAACGATCAAACAGGCCACATGATGGAAAGTGGATGTTGTGACCCATAAACATCTACATCTATCCTCGATTAAGAATCAAAATAAAGATTCTTTGTCTCCTCTGATGACTGAAATGCCTCGTTTCCATAATGATTTCTTAAATTTACGCGAACACTACACATTAAATAAAACTAAATTTACGGATTCTATCACGTTTAATTAAATGATTTTACTTATTTTAAATTCCCCATGTTTCGGGTGCTTTACAGCAACCGTCCCGTGACCATGGTTGCTGTAAAGCACCCGAAACGTCGGGAATTAAAAATAAGTAAAATCAGTTAAATAAACGCGATAGAATCCGTAAATTTAGTTTTATTCAATGCCTCGTTTCCAGTAAAAAGGTTCTCCGGTTCTCTACACTCAACATACGAAATATAGCAGCATAAAGCTGCTGCAATTCTGTGAGAGCGTGGTCCTTCCATGGTAGAGCCGAACCTTTCGTGCTACTACTGTAATATAGCTGCAGCAGATCTCTACCACGTTCGCAATGCTTTTACATAAGAACAGGGTAATAACGTGAACCGGAGACCGTTCTAGCTTGTATGGTACAATGTATGATTCTTTCATATTTGCCCTCATGGGATAACAACGTATCAGCATTTTCATTATATACATATATATATATATATATATATATATATATATATATATATATATATATATATATAATTATTGGTTTACTTCATATTTTATATTTTTAATGGATACATCCCATTTAGATCTACGAAATATATACTTAACATACCTTAAAATACAGTAGAAATTGAGATATATTTTTTCTAATAGGCGTCTCATATAAACTTAGAGTTAGGGATATTTGGGAATCTGTTGAAATAACTGCAAATATTGAATATAAGATATTCCAGCGATATTCAGAGCATTTTACTAAATAACCTCAACATAGAGATTTTTGGAAATGACCTAATATGGCTGCAAAAATTGAGTGCCATTACGGCGAGCGATATTTGGAACAAAATAGTACTACGACGACTAAATAATCTTGAGCTTATTGCAATAGTGACATTACGACGAGCGATACTTGAAACAAAATTATACTACAATTACTAAATTTTCTTGAGCTTATTGCAACGTAGAGTATCAAATGAATAGATTTTTTGTTGTAATGAAACTGCCAAACGTTTGAAATGAATCTCCCTTTTATTCATAAGAAAATAATAAATTACAATAGGAACTATGTTAAATCTATTAGGAACTTATGGCTTGGAACATATCAGTTATAAATAAGTTAATAGGTACCTACCTACACCTTAATCTTAATTCACCTTTAATGTCTTTACTTAGCTTTTGGCATTTCAATTTGAATCTTAATCTGACTTCTATACATAGCAAAATATAAAAACAAAACTTTGTTAAATTTAATCTATTAGGCTCTGGGTTCCCTGACCGCCCGCCGCCGTCGACGGACCGCCGAAGCGTCTCTGCCCGCCGCGCCGCTGACTAGCAACGTCTGAATATGTTCGGATCTGCATTATGACAAGAGTAATTACTTATGAACCGATTAAAGTAATGGTATCGCATCAGCGGAACACTTAGTATTTAATAGTTCCCATGACCATTTATGGTCTTCATCATCGGTTCCACTTCACCAAATGGTACTTCTCGAAAGCAAATGCTTAAGTAACATAAGAAAATACTGAAATCGCCTTAGGTGTACCTATAATATTTGAAGAGTTCGCTCGATATCTCCGGGATCCCATCATCAGATCCTGACCTTATGATAAATAATGGGACCAACCTGGAATCAAATACTTTCAAACAAAAAAAACTTTTCAAATCGGTCCAGCCGTCTTCGAGCAATCGAGTAACATACATAAAAAAAATTCGACGAACTGAGAACCTCCTCCTTTTTTGATGTCGGTTAACAAACTAGCTACCTACTAAGTATCAAAATTAATCGTGATAGTATACGACGGGGATATTTGAGACAGTTCCAATTAGCCCCAAAACCTGTCTCAAATAACCCATTCGACATAACTATCAAAATGGAGTACAAAACACAACGCAACTAACAATTGAGATAACTTCGTAAACACCGAAGAATATGAATATTATATTGCTTTAATTCATTTGTCACTTACTTCATAAACGCCCGAACTGCAATCAAAAGTAGGACGGCTCCAAAAACGTCAACTTTAGAACTTTTTCTCCACATCGAATTATTTTAACAATACAGACATACGCTTCTAATTTATTTATATTTTTGTAGATAATATTATATGTATAAACTAGTTGGCTTCTGATTGGCGACGCGATGAGTGACATTTACAAACACACATATATACACTCTTCCATCGACTTATTATACGTATAGCGAAATCCTCTAATAGAACTATCAGCGAAGGACTATAAACTTTTAAAAAAGAAAAACATAACCCTTATTTTTTAGTTTTTCGTAAGCAGATAAAAAGTTTCATATATGTTGTATGTACATAATTATTTACTGTTTGTACACTAAATTTCATGATATATATATACTTAATAATGCTTTTCAGACCAGTTTTCAGTCACGACCACCTTTTCCTACTGGAGACTAGGCATCTGTGCAGCACAGGATTATAGCGCCCGAGTAGGCTGCTACTGAGAATTTCTTAACAGGAAAACTAATGTCTAATTATAGCCCGACCCAAGATTTATTTCCGAGACCTCGTGATTAGGAATCGCGTTTGCAACCACTAACTACCAAAACAATCAATAGTTTCAAACACTTAATTGTTTGAGATCAAACAGTCGCACAGAGTATTATAAACAAGGAGTATTAAAATCCCTATGTTGTAGACCGGAGTATATAGATTGTCGCCCAAGAACTTCGAAACGTTGCGAATATAGCGTGTGGATATCAGTGTTTCATATATTATTGAGCAGTTGACACGCACATACGCACACGCACACGCAAACGTACATACACACACACACACACACACACACGTGCGCGCGCACACTCACACGCGCACACGCACGCGCACGCACACACACACACACACACACACACACACACACACATACACATACATACATACAGAGAGAGAGAGAGAGAGAGAGAGAGAGGGACGCGCGCGCGCTAGCACCCACATACGCGCAAAAGCGCGCAGGCAAGCCCGTTTACTATGTAATTTAAAGATTTTTATTTTTCTGTTCCTGTAAAAATTAAAATTTACTTTAATAAACAATAGAACTATGTATTTCAAATATAAAGAGGGGATAGGACAGTATCTCCTAAATACAGGTAAGAAACCTATAACTAGACTATAAGACTACATTATATGGAGCATTTGGGTGTGACAACACCCAAGTGCTCCATATAATGTAGTCTTATTAAAAAGTATGTATAAGCTAAACTATAGAAATGTCAATAAATAAATACTCTGGCTCGGCATTTCTGCATAAATTTATAAAGAAAACGTTAATTAGCATATATCAAATGTAGTAAAGTAAATAAATATAACATACATAAATGATTAAAAACCCTACTATATGAAAGCTGAAAGGGATTAGACTCTTCGCAGAAATGACTGCAGGAATAATCTCGGTCAGCAGACCATCCTACGTGTCGGTCACTTCGTGAGTTAGGTCCAAAAATTTTTTTAAATAGAAATGCTGTTCGCTTATCTGTTTAGGCTTTTAAGAGTTTCTCGTCATACGTAATGGTAATATCGACCAAATATATCCTTGAATGTGCCCGGTCCATTAGCACAATATCAGGCTTATTCACAAGAATAGTCCTGTCTGTGAAGATGGCCTGGTTCCGGTAGAATCTGATCCGGTAACTTTCAAGCACCATTTCCGTCGAGTACTTATAATTATTGTTACTGAATGATTTCTTATATTTACGCGAACACTACACATTGATTAAAACTACTTTTACGGATTTAATCGCGTTTATTTTACTTTTAATTACTTTTATTCTTAATTCCCGACGTTTCGGGCGCTTTCCAGCACCCTTGGTCACGGGGGACTGAGTTGACTGACGTCCCGATGTCATTGTTAAACCCGGAGTACCTTCAGCTCTTTTATTAAAAGTAAAATAAACGCGATAAAATCAGTAAAAGTAGTTTTAATCAATATTGTTACTGAGTTATAATTTCGCTGCCTTAAAAATGATGTTATTCTCTATACTCAGCATCACAGTGAATAAATTTATCACAAGAGATATGCGGCTACAAAAAATGTTTTTACACCATTTAGTTGTACAAACTCTTTGGCAATTTATTTTGAAATAACTTGTACCCTCTTCTATAAAAACAACTTTCAAAAGCAAATATTTGTTTAGCTAACCTAACCCACATGAGTGAGTGATATTTGATATTTACTCATGTGCCTTATCCACCCGCAACCGCGACTTTTGTAGGTACTTACAAATTTATATTGCTGCCTGTATTTACTAAGCATAAATGCTAGCAATAGGTGTTAATGTCGATGTTTTAGGAACGGGATTTTGTTACAACTTTTTTGTAACTAAGACAATTGTACAAAAATAATTAATAAAGAGATATATGCGACAACCACAAGACACGCAGAAAGTTTACTTTTGGCTTACTCCTTTCTAAAACGCATATTCTATTCTCCGATAGCGCGGGTATTTACGATCAGGTGTTCACCTGATAGTGCATGCTTGTTTGCTTACAAAAATTTCTCCTAATTCTATAAAAAAATCGATGAATCCAAGTAGCATAACAACCTTGTTTCTATGCGATCTTTAGAGGAGACCATGATGATAATCATATAACAACAAATGAATATGTATTTGTATCGAATTTAAATTTTACCTTGTAGTGGCATATAGTAGTGGATTGTAGTTGTATAACAATATCCACTACCTGTTGTACATATAGACCCGTGGCTGCCGTGAGAAGCGATAACACTAAACTGAAACAGGAGAAGGGCAGCAGCATCTTCCTCTGATAACAGCTCAGAGTGTTAAAAAACCGCGGCTGCTAGTCAATCCGTCTGCCAAGTGTGGAAAATATGGCAAATTTACTTTCTATGAAGCAGTCTATGGGGCTGGGTGACAAGAAAACAGAATATTTTCTGGCATAAATGTCCACTGCTGAACAAATGACTCTTTCATTGATTATGAGACAATCAAAGACAAAATATTTTCTATAGTTGCTACGCTCGGCTGGCGGGTTGACAACCGCAGTTTTGTTACTATATGTGTGTGAGCAAGCACAGGTGCACTCCCAATTTCTTCACTTAAATAGACTGATGCGATGGCAAACCGACCCGATATGAGAGATATTAGGCTAAGAACCAACGTATTTTCCGAGGCACGTGGGTCAACCACCCAACTTCATGGTTCCGAGCTCGTTGCTAAAAATTTCTTCACATTGATAGTCTCTGCCTTGCCCTCTGGGTGACAGCCGTGAGATTTTATTTATATATGTAAGATAAGTATGGAAAATGCATTACTCTGAAACAGTCCATTATGAAGATTCAACCAAAAATGCGCAACAGGTGATTAAAATAAATTCATATACAAATAAAGTTAATTATTAGATGAAAAATTTGCTACTCTTAAAGAAGATAATCACAATATTAAAATTGTGTGAATAGTATAGAAGGTGTATGACGATAGTCACGTTAGTACCGCAAGATGCGCAATAGGGACTGAAATAGAAGAAGAGCAGTGGAATATTCCTGAAAACATTTAAGAATAATAAAAAAGTGCGTGTTTTCAACCGCCTATGAAGCAATTTGTTCGGAAGGCCTTTGTTCAGCAGTGAATTTTATAGGCTGTGATGGTAATGGATCAATAAATAAAAAGTTGAGGCCTAAATACAATTAATTGCTATGGAATACGACAATACCAAAAACTATTAATAGCCAACAGCCCTGAGAATCAATTAAAATACATGGAATCACATCATCACATGGAACATAAGACTACTTAGGCTTACGTCAATTGATTATTTATCTGTACCTGTTTGTAAAAACGTCATATTTTGTGAAATTAATAAATTTTTATTTAATAAAACCCTATAGTCTGAAGGATATGAAGAGCAAGCATAATTACAGGCAGGCTTACAGTTAAATTAACTATTCATAAGAAATTTATCGAATAATTTGCGACAGTGGCAAAATTTTGCACTATTAACATGACGTGGTTCAAAAATGTTCAAAGAGTTATAACAAATATGAAACACGAAAACGAAATTGTGAACAAAGCTTTTTTTAACATGTTTAATGAATGTGGTTCAAATCATTGACCCATTGAAATAATACTAGTTTTAACGGAATTTATCGCGTATATTTAACTTTTTTACCCGACGTTTCGAGAGCTTTACAGCACCCATGGTCACGGGAAGGACTGAGATGTTCAACGTCCAGCTGTCATAGTTAACCGCGGTTACCATAGATTAAAATTTTAACTTTTGTTCCGATCTACACAGTATGAGCTTATGGTATCATGGAGTCTTGCAGTTGTATGCTTGGGTTGGGATTTAATTTTATTTATTATAGGATCCCAAGCAGATGGTAGCACCCAGCCATCTTCTCTATTGAAATTAGGATGTTTTTTGATTTCAATAGCCTCGCGAATCATCCTTGGAAGGAATCGGTGTTCTTTAGCGAGGATTTGTGGTCTATCAAATCTGATGTAGTGACGGGGGCGATCTTGTACATGTTCACAGACTGCAGACTTCCCGGAGCGTCGATTCTTCACATCAGCTATATGTTCTTTGACGCGGGTTTTAATTGATCTTTTAGTTTGTCCTATGTAGGAGAGACCACATTCACAATCAAGCTTGTACACTCCTGCATCTTGCAGAGGGACGTTACACTTGACTGATGGTAAAAACTGACCAATCTTCTTCGGCGGCTTGAAGTATGTTTTGATGGAAGCGCGCTTCAAGATGTAGCCAATCTTGTCAGTGACTCCTCTAACATATGGCAGTACAGCAGGTACACGCTCGACTGTGGCCGGCTTCACTCGTTCTCTGTGACGTAGGCGTGGGACCCGAAGCTTGTTGTCATGCAAAACTTGCTTGACATGTTGGAGCTCGGCAGCCAGGTGTTTACTGTCACAGATCCCTCGTGCTCTCTGAAACAAAGATTTACCCACGGTAGCTAACTGTGAAGGATGGTGGTGAGAATCACCGTTTAAATATCTATCTGTATGGGTCTTTTTTCTATACACAGTATGGCTCAAGGTGTTATCAGGATTCCGAATTACTAACACATCTAGAAAAGCTAAGGAATTGTTTGCCTCTAACTCCATTGTGAACTGAATTTTAGAATTTATAGAGTTAAGATGGTATAAAAATGCAGTTACTTTATCTAAAGGTAGAATTGTGAAAGTGTCGTCTACGTACCGCTTGTAGAATCTTGGATTTATGGGAGAAGTAAGCAGGGCTTTCTCCTCAAAGTCTTCCATGAATATGTCGGCGACAATGGGAGATACAGGTGAGCCCATCGCCACACCATCTACTTGCTTGTAGAACTCCTCCTTCCACAATAGGTAGCCAGATGTAAGGCAGTGTCTGAGTAATACTGCATATTCTGCGGGCATGTTGTTTTCTTCCAGCCTTCTAGTTACAATTGAGATGCAGTCTTCAACAGGTAAGCATGTAAACAATGACTGCACATCAAAACTGACCATAGTTTCATTGTCTGCCAGACGTAGGTCTTTAATCTCGCTGACAAAATGGTAGGAATCCTTTATGTGTGCTCTTGTATGTCCCCTGAGCGGTGAGAGTATTTTCGCTAAGTGTTGAGCCAATCTGTAAGTTGGTGAATCGATTTGGCTCACTATGGGGCGTAATGGAGCATTGGGCTTGTGTATTTTTGGTAACCCATACAACTTTGGTGATTTGGCGCACGTAGGTATTATCCATTTTACGTCCAGATTTAATTTTTCGGAGTGTTTCTTTATGAGGTCACTAGTTGTTTTCAGTGTGCTATTTGTTGGGTCGTTTTTAACCTTTTTATAAGTACTTACATCCGACAAGAGTTCTTGTATTTTAGAATTATAATCTGACGTATCCATGACCACCGTGGCGTTTCCCTTATCTGCGCGGAGAATCGTAAGTTCTGGTTTATTGCGTAGGTTCTTTAACGCTATAAATTCGTCTCTGGGAAGATTCGGTTTAGGCACTGAACATCGACGTAACATAGACGAAATGTCTTGACGTATCGCCTCCAAATCTTCTTTCCGCATATTGTTTTTAAATAAACAGTCCTCGACACTACAGATAATTTCTTCGTACGGTAATCTGCTAGGAGTTATAGCATAGTTTAGTCCTTTGGATAAAACCTTTATTGTTGCATCATCCAGTGTTTGTTTTGACAGATTATAGAACGCGATTAATCTATGATCTGTGTTTGTCAATGGTTGCTTTTGGTTCTGGCATTGATTCGGATGTTTGACATTTGATTTGGCCGTTAATTTTTGATATTTTTCTATATGTTTGTTTTTGCATTCGTTATATTTACTAATTTCGCGTTTATTTAATGTTTCCATGCAAAAATTATAATCAAACGTCGTTAAAACTTTCTTTAATTCACTGGATGATGTGTCTATGGATTTATTTATGTTATATAGATCGGAGCGTTTTTGTTGGATTACCGCCCGTAACAACTTTTTACTTGCCTGATTTAAGATCTTAGCGCTTCCTCGAATGTCCTTTTTGGTGCATATTTTGACACACGTAGGAATGAGATTATGGTCTCGACATCTCTTCAAGAAATTTAAGGCTGTTAGATATCTTGCGCGCTTAGTCTTTAGATCTTCTAATCGGCGTATTTTATTTGCAATTACCAGTCCGTACTGGTTTACATAATGATTTCTTATATTTACGCGAACACTACACATTGAAATAATACTAGTTTTAACGGAATTTATCGCGTATATTTAACTTTTTTACCCGACGTTTCGAGAGCTTTACAGCACCCATGGTCACGGGAAGGACTGAGATGTTCAACGTCCAGCTGTCATAGTTAACCGCGGTTACCATAGATTAAAATTTTAACTTTTGTTCCGATCTACACAGTATGAGCTTATGGTATCATGGAGTCTTGCAGTTGTATGCTTGGGTTGGGATTTAATTTTATTTATTATAGGATCCCAAGCAGATGGTAGCACCCAGCCATCTTCTCTATTGAAATTAGGATGTTTTTTGATTTCAATAGCCTCGCGAATCATCCTTGGAAGGAATCGGTGTTCTTTAGCGAGGATTTGTGGTCTATCAAATCTGATGTAGTGACGGGGGCGATCTTGTACATGTTCACAGACTGCAGACTTCCCGGAGCGTCGATTCTTCACATCAGCTATATGTTCTTTGACGCGGGTTTTAATTGATCTTTTAGTTTGTCCTATGTAGGAGAGACCACATTCACAATCAAGCTTGTACACTCCTGCATCTTGCAGAGGGACGTTACACTTGACTGATGGTAAAAACTGACCAATCTTCTTCGGCGGCTTGAAGTATGTTTTGATGGAAGCGCGCTTCAAGATGTAGCCAATCTTGTCAGTGACTCCTCTAACATATGGCAGTACAGCAGGTACACGCTCGACTGTGGCCGGCTTCACTCGTTCTCTGTGACTTAGGCGTGGGACCCGAAGCTTGTTGTCATGCAAAACTTGCTTGACATGTTGGAGCTCGGCAGCCAGGTGTTTACTGTCACAGATCCCTCGTGCTCTCTGAAACAAAGATTTACCCACGGTAGCTAACTGTGAAGGATGGTGGTGAGAATCACCGTTTAAATATCTATCTGTATGGGTCTTTTTTCTATACACAGTATGGCTCAAGGTGTTATCAGGATTCCGAATTACTAACACATCTAGAAAAGCTAAGGAATTGTTTGCCTCTAACTCCATTGTGAAAAGAATTTTAGAATTTATAGAGTTAAGATGGTATAAAAATGCAGTTACTTTATCTAAAGGTAGAATTGTGAAAGTGTCGTCTACGTACCGCTTGTAGAATCTTGGATTTATGGGAGAAGTAAGCAGGGCTTTCTCCTCAAAGTCTTCCATGAATATGTCGGCGACAATGGGAGATACAGGTGAGCCCATCGCCACACCATCTACTTGCTTGTAGAACTCCTCCTTCCACAATAGGTAGCCAGATGTAAGGCAGTGTCTGAGTAATACTGCATATTCTGCGGGCATGTTGTTTTCTTCCAGCCTTCTAGTTACAATTGAGATGCAGTCTTCAACAGGTAAGCATGTAAACAATGACTGCACATCAAAACTGACCATAGTTTCATTGTCTGCCAGACGTAGGTCTTTAATCTCGCTGACAAAATGGTAGGAATCCTTTATGTGTGCTCTTGTATGTCCCCTGAGCGGTGAGAGTATTTTCGCTAAGTGTTGAGCCAATCTGTAAGTTGGTGAATCGATTTGGCTCACTATGGGGCATAATGGAGCATTGGGCTTGTGTATTTTTGGTAACCCATACAACTTTGGTGATTTGGCGCACGTAGGTATTATCCATTTTACGTCCAGATTTAATTTTTCGGAGTGTTTCTTTATGAGGTCACTAGTTGTTTTTAGTGTGCTATTTGTTGGGTCGTTTTTAACCTTTTTATAAGTACTTACATCCGACAAGAGTTCTTGTATTTTAGAATTATAATCTGACGTATCCATGACCACCGTGGCGTTTCCCTTATCTGCGCGGAGAATCGTAAGTTCTGGTTTATTGCGTAGG
Organism: Parnassius smintheus behrii; assembly: GCA_036936625.1. Classification (NCBI taxonomy): domain Eukaryota; kingdom Metazoa; phylum Arthropoda; class Insecta; order Lepidoptera; family Papilionidae; genus Parnassius; species Parnassius smintheus. The sequence continues at coordinate 8,530,875 of JAUPFT010000003.1, forward strand.
TTCTTTAACGCTATAAATTCGTCTCTGGGAAGATTCGGTTTAGGCACTGAACATCGACGTAACATAGACGAAATGTCTTGACGTATCGCCTCCAAATCTTCTTTCCGCATATTGTTTTTAAATAAACAGTCCTCGACACTACAGATAATTTCTTCGTACGGTAATCTGCTAGGAGTTATAGCATAGTTTAGTCCTTTGGATAAAACCTTTATTGTTGCATCATCCAGTGTTTGTTTTGACAGATTATAGAACGCGATTAATCTATGATCTGTGTTTGTCAATGGTTGCTTTTGGTTCTGGCATTGATTCGGATGTTTGACATTTGATTTGGCCGTTAATTTTTGATATTTTTCTATATGTTTGTTTTTGCATTCGTTATATTTACTAATTTCGCGTTTATTTAATGTTTCCATGCAAAAATTATAATCAAACGTCGTTAAAACTTTCTTTAATTCACTGGATGATGTGTCTATGGATTTATTTATGTTATATAGATCGGAGCGTTTTTGTTGGATTACCGCCCGTAACAACTTTTTACTTGCCTGATTTAAGATCTTAGCGCTTCCTCGAATGTCCTTTTTGGTGGATATTTTGACACACGTAGGAATGAGATTATGGTCTCGACATCTCTTCAAGAAATTTAAGGCTGTTAGATATCTTGCACGCTTAGTCTTTAGATCTTCTAATCGGCGTATTTTATTTGCAATTACCAGTCCGTACTGGTTTACATAATGATTTCTTATATTTACGCGAACACTACACATTGAAATAATACTAGTTTTAACGGAATTTATCGCGTATATTTAACTTTTTTACCCGACGTTTCGAGAGCTTTACAGCACCCATGGTCACGGGAAGGACTGAGATGTTCAACGTCCAGCTGTCATAGTTAACCGCGGTTACCATAGATTAAAATTTTAACTTTTGTTCCGATCTACACAGTATGAGCTTATGGTATCATGGAGTCTTGCAGTTGTATGCTTGGGTTGGGATTTAATTTTATTTATTATAGGATCCCAAGCAGATGGTAGCACCCAGCCATCTTCTCTATTGAAATTAGGATGTTTTTTGATTTCAATAGCCTCGCGAATCATCCTTGGAAGGAATCGGTGTTCTTTAGCGAGGATTTGTGGTCTATCAAATCTGATGTAGTGACGGGGGCGATCTTGTACATGTTCACAGACTGCAGACTTCCCGGAGCGTCGATTCTTCACATCAGCTATATGTTCTTTGACGCGGGTTTTAATTGATCTTTTAGTTTGTCCTATGTAGGAGAGACCACATTCACAATCAAGCTTGTTCACTCCTGCATCTTGCAGAGGGACGTTACACTTGACTGATGGTAAAAACTGACCAATCTTCTTCGGCGGCTTGAAGTATGTTTTGATGGAAGCGCGCTTCAAGATGTAGCCAATCTTGTCAGTGACTCCTCTAACATATGGCAGTACAGCAGGTACACGCTCGACTGTGGCCGGCTTCACTCGTTCTCTGTGACGTAGGCGTGGGACCCGAAGCTTGTTGTCATGCAAAACTTGCTTGACATGTTGGAGCTCGGCAGCCAGGTGTTTACTGTCACAGATCCCTCGTGCTCTCTGAAACAAAGATTTACCCACGGTAGCTAACTGTGAAGGATGGTGGTGAGAATCACCGTTTAAATATCTATCTGTATGGGTCTTTTTTCTATACACAGTATGGCTCAAGGTGTTATCAGGATTCCGAATTACTAACACATCTAGAAAAGCTAAGGAATTGTTTGCCTCTAACTCCATTGTGAACTGAATTTTAGAATTTATAGAGTTAAGATGGTCTAAAAATGCAGTTACTTTATCTAAAGGTAGAATTGTGAAAGTGTCGTCTACGTACCGCTTGTAGAATCTTGGATTTATGGGAGAAGTAAGCAGGGCTTTCTCCTCAAAGTCTTCCATGAATATGTCGGCGACAATGGGAGATACAGGTGAGCCCATCGCCACACCATCTACTTGCTTGTAGAACTCCTCCTTCCACAATAGGTAGCCAGATGTAAGGCAGTGTCTGAGTAATACTGCATATTCTGCGGGCATGTTGTTTTCTTCCAGCCTTCTAGTTACAATTGAGATGCAGTCTTCAACAGGTAAGCATGTAAACAATGACTGCACATCAAAACTGACCATAGTTTCATTGTCTGCCAGACGTAGGTCTTTAATCTCGCTGACAAAATGGTAGGAATCCTTTATGTGTGCTCTTGTATGTCCCCTGAGCGGTGAGAGTATTTTCGCTAAGTGTTGAGCCAATCTGTAAGTTGGTGAATCGATTTGGCTCACTATGGGGCGTAATGGAGCATTGGGCTTGTGTATTTTTGGTAACCCATACAACTTTGGTGATTTGGCGCACGTAGGTATTATCCATTTTACGTCCAGATTTAATTTTTCGGAGTGTTTCTTTATGAGGTCACTAGTTGTTTTTAGTGTGCTATTTGTTGGGTCGTTTTTAACCTTTTTATAAGTACTTACATCCGACAAGAGTTCTTGTATTTTAGAATTATAATCTGACGTATCCATGACCACCGTGGCGTTTCCCTTATCTGCGCGGAGAATCGTAAGTTCTGGTTTATTGCGTAGGTTCTTTAACGCTATAAATTCGTCTCTGGGAAGATTCGGTTTAGGCACTGAACATCGACGTAACATAGACGAAATGTCTTGACGTATCGCCTCCAAATCTTCTTTCCGCATATTGTTTTTAAATAAACAGTCCTCGACACTACAGATAATTTCTTCGTACGGTAATCTGCTAGGAGTTATAGCATAGTTTAGTCCTTTGGATAAAACCTTTATTGTTGCATCATCCAGTGTTTGTTTTGACAGATTATAGAACGCGATTAATCTATGATCTGTGTTTGTCAATGGTTGCTTTTGGTTCTGGCATTGATTCGGATGTTTGACATTTGATTTGGCCGTTAATTTTTGATATTTTTCTATATGTTTGTTTTTGCATTCGTTATATTTACTAATTTCGCGTTTATTTAATGTTTCCATGCAAAAATTATAATCAAACGTCGTTAAAACTTTCTTTAATTCACTGGATGATGTGTCTATGGATTTATTTATGTTATATAGATCGGAGCGTTTTTATTGGATAACCGCCCGTAACAACTTTTTACTTGCCTGATTTAAGATCTTAGCGCTTCCTCGAATGTCCTTTTTGGTGGATATTTTGACACACGTAGGAATGAGATTATGGTCTCGACATCTCTTCAAGAAATTTAAGGCTGTTAGATATCTTGCGCGCTTAGTCTTTAGATCTTCTAATCGGCGTATTTTATTTGCAATTACCAGTCCGTACTGGTTTACATAATGATTTCTTATATTTACGCGAACACTACACATTGAAATAATACTAGTTTTAACGGAATTTATCGCGTATATTTAACTTTTTTACCCGACGTTTCGAGAGCTTTACAGCACCCATGGTCACGGGAAGGACTGAGATGTTCAACGTCCAGCTGTCATAGTTAACCGCGGTTACCATAGATTAAAATTTTAACTTTTGTTCCGATCTACACAGTATGAGCTTATGGTATCATGGAGTCTTGCAGTTGTATGCTTGGGTTGGGATTTAATTTTATTTATTATAGGATCCCAAGCAGATGGTAGCACCCAGCCATCTTCTCTATTGAAATTAGGATGTTTTTTGATTTCAATAGCCTCGCGAATCATCCTTGGAAGGAATCGGTGTTCTTTAGCGAGGATTTGTGGTCTATCAAATCTGATGTAGTGACGGGGGCGATCTTGTACATGTTCACAGACTGCAGACTTCCCGGAGCGTCGATTCTTCACATCAGCTATATGTTCTTTGACGCGGGTTTTAATTGATCTTTTAGTTTGTCCTATGTAGGAGAGACCACATTCACAATCAAGCTTGTACACTCCTGCATCTTGCAGAGGGACGTTACACTTGACTGATGGTAAAAACTGACCAATCTTCTTCGGCGGCTTGAAGTATGTTTTGATGGAAGCGCGCTTCAAGATGTAGCCAATCTTGTCAGTGACTCCTCTAACATATGGCAGTACAGCAGGTACACGCTCGACTGTGGCCGGCTTCACTCGTTCTCTGTGACGTAGGCGTGGGACCCGAAGCTTGTTGTCATGCAAAACTTGCTTGACATGTTGGAGCTCGGCAGCCAGGTGTTTACTGTCACAGATCCCTCGTGCTCTCTGAAACAAAGATTTACCCACGGTAGCTAACTGTGAAGGATGGTGGTGAGAATCACCGTTTAAATATCTATCTGTATGGGTCTTTTTTCTATACACAGTATGGCTCAAGGTGTTATCAGGATTCCGAATTACTAACACATCTAGAAAAGCTAAGGAATTGTTTGCCTCTAACTCCATTGTGAACTGAATTTTAGAATTTATAGAGTTAAGATGGTATAAAAATGCAGTTACTTTATCTAAAGGTAGAATTGTGAAAGTGTCGTCTACGTACCGCTTGTAGAATCTTGGATTTATGGGAGAAGTAAGCAGGGCTTTCTCCTCAAAGTCTTCCATGAATATGTCGGCGACAATGGGAGATACAGGTGAGCCCATCGCCACACCATCTACTTGCTTGTAGAACTCCTCCTTCCACAATAGGTAGCCAGATGTAAGGCAGTGTCTGAGTAATACTGCATATTCTGCGGGCATGTTGTTTTCTTCCAGCCTTCTAGTTACAATTGAGATGCAGTCTTCAACAGGTAAGCATGTAAACAATGACTGCACATCAAAACTGACCATAGTTTCATTGTCTGCCAGACGTAGGTCTTTAATCTCGCTGACAAAATGGTAGGAATCCTTTATGTGTGCTCTTGTATGTCCCCTGAGCGGTGAGAGTATTTTCGCTAAGTGTTGAGCCAATCTGTAAGTTGGTGAATCGATTTGGCTCACTATGGGGCGTAATGGAGCATTGGGCTTGTGTATTTTTGGTAACCCATACAACTTTGGTGATTTGGCGCACGTAGGTATTATCCATTTTACGTCCAGATTTAATTTTTCGGAGTGTTTCTTTATGAGGTCACTAGTTGTTTTCAGTGTGCTATTTGTTGGGTCGTTTTTAACCTTTTTATAAGTACTTACATCCGACAAGAGTTCTTGTATTTTAGAATTATAATCTGACGTATCCATGACCACCGTGGCGTTTCCCTTATCTGCGCGGAGAATCGTAAGTTCTGGTTTATTGCGTAGGTTCTTTAACGCTATAAATTCGTCTCTGGGAAGATTCGGTTTAGGCACTGAACATCGACGTAACATAGACGAAATGTCTTGACGTATCGCCTCCAAATCTTCTTTCCGCATATTGTTTTTAAATAAACAGTCCTCGACACTACAGATAATTTCTTCGTACGGTAATCTGCTAGGAGTTATAGCATAGTTTAGTCCTTTGGATAAAACCTTTATTGTTGCATCATCCAGTGTTTGTTTTGACAGATTATAGAACGCGATTAATCTATGATCTGTGTTTGTCAATGGTTGCTTTTGGTTCTGGCATTGATTCGGATGTTTGACATTTGATTTGGCCGTTAATTTTTGATATTTTTCTATATGTTTGTTTTTGCATTCGTTATATTTACTAATTTCGCGTTTATTTAATGTTTCCATGCAAAAATTATAATCAAACGTCGTTAAAACTTTCTTTAATTCACTGGATGATGTGTCTATGGATTTATTTATGTTATATAGATCGGAGCGTTTTTGTTGGATTACCGCCCGTAACAACTTTTTACTTGCCTGATTTAAGATCTTAGCGCTTCCTCGAATGTCCTTTTTGGTGCATATTTTGACACACGTAGGAATGAGATTATGGTCTCGACATCTCTTCAAGAAATTTAAGGCTGTTAGATATCTTGCGCGCTTAGTCTTTAGATCTTCTAATCGGCGTATTTTATTTGCAATTACCAGTCCGTACTGGTTTACATAATGATTTCTTATATTTACGCGAACACTACACATTGAAATAATACTAGTTTTAACGGAATTTATCGCGTATATTTAACTTTTTTACCCGACGTTTCGAGAGCTTTACAGCACCCATGGTCACGGGAAGGACTGAGATGTTCAACGTCCAGCTGTCATAGTTAACCGCGGTTACCATAGATTAAAATTTTAACTTTTGTTCCGATCTACACAGTATGAGCTTATGGTATCATGGAGTCTTGCAGTTGTATGCTTGGGTTGGGATTTAATTTTATTTATTATAGGATCCCAAGCAGATGGTAGCACCCAGCCATCTTCTCTATTGAAATTAGGATGTTTTTTGATTTCAATAGCCTCGCGAATCATCCTTGGAAGGAATCGGTGTTCTTTAGCGAGGATTTGTGGTCTATCAAATCTGATGTAGTGACGGGGGCGATCTTGTACATGTTCACAGACTGCAGACTTCCCGGAGCGTCGATTCTTCACATCAGCTATATGTTCTTTGACGCGGGTTTTAATTGATCTTTTAGTTTGTCCTATGTAGGAGAGACCACATTCACAATCAAGCTTGTACACTCCTGCATCTTGCAGAGGGACGTTACACTTGACTGATGGTAAAAACTGACCAATCTTCTTCGGCGGCTTGAAGTATGTTTTGATGGAAGCGCGCTTCAAGATGTAGCCAATCTTGTCAGTGACTCCTCTAACATATGGCAGTACAGCAGGTACACGCTCGACTGTGGCCGGCTTCACTCGTTCTCTGTGACTTAGGCGTGGGACCCGAAGCTTGTTGTCATGCAAAACTTGCTTGACATGTTGGAGCTCGGCAGCCAGGTGTTTACTGTCACAGATCCCTCGTGCTCTCTGAAACAAAGATTTACCCACGGTAGCTAACTGTGAAGGATGGTGGTGAGAACCACCGTTTAAATATCTATCTGTATGGGTCTTTTTTCTATACACAGTATGGCTCAAGGTGTTATCAGGATTCCGAATTACTAACACATCTAGAAAAGCTAAGGAATTGTTTGCCTCTAACTCCATTGTGAAAAGAATTTTAGAATTTATAGAGTTAAGATGGTATAAAAATGCAGTTACTTTATCTAAAGGTAGAATTGTGAAAGTGTCGTCTACGTACCGCTTGTAGAATCTTGGATTTATGGGAGAAGTAAGCAGGGCTTTCTCCTCAAAGTCTTCCATGAATATGTCGGCGACAATGGGAGATACAGGTGAGCCCATCGCCACACCATCTACTTGCTTGTAGAACTCCTCCTTCCACAATAGGTAGCCAGATGTAAGGCAGTGTCTGAGTAATACTGCATATTCTGCGGGCATGTTGTTTTCTTCCAGCCTTCTAGTTACAATTGAGATGCAGTCTTCAACAGGTAAGCATGTAAACAATGACTGCACATCAAAACTGACCATAGTTTCATTGTCTGCCAGACGTAGGTCTTTAATCTCGCTGACAAAATGGTAGGAATCCTTTATGTGTGCTCTTGTATGTCCCCTGAGCGGTGAGAGTATTTTCGCTAAGTGTTGAGCCAATCTGTAAGTTGGTGAATCGATTTGGCTCACTATGGGGCATAATGGAGCATTGGGCTTGTGTATTTTTGGTAACCCATACAACTTTGGTGATTTGGCGCACGTAGGTATTATCCATTTTACGTCCAGATTTAATTTTTCGGAGTGTTTCTTTATGAGGTCACTAGTTGTTTTTAGTGTGCTATTTGTTGGGTCGTTTTTAACCTTTTTATAAGTACTTACATCCGACAAGAGTTCTTGTATTTTAGAATTATAATCTGACGTATCCATGACCACCGTGGCGTTTCCCTTATCTGCGCGGAGAATCGTAAGTTCTGGTTTATTGCGTAGGTTCTTTAACGCTATAAATTCGTCTCTGGGAAGATTCGGTTTAGGCACTGAACATCGACGTAACATAGACGAAATGTCTTGACGTATCGCCTCCAAATCTTCTTTCCGCATATTGTTTTTAAATAAACAGTCCTCGACACTACAGATAATTTCTTCGTACGGTAATCTGCTAGGAGTTATAGCATAGTTTAGTCCTTTGGATAAAACCTTTATTGTTGCATCATCCAGTGTTTGTTTTGACAGATTATAGAACGCGATTAATCTATGATCTGTGTTTGTCAATGGTTGCTTTTGGTTCTGGCATTGATTCGGATGTTTGACATTTGATTTGGCCGTTAATTTTTGATATTTTTCTATATGTTTGTTTTTGCATTCGTTATATTTACTAATTTCGCGTTTATTTAATGTTTCCATGCAAAAATTATAATCAAACGTCGTTAAAACTTTCTTTAATTCACTGGATGATGTGTCTATGGATTTATTTATGTTATATAGATCGGAGCGTTTTTGTTGGATTACCGCCCGTAACAACTTTTTACTTGCCTGATTTAAGATCTTAGCGCTTCCTCGAATGTCCTTTTTGGTGGATATTTTGACACACGTAGGAATGAGATTATGGTCTCGACATCTCTTCAAGAAATTTAAGGCTGTTAGATATCTTGCACGCTTAGTCTTTAGATCTTCTAATCGGCGTATTTTATTTGCAATTACCAGTCCGTACTGGTTTACATAATGATTTCTTATATTTACGCGAACACTACACATTGAAATAATACTAGTTTTAACGGAATTTATCGCGTATATTTAACTTTTTTACCCGACGTTTCGAGAGCTTTACAGCACCCATGGTCACGGGAAGGACTGAGATGTTCAACGTCCAGCTGTCATAGTTAACCGCGGTTACCATAGATTAAAATTTTAACTTTTGTTCCGATCTACACAGTATGAGCTTATGGTATCATGGAGTCTTGCAGTTGTATGCTTGGGTTGGGATTTAATTTTATTTATTATAGGATCCCAAGCAGATGGTAGCACCCAGCCATCTTCTCTATTGAAATTAGGATGTTTTTTGATTTCAATAGCCTCGCGAATCATCCTTGGAAGGAATCGGTGTTCTTTAGCGAGGATTTGTGGTCTATCAAATCTGATGTAGTGACGGGGGCGATCTTGTACATGTTCACAGACTGCAGACTTCCCGGAGCGTCGATTCTTCACATCAGCTATATGTTCTTTGACGCGGGTTTTAATTGATCTTTTAGTTTGTCCTATGTAGGAGAGACCACATTCACAATCAAGCTTGTTCACTCCTGCATCTTGCAGAGGGACGTTACACTTGACTGATGGTAAAAACTGACCAATCTTCTTCGGCGGCTTGAAGTATGTTTTGATGGAAGCGCGCTTCAAGATGTAGCCAATCTTGTCAGTGACTCCTCTAACATATGGCAGTACAGCAGGTACACGCTCGACTGTGGCCGGCTTCACTCGTTCTCTGTGACGTAGGCGTGGGACCCGAAGCTTGTTGTCATGCAAAACTTGCTTGACATGTTGGAGCTCGGCAGCCAGGTGTTTACTGTCACAGATCCCTCGTGCTCTCTGAAACAAAGATTTACCCACGGTAGCTAACTGTGAAGGATGGTGGTGAGAATCACCGTTTAAATATCTATCTGTATGGGTCTTTTTTCTATACACAGTATGGCTCAAGGTGTTATCAGGATTCCGAATTACTAACACATCTAGAAAAGCTAAGGAATTGTTTGCCTCTAACTCCATTGTGAACTGAATTTTAGAATTTATAGAGTTAAGATGGTCTAAAAATGCAGTTACTTTATCTAAAGGTAGAATTGTGAAAGTGTCGTCTACGTACCGCTTGTAGAATCTTGGATTTATGGGAGAAGTAAGCAGGGCTTTCTCCTCAAAGTCTTCCATGAATATGTCGGCGACAATGGGAGATACAGGTGAGCCCATCGCCACACCATCTACTTGCTTGTAGAACTCCTCCTTCCACAATAGGTAGCCAGATGTAAGGCAGTGTCTGAGTAATACTGCATATTCTGCGGGCATGTTGTTTTCTTCCAGCCTTCTAGTTACAATTGAGATGCAGTCTTCAACAGGTAAGCATGTAAACAATGACTGCACATCAAAACTGACCATAGTTTCATTGTCTGCCAGACGTAGGTCTTTAATCTCGCTGACAAAATGGTAGGAATCCTTTATGTGTGCTCTTGTATGTCCCCTGAGCGGTGAGAGTATTTTCGCTAAGTGTTGAGCCAATCTGTAAGTTGGTGAATCGATTTGGCTCACTATGGGGCGTAATGGAGCATTGGGCTTGTGTATTTTTGGTAACCCATACAACTTTGGTGATTTGGCGCACGTAGGTATTATCCATTTTACGTCCAGATTTAATTTTTCGGAGTGTTTCTTTATGAGGTCACTAGTTGTTTTTAGTGTGCTATTTGTTGGGTCGTTTTTAACCTTTTTATAAGTACTTACATCCGACAAGAGTTCTTGTATTTTAGAATTATAATCTGACGTATCCATGACCACCGTGGCGTTTCCCTTATCTGCGCGGAGAATCGTAAGTTCTGGTTTATTGCGTAGGTTCTTTAACGCTATAAATTCGTCTCTGGGAAGATTCGGTTTAGGCACTGAACATCGACGTAACATAGACGAAATGTCTTGACGTATCGCCTCCAAATCTTCTTTCCGCATATTGTTTTTAAATAAACAGTCCTCGACACTACAGATAATTTCTTCGTACGGTAATCTGCTAGGAGTTATAGCATAGTTTAGTCCTTTGGATAAAACCTTTATTGTTGCATCATCCAGTGTTTGTTTTGACAGATTATAGAACGCGATTAATCTATGATCTGTGTTTGTCAATGGTTGCTTTTGGTTCTGGCATTGATTCGGATGTTTGACATTTGATTTGGCCGTTAATTTTTGATATTTTTCTATATGTTTGTTTTTGCATTCGTTATATTTACTAATTTCGCGTTTATTTAATGTTTCCATGCAAAAATTATAATCAAACGTCGTTAAAACTTTCTTTAATTCACTGGATGATGTGTCTATGGATTTATTTATGTTATATAGATCGGAGCGTTTTTATTGGATAACCGCCCGTAACAACTTTTTACTTGCCTGATTTAAGATCTTAGCGCTTCCTCGAATGTCCTTTTTGGTGGATATTTTGACACACGTAGGAATGAGATTATGGTCTCGACATCTCTTCAAGAAATTTAAGGCTGTTAGATATCTTGCGCGCTTAGTCTTTAGATCTTCTAATCGGCGTATTTTATTTGCAATTACCAGTCCGTACTGGTTTACATAATGATTTCTTATATTTACGCGAACACTACACATTGAAATAATACTAGTTTTAACGGAATTTATCGCGTATATTTAACTTTTTTACCCGACGTTTCGAGAGCTTTACAGCACCCATGGTCACGGGAAGGACTGAGATGTTCAACGTCCAGCTGTCATAGTTAACCGCGGTTACCATAGATTAAAATTTTAACTTTTGTTCCGATCTACACAGTATGAGCTTATGGTATCATGGAGTCTTGCAGTTGTATGCTTGGGTTGGGATTTAATTTTATTTATTATAGGATCCCAAGCAGATGGTAGCACCCAGCCATCTTCTCTATTGAAATTAGGATGTTTTTTGATTTCAATAGCCTCGCGAATCATCCTTGGAAGGAATCGGTGTTCTTTAGCGAGGATTTGTGGTCTATCAAATCTGATGTAGTGACGGGGGCGATCTTGTACATGTTCACAGACTGCAGACTTCCCGGAGCGTCGATTCTTCACATCAGCTATATGTTCTTTGACGCGGGTTTTAATTGATCTTTTAGTTTGTCCTATGTAGGAGAGACCACATTCACAATCAAGCTTGTACACTCCTGCATCTTGCAGAGGGACGTTACACTTGACTGATGGTAAAAACTGACCAATCTTCTTCGGCGGCTTGAAGTATGTTTTGATGGAAGCGCGCTTCAAGATGTAGCCAATCTTGTCAGTGACTCCTCTAACATATGGCAGTACAGCAGGTACACGCTCGACTGTGGCCGGCTTCACTCGTTCTCTGTGACGTAGGCGTGGGACCCGAAGCTTGTTGTCATGCAAAACTTGCTTGACATGTTGGAGCTCGGCAGCCAGGTGTTTACTGTCACAGATCCCTCGTGCTCTCTGAAACAAAGATTTACCCACGGTAGCTAACTGTGAAGGATGGTGGTGAGAATCACCGTTTAAATATCTATCTGTATGGGTCTTTTTTCTATACACAGTATGGCTCAAGGTGTTATCAGGATTCCGAATTACTAACACATCTAGAAAAGCTAAGGAATTGTTTGCCTCTAACTCCATTGTGAACTGAATTTTAGAATTTATAGAGTTAAGATGGTCTAAAAATGCAGTTACTTTATCTAAAGGTAGAATTGTGAAAGTGTCGTCTACGTACCGCTTGTAGAATCTTGGATTTATGGGAGAAGTAAGCAGGGCTTTCTCCTCAAAGTCTTCCATGAATATGTCGGCGACAATGGGAGATACAGGTGAGCCCATCGCCACACCATCTACTTGCTTGTAGAACTCCTCCTTCCACAATAGGTAGCCAGATGTAAGGCAGTGTCTGAGTAATACTGCATATTCTGCGGGCATGTTGTTTTCTTCCAGCCTTCTAGTTACAATTGAGATGCAGTCTTCAACAGGTAAGCATGTAAACAATGACTGCACATCAAAACTGACCATAGTTTCATTGTCTGCCAGACGTAGGTCTTTAATCTCGCTGACAAAATGGTAGGAATCCTTTATGTGTGCTCTTGTATGTCCCCTGAGCGGTGAGAGTATTTTCGCTAAGTGTTGAGCCAATCTGTAAGTTGGTGAATCGATTTGGCTCACTATGGGGCGTAATGGAGCATTGGGCTTGTGTATTTTTGGTAACCCATACAACTTTGGTGATTTGGCGCACGTAGGTATTATCCATTTTACGTCCAGATTTAATTTTTCGGAGTGTTTCTTTATGAGGTCACTAGTTGTTTTTAGTGTGCTATTTGTTGGGTCGTTTTTAACCTTTTTATAAGTACTTACATCCGACAAGAGTTCTTGTATTTTAGAATTATAATCTGACGTATCCATGACCACCGTGGCGTTTCCCTTATCTGCGCGGAGAATCGTAAGTTCTGGTTTATTGCGTAGGTTCTTTAACGCTATAAATTCGTCTCTGGGAAGATTCGGTTTAGGCACTGAACATCGACGTAACATAGACGAAATGTCTTGACGTATCGCCTCCAAATCTTCTTTCCGCATATTGTTTTTAAATAAACAGTCCTCGACACTACAGATAATTTCTTCGTACGGTAATCTGCTAGGAGTTATAGCATAGTTTAGTCCTTTGGATAAAACCTTTATTGTTGCATCATCCAGTGTTTGTTTTGACAGATTATAGAACGCGATTAATCTATGATCTGTGTTTGTCAATGGTTGCTTTTGGTTCTGGCATTGATTCGGATGTTTGACATTTGATTTGGCCGTTAATTTTTGATATTTTTCTATATGTTTGTTTTTGCATTCGTTATATTTACTAATTTCGCGTTTATTTAATGTTTCCATGCAAAAATTATAATCAAACGTCGTTAAAACTTTCTTTAATTCACTGGATGATGTGTCTATGGATTTATTTATGTTATATAGATCGGAGCGTTTTTGTTGGATAACCGCCCGTAACAACTTTTTACTTGCCTGATTTAAGATCTTAGCGCTTCCTCGAATGTCCTTTTTGGTGGATATTTTGACACACGTAGGAATGAGATTATGGTCTCGACATCTCTTCAAGAAATTTAAGGCTGTTAGATATCTTGCGCGCTTAGTCTTTAGATCTTCTAATCGGCGTATTTTATTTGCAATTACCAGTCCGTACTGGTTTACATAATGATTTCTTATATTTACGCGAACACTACACATTGAAATAATACTAGTTTTAACGGAATTTATCGCGTATATTTAACTTTTTTACCCGACGTTTCGAGAGCTTTACAGCACCCATGGTCACGGGAAGGACTGAGATGTTCAACGTCCAGCTGTCATAGTTAACCGCGGTTACCATAGATTAAAATTTTAACTTTTGTTCCGATCTACACAGTATGAGCTTATGGTATCATGGAGTCTTGCAGTTGTATGCTTGGGTTGGGATTTAATTTTATTTATTATAGGATCCCAAGCAGATGGTAGCACCCAGCCATCTTCTCTATTGAAATTAGGATGTTTTTTGATTTCAATAGCCTCGCGAATCATCCTTGGAAGGAATCGGTGTTCTTTAGCGAGGATTTGTGGTCTATCAAATCTGATGTAGTGACGGGGGCGATCTTGTACATGTTCACAGACTGCAGACTTCCCGGAGCGTCGATTCTTCACATCAGCTATATGTTCTTTGACGCGGGTTTTAATTGATCTTTTAGTTTGTCCTATGTAGGAGAGACCACATTCACAATCAAGCTTGTACACTCCTGCATCTTGCAGAGGGACGTTACACTTGACTGATGGTAAAAACTGACCAATCTTCTTCGGCGGCTTGAAGTATGTTTTGATGGAAGCGCGCTTCAAGATGTAGCCAATCTTGTCAGTGACTCCTCTAACATATGGCAGTACAGCAGGTACACGCTCGACTGTGGCCGGCTTCACTCGTTCTCTGTGACTTAGGCGTGGGACCCGAAGCTTGTTGTCATGCAAAACTTGCTTGACATGTTGGAGCTCGGCAGCCAGGTGTTTACTGTCACAGATCCCTCGTGCTCTCTGAAACAAAGATTTACCCACGGTAGCTAACTGTGAAGGATGGTGGTGAGAATCACCGTTTAAATATCTATCTGTATGGGTCTTTTTTCTATACACAGTATGGCTCAAGGTGTTATCAGGATTCCGAATTACTAACACATCTAGAAAAGCTAAGGAATTGTTTGCCTCTAACTCCATTGTGAAAAGAATTTTAGAATTTATAGAGTTAAGATGGTATAAAAATGCAGTTACTTTATCTAAAGGTAGAATTGTGAAAGTGTCGTCTACGTACCGCTTGTAGAATCTTGGATTTATGGGAGAAGTAAGCAGGGCTTTCTCCTCAAAGTCTTCCATGAATATGTCGGCGACAATGGGAGATACAGGTGAGCCCATCGCCACACCATCTACTTGCTTGTAGAACTCCTCCTTCCACAATAGGTAGCCAGATGTAAGGCAGTGTCTGAGTAATACTGCATATTCTGCGGGCATGTTGTTTTCTTCCAGCCTTCTAGTTACAATTGAGATGCAGTCTTCAACAGGTAAGCATGTAAACAATGACTGCACATCAAAACTGACCATAGTTTCATTGTCTGCCAGACGTAGGTCTTTAATCTCGCTGACAAAATGGTAGGAATCCTTTATGTGTGCTCTTGTATGTCCCCTGAGCGGTGAGAGTATTTTCGCTAAGTGTTGAGCCAATCTGTAAGTTGGTGAATCGATTTGGCTCACTATGGGGCATAATGGAGCATTGGGCTTGTGTATTTTTGGTAACCCATACAACTTTGGTGATTTGGCGCACGTAGGTATTATCCATTTTACGTCCAGATTTAATTTTTCGGAGTGTTTCTTTATGAGGTCACTAGTTGTTTTTAGTGTGCTATTTGTTGGGTCGTTTTTAACCTTTTTATAAGTACTTACATCCGACAAGAGTTCTTGTATTTTAGAATTATAATCTGACGTATCCATGACCACCGTGGCGTTTCCCTTATCTGCGCGGAGAATCGTAAGTTCTGGTTTATTGCGTAGGTTCTTTAACGCTATAAATTCGTCTCTGGGAAGATTCGGTTTAGGCACTGAACATCGACGTAACATAGACGAAATGTCTTGACGTATCGCCTCCAAATCTTCTTTCCGCATATTGTTTTTAAATAAACAGTCCTCGACACTACAGATAATTTCTTCGTACGGTAATCTGCTAGGAGTTATAGCATAGTTTAGTCCTTTGGATAAAACCTTTATTGTTGCATCATCCAGTGTTTGTTTTGACAGATTATAGAACGCGATTAATCTATGATCTGTGTTTGTCAATGGTTGCTTTTGGTTCTGGCATTGATTCGGATGTTTGACATTTGATTTGGCCGTTAATTTTTGATATTTTTCTATATGTTTGTTTTTGCATTCGTTATATTTACTAATTTCGCGTTTATTTAATGTTTCCATGCAAAAATTATAATCAAACGTCGTTAAAACTTTCTTTAATTCACTGGATGATGTGTCTATGGATTTATTTATGTTATATAGATCGGAGCGTTTTTGTTGGATTACCGCCCGTAACAACTTTTTACTTGCCTGATTTAAGATCTTAGCGCTTCCTCGAATGTCCTTTTTGGTGGATATTTTGACACACGTAGGAATGAGATTATGGTCTCGACATCTCTTCAAGAAATTTAAGGCTGTTAGATATCTTGCACGCTTAGTCTTTAGATCTTCTAATCGGCGTATTTTATTTGCAATTACCAGTCCGTACTGGTTTACATAATGATTTCTTATATTTACGCGAACACTACACATTGAAATAATACTAGTTTTAACGGAATTTATCGCGTATATTTAACTTTTTTACCCGACGTTTCGAGAGCTTTACAGCACCCATGGTCACGGGAAGGACTGAGATGTTCAACGTCCAGCTGTCATAGTTAACCGCGGTTACCATAGATTAAAATTTTAACTTTTGTTCCGATCTACACAGTATGAGCTTATGGTATCATGGAGTCTTGCAGTTGTATGCTTGGGTTGGGATTTAATTTTATTTATTATAGGATCCCAAGCAGATGGTAGCACCCAGCCATCTTCTCTATTGAAATTAGGATGTTTTTTGATTTCAATAGCCTCGCGAATCATCCTTGGAAGGAATCGGTGTTCTTTAGCGAGGATTTGTGGTCTATCAAATCTGATGTAGTGACGGGGGCGATCTTGTACATGTTCACAGACTGCAGACTTCCCGGAGCGTCGATTCTTCACATCAGCTATATGTTCTTTGACGCGGGTTTTAATTGATCTTTTAGTTTGTCCTATGTAGGAGAGACCACATTCACAATCAAGCTTGTTCACTCCTGCATCTTGCAGAGGGACGTTACACTTGACTGATGGTAAAAACTGACCAATCTTCTTCGGCGGCTTGAAGTATGTTTTGATGGAAGCGCGCTTCAAGATGTAGCCAATCTTGTCAGTGACTCCTCTAACATATGGCAGTACAGCAGGTACACGCTCGACTGTGGCCGGCTTCACTCGTTCTCTGTGACGTAGGCGTGGGACCCGAAGCTTGTTGTCATGCAAAACTTGCTTGACATGTTGGAGCTCGGCAGCCAGGTGTTTACTGTCACAGATCCCTCGTGCTCTCTGAAACAAAGATTTACCCACGGTAGCTAACTGTGAAGGATGGTGGTGAGAATCACCGTTTAAATATCTATCTGTATGGGTCTTTTTTCTATACACAGTATGGCTCAAGGTGTTATCAGGATTCCGAATTACTAACACATCTAGAAAAGCTAAGGAATTGTTTGCCTCTAACTCCATTGTGAACTGAATTTTAGAATTTATAGAGTTAAGATGGTCTAAAAATGCAGTTACTTTATCTAAAGGTAGAATTGTGAAAGTGTCGTCTACGTACCGCTTGTAGAATCTTGGATTTATGGGAGAAGTAAGCAGGGCTTTCTCCTCAAAGTCTTCCATGAATATGTCGGCGACAATGGGAGATACAGGTGAGCCCATCGCCACACCATCTACTTGCTTGTAGAACTCCTCCTTCCACAATAGGTAGCCAGATGTAAGGCAGTGTCTGAGTAATACTGCATATTCTGCGGGCATGTTGTTTTCTTCCAGCCTTCTAGTTACAATTGAGATGCAGTCTTCAACAGGTAAGCATGTAAACAATGACTGCACATCAAAACTGACCATAGTTTCTTTGTCTGCCAGACGTAGGTCTTTAATCTCGCTGACAAAATGGTAGGAATCCTTTATGTGTGCTCTTGTATGTCCCCTGAGCGGTGAGAGTATTTTCGCTAAGTGTTGAGCCAATCTGTAAGTTGGTGAATCGATTTGGCTCACTATGGGGCGTAATGGAGCATTGGGCTTGTGTATTTTTGGTAACCCATACAACTTTGGTGATTTGGCGCACGTAGGTATTATCCATTTTACGTCCAGATTTAATTTTTCGGAGTGTTTCTTTATGAGGTCACTAGTTGTTTTTAGTGTGCTATTTGTTGGGTCGTTTTTAACCTTTTTATAAGTACTTCCATCCGACAAGAGTTCTTGTATTTTAGAATTATAATCTGACGTATCCATGACCACCGTGGCGTTTCCCTTATCTGCGCGGAGAATCGTAAGTTCTGGTTTATTGCGTAGGTTCTTTAACGCTATAAATTCGTCTCTGGGAAGATTCGGTTTAGGCACTGAACATCGACGTAACATAGACGAAATGTCTTGACGTATCGCCTCCAAATCTTCTTTCCGCATATTGTTTTTAAATAAACAGTCCTCGACACTACAGATAATTTCTTCGTACGGTAATCTGCTAGGAGTTATAGCATAGTTTAGTCCTTTGGATAAAACCTTTATTGTTGCATCATCCAGTGTTTGTTTTGACAGATTATAGAACGCGATTAATCTATGATCTGTGTTTGTCAATGGTTGCTTTTGGTTCTGGCATTGATTCGGATGTTTGACATTTGATTTGGCCGTTAATTTTTGATATTTTTCTATATGTTTGTTTTTGCATTCGTTATATTTACTAATTTCGCGTTTATTTAATGTTTCCATGCAAAAATTATAATCAAACGTCGTTAAAACTTTCTTTAATTCACTGGATGATGTGTCTATGGATTTATTTATGTTATATAGATCGGAGCGTTTTTGTTGGATAACCGCCCGTAACAACTTTTTACTTGCCTGATTTAAGATCTTAGCGCTTCCTCGAATGTCCTTTTTGGTGCATATTTTGACACACGTAGGAATGAGATTATGGTCTCGACATCTCTTCAAGAAATTTAAGGCTGTTAGATATCTTGCGCGCTTAGTCTTTAGATCTTCTAATCGGCGTATTTTATTTGCAATTACCAGTCCGTACTGGTTTACATAATGATTTCTTATATTTACGCGAACACTACACATTGAAATAATACTAGTTTTAACGGAATTTATCGCGTATATTTAACTTTTTTACCCGACGTTTCGAGAGCTTTACAGCACCCATGGTCACGGGAAGGACTGAGATGTTCAACGTCCAGCTGTCATAGTTAACCGCGGTTACCATAGATTAAAATTTTAACTTTTGTTCCGATCTACACAGTATGAGCTTATGGTATCATGGAGTCTTGCAGTTGTATGCTTGGGTTGGGATTTAATTTTATTTATTATAGGATCCCAAGCAGATGGTAGCACCCAGCCATCTTCTCTATTGAAATTAGGATGTTTTTTGATTTCAATAGCCTCGCGAATCATCCTTGGAAGGAATCGGTGTTCTTTAGCGAGGATTTGTGGTCTATCAAATCTGATGTAGTGACGGGGGCGATCTTGTACATGTTCACAGACTGCAGACTTCCCGGAGCGTCGATTCTTCACATCAGCTATATGTTCTTTGACGCGGGTTTTAATTGATCTTTTAGTTTGTCCTATGTAGGAGAGACCACATTCACAATCAAGCTTGTACACTCCTGCATCTTGCAGAGGGACGTTACACTTGACTGATGGTAAAAACTGACCAATCTTCTTCGGCGGCTTGAAGTATGTTTTGATGGAAGCGCGCTTCAAGATGTAGCCAATCTTGTCAGTGACTCCTCTAACATATGGCAGTACAGCAGGTACACGCTCGACTGTGGCCGGCTTCACTCGTTCTCTGTGACGTAGGCGTGGGACCCGAAGCTTGTTGTCATGCAAAACTTGCTTGACATGTTGGAGCTCGGCAGCCAGGTGTTTACTGTCACAGATCCCTCGTGCTCTCTGAAACAAAGATTTACCCACGGTAGCTAACTGTGAAGGATGGTGGTGAGAATCACCGTTTAAATATCTATCTGTATGGGTCTTTTTTCTATACACAGTATGGCTCAAGGTGTTATCAGGATTCCGAATTACTAACACATCTAGAAAAGCTAAGGAATTGTTTGCCTCTAACTCCATTGTGAACTGAATTTTAGAATTTATAGAGTTAAGATGGTATAAAAATGCAGTTACTTTATCTAAAGGTAGAATTGTGAAAGTGTCGTCTACGTACCGCTTGTAGAATCTTGGATTTATGGGAGAAGTAAGCAGGGCTTTCTCCTCAAAGTCTTCCATGAATATGTCGGCGACAATGGGAGATACAGGTGAGCCCATCGCCACACCATCTACTTGCTTGTAGAACTCCTCCTTCCACAATAGGTAGCCAGATGTAAGGCAGTGTCTGAGTAATACTGCATATTCTGCGGGCATGTTGTTTTCTTCCAGCCTTCTAGTTACAATTGAGATGCAGTCTTCAACAGGTAAGCATGTAAACAATGACTGCACATCAAAACTGACCATAGTTTCATTGTCTGCCAGACGTAGGTCTTTAATCTCGCTGACAAAATGGTAGGAATCCTTTATGTGTGCTCTTGTATGTCCCCTGAGCGGTGAGAGTATTTTCGCTAAGTGTTGAGCCAATCTGTAAGTTGGTGAATCGATTTGGCTCACTATGGGGCGTAATGGAGCATTGGGCTTGTGTATTTTTGGTAACCCATACAACTTTGGTGATTTGGCGCACGTAGGTATTATCCATTTTACGTCCAGATTTAATTTTTCGGAGTGTTTCTTTATGAGGTCACTAGTTGTTTTTAGTGTGCTATTTGTTGGGTCGTTTTTAACCTTTTTATAAGTACTTACATCCGACAAGAGTTCTTGTATTTTAGAATTATAATCTGACGTATCCATGACCACCGTGGCGTTTCCCTTATCTGCGCGGAGAATCGTAAGTTCTGGTTTATTGCGTAGGTTCTTTAACGCTATAAATTCGTCTCTGGGAAGATTCGGTTTAGGCACTGAACATCGACGTAACATAGACGAAATGTCTTGACGTATCGCCTCCAAATCTTCTTTCCGCATATTGTTTTTAAATAAACAGTCCTCGACACTACAGATAATTTCTTCGTACGGTAATCTGCTAGGAGTTATAGCATAGTTTAGTCCTTTGGATAAAACCTTTATTGTTGCATCATCCAGTGTTTGTTTTGACAGATTATAGAACGCGATTAATCTATGATCTGTGTTTGTCAATGGTTGCTTTTGGTTCTGGCATTGATTCGGATGTTTGACATTTGATTTGGCCGTTAATTTTTGATATTTTTCTATATGTTTGTTTTTGCATTCGTTATATTTACTAATTTCGCGTTTATTTAATGTTTCCATGCAAAAATTATAATCAAACGTCGTTAAAACTTTCTTTAATTCACTGGATGATGTGTCTATGGATTTATTTATGTTATATAGATCGGAACGTTTTTGTTAGATTACCGCCCGTAACAACTTTTTACTTGCCTGATTTAAGATCTTAGCGCTTCCTCGAATGTCCTTTTTGGTGGATATTTTGACACACGTAGGAATGAGATTATGGTCTCGACATCTCTTCAAGAAATTTAAGGCTGTTAGATATCTTGCGCGCTTAGTCTTTAGATCTTCTAATCGGCGTATTTTATTTGCAATTACCAGTCCGTACTGGTTTACATAATGATTTCTTATATTTACGCGAACACTACACATTGAAATAATACTAGTTTTAACGGAATTTATCGCGTATATTTAACTTTTTTACCCGACGTTTCGAGAGCTTTACAGCACCCATGGTCACGGGAAGGACTGAGATGTTCAACGTCCAGCTGTCATAGTTAACCGCGGTTACCATAGATTAAAATTTTAACTTTTGTTCCGATCTACACAGTATGAGCTTATGGTATCATGGAGTCTTGCAGTTGTATGCTTGGGTTGGGATTTAATTTTATTTATTATAGGATCCCAAGGTAGCACCCAGCCATCTTCTCTATTGAAATTAGGATGTTTTTTGATTTCAATAGCCTCGACATTCGAGGAAGCGCTAAGATCTTAAATCAGGCAAGTAAAAAGTTGTTACGGGCGGTAATCCAACAAAAACGCTCCGATCTATATAACATAAATAAATCCATAGACACATCATCCAGTGAATTAAAGGAAGTTTTAACGACGTTTGATTATAATTTTTGCATGGAAACATTAAATAAACGCGAAATTAGTAAATATAACGAATGCAAAAACAAACATATAGAAAAATATCAAAAATTAACGGCCAAATCAAATGTCAAACATCCGAATCAATGCCAGAACCAAAAGAAACCATTGACAAACACAGATCATAGATTAATCGCGTTCTATAATCTGTCAAAACAAACACTGGATGATGCAACAATAAAGGTTTTATCCAAAGGACTAAACTATGCTATAACTCCTAGCAGATTACCGTACGAAGAAATTATCTGTAGTGTCGAGGACTGTTTATTTAAAAACAATATGCGGAAAGAAGATTTGGAGGCGATACGTCAAGACATTTCGTCTATGTTACGTCGATGTTCAGTGCCTAAACCGAATCTTCCCAGAGACGAATTTATAGCGTTAAAGAACCTACGCAATAAACCAGAACTTACGATTCTCCGCGCAGATAAGGGAAACGCCACGGTGGTCATGGATACGTCAGATTATAATTCTAAAATACAAGAACTCTTGTCGGATGTAAGTACTTATAAAAAGGTTAAAAACGACCCAACAAATAACACACTAAAAACAACTAGTGACCTCATAAAGAAACACTCCGAAAAATTAAATCTGGACGTAAAATGGATAATACCTACGTGCGCCAAATCACCAAAGTTGTATGGGTTACCAAAAATACACACGCCCAATGCTCCATTACGCCCCATAGTGAGCCAAATCGATTCACCAACTTACAGATTGGCTCAACACTTAGCGAAAATACTCTCACCGCTCAGGGGACATACAAGAGCACACATAAAGGATTCCTACCATTTTGTCAGCGAGATTAAAGACCTACGTCTGGCAGACAATGAAACTATGGTCAGTTTTGATGTGCAGTCATTGTTTACATGCTTACCTGTTGAAGACTGCATCTCAATTGTAACTAGAAGGCTGGAAGAAAACAACATGCCCGCAGAATATGCAGTATTACTCAGACACTGCCTTACATCTGGCTACCTATTGTGGAAGGAGGAGTTCTACAAGCAAGTAGATGGTGTGGCGATGGGCTCACCTGTATCTCCCATTGTCGCCGACATATTCATGGAAGACTTTGAGGAGAAAGCCCTGCTTACTTCTCCCATAAATCCAAGATTCTACAAGCGGTACGTAGACGACACTTTCACAATTCTACCTTTAGATAAAGTAACTGCATTTTTAGACCATCTTAACTCTATAAATTCTAAAATTCAGTTCACAATGGAGTTAGAGGCAAACAATTCCTTAGCTTTTCTAGATGTGTCAGTAATTCGGAATCCTGATAACACCTTGAGCCATACTGTGTATAGAAAAAAGACCCATACAGATAGATATTTAAACGGTGATTCTCACCACCATCCTTCACAGTTAGCTACCGTGGGTAAATCTTTGTTTCAGAGAGCACGAGGGATCTGTGACAGTAAACACCTGGCTGCCGAGCTCCAACATGTCAAGCAAGTTTTGCATGACAACAAGCTTCCGGTCCCACGCCTACGTCACAGAGAACGAGTGAAGCCGGCCACAGTCGAGCGTGTACCTGCTGTACTGCCATATGTTAGAGGAGTCACTGACAAGATTGGCTACATCTTGAAGCGCGCTTCCATCAAAACATACTTCAAGCCGCCGAAAAAGATTGGTCAGTTTTTACCATCAGTCAAGTGTAACGTCCCTCTGCAAGATGCAGGAGTGTACAAGCTTGATTGTGAATGTGGTCTCTCCTACATAGGACAAACTAAAAGATCAATTAAAACCCGCGTCAAAGAACATATAGCTGATGTGAAGAATCGACGCTCCGGGAAGTCTGCAGTCTGTGAACATGTACAAGATCGCCCCCGTCACTACATCAGATTTGATAGACCACAAATCCTCGCTAAAGAACACCGATTCCTTCCAAGGATGATTCGCGAGGCTATTGAAATCAAAAAACATCCTAATTTCAATAGAGAAGATGGCTGGGTGCTACCATCTGCTTGGGATCCTATAATAAATAAAATTAAATCCCAACCCAAGCATACAACTGCAAGACTCCATGATACCATAAGCTCATACTGTGTAGATCGGAACAAAAGTTAAAATTTTAATCTATGGTAACCGCGGTTAACTATGACAGCTGGACGTTGAACATCTCAGTCCTTCCCGTGACCATGGGTGCTGTAAAGCTCTCGAAACGTCGGGTAAAAAAGTTAAATATACGCGATAAATTCCGTTAAAACTAGTATTATTTCAATGTGTAGTGTTCGCGTAAATATAAGAAATCATTATGTAAACCAGTATGGACTGGTAATTGCAAATAAAATACGCCGATTAGAAGATCTAAAGACTAAGCGCGCAAGATATCTAACAGCCTTAAATTTCTTGAAGAGATATCGAGACCATAATCTCATTCCTACGTGTGTCAAAATATCCACCAAAAAGGACATTCGAGGAAGCGCTAAGATCTTAAATCAGGCAAGTAAAAAGTTGTTACGGGCGGTTATCCAACAAAAACGCTCCGATCTATATAACATAAATAAATCCATAGACACATCATCCAGTGAATTAAAGAAAGTTTTAACGACGTTTGATTATAATTTTTGCATGGAAACATTAAATAAACGCGAAATTAGTAAATATAACGAATGCAAAAACAAACATATAGAAAAATATCAAAAATTAACGGCCAAATCAAATGTCAAACATCCGAATCAATGCCAGAACCAAAAGCAACCATTGACAAACACAGATCATAGATTAATCGCGTTCTATAATCTGTCAAAACAAACACTGGATGATGCAACAATAAAGGTTTTATCCAAAGGACTAAACTATGCTATAACTCCTAGCAGATTACCGTACGAAGAAATTATCTGTAGTGTCGAGGACTGTTTATTTAAAAACAATATGCGGAAAGAAGATTTGGAGGCGATACGTCAAGACATTTCGTCTATGTTACGTCGATGTTCAGTGCCTAAACCGAATCTTCCCAGAGACGAATTTATAGCGTTAAAGAACCTACGCAATAAACCAGAACTTACGATTCTCCGCGCAGAAAAGGGAAACGCCACGGTGGTCATGGATACGTCAGATTATAATTCTAAAATACAAGAACTCTTGTCGGATGTAAGTACTTATAAAAAGGTTAAAAACGACCCAACAAATAGCACACTAAAAACAACTAGTGACCTCATAAAGAAACACTCCGAAAAATTAAATCTGGACGTAAAATGGATAATACCTACGTGCGCCAAATCACCAAAGTTGTATGGGTTACCAAAAATACACAAGCCCAATGCTCCATTACGCCCCATAGTGAGCCAAATCAATTCACCAACTTACAGATTGGCTCAACACTTAGCGAAAATACTCTCACCGCTCAGGGGACATACAAGAGCACACATAAAGGATTCCTACCATTTTGTCAGCGAGATTAAAGACCTACGTCTGGCAGACAATGAAACTATGGTCAGTTTTGATGTGCAGTCATTGTTTACATGCTTACCTGTTGAAGACTGCATCTCAATTGTAACTAGAAGGCTGGAAGAAAACAACATGCCCGCAGAATATGCAGTATTACTCAGACACTGCCTTACATCTGGCTACCTATTGTGGAAGGAGGAGTTCTACAAGCAAGTAGATGGTGTGGCGATGGGCTCACCTGTATCTCCCATTGTCGCCGACATATTCATGGAAGACTTTGAGGAGAAAGCCCTGCTTACTTCTCCCATAAATCCAAGATTCTACAAGCGGTACGTAGACGACACTTTCACAATTCTACCTTTAGATAAAGTAACTGCATTTTTAGACCATCTTAACTCTATAAATTCTAAAATTCAGTTCACAATGGAGTTAGAGGCAAACAATTCCTTAGCTTTTCTAGATGTGTTAGTAATTCGGAATCCTGATAACACCTTGAGCCATACTGTGTATAGAAAAAAGACCCATACAGATAGATATTGAAACGGTGATTCTCACCACCATCCTTCACAGTTAGCTACCGTGGGTAAATCTTTGTTTCAGAGAGCACGAGGGATCTGTGACAGTAAACACCTGGCTGCCGAGCTCCAACATGTCAAGCAAGTTTTGCATGACAACAAGCTTCGGGTCCCACGCCTACGTCACAGAGAACGAGTGAAGCCGGCCACAGTCGAGCGTGTACCTGCTGTACTGCCATATGTTAGAGGAGTCACTGACAAGATTGGCTACATCTTGAAGCGCGCTTCCATGAAAACATACTTCAAGCCGCCGAAGAAGATTGGTCAGTTTTTACCATCAGTCAAGTGTAACGTCCCTCTGCAAGATGCAGGAGTGTACAAGCTTGATTGTGAATGTGGTCTCTCCTACATAGGACAAACTAAAAGATCAATTAAAACCCGCGTCAAAGAACATATAGCTGATGTGAAGAATCGACGCTCCGGGAAGTCTGCAGTCTGTGAACATGTACAAGATCGCCCCCGTCACTACATCAGATTTGATAGACCACAAATCCTCGCTAAAGAACACCGATTCCTTCCAAGGATGATTCGCGAGGCTATTGAAATCAAAAAACATCCTAATTTCAATAGAGAAGATGGCTGGGTGCTACCATCTGCTTGGGATCCTATAATAAATAAAATTAAATCCCAACCCAAGCATACAACTGCAAGACTCCATGATACCATAAGCTCATACTGTGTAGATCGGAACAAAAGTTAAAATTTTAATCTATGGTAACCGCGGTTAACTATGACAGCTGGACGTTGAACATCTCAGTCCTTCCCGTGACCATGGGTGCTGTAAAGCTCTCGAAACGTCGGGTAAAAAAGTTAAATATACGCGATAAATTCCGTTAAAACTAGTATTATTTCAATGTGTAGTGTTCGCGTAAATATAAGAAATCATTATCATTGACCCATTTATATGCGAATTTTTATTAATCCCCTCCATTGCGTTTACATGTTTGAAAATGTTCACCTCAAAAGGTCTTTTAACTTCTAAGCTTTTGATAAAATCCATTAACAGAGCAGAGAACAAATTTTTTTATGTACTCTCTTTGAAAGATGGTGTTCCTCGGAAAAGATTTTTATGCGTAAAATATCATAAATATGTTTTGTATTTAAGCTGATCTGTGACGGTTTAATAAATGTAATAAACATTTATTTAGGAAATTATAGACTTAAAGTAAAACTTAAATTACTACATAGCTTAAAGTCAACCCGCCGCGTTTCTTGGAGAAAATGTACTCGGTAACGATTTCGCACACATCCGCGGCCACATGATCAAAACAACGTATCGTACCTCTGACACTGTAGTCCATTGCCTTTCAGGAAACCAAACCACCTAAGGTAAACGAGACGATAATATGACCTTCTATCGGAAGCCATATAATGTTTCTAGCATTTACCATACTCACGTGTAATGAAATGAGGTGATGGATCATCTGACGCCACAATCACACAGCTAACTGAACTGATTACTTCTTATAAATTGAAAAATGTGTTTCATAATGACATTATTTTAAACAGTAGTTCACAACCAGAACAATAGCGTATACAGGTCAGGCACTTCCGAAAAATACGAAAAACGTCGCTTAATGTAAAACGCTTTGTTCTGGATTATTTAAAACAAAAAAGTTACTATTAAGCAAAATGAAACAGAGCTTGAAATATTAAAAAGGGCTGCAGGCTTTGCGACCCAACATTTCTAGCTTAAATACGCTCAGATGGAGGTATTTCAATCCGTTTTGTTAGAGTTATAAGCCTTTAAACACAAGTTTAAGATATTCATCTGAAACTTGTGAACGACGTGTGATCATTTGTTATTTAGTTGATTTTCTGAAGCTTTCGTTTGGAGCAATGCAAATTGTTTTAACGCATACCTTAAAATTCTAAAAGATATCCGCTTGTTTAGTTTCTCGAATGTTAACAGTCGCCCAAAAGAAATAAAAAATAAAAATATAAATTTCTTTGCAACTTTCCGCTAAACATATAAAATGATGTGTCTTACCTGGATTGAAGCGCACCTCCCGCCCTCCCTCAATTGCATACACTAACTCCGTCACCACTAGACCAAGCACCACTACTCTCAACACCACTATTCCAGGCAAGACACACCATCGACGATAATACGACACGTGTTTCGCCTCTACACGAGGCATCCTCAGGTAATATAGACTCTACGGCGGCTGACCGCTAAGAACTACTAAAAACCAAAGCGAGATGTAAAAAATACCGTTTTCTCCACCAGCGGAGATATTCAAGGTCTCTGTGTGCGCTAGAAAAATAATGGCTCTGTCTTCTGGGTTGCGGAAGGTATAACAATAACTATTTAAGTAAAAGAGACACAATGACCGGCAATTATTACGCGTCAGTTATAAAGAAACTATGCGTTGAACTAAAGAATAAATTTATAATCCATCCGTCAAGTGCAATATACCTCCTCAAGATGCAATAATGTACAAGCTAGATTCTGAATGTTTTCTCCCTTGCATAGTATAAATAAAAAAAAATTAAGCCATCGTGAAATAACATATAGCTGATGTGAAGCACAAGAGCTCCGGGAAATCTGCAGACTATGAACATGTTCAAGATCGTCCCCACCATTACATCAGATTTGATAAAGCACAAATCCTCGCAATAGAATACCGGTTCCTACTAACGATGATACGTGAGGCTATCATTATTAAAGATAATCATACCATGTATAAATAATTTCATTCAATGTGTTCGAGTAAATTTAAGAAATCTTTTGTTTTGATTTCCTCTGTCGCCTGTTACGACACCCACGAGACGATATGGGGTCGAGGATATTTTTACACCGCTACCACACGGTTAACTTGAATGTATATGCTCATAAGTTGTAACCACATACAGAAGTTTTTCATCGTCTAATATTTTTAGAACTACTAGTAGTAAAACACAAAACTATTTATTTAATGAATAAATATTTAAAACAATAGCATTTGATTTTTTTAATGGGTCAACTAATAACGTAGCCGTTTAAAAGTCCTAGAATATAAGTTATTCCAAAGTTTAAATACTACAGTGTTATTTATTTATGTATTTTAAATAACATAAGACAGCGGTGATGTAGTTGAAGATGTTATGCGCATTGCTTTAGTAACTCAATAACCCGTTCAGACATGCGTATTTAAAAAAATACACACGAAAAAATTATTAGATCATGTGACTTTTGTGAACGCGATTAAAAATGTTAAGATTGACTTTAACGAAATTAAGATCACCAACAAATAAGCCTCATAACATGCCTCTCCACAGAAAGCAGGCTGCTTGTTGGCATTTTGCAGTACTAGCCGATATGTGGCAGCAGTACTTGCTAAGTGCAACGCAAAATAAAATTCGTATTTTGTATTATGTTAGCTGTTCCGGCTAGTCCCTAAGTATATGATTTTTTTCTGCATTTTAGCCTTGTTTACAATAACTGCAAAAGTTTACCTTATTCGCTAAAGTGCAAATATTATTTTTTCGTTCGTTAATTTCGCATTCATCTTGCATTAGGCGCTTAGAATTCAAATAAAGACGTGATAATGTGTCAAGTCACGTCTTTATAGCAATAACTCCCGTACATACGAAAGCTCCATCCCAGTTGGACAAACTTGCTTAATCGAACGCCTAATTAAGTACGTGACAATATTACGTGGTTACTTCAAAGCAGCAGTGCAGAAGTCAAGGTTGATATACCTGAAACTATAACACAATAAAATTATATTATGAGTTTTTTTTTGTAATATATTAGTGAACAAATAAATTATGTTATAGGACTCCTTTCTGACAATGAGCCCATGAGGGTAGTTTGTACAGCCGGGACCGCACCGCCAACTGTGGGTGGTTTCAATATATATATATTACGTGTCATGGTGTTTGTCCGCGATGAACTCCTAAACTACTTAACCGATTTTAACTTGAGAGATAGGATAGGTTTTCTGCTCACAATTTTTTTCTTTTGCGAATTTAAGGATTTTTAATGGGACATGACAAAGGGTCCTTTAAAAGGGCAGATCAACATCTGCCTGGCAAGGAAGGTATATATATTTGATGTTTCGCATGTGGGGTAGTAAATAAAGACAGTCTCAGATCACTCGCAGTCTTTTATTAACGTGTCCCAAATCACAAAACATTACATAACGCAGCCGGTAGGAAGTAAGCAAGTTAGTGTTAATTGTAAAGTAACTAAGTGAACAGTAGAACAGTGAAAATTCAACGACACTGAAGAGAGTTACATTTTTATAGGAGAAGGGTGACAAAGGAGCACACAGTCGCCGTCTGATGGTAAGTAGTTGCTGTGGCCGATAAGTATCTACATCTATCCTCGATTACGAATCAAAATGTAAATACGTTGTCACTCGTGAGGACTAAAATAGATCCCTCCTTTCCAGTAAAAAGGGTCTCCGGTACTCTACACTCACCACACGAAACACAGCAGCGTTAAGCTGCTATTTTACGCTGGTATCAGTGAGAGCGTGGTACTTCCACGGTCGTGCTGAACGATTCCTGCTATAACTATACTACTAATAGCTGCAGTATACCAAAATCACAATGGAATCCATATTACAATTTAAATAATGTGACTTCTGGAAATATGAACTCATAACAATAGGGACTGAAATAGGAGATGAGGAGTGGAATCTTCCTGATAACATATAAAATAATAAAAATGTGCGAGTTTACAACCGCCTATGAAGCAATTTGTTTGAGAGGTATATGCACAGCGGTGGTGCTTTTATAAGCTGTGATGGTTATGAATCAATTAATTAAAAAGTTGAGGTCGAAAATAAGTAACTGTTATGGAATATCACAATACCAAATATTGTTAATAGCCTGGAGAATCACAAATCAATTAAAATATCTGAACTCATCACATGTAACACAAGACTACATAGATTTACGTCAGTTGATCATTTAATTGTATCTGTTTGTAAAAAGTCATGTTTAGTGAAATAAATAAATTAATATTAAATAAAACCTTCTAGTTTAAAGGATATAAAGAGCAAGTATAATTACAGACAGGCTTATAATTAAACTAACTATCCATCTAGAACAGCATTAAAAATATATCGAATTATTTGCGATAGTGGCAAAATTTTACATTATGACATGATGTGGTTCACGCGTGATTTTTGTTCAAAAAGTTATAACAAATATTTAAATTCACAATTAGACCACGAAAACGAAATCCTCAACAAAGTTTTTGTTAAGCATGTTTAATGAATGTGGTTCAAACCATAGACCCTTTTATATGCGGATTTTTATTAAAATCCACTCCATTGCGTTATATGTTTGCAAACGTTCAGCTCAAAATGTTCTTTTGTAAGCTTTTGATAAAATCCATTAATAGAGCAAACAACAGATTTTTTATGTACTCTCTTTGAATGATGGTGTTCCTCGGAGATTTTTATTTATAAAATACGATAAATATGTTTTGTATTTAAGCTGATCTGTGACGGTTTAATAAATGTAATAAACGTTTTTTAGGAAATTATGAATTTAATCAAAACTTAAATTACTACATAGCTTAAAGTCAACCCGTCGCGTTTCTTGCAGAAAATGGCCCCGGTAACGATTTCGCACACATCCGCGGCCTCATGATCGAAACGACGTATCGTACCTCTGATACGTTTATCCCTTGCCTTTCACGGAACCTAACCACCGTAAGAGACGATAATACCACCATCTATCGGATGCCCATAGAATATTTCTAGCATTTACCATACTCATGTTTAACGAAGTGAGGTTATGGAACATCCAATGCCTTACACAAACGGCTAATTACTTCTTATAAATTCCAAAAATGTGTTTCATAATTCCAAACAGTAATTGACAACCAGAACAATAACGAATATAGGTCAGACTTCCTAAAAATAAAATTCACGTCGCTTAATGTCAGTCGCTTTGTTCCAGATTACGATCAATATAAAGCGAAAAAATTAGCTATCAAGCAAAATGAATCAGAGCTTGAAATATTAAAGAGGACTGTAGGCTTTGCGACCTAACATTTCTAGCATTAAATACGTTCAGACGGAGACCATTACTAGCATTTCAATCCGTTTTGTTTGAGTAATAAATCTTTAAACACAAATTTATGATATTCATCTGAAACTTGTGGATGACGTGCGATCATTCGTTATTTAGCTGAGATTCTGAAGCGTTCGTTCAGGGAAATTCAGATTGTTTTAACACATACCTTAAAATAGAAAAAGAAAGCCGCGTGCTAAGTCTCTCGAATGTTAATAGACGCCGATAAGAAAGCAAAAGTTGGAATTTCAAAGTAAAATTCGGCAAAAAAAAATGAAGAAAATTAAAGTTTTTTTTTACGCTCGTTTCGTAACCATAGATGAAACGTAGGTACACTATTTTGACTCGAAGATAAATAACTATTACCAAATCCAACCTAAATCCAACCTAAATGGAGGAAAGGGCCGTCCATATCCATCTGGACCTTCACGGAATGATTAAAAAGAAAAATAATTAAAAGGAGAAGATATTGAACTTTTCCAGTTGGCTTATTACTTGCAAATACTTAACGTATTAGGTTTATCCATAAGTTTTTGAAAACGGAATGAAATTCTAGTGTACGTAAATTGTATTCATTTTTCTACGTTATTGTCTTTCAAAGTTATATATCTTGAATAATGTTTTGCAAATTGGTTAATTCCCGTGGAAAAAAGTTTGGTCCCGAGACTCGAAAAATGTTCAGATTTACACCCAGTCAACTCTTGAGAATTTGCCGAATGCGATTGCTACATTAAATAACGATTTAAATATTATTCATGAGTGGAATAAGTCATATGGCCTAAATGTCAATCCCAAAAAATCACAGGCCATCATTTTTGGTAGCCGGAGCTGTATCTCAACAATTGAGTGGTTCTCCGTACCACCTATCGAATACGATGGAGTTGTAATCCCTTACTTTGACAATGTCAAAAATCTTGGTATTTATCTCGATAATTCCTTAAATTCTACACACCAACTGAATGAGGTAAGTAAGAAAACGTTTTCCGCTCTTTGTTCTCTGCGTCGCCTTTGATCATTTCTTCCCATTCCTACAAAAATTATGCTCGCACAGTCTCTTCTTCCGATTCTTCACTATGCTGACGCAAGCTATGAAGACATAACTGAGGACCAGCTAAATAAGCTTGAGAGACTTCAAAACACTAGTATTCGGTTCATATTTGGATTGCGCAAATATGACCATATTTCCCAATTTCGTTCACGTCTCAAGTGGTTAAATTACGTGATTATGTATCTATTGTATATATATATATATATATATATATATATATATATATATATATATATATATATATATATATATATATATATGTATGTATATGTGTATATTATATGTTTTACTTTTTTTTATTATATTTTAGCAATTTATATAATTTCATGTATTATTTATTTTTATTGCATGTATCGTCTATAAATCGCATGTATTGACATTATATTTTATATATTTATATTACACCACCTACCTAGTTTTCATTGTTCTAATCCTTTACAACTTTGGTTGCCTGGAAGAGATCGCTATGGAGTAATAAGGCCGCCAAATTGTACTTATATATTATAATCTGCGTTTGTTTTGTTATCTGTATATTTAATTGTGGTGTACAATAAAAGTATATTCATTCATTCATCCTTTCCTTTACAATAAGCTTTTTTACAGTATGTTTAAAATAAGCTGGGTACAAATTTTACAAATTCTTTTAAATTGCTTACTTCAGTATGTTACTGCCGGCTGTACTAGGCCGAGCCTGTATCACAGACGGCAGTTCCTTCCTTCATGACAAAAATATATTATATCACTAAATTTAACTTATATTCACCAAAGACAAATCACAATAACAATAACGACAACAAAAGTTAGTTTTATACTAAACTTAACATTGATATTCAATCCTTTTTTTTACGAGTACCGCCATAAAAGTTAACATTTGAAAACAGGTAAGGTTAGACCACTTAATACAATGAACTTTAGCTTTATAATTATTTAATTCTTTTTTATAATTAATACAAATATAGTAGATTAATATTATATATATTTTTAATACAGTAGTTATAAACAACATTATAGTTAGTTATTTGGTGGTTCATTATTTTATTTTTCAATATTACTACATTAATTATTTTTAGTTGGTAAAACAAGTATTATTTGAATATTATTATATAGGTCTGTTAGCACTTGTGACTTTGTATTAAATTTATTTAGTGTGTGTATCTGTATTTGCGTGATAGATACTCGTATGTAAGTGCGTGTGTAAGTTAGTTAATAAATGTGTGAGTCATTTACGATTTATTTACTTTACTATTGCAAATAATTTTTCTGTATCATCACAAGTTGGTTTATTTTTACACCGATAAGTTTTATGGGGGTATATATTGAGATTTTATTTCAATTATGCTTCTATGTGTTCCC
The DNA here is from genome assembly GCA_036936625.1 of Parnassius smintheus behrii. Classification (NCBI taxonomy): domain Eukaryota; kingdom Metazoa; phylum Arthropoda; class Insecta; order Lepidoptera; family Papilionidae; genus Parnassius; species Parnassius smintheus. Next base: position 8,565,308 of record JAUPFT010000003.1, read on the forward strand.
AGGGTAGTTAAGGTACGATTAATCTAGAGACATCTGATCTGCGCCTGAGTAAAAAAGTGGAGTGCTACCACTGTTAAAACTTTGGAAACCCCTTTAGAAATCGCCATCAGGCCGAGGAAAATGAAAATAAAATTTTTGGTTTAGACGAAAAAAGTTTTTTGAACAATTACTTTGCCCTTGAGGCTGTGACCCAGCGAAGTGTTAAGGTCAAAGACGCCTACTAAATTGATTGATTTTTTGCCGTTCATAAAGTAGGGTGGATATGATTTGAAATTCGATAGATTTTAATTGATTAATTAATTTAATTGAAAATTTTTGTTTTTATCTTTTGTAAAATATCAGTGCCGTAGGGTTATATATATATATATATATATATATATATATATATATATATATATATATATATATATATATATATATATATATATATATATATATATATATATATATATATATATATATATATGGGACGGGCCTCTGCAATCCACTTTTCGCCTCTCTGGGAGACAGAACGTGACGGGTGGCGAACCTGTGGTTTGCAAGATGATGCGGTGACCAGGATTAAGAAAGGAATGCTTCGGTGGTTTGGTCATGTAGAAAGAATGAATGCGGAAAGACTGACAAAGCAAATATATGTTGCAGAAGTGAATGGAAGAGTCGGAAAGGGACGTCCTAGGCGGAAGTTTGTCGACCAAATTGGCGATATACTAAAAATGGGCCAAATTAAGAGTACCCTTAACCGACGAGCATGTATGCGTAGGTATATGAATGTGGAAGAGGCGAGAAAGGTATGTCAGGATCGTGCTAAATGGAAGTCTGTAGTCTCTGCCTACCCCTCTGGGTGACAGGCGTGAGTGTTTATGTTATATGTTTATATATATATATATATATATATATATATATATATATATATATATATATATATATATATATATATATATATATATATATATATATATATATATATATATATATATATATATATATATATATATATATATATATGATGGAAGAATTTTGCATTTTACATTGCATTCCAAGTCTTTTGTAAAGTTATAATACATTTGTGTTTTTACTTATTTATGTAATCTACCTGATATTTACTGTATTTGCAAAATAAATATCTCATTCTTACTTTAAATGCTTATGGATGTAAATTATCGAAAACTTAATTACCTAATCTATTTAAGACGTTTTACTCTAATATAAAGAGAAGCCATCGTGGCTTGTTTAATGATGTATTGCTATAGCTTTTTCATTACCGTATTAAAAAAAGTGATAAGAATCCTAACTAAACAAAGACCGAGTGTTGCTCATAAATATTACTGAAATGTCTAAATTCCAAATTTCCTGAAATTGCTAAGTTTAAATTCATAACCAAAGAATTAAATTTTATACTACATGATATGAAACTTGAAATATAAAATCTGCTTTTATTTAGGCGTTACACATCAACGTTTATAATATAAAAATGGTCCAAAATAAGTCCTTTTGTTAACGAAACAAAAACCGCATGGCTTAAAAATATAACTAACATTTAAATAAATTCATAATAATACATCGTTCTACATTCATAAACCAAATAATTAATTATTGTACTATATGAAATTAAAGTTAAAATATAAAAACTACTGTAGGTGCTATTTCTCAATGTTTCTTATATAAAACGCGTCAATCAAGACTACTGCCAGTATATAAATGCATTTAATTTGAATAATAAATCGCTACAGCAAATTTTCTGATGGAGGTTACGGAATAAAGTTTTAGTTCCATTCTTTTAAATATTTGATTGATTACAAATATAGAAATATATTTTACAACAACGGACAAAGAGAAGGCCTCGATCGGGTTTGGTACAAAGCGCTTTTTTTTAAGTTTCCTTCCTTTAAGCTTCTCGAGAAGTTCTGCAAGAGTATCACCAGTTTCCTTACAAATCGGAACTAATAATGACGTTACAAACCTGCAGCATTCATTACTATGTGGACGACAGCACAATTGATGCTTTCTACGGTGGCCGTGCAAATATTTCTTGGGTTTGAGTCGTCAATTATCGGAACAAACTTTTGACTGAAGTCGAGTCATTTAAAAACATATCGGATTGTGAACGACTAAATCTATTTCAGTTTTAGTATTTAATCATAATTTTGCGCATTTACCGCTAATGAGAACCACTTTGTAGTATCAAATCGAATTTTAGGGCACTCCCCTTACTGCCTCAGCTAGCATAGGAATCCTCGGCGTCAAAATATAAAAAAACAGACGAAAACAGAATCACCTCTTAAAAACTTGGTGTGCTTAGTAAAACAGGAAAGTATTTCATGCTTGTAAACCGCTTGCAACTTACAAGGCGCAGGTTCGGCCTCACATGAAATACTGTTCTTTCGGCCAGTACCAACTTCTTCCACATTGACGGTATCCAGCGCTGAGTGGGAGAAAATAACGTCAACCGAGCTTTTTTTATTGGCTCGATTCACTGGTGGTGCAAAGGGATGTTGTGTTGCATATCTTTGCATTTTCTATCGCATATGCCAGGTGCTATGAATAAATGTTCGGATTAATTTCAGCCACCAAATTTCACGATCTCACATCGCGACAGAACTCACGATACCATACATACTATCTGGATGCTTGGCGGTCCACCACTGTGCATTTCACTGGGTGGTTTCTACCTCATACGAACTAGTTGTGAAATCGTTTACCACCGGCTATTTTCCCGAACCAATACGACTAAGAACCTCCAAGAAAAGAACTTCGTCCTTTCTACTTGCCCTATTCCTCTGGTGTTGCAGTTGATCATGGCCAGAGGTAGTCACCATCAGGTAAGCTGTGTGTTCATTAGCCTTCTCTTCCATTAAAAAGTTGGGAACATTTAGACGTCCGGAAGGAGCTGAAAATTGAATTGCAAAATTTCTTTACATACGTACATGCAGGCTAAGGTAAAAAACATGGTAAAATGTACGTTATTTTACTTTTACCTCACACCCCTCTTGTAATAAATGCTAATTAATAGTTAGTTGCTACGGCGAAGATAATTTGAATTCCAAAACCGTAGCTGATTCAGTCTTAAAATACAAATATGTTAAACTTGAAGCAAGCTACGACGACGTAATCACAATTGTTTATTCACAGCGACGCCTGTTTTTAGCTAAACCTGATTCTTAATAAAATGAAAGCAGAGAATTTTACTTGAATTTTAAATAATTTTCATTGAATGATCAAATTTTGGAATGTGTTTATTTGTTATCATAAAGCAAAATAATACGTTTTTATTACGTATTCAATTTCCAATTTCAATTTCCTTATTAGCTTGACATGCACGTATATATGTATGTTTTAAGAGGATAAGACTGACAAACGGACATACAGTCCACCTGAAGGTAAGTAGTTCTCGTGGTCCTTAGACATCTACATCAATCCTTGATTAAGTATCAAAATGCAAATGCCTTGTCACCCTTAATTACTAAGGTGGAATGCCTTGTCCCAGAAAAAAGTGTGTCCGTTTTTCTACACTTAAGCATATTATTTTAGACTGGTATTCTGTAAGGTCATGGTAATGGCATGGCAAGGGCATGGTCCTTCCCCAATCGAGCTAGCCCACACGCAAATAAGGATTCTTAACACATCGTAAATATACATGATAAGGATAATTTGTCATAACTGCCGTTCTTGGTAGTTATTAAGATTGCTGATCGCACTAACACACACTACTTCCTCCGTCATGCTGCTTTTTTTCGAAATCTACTAATTAGCATTTTTATTATCAATTGTCGATAAACAATACTTATTTTTATATCTATTCTTAAGTTCTGAATTATGACATAATTTTATGTTTATAAAACTTCCCACGTTTTTAAATATTACTACTAAATATTAGCACAGAATAAATAAAAGGTAATAAGTAGATCAAATTAAGTGGATCAAAATAGTCGGCATATAGTGGACGCTTCTTTTGATCACTTGAAAAGTGGGTTTTTTTGGGTTTTCCTACTTTTTACCTAAGTCCTTCGTCGAATAACGGTTTTGAGTTTGAGGAGCGTGCGAAACGCCGTGTATTTTACAGTAATTTTGTTTTCTTCGTTACATTATTGTAATAAACTATAATATGAATTTATTTAAAAATAACTCCAGTTACATATTCTTTATCGAATAAAATTTCATATAAAAAAAACATTCTAAATTTATCTTACAAATGGTTGCAAATTTGTAATTAATCACGATATTATATGTATATATTGGGGTTGAAAAAATATCCGCTAACCCAACCCGTCCCGTGGGTATGGCACCATCTTCACAGCAACTTCTTAACAACAACTAGATCTAAAGTAAAAAACTGCGATTGCCAACCGGCCTGCCAGAAATGGAAAGTATAGAAAATACTCCCTTATGAGAATATCTGCGAGGAAGCCATACTGACTTTATTTGTTTCAGTGATGTTCACTAGTTGACTTTGATAGATTGTTATAAACGTAATTTCAGAAACTGTTAGATCTCGTCAAAACATCGTCATCTACTTAGTGGGTCTAAGAATCGTCCTCGTTAAGTTTCTTCGTAAAATGATATTTGTAAGATATTATAAAAAATATATTATAAAATGGATAATAATATATTAAATATATTATGTAGTTATTCTAGAAGGAAATGGAAAATTCATAAACTGCTAGCACATTATGAAAAATATATTTCATTATAATACCTACTCTTTTTAAATAAATTTTTGGATAATGACTGTGTCTACATAGGTATAACGATTTACACCAAAACCTTGGGGAAGCTCGCGACACACAGCAGCTTACTTTGTGGCGGCCGTAAGTGACTTCACGGCGGCCATAGATAATATGTTGGCTCGTGTCGATAAGTTCAGAAGCAAATAACATTTTCGTAACTATTAAATTTAGTAAGTTATTTGATTAGAAACTATAAAACTCCATTTAAAGTAACCAAAAAAAATGGTTTGTTTCAATTTATAATCTCGTTTAGACTGACGTCCGGGATATAGTGTCGGTATATAGTAGATAATAGTGTCGGATAAGACTTGCTCTTGGATCGTTACTAACATTAGTTGCGTGTGGCTCCAACGATGATGTGTAAAGCTGCCCATAGAACCTCTCAATCTCACTCGGAATCTCAGGTGTCCCGGAAACGATGCTGCCACACTCAGTCTTCAGCTTTGACAGTTGCCTCTTTCTTGCAGACAGATCACTGGCAAAGACTTTGGAGCCCTGGTTCCGCTCAATCGCTTCTTCAATACGAGCTGTATTGAAGTTGCGTAAGTCCTGCCGCATGCATTTGGAGATCTGTCTGTTCAGTTGCCTGTATGCTGTCAAATCTGCTAACGACTGCAGCTTCATTGCCTGTCTAACATCCATGAGATTAAGAGTGTGATCAGAGAGTTTTTGTGTACTTCTGCGGCGGGTCTTGCAGAACTTAGCTCCGACCTCATGGACAGTTTCCACGAGCTTGTTATTCATATCATCCACTGTATTGTAGTCTGCTAGGCAATGAGAACGGTTTTGTAATTCAAGATGAAAGTTTTCGGGACCCTGGATTGTTGCACGAGAGGGACGGAGCGTTGACTTCACTAGACGAGACCTCTCCAACTTAACGTTTAAGTTCAGTGTGCCTCTAACCATTCGGTAATCGCTGCCAGTTTTTACCCTCGCGATCACTGAGATATCACTGAACAGTTTGTGTCTGGTCGTCATAATGAAGTCAATCTCATTTTTGTCGAACCCTCAGGGCTTGACCAGGTCCATTCCCTCTGGGGCCGCTTCTGGAAGAAAAAATTCATCATAAAGAGTCCCTCTTTCTCCATAAAGTCGGCCAGCTGGCCCTTATGGTTTCGTTGCCCTACTATAAATTTTCCTAACTTCAGCTCACCGCTTTCTCTTGTGCCTAGTTTTGCGTTGAAGTCTCCCACCAACACCGTGTGGTTGATTTTGGAGGAATGCATGGCTCTAGAAATATCCTCATACATTTCCTCCACCTCCTCATCAGGATGTGCCGTGGTTGGTTCCTAAACCTGTATGACCTTCAGAGAACACCGTTTGGTGATTCTGAGTATTCAGGTACGCGACCCTCGTCGACACTCTCCCAATCTTCACAACATTGTTGACGAGAGACTTGTGGGCGACAAATCAGACACCTCCTTGGGAAAGATGGTCGGCCTTCTGGTGATAGAACAAGTTGCCGGACTCGAGGATTACCGTGTCCTCCCCCTCTCTTCGGACTTCGGATAATCCAATAATATGCCAGCGGAAATTATCTATCTCTTCTTCCAGCTCCAGTATCTTCTCGTCAGTCCTCAGGTTGCGTGCATTATATGTTGCCAGGTCGAGTCGTCGTAGGTGGCAACCGAACCTCCACCGGAGATTCCTAGCACCCCCTGCCCCGCCGTTACCATGGTCGCCACCGTAGTCAGGAATAGCGGGGCTGCCGGAGACTGGTGGCCGTTTGTTTGCGTCGTTGCTCATGGGGGGATATTTGCCCATAGTTGCCACGCTTGGCGAGCAGGTTGGCAACCGCAGTTTTTTTATTATATTATTGTTGTTATCAGGAAGATGCTGCTGCCCATCTCCTGTCCGTCTCCCTCTGTTGCCTCTTACGACACCCACGGGAAGATATGGGGTAGTGGATATTCTCAGCCGCCACTACACGGCTCAAAGGATAGTGGTGCCAAAACTCTTAAGAAATGATTATGATAAATTTAAACAAGATACACGTCGGTTATGTAGGGTTGCAAAAATGTCAATTGCGAGCAAGGGAGACAATATTTTGGCCAGGAATATATAATGCTTTAAAAAATTTAATGTCTAACTGTTGTATATGCCTAACGTACAGGAAGCACAACCAAAAGGAACAGATAGAAATGTCTCTGACTACTTAAAGGGAAGACTCGACAAATATTTGTAATAGGATTTTTGGAAATAAAGGAAATTTTAATTTAATTAATTTAATTAATTAATTAATTTAATTTTAGTTAATTTAATTTAATTAAGGAACAGATGCAACTTCCCGACGAAATTCCCGAGCGACCATGGGCAAAAGTAGGTACAGATCTATTTCAAATAAAATAAAATTATTACTTATCCGTTTATTTTTTAAATCTAATCAATTCATTTACTTAGTATATTACTTTTGATTAATAATTTTATTTAATTATATAATAATTAACACAAATTAAAGTCCCGTCGGGAATCGAACCTGGGACCTTTGGCGTGATAAATGTGCATACTGTGCTGCTAAACCAAATAAATAAAAAAAACATCATGTATGATTTTGATAGTGTTTACATTTTTTTTAAATACTTTTATTTTAATTTTTGTGCATACGTTGCAATTTATAGTTTTGTTTCCACTGAACACGGTGACTGCGACGCAGCTGCGCAGCTGTTCATCACCGCTATTCACTCCAGTGTTCGAAGCCCAATCTATCCGGTGGCCTCGCTGTCCTGCCGGAGCATGTGACATAATAATTATTGTTATTTACTGTATTAGGTTAGGCTCTACAAGGTACAGTACAGTTTGAAACCTGATTGTTTTGCGGGCAGTGAGGTCGGATATCACCGCGATTGTTTAAAGGGGAACGACAGATTTAGTACCACATACTTTTTTCGTTATTTTGTTGTAGAATTAATACCAGATATTAAGGCAACTAAGCCGTTAATTTTCATGTAAGTTTTATATTTTTAGAACTTGGGATTAGTTAATAATATCAATAAAAATATTTTAATAAATAAACGTAATATAAGCATAAACTAATCGCTTATGAATTCGCCGCTAGAGGCGCTACCACTAGTGTAGAGTGAGGTCTCCGATATGTCAAATGTCACTGTTATTAGTAGGTGGGCTACGCGTGTTTATTTCTTTTAGAATAATATTGTGAATATATGGCAATTCCTGAGATTAATTATGGCCAATATAAGTTACGGGTCAATGAATGTCAGTGCTTTAAAAGCGGAGCTAAGAAAAAGAGGTGCAAAATTAAGTGGGTTGAAAGAACAGTTAGTTTGTTTACTATTTACAAATACATTTTTAGTCAAAATTATGCTTATTTACCAAGTTTACGGCAATGTTTTCTTTTTTCAGACTTAAGGACTATGATAGAAATAATATTTTAATAGAAACATAGAAGATGAAATACTACAAAATGATTTGGTGTATATAGTTGAGTGGCCTTCAGACAGTTTGTATAGCAGTATAACATCGAAAAGTGTTATATAGTGAATATTACCACTTACTTTTTATAGGTTTACAAAGACAATGTGGGAATAACGGAGTATACTGCAGTTTACCAAAAAAGGCTACAATATGATGATAAATGAATATTTAGTGGCTCTGTACTGTGTGGCTATGTACACAAAATAATTTACTTTTTTATAAAGATGTGGCACTGTACAATGGATGATTATGTTAGGAACAGTGTAATAAACTATTTATCTTCAGAGAATACTTGCTATGGTATAAACGGTGTGTTTGAAGTGGCTTTCTTGCATGGAATATCTAATGACCATGATTACCTTAAACTACTTAAATATGGCTTCTGCGCTGAAGGTTGTGAGTTTTATTCTCACCAAGGACAAACATTTTTGTGTTGAACACAGATGCGTGCTCTGTGTTTTGTGTTTCTAAATATTTACATTTTAATTTTTGGAAAATTAGTTTTAAATTATCTCTAGTATGTACCCATACGGTATTAACATCAATGGCGAGTACATCACTCACCTTCGATTTGCCGACGATATAGTCCTTATGGCAGAATCGCTGGAAGACTTAAGCACTATGCTCAATGACCTCAATAGTGCCTCCCAACGGATAGGTCTTAAGATGAACATGGACAAAACAAAGATCATGTTTTATGTCCATGTCACACCTATGCCGGTAGTTGTTGGGAGCACTATGCTCGCAGTTGTTGACGAGTATGTTTACTTGGGACAAATAGTCCGACTAGGAAGGTCCAACTTCGACCGAGAGGTCAATCGACGGATTCAACTCGGCTGGGCAGCGTTCGGGAAATTACGACATATCTTCTCGTCAGATATACCTCAATCTCTAAAAACTAGATTGTACAACCAGTGCGTGTTTCCAGTGATGACTTACGGATCTGAGACGTGGTCCTTCACTGCTGGCCGTATGAGGACGCTCAAGGTCGCTCAGCGAGCTATGGAGAGGGCTATGCTCGGAGTTTCTCTGCGTGATAGACTCAGAAATGAGGATATCCGCAGTAAAACCAGAGTGACAGACATAGCCCAACGGATTAGTAATCTGAAGTGGCAATGGACCGGCCATATAGCTCGAAGAACCGATAACCGATGGGGAAGAAAGGTTCTCGAGTGGCAGCCTCGTACCGGTAGGCATAGTGTAGGGCGACCCCCCACTAGATGGAGTGACGACCTGGTAAGATATGCAGGAAGTCGATGGATGCAGGTGGCTCATGACCGTACTTTGTGGTATTACTTGGGGGAGGCCTATGTTCAGCAGTGGACTTGTGAAGGGCTGTAATGATGATGATGATGTTGATGATGATGTACCCATAGTATCTAAAGCTAGACAATGCTAATTTAGATGATTCTAATATGTGTATGTAAAGATGTAACGGTTAATAATTTTGTATTGTATGAAATATTTGCTAGAACATTGTTTTGAGCGATAATATATATAAATAATTTCGGATTTCTGTACAGTTTCCCAACAACGGTATACGGTTAAGGCTTGCCATGCAAAGGGCATTACTCTTAAATGTTGCTAAACCTGGGACACTTCACACAATACCATATAGCTATTTGAAAAAGGTTATCTGTAAGGTGGAGGCAACCAATTATTGTGTCTCAAGAACCATTCTCCAGCTTGGGTTGCACAAATTCAATCAGGAATCTCGCTGTATCCTACCCATTATCTTGTTTGTGTTTCTTTCATGCTTGAAAATGTTGGGCACAACTTATGTATATCGATCTTGTGTTTAATTTGTATTTCATCAACATTAATTTTATATCTATGGCCATATCATGCAATAAGTTATTTACAGATGTCATCCATGAATGAAGTTTGCTGGGACAAAGCTCGAAATTTGAGCTTACATGTACCAGAAGGACCACAAGAAAGATCCCAGCATATTGTATTGCCCAATATAAGAATTTTCGCTTTCATGCGATATAACACTAGAAGTATCCCGAGAGAGAATAGATGGTTTAGAGAGAATAAACCCAATCTTGCTTCATGCTAAAATTAAGTCCTGCCATTTTTCCACTAAAACTTTGTATTTATAGTGATTATATATAACTTTGTATTTAACGTGACATGATTGGGCGGAATGCAATCAGAAGTTATTGCTGTAACTGCATTGTAGGTTTAAGAGCAGTAGGATGCTACTTACATGTTATGAGTATTATTTGGTACCTAAGCCATGCTCGCCATGAGGGTATTACCCGGCCTGCCCCCTTCTTAGATGAAGTTTTATAAAGAATTTATTAATTATAAGTACAATTTAAATGAACTTAAAAAACAAAAAATAATTTTTATTTACCTACACTCAAAACCCCTTCAGAACTTTATCATTATCAAATGTTTTACCTCCTCATCTCAATCTACCTACTTAATGGTAGAACCACGCTGTAGCTATAATATAGTTGTAGACCAGGGAAGAACAATACCAGTGTAAAATAGCAGTTTAATACTGCTGTGTTTTGTATGGTGAGTGTAGAGATCTGGAGACCCTTTTCTACTGGAAACGAGGCATTCGATCCTAGTCTTCAGAGGTAACAACGCATCTGAATTTTGATTCTAAATCAAGGATAAATGTAGATGTCCATGGGCCACAGCATCCACTAACCATTAGGTGGACTGTCTGTTCGATTGTCACCCTTGTTCTATAAAAAAATAACGGTTAGTAAAGCACTACAGAGTAGCGAAAAGCAATATAGAATATTTACTTTATCACATAAACAATGTTTATTTGCCTATATGTAACATAAGTATACTAGGAGAGGTTTTGGCTGTCGACGGATTGTTGGACAATTTGTCGCTCCTGTTTTGTTGCTTGAATAATGGTTTGAAGTAGATTTTGATTTGTAAAAGTGATGCGATTTTGTGAATTGTCTGCGCGTGTGAACTATTAGAGAAAACGACGAAACAAGTGGTTTGATTCTCCCAAAAACTGTGACGCAAAAAGAGACGCATCAGCATATTGTGCTGAAAAAAATATACAAAAACGAAGATTACGAAAGAAATTATAGGCTTAGAAGGTCTAGAACCCAAAGCCGTAAAGCCAGTTAAATAAAAAAAATTGTACCACTAGTTCATAATATTATATATCCTTTCAGCTGCGGAGACTCTAACCGTAATTCTCCGTTGACTGCGGAGCTGTTTAATAAAATGGACGGCTGATTGGGCCCAATCCGTTTAAACGAAAATATCTTGATTTTGGTATATCGAATATTATAATATGTGTACATTTCTGAATTATCTATGAAATTTCCTATAAACGAGTACATATATTTAATAAAGTTTAAAGTAGTTAGTATAACTAAATCCTATACTATTAAACGAGCAATTCTTGTATATATATAAATATATAATCGGAATCTCGGAAACGGCTCCAACGATTTTCATAAAATTTTGTGTGCAGGGAGTTTCGGGGGCAATAAATCGATCTAGCTAGGATTTATTTTTAGAAAATGTCTTTTTGTCCGTGTTTTTAGGCAATGAAAAACTGCTATAATATCATTAGAATAAGAAGGTAAATTTTGACAGCTTAGTAATGATTACAAATAGCTTAATGGTATATTGGGCCGTCACAAAATCGTAATACTGTGGTTAGAGCCCAGACCGGCCGACCGACTTTTTTTAAATTTTTTTTCAAGTTCCTTTCTTTTTTGAGAAAATCTATTTTTTCGAGCCCTTTTTTAGTATTTTTGAAAAACACGAAAATTTAAATTAAACTAATTGCACTCATAATTTTTTAATCAAATAACCGGTTCAGTTTTTTCTATTATGTCGCTACGATCAAAAAATATTATTCGTATTTCATCAGTATGTAATTTGTATCTAAATATAATTTCCAAAACACACGAATTAAAAAAAACCGAGCGAAAATTACCGAGCAATGCTCGGTCAACCGGGTACTATAGAATAAAGTCAAAACTATCATATTTCTCAATGACACAAAGTTTTTTAATAGTTCAATTTTATTTTATTTTAATCTTACGTCTATTGTTTACAATATTTTATGCGCAAAATCATAGGCTACAATACAATTTTTTATCGTAAAACGCATTAATAATAAGCTTACAAGAACCCACAATCAATTTACACCGATGTAGCATGTAGTTCGGACCAGATGCGGCATAATGCTGCGTAATGCTTAAAAATATTTTTTTTATTTCATTACAATGATTCAGTCTTGAATCTCTCTTTTTCTTTACATGATTCAGTCATCTTTCAATAGGTCTTGCTAAGTTTTAGAAATCCGATAAAGTATTTCATAAGTACTCTTAATGCCGATATCAAAATTTTAGATTTAGAAATTTGATTTGTAATCGAGGATAGATGTAGATGTCTATGGGCCACAGCAAGCAACCACCACAGGTGGACTGCATGCTCGTTTGTCACCCTATCCTATAGAAAAAAACATACAAAATAAAGAGGTGTTCATTTCAACGATGAGAGCCGTGGTGGCTCAGAAGAGCCGTGGTAGCTCAGATGGTTAACTCTCGCTGTAAATTTCATAGTACGCTAGCAAGCCGGGTTCGATCCCCGCTAGCAATAATGAAATTGTTAATTGCAATTTTAAGTGCTCATCTACCACGTGCTCGGCGGTGAAGAAAGACATTGTGAGGAAACCTGCACGTCTGTGAAATATGAAAAAAAAATATTTCGAAGACATGTGAAGTTCGCCAACACGCATTGGGGCAGTGCGACGGAAACTTCTTTGCCTTTGCCCAGCTGTGGGGCGTAAAAAGGCTGTAAAATAACTAACTTAAGTATTCATTACGACGATGAGAGAGCCCTGGTAGCTCAGATTGTTAGCTCTCGCGTTAAATTTCACAGTACGCTAGCACACGGGGTTCGATCCCCGCCGGCATCAATGAAATTATTAATTGCAATTTTAAGTGCTGATTTACCTTTGCTCGGCGGTGAAGAAAAACATCATGAGGAAGTCTGACTGTCTGAGAAATAAAAAAAATATTTCCAAGGCATTTGCAGTTCGCCAACACGCATATGGGTAGCACGGTGGATACTTCTTTGCCGTAAAACCATTTCAGAAGTAAAGAAGGCCCAGAAGTGGGACGGAAATAGGCTGTGTAACTTAACTAACTTAACAATTTCGACGATGATAGTCTGAAATAATTAGCTGAACAAATTATAGCTAGGCAATAATAAAAACTAAATGGATGGATGGACATAAGTATAAAATTGAATAAATATATAACATAGGTACTTATTTCTTTAAAAGGCTCCTGTTACTTGTTGGATTTATTGTATCTACAGTACAATTCATTTACGAATGGTATTGTAGGTAGCAGCAATCTTGCTATAGGTTGAAACATAACGCAACGTTGCACGATTTGCAAAGTACATACTGATAAAATGTACATTAAAAAAAACCAGTATAAGAAATATGTGTCTGAGGTGACCTTAAAAACCACAACCTGTTCATATTAAATTAAAAAAATAAAAATTTCAAGTATTAAATATTAAAAATATTAAAAAGCATATTAAGTAAATACTATCTAACTTTCCGTTTTAATAAATTGTTTAAAAAATTCCGAAGTCTTGTGTTAACATACATGACATATATCTAAATGCCACATTCAATTTTTTATAAATCATCGAATAATCGTGGAGTCAACCAACCTCCATTCCTCTGCTTGAGGGAGCTAGATTCTTTACCATTCTAACCATTCAACCAAATTTGAACTTGATGCAGTATGGCAAACTTTAGTTCCTTTTTTCGCCACCCGCAAAACAGAGAACTAGAATTCACTTCTACGGACGTCTCAAAAATGGACACTATTGCACCTATTGCGTATATACATTAAAATTTTGAAAATGCACTTTATCCACATTTTGATGTACTAAAACTGTGAACGATGAACAATTATACATATTTTAACACAAAACTGACAGTCAACACTAAAATTTTACGTACATTTCAAGTCAACTTTCCTCAACCAGCATGTTAGTTTTAAGATAGCAGTTTGCTTCATACATATTAAAAAACGATTTTACACGTACTTAATAAGATAAAACACAAAATGAGATTACAAATAAGAAGATTACTTACCCAGGCATTGTTTTAACACAATTCACCACACAATAAATATAAATTTATACAAAATAATTACAAACAACATCATTGTTAGCGCACGTCAATCACTCTAATGGCTGACTCAAGGAACGGACGACATTTAAGAATGATTTAAATAAAATATACTACTAAAGTGTATAAGCTGTGGAGTTTTTATGCTAGCCTTTTTTATCCTGTACATATTGACATATGGTAGAATGAGTTAGAAATAGCGCATAATGCTTTGTTTCTTCATTAAAAGAGCGGGTAAAAAACACTTGGACGCCCGCAGTCAACGGAGATATTTTCGTGTCCAAGTCTTGGACATCCGCAGTTGAGAGGATATTAGTCTATGGTTTATGTAGATAATCTTAAAAATTAAAACTGATTATAACTTTTATCTCCCAAGTTCTAAAAATCTAAGAATTTAAAAGGGGTTTGTCTATCCTACTATCAACCAATTAAAATCAAAAATATCCCTAAACACGAAATTTTATTAACTCCCATACAAGCCCGCCATTTCTTTTTAAAGTATAGTGCGGCGCGTTCTGTCGATGTGGAGAATCTTTAGTAATATGGCGTCTGTTACGTATGATGATGCTCCCGTTTGCTAATTTTGTTTTATATGAACGATTTTGCACCAGACATAATATTGTCCCCGACAACCATTCTCTTTTGTTTACATCTCGTAGTACCCTTACTTTTTGTCCGCTACTTAATTGGTCTAGATTTCTCGTATGTTGATCATAGTAGTATTTTTTTCATTTTGTCTCGTGACTAACTGTTTTTGTACATTTTTTTTTTTTGTAATTTTGGTTTTAAAGTGTGATCGAACTTTGTTGTTATACTTCTGAATTTCCTACTTTGCAATAGCTCAGCCGGTGATGAAATGATTTAAAAGTGTGTTCAGATACTCAAATAACGCCAACCGATAATCAACTCTATCTTGTTTACTTTAATTTATTATGTTTTTTACAGTTTGTATCATTTGCTTAATTTGTCCTTTAGATTGCGGATAACGTGGCGATGAGGTTATGTGTTTGAAATTCCATTCTAACGAAAACTGTCTAAACAGTATTGATTTCTTATATTTACGCGAACACGACACTTTTAAATAATACTAGTTTTTACGGATTCTATTGCGTTTATTTAACTTTTTAAAAACTGTCTAAACAGGCTTGACGAAAACTGCGGACCACAATCAGACATTACTATGTTTGATTTTGGGCCGTAAACCCTGACGACTGAATTGTTTTTTAGGGTTTCAATTATATTAGCTGAAGTTGTACATTGTAATTTTTCTATTTCAAAAACTTGCTATAATAAACTAATAATAAGTAATCCACGCCTTTTATTTGAAATAGATCTGTACCTACTTTTGCCCATGGTCGCTCGGGAATTTCAGGGTGCTATTAATTTGGCCCATTTTTAGTATATCGCCAATTTGGTCGACAAACATTCGCCTAGGACGTCCCTTTCCAACTCTTCCATTCACTTCTGCAACATATATTTGCTTTGTCTGTCTTTTCTTATTCATTCTTTCTACATGACCAAAACACCGAAGCTTTCCTTTCTTAATCCTGGTCACCGCATCATCTTGCACACCAGATTCTTCTTATATTTATGTAATTATATATCAAATTTTCCATTAAGTAATATTATATTTTTACACATATAACATTCCCACTCCGATTCACTCTCATTTAAGCCATATTCGTTTATTATCACAGCTTTTAATTACTTACGGTAACCTGTTGAAAGTGGCAATGGCGAATGTAGTGGCCAATAGCATTGACCAACGTGTAGACGGGGTGTTTGGGCTTCATTGGTATGTATTGGAACGATGGCCCGCAAGTTGGCGCGAGATCCGTGTGGTGTCGGTTTTTTACAAAAGATCAAAGGATTGTTGGCAGAGTTTGGTCGTCGCGTCCACACGATGGCCGCGCGTTTACAACATGCTCCCAGAGTGATTACACGCATCTGATTTAAATTTTATATTCAAGCTTTGTAGGGTGGATGCCCCAATTACCAGCCTTTTAGTGCAAATTTCAACTTTAAATATTCCTACTACTTTAATTAGCGCGATTTAATTATTTTTAAACATTTTTTAATCGATAAGCCGTTTATCAAAAAAAAAAAAAATAATGAACATTTATTTACAATCAAATTATTACGAGAATAATTTTAAAATGAAAAAAATGAAGCGCGTCGTTTATACGTAGTAGAACCATGCAGTTATATTAGTAGTATAGTTGTAGCACGAATGGGTCGGCTCGACCGAGGAAGGACCACGCTCTCACAGAAAATCAGCGTAAAATAGTAGCTTAATGATGCTGTGTTTCGTATAGTGAGTGTAGAGAACCAGATACCCCTTTTTTTACTCCCCCATTTCCTTTAAATGAGGTATTTCATCTTAGTCATCACGGGTGACAACGCATCTGCATTTTGATTCCTAATCGAGGATAGATGTAGATGTCTGTGGGCCACAGTAACCACTTACCATCAGGTGAAATGTTTGCTCGTTTGTCACCCTATCCTATATAAAAAACGTCGATTTCTTATAATTTAATCGTGCAAGTTTTCGAATCATCATCATCATTACAGCTAAGTCCACTACTAAACATCCTCCTCCACAGACTGCCGCAAAGCATGGTCCTGAGCCACTTCCCTTGTCATGAGTTTTTCATTTATGTTCTAAGTTATAATTAGTACCTATTATTAAGTCAGTGTTAATTATATTTATTGCTATTGTTTTTGTCTTTCTCAAAAAAATAATAAAATTACCAAATAAATTATAAGATGTTTTTTATATACATCAAATGTCTGATAGAAAAGCAAGTACATGTTTTGCTAAACTTTAAAATCAAAACCCAATTCTAAAACATAGACTATTAGATTATAACTCCTTTAAATTTAAAACAAGTTAATTTCTAATTAATGGTTATTATTCCAGTTTATGACGCATATAAAGAATAAATAAAGCTAATCGTATATCTATTTACAGCCCCATTAATATTCACTATTCTTTTATAATTATTTTATAAAAACGTTACCCCCCCTCACCCACACTTGGATTTTCTCCTGTACCGCGAAGGCAGCTTACAAACATAAACTGCACAAGGACACACATCCAGACCCGAAACAATTATTTGTAGGACATACAAATACTTGTTCCGAGCGGGATTCAAACCCGCGACCCCCGGTGCAGCCACTCATTGCTAAGCCACTGCGCCACGGAGCCTTCGTTAAAATAAAATAAATTCGTCCGCACATTGGCCTGAACCGAAGCAAACTGAACGACCTTCCAAACTCTCGGCCAATATCTTCGCCCCTACATTCGCCACTGTGTTGGCTAACGTGTAGAGACGCCGTTATACTATTTGTTAGTAATCCCTTACTTTTATCCAACATAGACGAGGAAAATGGGCAGATTGTACTATTTTTTTTTTAAGATTTTATTATGTGTATTATTACACAGGCGAAATCACTGGTATATCAATGTAAGCGTTTTAATGTACCACTTAAGATACGTTAACCGCAAAAACGTTGTGATGTGGAGTTAGGTTGCTCGCTGAAGATTAATGTTGTACGTTCCTTTTTAGTACAGTATGTTAAAAGCAAAAAGGTGAGACGTCCTCTTTTAATAAAAGCCTTTTTCTTATTTCTCACTGCTGGGGGGATAGGCATGTTCACATTTTTGGGAGGGATTTTTTGGACACAGTCCATCTCGTAGTACTACTGCGTGTTAACAGTTACATTAAATGTATTTTTCATTTTAAATTTTAAAGTTTACGTTTACTACTCCACCATATAACGGAGGCGATATTTTCCTGGTGGTAATGATGCTACCTTCACCTGTCTTTGTATGTTGTCGTTAAGTTAATTCGAAAATTATGGCATGTGTACATGTATTTTTACGTGGTGTAGCTTTATTCAGGAGGGACCACGCGCCCGAAAAATTTCAACATGGTCGCTTAGTGCTGATGTGTTTCTTTCAGAGACCCTTTTTCGCTGGTACATTCTATCTCAGTCTTTAGGGGTCATAAAGCATCACAAATTAGGATTTTTATAATTGTAATAGCCTTGCAAATCATCCTTGGAAGGAATCTGTGTTTCTTAGCGAGCTCTTTGCAGATTGAAAATATCTATATTATTATTGTTTTAATTTGAGCAGATTATATAAAACATAATAAATTATTGATTTTTTGCTCAAAGTTGCTCAAGATTGCTCAAAGTAATAAAACTTAAAAAAATATAAGTTATTACCTTACTACCACAGTTTAAAGATAGTCTAACAGTTGTGAAACGCCTTTTTGATGTGAAGCGATGCTCGCTCGGGTAGGTATTTACCCGGGAAACGTGTATCCTCGTAATAAAGAAATTTATCAAAAAATTCGGAAAACATTCATTCCTTGTGCATACAGTCACTTGAATGCAACTTTACTTAGTAACTCATTTAAGTATAAAAGTAATTCACCATTATATATATATATATATATATATATATATATATATATATATATATATATATATAGGTTTTTCGCAAACTGCGCTTAATATTTTTTTAATGTATTGTACAGAAGACTTAGTGGAGTGAGCTAAATACCAACAGAGCTTACCAGCTGAGCCCACCGTTACTTTGCACAAGTACATTCGTTTCCCAACTGTTAGACTGTGTTGCAACTAACAAAGGTTCTATGCGAACGAAGTCGCGGAAAGAGCTATTTACGTAATAAACGTTAATTAAGTTCTTAGTTTGAAAAAGGTAGTTTTAGACACTACAACAGCCATGACCACGGATAGGGGGAGGGGGCTGAGTTCTTGATGTCATAAATAAACTACCTTCAACTTTTAATTGTTGATTTTTCGTCCAATCTACGCATAACGAGCTTACAGTATCTTAAAGTCTCGCAGTAGTATGCTTGGTAGCATGTTTGGATTTTATTTTATATTTGGCGGAATTATTGTTTTCTAAACATTTTGGAACTGAGACAAGGCTTACACCCAGCAGTGGCTATTTTTTATAGTATAGGGTGACAAACGAGCACACAGTCCTCAGACTTTTACATCTATCCTCAGTTATGAATCAAAATGCAGATGCGTTGTCAGCCTTGAGGACTAAGATGGAATGCCTCGTATCCAGTAAAAAGGGTCTCCGGTTTTCCACACACGAAATACAGCAGCATTAAGCTGCTACTTAACGCTGATATTTTGTGAGAGCGTGGTCCTTTCGTGGTCGAGCCGACCCATTCGTGTTACAACTATACCAGTGTTATAGTTGCAGCATTGTTCCACAATTTGGTAATATTAAGCTAAAATTACAACTATATAAGCTGTAACTTAAAATATATAGCAATCTAACACAAGTACAAGGGCCAGTATAATTACAGGTTGTGAGGAATTTAATCCCTTAAAGATGATAAAGCATTCTGCAGCCTTATGTGCATCAAGATGGGTGCAAAAACCACTTCGCATCAATTGGATTCTAAATTCGTATATCGTATTTTTATGTATTCTTGTATTACTTTAGTTAAATAAAAAAATATTACCACTTCATTTGCAGCACAAGCAATTTTTTTAAATCGCCCAAAGTAATTAAATAAATCAAAGCTGAGCTGTGGTTTTCTTTTAGAGCGGTTAAAGAAAATAAAACCTTCAAAATATTTACCTGCTCACTGAACTTATATTTGCATCGTTTGCAAGGAAGCGTAAGCACATAAACGGACGTTTTATAAGTGAAGTGCACTCAACTGATTATGCCGTATTAAAGTGGAATCAAGTTAAAATGTAAAACAATTCTACTGATTTAAAATACATTTTAGTTATTAACTTAAAAAACAGAACAGATACAGTTACAATCAAATACAGTACAGTAACAATAAAAAAAGAGACTTAATGCTAAAAAGTATTCTCCACCAGACAAACTCAGGGCAGTGATAACACAACAAAGGTGGTTACGTAGAAAATAAATTATTAAATATTACGAGTATAACAAGGAAGCATATACATAAACATATCTAAATAAAACCAATATTACCTGCTAGTTTAGTATTGGAAACTAGAGACTCGTTGAAACAGGAGTACAAACCATAGTTAAGTTCAAACTATTTTAATGAATATATCCTCTTCTATGTCACATTGCCATTTTTTTCGCGTAATTGGTAAAAGATCTTGATAGAGTAATCGTCTCAGCTCCTCTAATTTGTAAGTTTTATTATGTTCCACCTCTTATCTTTATTTCAGCAAATATTAATTTTTCAGGGTTGAGTTTGCTTACGCTGGAAGGTGCAATATTGGAATATACTAATCCTCAAACAATTATTTTATTAACTTTGTCTGCAGGCCAGAACTCCTTAGATTGCTAAAAATATTTTGAAGAGTTTGGTTTTTGGACTTTATTTCGGAATTATTATGTCGTCAGGGTTAACAATGGGTCAAGAAACGTTGTGGTCATCAAACATTGTTCTTGTTCAAAAAATGGTAACGCTTTGTATAAATAATACACAAACAACATTACAAACAAGGGAAATCTTGTATATATATATATAGAACAACTGCCTCACAAACATCGCAGACACGCAATGTTGCAAAACGCAATAAGCATCAATATCTACTATCGTCGGGCTTACGTCATCCCTTGGTCCCTCATATAATTCCAGCAGACACACCCCAATCAATATACCAAAAGGAAATCTATATAAAATATATATATATATATATATATGTCTTATATAGAAGCAAAATACACTCACTGACTTACTTATCACGAGACCTCAAGACGCAGAGAGTAACAACAACTGCCTAACAACCACCGCAGAGACGCAATGTCGCTAAACTCAACAAGCATTAATAAATACCATCGTTAAGCTTAAATCATCCCTAGGTCCCTCAAAGAATTCCAGCAGACATATCCCTATTGTATACCTCTATCAGCCAGAACAACAAGATGCGCTGAATCTGTCGCATCACAGCACTAAATCCATCACAAGACGCAATACCGTAAGTAGCAGTAAGCATCAATGGAACTATCATACAGATGGTGCCCACTCACAACACGTGCACATGATATTGATCATCGACTTTGGCAAAAAGTAACAATAGTTAATGTCGTTAACTATAATTAACACCAATGTATCATTGCAGCACTCTACTAAGACGCCTGTTACCAAATATCCATGCATCATAGATCTATTGCGCTAAGGCATGGAGTTGAGTATAATTGTTGTATTTAAAAGTGCCACCAAACGCACTATCCCTGATCTGGAAGATATCCAACGTATTATAACTGTTTGCGCTAAGATACCACTCACAATCAGTCATCATATAGATGCACTATATCCAAGGGACTTAAAGAATATGTGAGATATCGAGTTAACGGTTACCGTGGTCTAGGACACGGTGAAGCTGTCTATATGACACTATCATATTCCTTTTCAAGTCTCATTACTATGAACATAATGCTTTTACATATTTGAGACCTTTCTCATATTTGCTTTATTTCATATACCTCATGTTTTTAGGGCTACGACGGCTATCCAAGTACAGAACCAGAGTTCGAAACCTATCCAACTGCAGAGAGGTGTAAGACAGGGTGACGTTATATCCCCGAAACTCTTCATCGCTGCGTTGGAAGACGTTTTCAAGCTACTGGACTGGAAAGGATACGGTATTAACATCAATGGCGAGTACATCACTCACCTTCGATTTGCCTACGATATAGTTCTTATGGCAGAATCGCTGAAGGACCTTAGCACTATGCTCAATGACCTCATGTCTCCCAACGGATAGGTCTTAAGATGAACATGGATAAAACAAAGATCATGTTTAATGTCCATGTCACACCTATGCCGGTAGTTGTTGGGAGCACTATGCTCGAAGTTGTTGACGAGTACGTTTACCTGGGACAAATATCCGACTAGGTAAGTCCAACTTCGACCGAGAGGTCAATCGACGGATTCAACGCGGCTGGGCAGCGTTCGGGAAATTACGACACATCTTCTCGTCAGATATACCTCAATCTCTGAAAACTAAAGTGTACAACCAGTGCGTGTTGCCAGTGATGACTTACAGATCTGAGACGTGGTCCTTCACTGCTGGCCATATAAGGACGCTCAAAGTCGCTCAGCGAGCTATGGAGAGGGCTATGCTAGGAGTTTCTCTGCGTGATAGACTCAGAAATGAGGATATCCGCAGTAAAACCAGAATGACCGACATAGCCCAACGGATTAGTAAGCTGAAGTGGAAGATGGGGAAGAAAGGTTCTCGAGTGGCAGCCTCGTACCGGTAGTCGTAGTGTAGGTAGACCCCCCACTGATGGAGTAATGACCAGTTAAGACATGCAGGAAGTCGATGGATGCAGGTGGCTCAGGACCGTGCTTTGTGGCATTACTTGGGGGAAGCCTATGTTCAGCAGTGGACTTGTGAAGGGCTGTAATGTTGATGATGATGATGTTTTTACATTTTACATATGGGACTTCAAGCCACAAGTCTCCTATTATAATGCTTTAGCATCATAGAGAGCTTCTATATTTTTAATTTTGTGTCATAGACTATATATATATATATATATATATATATATATATATATATATATATATATATATATATATATATATATATATATATATATATATATATATATATATATTTGATACAAACATTTATTCAGCTTTCTGTTCATAAAACAAAGGAGAATCTATTTTATCGAACAAATGGAACAAAGTTTACGATGACCATTATCCGCAACTCAAAAGCTATTAAACAGCGATCAATTGTAATGGAAAACGCAATTGTTCTAACAATTTTCAATTAGTTAAATGACTCGAATTTAGTAATTTATAATCATTAGGTTCTAGGATCATAATCATAGATTTTGATCCATCTATTTTAATTCGATTGAATGAAAACATTTTTCACACAGTTTTGCTCATAAGTCGATGCTTTGGTTCATAGATCCCAAAATGTGTTCTCACTTCGAGAACAAAATGCAGCAGCATTGCCACCTTCGAGAACTAAGACTTTTCCATTAAAATGCCGCTCTCTTTTTAAATTTATTTTTGATTTTTTACTATTATAAGCCAGTGTTTGGCTGCTATCGCAACTGATGGTAAGTATACTCTGTGAGTACGTGCATGCGTATACGTACGTGCGTCTTCCTTCCCTGATCGAGCTGACCCATTCGTGCTGGAGCCATATTTTAATAGCGTGGCTATACTACGTATTCAGTGCCATGGGGATTAACAAAACACATTTATACCCAAAAACAATCTGCATGTGTGTTGAGCAAATTTACGTTCTCGCTGGGGATGTTAATTAACTGACGTTTTGTGTATTTTGCGTAATTTATAAGAAAATTAATCGCATTATTAAGGTAGTGTAACCTTATAACCAATAAATCCAGGAAACTTGGAAACTTTCTCTCAGAAGATAAGAAATTTTTCCCATTCTTTAACTAAATGACTTTTTAATAATGAAATAAATCATTTTATGTTGGTTTAAACGCGATTGTTAATAGTTGTTTCAAACACGAACTTAACTCAGACGGTAGTATTAACTCAGACGGCCTACCCCTTAGTGCTACTAAGGGGTAGGCCGTCTGAGTTAATACTACCTTCTTACCTACGTCTGCTGCTAAATAACAGCGTTGGTACTTTTATAGGTGACACTGCTGTTTTCATTTTAATGGTGTTAAAATAGGGGAGGAAGTTTTTAACGTCAATATTTAGACGACATTAAAATTTTGGTATTCCCTAGTCTACTAAAAACGGCAAAAATATAGTTAAAAAATTCAGACGATTTTTTGACCGATATGACTTAGAGACCTTCAAGAAAAGAGCTTACTCCTTTCAGATGAGCTGCATTCTCGTTTGCCCCCTCTTCTATTAAAAAAGTCAAAAAAAACATCACACAATACATACAAAAAAAGAGAGATTTCACATTCTGAAGTTCGGGCTTTCAACTTTCAACACACAAACAAATTTCCAGTCTTGATTTGAATTTAGGTCAGGTTTACCATTTTCCTCAGAGGTGACAATACGTTTACATTTTTACTGACCACAGCATCCACTTGCCATCAGGTAAACTTTGTGCTGGTTTGTTCCTATTTTATAAGAAAAGCATAATGTCCTAAAAACCAAATTTCAATGGAGTTGCCATCCACCTAGGATAGGACTTCAGTGCCCGAGTGTACGTGCAAGCGCATTTGCACTCTCTATTCCCTCACTCTTATAGTCCGATGGGACGGCAATCGGATAGGACCAGAAAGAGTTTAAAAGCTGGATCAACGGCTTTTTATAGAACAAAGGTGACAAATGAGCACACAGTCCAGCTGATGGTGAGTAGGTGCTGTGACCCATAGACATCTACATTTATCCTCGATTAAAAATCAAAACGCAGGTGCGTGTTCACCCCTTAGGACTTAAGTTGAATGCCTCGTAACCTGTAAAAAAGAGTCTTTGGATATCTACACTCACCATACGAAACGCAGCAGTATTATTGGTATTCTGTGAGAACGTGGTCCTTCCCCGGTCAAGCCGACGCAATCGTGCTACAACTATAATATAGCCGAGGCGTGGCTCTACCACGTGTAAAAGTTTTACGTACTTTCTGAGACACAGGGGTAAAACACTGCCACCTTCTTGACTGGGGTGTTACTTCCAGTTTCTAACAGTTTTTTTTATTGTTTAAACCTGAAATTCCGATTATTCATGATCAGTCTAGTTTACGACCGTTACGCCATTGAGACGGTAAAAAATGTAAAGCAAAAGAAAAACGAAATTGATAAGGGAAAAAACAGGAAAATATTTTTTTAATTACAGTATTTGCTAATTGTAGTGCCCTTAATTTTTTTCGCGAGTTGGGCTCTTTTGTTACATCTTTAGATACGGCACGTCTACACTCGGGTCAAGTGCTGTCAAAAACACTCGCAAGTGTCACTTTTGGTGTACAAAAATGCTTAATTATAAACCTACAACAGGTAATTTACTTATTCTATAGCAGGGTATAACGAAGTTGAATTCTCATTATAATTATTATTTTGACTTTGGAACTTTCTTAATCTATAGTTATCGGACGAGACAAATGTTCAGCAGTATACCGTTACTGGCTGATAAAGAAAAAAGACCCCGTAGTGGTGGTATAAGAATATCCACTTAACCATATCGTTCCGTGGCTATCGTAAGAGTAAAATAGTAAAATAAGGCAGGAGATGGGCAGCAGTGTCTTCTAAATAAAAATTAAAATAAACAACGACAATTGCCAATCAGCATGCCAAGCTTGGCGACTATGGCAAATATCCCTCTTAAGAGGCAATCTGCGGAGGTGACCGATAAACGAACTTAGAGTCCGACTGGCGATCTTCTTTTTTATAGGATAGGGGGACAAACGAGCACACAGTCCACCTGATGGTAAGTGGTTGCTGCGGCTCATAGACATCTACATCTATCCTCGATTACTAATCACAATTCAGATGCGTTGTCACCCGTGAGGACTAAGGTAGGATGCCTCGTTTCCAGTAAAAGGGGTCTCCGGTGCTGTACACTCACCATACGAAACACAGCAGCATTAACCTGCTATTTTACAGTGGTATTTTGTGAGAGCGTGGTCTTTCCCCGGTCAAGCCGACCCATTCGCGCTACAACTATACTACTAATATTGCGCTCCATACCAGACATGAACACAAGGCACTGCTGTTGATGGCAGAAATAGGTAAGAGGATAGTGCCCACTCAGAGAGACGCCTATGTCCAAAAGGAATCATCCCACATAATGTACTTTAAGAAAGATTAATAATACGTAACAATCTAAGTTTTTTATTTTTAAAATCTGGTTTTGTTCTAGAATAATTCTAATTTTAAGAGGATTGTGAAGTGCCGATACGCGGTGCGAGTAGGCATTTTCAAAAATGCTATCTGTTTCACATCGGTCGCTCCGTATCACCGTCGTGCGATAGAGAGAGTTGCAAATGATGGAAGTAACTGCCTTCAATTTTTTTGAAATATTGTTTCGAGCGATAACGTTTTCACCACCACAAACCTTTACGAAATGAGACAATTTTGGTCTCATTAGATTCAGTATACCTTAATTTAGGTATGTACGTTTCTTTTTATTAATTCATTTTAGTTTTATTCAAAAAAAAACGATCGAGGAACTTTTTAAGTGAAGAAAATATAGATATTTAGATGCTAATAACATATCGTACGCAATATTTCCATAAAATTAGGACTGACGGATGGATCTAGTTTCATTATATCTTCAACATTGCCAAAAGTTACGAAAATTATACTATAGTTACGGGGGGAAATCGTTATCGCTTTTTGTATGAAAAATTACAGCTTCCGAATCCTTTTAAGTATTAATATCTGGTTGGTATTTCACGATTATGTTGACTTTCTTGACTTAGAGGTCAAATTGAAAAAGAAAGAGCTGAATCTCACTAACAAATTCATGCCATTAATTTCTTTATCTGTAAATAAGTCCATTGTGACAAACTTCATTCGTAGTCACGACTTATCCTTTACTTTTAAGCACTGAGTGTACTACTTACTTCTAATGATTAGTATTAAATTACTACTTCTAGCTAGTCTTAACGTTTTAAATCGGAAGCTAAAAAAACACTTACGTCAAAACTCATGATTTTACTTTGATTATCTAAAAATAAAACACCATTTTGCTTTTTATTTTATTCTTTATCGTCTTATAAAAACCCTCTATTGGAAATAAGCATTTTCCCAATCGACACACTTTGCTGGCGAAATAACGATCACACAGGCAACGCACACTTGCAACTGCATTTCTTAGTTCTTATTAGTTAGACACTGCAGTTTATCTTTTAGTTTGTTTCCCTCTGTCTTCTTTAGTGACATACACGGGACGATATGAGGTAGTTGATACTATTATTACGCAGCCATTACAATTCTTATAGTCCACCCAATGGTAAGTGACAGCTACAACCTATACTAACCTATAATCAACTTTAAACAAAGAAGGTTACAGATGCATTCCCACTTTCATAGCCTATGACGGAATCCCTCATAGCCTATATTTTACTAAATCTAAATCCTTTAGACTATTTGCAGCAGATATAGATAACAAAGTGGTATCTGCCCAGACGATCTCCTAGGCAGAAAAGAAGTCTTACCACCTCGAACCTCACCGAAATTCCAATTTAATATTCCTCTCACCTCCCTACTATTATAAATGCGTAAGTATGTTTTTTGGTTTGTCCTTCTTTCGCACGGCAACTGAGCAACGGATTGACATGAATTTTCGGATATAATTTATGAGTCGGAAAGTGACATAGGCTATGTTTTATCCTGTTTACGATTCCTGGGGATAGCTATTTAGCATGTAGTATTATTCTACGTGTATAATTCTCTTTTCACAATAAAATGACTGAAAGAAAAAAGATTCATTGGACCCTGAAATAACATACAAAATACATTTTACACTTTAGTCACTTACCATCAGGTGTTATGCATACTTATTTTGCCACTCTTCTATAAAAAATACTGTGTATTAAACAACCAAAACTTTACATATCAATTTTATTCTAAATCCTCTTATTTATTTTACTTTTGCGGACAATTGTTACTTAACTAACGTTAAAGCGATTCGTCGATAAGTAATTGATAACTAAACAACCCACTAGATATTAATCTAATATATAAAAATTATTGTTTGTTTGATTGTATCTTATGCGCTGTCATACCAGTTCTTATGGACCATTTACACGATGTATACAATTAAAATTGAAGCAATAAATGACTTGCGTAGTCAAACAACATGTAACATTCTTAATCTATTATGGGCCATTCATATGATGCAAGTTTCCTTCCTGTTGCATGCTATAAAATTATAGCAATAAACGATTTGCATGGTCTAAATAACATGTAAAGTTCTTAATCTATTGGACAAGTTTCGATTTAACACCTTTCTTGGTGTAAACAATACTATCAAACGACTTGAACACCAAATTCCTGTGCAAATACTGTTAGTGCGGCATTACGTTCATCGCCATTCTTGTCATTTACATCTTCAGTATCAAATAAACACTCATAACTTTGATAAATTTCAATGAATATCATTAAATCAGCAGAAGCTAATTTTAACACGTTTGTCTATTTTTTTAATAAATAAATTGAATTTTCAATAATAATTTTTTAACAAGTACAACACTGTAATCAAAAATTCCCCAATTCAAATACGTGCAATACTTGAAGCAACACGTCAAAAATGGCACGAGTACGTACGAGGTTGCGTTTATATAAGTCAAAACTTGAAACAATTATCTCCTGAACATATTTTGTCTTGGTGTAAACAAAAGACACTAGCAATTATTATTTATTGTCAAGACTTGTATTCATCGATCGTATTCAATCATCCGCGTGTAAACAGTTGCTTACAATTCTTTAATGGTAATTGTTCGTTTATTTAAATGCATCCAGTAATTACTCGTGTATGTACAAGAAAACGGTATCATGTAAATGGGCCTTTAGATTGCGGTAAATCTTAGTCAACTTATTGCTTGCACTAACTCGAAGCGTATAGGTATAGTACCGTTAATTTACAGTAGATGGCGCGCGTATTAGTCCAAATTTATTTGAAAGTTATATTTCATTTAAAGTAAAAGTAAAATAAAGTTTCAGCCTATGTACGTCTCACTGCTGGGCACAGGCCTCCACTCATTTCTGAGAGGGTATTAGGGCAAGGAAGTGTCCGCCCCGCTGCCCCAATGCGTGTTGGCAAACTTCACATGTCTTCGAAATATTTTTTCTCTTATTCCTCAGACATGCATGTTTCCTCACGACGTTTTCCTTCACCGCCGAGCACGTGGTAAATCAGCACTTAAAATTGCAATTAACAATTTCATTGGTGCCGGCGGGGATCGAACCCGGGTTACTCGCGTTCTGTTATATTTACAGCGAACGTTAACCATCTGAGCTACCACGGCTCATCATTTAATCTTAATGAATGATCCTAATAAAATATTATAACTGTTCGAAATTTAAAACGACATTTCCGCAATTATTTCTTCTGCAGCAGTAATGATCCCGCCACCAGCTAGTTTAATATAAATAAGAAAAGATTTGATAGATTAATTTGAATAATTTCATTAGATCTTGCAAATTTTAAATAACAATTTGTACTTAAAACTATGACATTCATTCAGTAGGTAGTAAGGTGGGTGATTGAAAATTTAAAATGACAAATGATGACATGTATCTTGAAGAACCGACAACCTTTGGCAGAAAAAGTTATAGTGTGACAACCTGGTACCGGTAAGCGAAGTGTAGGCCCTCCCATTAGATGGAGCGACGACCTGGTAAAAGATGCAGGAAGTCAATGGATGTCGGCGGGTCAGGACAGTGCTTTGTTTTTTGGGGATTCCCTGAAGAAGGTATATGTTTAGTAGTGAACTTATGTAATGATGATATTAATATATTAATATCCGTGGGAGTAACCCATTTTAAGAATTTTATCTTTAAACCGTAGTTACGGTTGCGAAGTAATACTTTCTTAAGCAAGAAGACAGTAATAAATTATTGTCAGTAAAAGCTCAGCTGCAATAAAGCTCTTTCCCCAAGCAACCCATTTTTAATTTTAACGCAACGTAATTAATGGTTTAATAGATAAATATAAAAATATTAAGTAAATTAAAATTTTCAGTTAAATATATGATACTATTTTATTTCATTTCTGTAATATTTAATTTCATGTAATTTTATTAAGGAATTTTATTTTAGGAAATAATTTTCTCAAATTTACTTATTAATCAAAAAATTAACCAGTGTTATTTTATCCATCCTTTTCCTTCAGTGGTGGTTATTAAATTTATTCTATAAAATTATATGCAAAAGTTTTAGGGAACTCAAGAGTTATACTCGTACAAAATATCTGGGTATATATATAATACAAGATTTAGTGAAAAATTAATTATCTGGGACATCTAGTTAATAAAAACTAACAAACTAAAAAATATAATTTGCTTAATATTTTGCTATATAATTTACTTGATTATTTTGTAATCCGAACATTTTTTTACTTACCCCGAAAAGATGCCTTATTAAATTTAGAAAATTCTAAACACATTCTAAACATTATTTATTATTTTTGAGGATAAATAAACAATTTGTTTTCTTAAATATTGGCACACAACTTATAAACAAATGAAAAAATATAAATTCATCTGACTAAAAAATTTAAAAACTAAAGGAAAATATTTTACAAAATTATACTGTATGTTTAGCTTAACTTAAGTAAAATACTTGCTAAATTGCCGCCGTCTGGTATTAGTATGCCCAGAAGACTAGCTGAGTTGACTCGATGTATTGCGAGCCTGATCCACTGACCAAAATATCTACCAGATTTTGGATCACCATAGACATTGAAAAAGAATGATGATATGTCTCTGTACAAACGCTTTGCTTCAGAATCCTACGGCCCCAGCATTTCTACACCAAACGATACAAACATTAAATGTTTGTTTTTTTATTTTTTTGTTTTTTTCTTTTTTTATTCCTCTCCGAGGGATCCATGTTTGTACCGATATATTTGCACCGCTTTTTAGACTAGGCAACAGCAGCAGCCGCGCCTACCGTGTGTATAGTCACCGCAAGAAGTGATGTCACCAATCTGTCAATACAGGTCGCATCCCATAATAAAAAGCACCCGTTTTCCCATGGAATAAGCGTTATTTTGTCAGACCTTTTGCCATTGTTCCACAATACATCATTTGGCTCTAAAATTGCAGGTACATTGGCACTGGTTAAGGGCCGTCGAATGACGATGCCCATTTCCTTCTACAAAGATGCTAGATAGGGTGCTCTGCAGGGTTTCCAAGTTTTTCTAAAACCTACGATTGAGCGGCCAATCCCAGTGCCTCTACAAAACTGAGTTCATCGAAAAATACTGGTCAGGCCCGGTCTTAGGTTTCCTTGGCCTCAATCAAATACGAGACCTCTACGTCACCGAGTGATGGGTTGATAATTGTTCCAAAGAGGTCTAACGTACTAAAAACTGAAGACAAGAAAGCCGGAAGAGTTTTTAGCGCACAACACATTTAATACTCTTTTTTTGATGGTAAGAAATATACGTGTCAGTTTTTAAATATGTATTTTATAAAGTATATATCTACGTTTTATATAATGTTGTTCTATTAAAACCATTAAATCATATTACGAACTTTACGCCGAAATTTAAAACACATTTTTTCCGAAGAATGTCATTCCTAGATATAACGTACTATGCTTTGCAATTGATATTATAGCAGTTATTTAGCATTTAGAATTTGCTAGACATACTGAATTCTGATCGAATTTTAAGAAATCATCAAAAATTAAATTTTACCTTTATTGACTCGTATTTCGTGACTGTTAATTACTTACTTGACCTAGCCTAGTGATAGGACCTTAACGATGTGGACGTGATAGGAACTAATAAATGTCTTTAAATTCTTTACGGTGCTTCACCAGCCATTACCATGGCACGCAATGGCTGGTGAAGTGCCGTAAAAAATTTAACAGCGCTTCAACAGCTTTCGCTTACTAAACACACTGAAATTCTTAGTCATATTTCAATGCATTACTTAATATTAAAATGTGAATGAGGATTGGGAGAGCGATTAAAAGACACAAATATCCGTAAGACTGATTTATATTCTGAATCTCATATGTAGCACATCCAGTTCACATTCTATCCACAAAATAGAAAAAAAAGGTTACTAGAATCAGTAAATATTTTATAAAATAAGGTTTTATTATTACCAGATTTTTTATTATGAGAGAATATATAATAATAATAATGTCCTCCAGACCCAATTACGGCCACGGCGGCCTGCCTCAACGGAGGCTGACCATCGGCGCAGGACAGGACTATAGTGCCCAAGTGTATGTGCAAGCACAGTTGCACTCTCTATTCCCTCACTCTCATAATCCGATGGGACGGTAAGCCGATACGACCGGAGAGAGATCATGCGCGGGACCAACGGCTTTACGTGCTTTCCGAGAACGGGGGTGAGACACCGCCAACTTCCTGACTCCGGGCAGCTACTGAGAATTTTTTGACGGAAAAACCTAATAATTAATTTTTTGTCCCGACCCGGGATTCGAATCCAAGACCTCATGATCAGCAGTCGCACTACTACAACCACTAGACCAACGAGGCAGTCATGAGAGATTATGATTGTTGAACTAAATACCAAATTGTACCCGGTCATGTTTTTGTGAATAATATCGGACCTAAATCATCTAGTTTGTACGAAATAGTATTTATGTAATGATTTCTTATGTTTGCGCGAAAACTACACATTAAATGAAAGTATTTTTTTATCGCGTATATTAACTAATTTTCTATTCACGACGCTTCGAGCACTTTACAGCACCCA
Source organism: Parnassius smintheus behrii (assembly GCA_036936625.1). NCBI lineage: Eukaryota > Metazoa > Arthropoda > Insecta > Lepidoptera > Papilionidae > Parnassius > Parnassius smintheus. The sequence goes on from JAUPFT010000003.1 coordinate 8,597,969, forward strand.
TGGTCACGGAGCGGACTAAGGTGTTCGACGCCCAGATTGAAATTATAAATTTTTATTCGATCTACTTAGTATGAACTTAAAGTATTTTGAAGTCTTGCAGCTGTATGCTTGGGTTGGGATTTAGTTTAAATTACTGGGTAAATCCTCCTCAGAACGAGTAGCAGCTTCCATAATGATTTCTTATATTTACGCGAACACTTCACATTGATTTAAAATACTTTTACAGATTTTATCGCATTTAGTTTATTTCATTTTTAATTTCCGATGTTTCTGGTGCTTTCCAGCACCTATAGTCATTTGGGACTGAGGTGACTGATGTCCCTATGTCAGTGTTGACCCGGAGTACCTTCAGCTTTTTAATTATTATTTATGGTCCGATCTACGCAGAATGAACTTACTTTGCTTAAAGTCTTGCAGTGCTACGCTTGCGTGCAGTTTAAATTTTATTAATTACAAGGTCCCAAACAGGTAGACCCATCCAACTTCTCTGTTGAAGTTAGGATGTTTTTTTCTTCAATAGCCTCACGTATCATTCTTGGTAGGAATCGATGTTCTTTCGCGAGGATTTTTGGTGTTTCAAATGTGATGTATTGGTGGGGCCGTCTGAGATATCATCACAAACTGCAGATTTTCCGGAACGGTGATGCTTCACGTCAGCTATATGTTCTTTTACGCGGGTTCTAATTGGTATATTTGTTTGTCATATGTATAAAATACGACATTCACAATCAAGCTTGTGCACTCCTGTATCTTGTAGAGGAATATGACACTTGACGGATAGTAAGAACTAAATATGTATATATATATATATATATATATATATATATATATATATATATATATATATATATATATATATAGTGTGTGCAGTTTTTAAAAAAACTAGTAAATAAGACTTCTATTTTTTTTTGAAATTGCCACAAATTAAATGTGATAATTGGGCAACAATTAAGCGCACGCGCACTCACTTGTGTATGATTCAATTCACAACGTTTTGCTATTTTGCTGAGCGACTCGTACGAACGTGTGTGTGCGTGAATTAAAAATAATGAATGAATTAAAAAAAATGAATTAAGTTGTAAAAGGACAGAAAATTTGAGATTTTTTAAAATTTATTTTTCTTCACCATTCACTTACATTACTTATTTGGAGCCTTTTCTGCAAATTTGGTCGTATAATGTAAAAATAACTCTATATAAATACGTACGCGAATACTGCACAATTAATCAAATTAGTTTCACGAAATGTTTTTTAAACACCGAGATATATAAAAAAAGCTATGGTAAACGCGATGAAATCCCAAAAATTTGTTTTATTCAACACAAAGTTAAACGTCAAGCACTAATCTTTTAAGAAATTCAACCCACATTCAAATATACAAAATTAATTACCAAAGTAAAATATAAACATAAAATGATAATAAGAAATTCACTAAAAATGATAATGAAAATGAAACATGTGTAAACGTTCCTAATTTAAATTAAGTAACATCTTGCTGTGGGTAAATCAGATTACAGAAATGCTCAAGTTCTAGCTTTTGTTGGTTGCTAACAGTGTTAAAATCAACATTTGCTTTATCAAAGTTAGAAGACCTAGTATTATTTAACTGGTTTAATAAAAACTTTACTAACGCAATCTTTCAATCGCTGCACAAATTTTTCTTCTCGTAATGCTTAAATAAAAAGAATTTCGAATGTCTTAGCAATAAAAGTTTAGAATATAAACATAAATCCGTTATTACGTTTATTAAAAATACAGTGAAGGGAAAGTAATTGAAACTATGTTATCTCGTGATATTTAAAAACTCAATGGATGTTTTAAACAGCTAATGATTTATTACGTTAAGATCAATACTACATCGTTTTCATTCATCATACACTGCTGAATATAAACCTCCCGCAAGGATTTCCCCAAAGCAAGGTCCTGAGCCACCTCCATCCATCAACTTTCTGCATCTTTTACCAGGTCGTCTCTAAATCTATTGGAGAGCCACCCTACAAATCAATATGAGGCTGCTAGAATATTACAAATAGAATGATATTATTTTTTTACACTGGGCACGATGGAAATAACAAAATATCTAAGTGGTAGTTTCATTCTAAATGTTGTCAATTGGAGTGTCAGCTGAGGCAAGAATCCTAAAATCACCTTACTCTAAAGAGTCTTTAAAGTTTGTTTTTTATGGTTACGATTTTTTATGTTTGGATATCCATTGTGGAAGGAAGTGTATTATAAGCAAGTTGTATCTCCCATTGTCGCCGATTTACTCATGGAAGACGTTTAAGAGAAAGCTCTCCTTACGGCACCTGTTACTCTAAGGTTCTTCAAGCGGTACGTAGACGATACTTTCACAATTTTACCATCAAACGTAGTAACTGCATTTTAGAACATCTTAATTTCATAACCTCTAAAATTCAACTTACTATGAATCAAATATTTCCTCAGCGTTTCTAGTTGTGTTAGTCATCCGAAATCCTAACAACACCATAGGTCATACTGTGTATAGAATAAAGAACCATACAAACCAATATTTAAACTCATCCTTCACAGTTAGCTACCATGGGCAAATCTTTGTTACAGTGATCACGAGAGATCTGTGACAGCAAACACCTGGCCACCGAGCTTCAGCACGTCAAGCAGATTCTGCACGACAACAAGCTTCGGTTAACCGAGTGAAGCCGGCCACAGTCAAGGATGTGCCTGCTGTACTACTATATGTCAGAGGTATTACAGACAAGATTGGCTACATCTTTAAGCGAGCTTCCATTAGCTTCTACAAGCCGCCAAGGAAGATTAGCCAGTTCTTACTATCCGTCAAGTATCATTCCTCTACAAGATGCAGGAATGTACAAGCCTGATTGTGAATGTGGACTTTTATATAAATGGCAAACAAAATGATCAACTAGAACCCGCGTTAAAGAACATATATGTAGAAAGGTAGTTAAATAGAATTGATTTACAATCACAAAATACACGGATCACAGATCATCAACTATAAATTGTACTGAGACTAATTTAAGAGCTGATAATAATAATTAATTCGTTTCCACGAATTAATTATCCGAATAGTCTAGGATGAGCTAGTAGTGGGATACGACAAGTAAACCGTGCCACGCCAGCGCCAAGACTCCTTTAACGACTTTTTTTTTTTTTTTTTTTTTTGCGCCCGAAGCAATTAAAGGGCTACCCTGTACGTAGGGAGGCGGAAAATGCATTACGCATACCACGATAGCCGGTCTATCGTGGTTATGGGGGACTCACTGTCCTACCGGGGACCCTAAGTGATACCCCCTAAAAACCGCCTTTGGGGACAGGCAGCTGGCTGATTAAGCTCTATTGTGCCTTATCATGAGCGACCCTCTTTTGGGAAAAGAGGGCGCAGGCGGCTAAGAGCCGCTGAGGGATTGCCTACGAAGGCAAAATAATATTAGTTGATACAATAATAATTAATTTAATTAGAACTGGCCTGAGCCGCCAGGAGGCAGTTCAGGTCGTTTGACAGTTTATTTGGCGGTTCCGAGAGAGAGTTTCTCGGCCTGCGGACACGATAGCGAGAGGGGGGTGGGGCTGCATAAGAAGCCGCCTCACGAATTAAATTGTTTGGGTGCGACTCTGAGGCTTTGAAGAAGTTCTCAGAGAGTTTTTTAAGGAACTGTTGAATTGTTGGGAGCTCTAAGTCCCGATGAAGGTCGGCATTACGGACGTACCAAGGTGCGTTCGCAGCTCGACGACAGAAGAGGTTCTGAACTATTTGGAGTTCATTTAATATGTTAGGGTTTGCGTGGGCAAAGACGGGGCCCGCGTAGGTCATGACGGGTCGTATACAGACCTTATAAAGGGTTCGCTTGTTCCGAAGGGACATTTTACTGTGTCTGCCCAACATACTGTTGAGCCTACTCAGGTAAAACCGTGCGTGACGGGTGACTCGTTTGACGTGGGGCCTAAAAGTGAGCCCTGTGTCTAGAGTGACACCTAAATATTTGGCTGTCGTATGCCAGGGGACAGGGGTCCCTAGCATACGTATTGGAGGAGTGTTTTTAAGACGGCGTCGTTTATAATCGAAGTGGACGGCGGAGCTCTTCTCCGGGTTCACATCGATGCGCCATTTTTTGAACCAATCTCCTAGGTCATCAACTGACTTTTGGATCTTGTTCCGTATGAAGGGTAGTGAGACACCTTTGCAGTGGATGGCAGTGTCGTCTGCGAAGAGGGAGAGTTGAACACCTTTCGACGGGATGGGAATGTCGTTGGTGAACAGGATGTACAGCAAAGGAGCAAGTACTGAGCCCTGAGGGACACCAGCCTTGATAGTTCGCTGTGAGGATAGCGTGCCTTTGTGTCTAAAACGAAAGGTACGATGCTTCAAATAGGAGGCCACGAGACGAACTAGACGATCGGGGAGACCTATTTTGTAGAGCTTGTAGATGAGGCCTGTGTGCCAGACTCTATCAAAAGCTTTGGCTATATCGAAGAAGACCGCGATGGTTTTATGACGTCGAGGATAGAAACCGCTGAGGATATATTCCACAATGCGGTGAACTTGTTGGGGACATGAGTGTTTGGCTCGGAAGCCGAATTGGTGGGGAATGATGAGAGGGTCACCGTCTGTGGGAAACAGATAGCGCCTCATCCGTGTTTGGATGACTCTTTCGAAGAGCTTGCCCATTGCCTTGAGGAGGCTAATGGGGCGATGGCTGGAGGGGAGGTTGAGAGGCTTGCCTGGCTTGGGAATTCCAATCACAGTTGCCTCTTTCCACGTAGTGGGAAAATAACTAAGGTTGAAGCAGGCGTTGAAGATAATAGATAAAAAGGTTAACACCTGCTCGGGAAAGTGTTTAAGGGCTTGGTTGGAGATGCCATCCGCGCCCGGAGCCTTTTTAGGCTTAAGTCCTTTGATGAGAGATGAAATCTCATCATTGGACACAGAGATAGGTTCGGAGGCGGTAGGGGGTGAGTTCCGGCGGCGGACCTCATCCTCTACTGCCTGGACGTGTGAGGGGTCGACAGGTTGAGAACTAGGGGAGCATTGATCGGCAATGCTATCCGCAAAGCACTCAGCCTTCTCCTCGTCCTCGAAGGCAACCGTGCCGTCGGGACGGGAGAGAGGGGGAGTGTGGGTGATAGCGTCTATGCGGAGGGCTCTAGCCATCTGATAGTACGCTGTGTGAGATGGAGAGATATTCTCCATGAGCTTACTCTTTTCGAGATCTTGAAATTCAGAGAGGCGGAAGCGGAGTTTTCGTTGAAGACGATTGGCCGCGCGCCTATATTCGGGGGTGGGATATTTTGCTGCTCTCCGGAAAGCAGCTTTTTTGGCTTTTAATAGGTTGCTAATATGTAGGGGAAGCCCACTATTGTTAGCAACCGGGACGACCCTTTCGTTCTCCTTAAGGGAGGATTTAATAAGGGTGGAGAGTGAGTCGACCGCGGTGTCGATTTTTTCGGGACTGTCTAAGTCCGACGGAATGGAGATGGTAGAATCCTGTGAGTCCAGAGCTTTAGCTAGGGACTCCTTGAATCCCTTCCAATTAGTGAAGGTTTTTGTGTGTGTTGGGGGAGGTGGCTGATGGCCAAGAATGAGGGAGACCGGTCTGTGATCTGATCCTAGATCGTCTAGTGTCTCGATTGCTCCGAGGTTGAGAGAAACTCCTTGGAGTAACGCAAAATCTAACACATCGGGAGAGTGATCGGTGTTATCGGGAAAGTGAGTAACACCGAGAGGACTATGGACAGTGATATCAAGAGACTGCGTGATATCGAGCAGTATCTTGCCACTAGGGGACGTAGTGCGGCATGTCCATTCAGTATGCTTGGAGTTAAAATCTCCAAACATAATGACTGAATTGCCCAAGGATAAAATGGCTTCAAAATCTTTTTTGAGGGGATAGGTTCCTGAAGGGATGTAACAGGAGGCTATGAGGATGGACTGATGTCCAGTCATAGCTAGCTTGCATACCGTGGCTTCCATATTGGTAAGCTGCGGAGTAGAAATGGGCGAGCAATGAAGTGTCTTCTTGTAATAGATGGCCGTTCCGCCGCCTCGGTGGTCGGGTCTGTCATTACGAAGAAGAGAGAAGTTTCTAATAGAAAGGCCTCTAGTGTCCTTAGCTTTAAGATTAGTTTCCTGTAGGAGGAGGAAATCGACTTCACGATTTCGAAGAAAGAGCTTAAGCTCTGGGAGGTTATTTCGCAAGCCGCGAATATTGAATGATACAAGCGATAAACCCTTAGGTTTGATACGACCGTGGGATCTTGGTAGGTTAATATTATTATCAGCCATTGAAGTTAAGTTAATTAAGTTAACTTAACTTACAACAGAGCAAGCAGAAGATCATTATGTTCCGCAAGAGCGATGAGACGCTCTTGGGGGGACTTCGCCGCGCGCAGTTTCCGTGAGATTACTGTAATCTCCCTAACATCTATATTCCTAATCGCGGAATATAGTGTGTTGTAGTCATCAATTGTGGGCTCTGCCTCGTGTGCGTACGAGGTTGTCCGCGGAGGGTCTGCCTTTTTGGGCCCCCAGGGAAAGACTGGAGGCTGCATTGGCTTGGAGAAGCCCGGAGGGGGCCGAATTATGCCCTGAGGGGGCCTAGGGGGACCCTGAGGGGGCCTTGGGGGACCCTGAGAGGGTCGAGGGAAGCCTTGGATAGGCTGAGGAGGGCCCTGGCGGGGCCGTTGTTGGAGGGCCGGGAATGAGCGGTCATTCACCGGCGGTGGAGCTTTCCTACTGGGGCGAGGTTGAGGTGCGCGTGGGCAACCCTTGTAGTTCGCCGGGTGACCTGTCTGGTTGCACAGGACACAGGCGGGCGGGGATTCGGCGTCTTTGGGCCGGGGACACTCTTTGGTGTTATGAGGCTCCAGGCACTTCACGCACCTGGGTGGGGCGGAGCAGTTGGCCGCCGCGTGACCATAAAGCTGGCAGCGGTGGCACTGCGCCGGGAAACCGGGCCTGTGTGGGGGCTCAACCTTCACCCTTGACAGGCCGCACACTGTGCGCACCTGCCGGAAGATGGCTTTCGCCTCCGGCACGTTGGACAAGATTACTAGGGCAAGGTTGTACCTCTTGCCCGTACGGTTGTGCATTTTGTGCACTGCTTCGACTGGGAAACCTTGGGACTTAAGGTCCTCAAGTATCTCCTCGTTGGAGAACTCAAATGGGACGCCTCGGATGACGGCCCTGACTTTACGCTCTTCGGGGAGAGCGTACGTGTGGTAGGATACCCTTTCGGCTGTGAATAGCCGGGTAATTGAGCGGAAGTCCTCGATGGAGCTAGGGATGATTTTAATTGCCTCCCCGAGGTTGACTGCATGGTCATACTTGATGCCTGCGTCGTAGCAGGTCTTGGACAGATGGGTGAATTTAGCCTTGTCTCTTAGGAAGACAGGGGGCGGGACTTGCTTCTTCGCCAGCACTGGGGCACAACGAGAGGCTGGTTTAGACGGAGTAGGGATGTCTAACGACATCAGTGGGACGGGGGCAGCGTCAGGAGCTGCGGAGGTTGAGGGAGCGGCAGGGGCCGCTGAAGTAGGGGGGGTGCGTTTCAACGCGGCGCGCTTTCCGTTGCGCTTAGAGGTGACCGTGGTGAAGTTTGACTCACCGGTTCCGTCGGAGTCAGAGGATTCCGATGAACCGGAGCCTGAGGTAGTGGCGGGCCTCTTCCGGGAGGTAGACGCCGAGGATTCGGAGCATGCGTACTCCATTTCTGAGGGGGCTGAATGTAGCGGGGCAAAGGAGTTCCTCGTTTCGAGGAATGCCGCTAGTACTGGCGGCGGACGGTGTGCATGAGGGGCAGGGAGGGGAGCCTGGGCGGCGATGGTGGCAATGGCGGCGAGGACCGTGTCATTGCCGTTTAACCCGTATTGGGTAATGAGGGCGGCTAGGGACTCAGTAAGACTGGAGTTGGCCATATTGGGTTGAGTGAGATAAGATAATCTAGTAAAAATGAGGTCGGGTCCCTGCTCTCGGTAGAACAGGGACTAGAACGCGAGACGTACTACAACACACTATGCACGTAATAGTAAAAGTAAAGATGCAAGAAAACACAAGAAAAATACAAGAGCAAAAAAAAAAAATGATAAATGAAAAATATAATGAAAAGTTATAATGAAAATGATAATGAATGAAAAATGAAAGTGAAAAATGAAAATGAAAATGAAAGCGGAGGTCAGTCAGACCTCCCTGCCCGAAGACAGGGGGGTAAGAGCTGTAGCAAAAGTGACTCACCGGCAGCCTCGACGCTGTTCCGCGTGAGCAGGACAGCGGAGGCGCGTGAGAGCGAGACAGCACTACCGTACTGTACGGGAGCGCGGACCACCAGGAGGCGACCGTCCGAGAACGATGCCGCCGGCGGACTGAGCACTGCGTCGGCGCTGTACAGCGCGAGCGGGCCAGCGGAGGCGCGAGAGCGGGAGAGCACTACCGTACAGGAACGAAAGCGCGGACTACCTGGATGCGACCGCTCGGAAGCGGTGCCACAGGCGGAATGCCTTTAACGACGGCCGCTCCGTCCGTTTTATACAATCGAGACAAGTTACATGAGCGCCACTGCAGGTGCAATGTGCAGTTACACGGTGCATGTGTTGTTTACAATAATTCCGACTAGCCACCGAGGCGCTGCTGCACGTGCAATGGCTCAGGTACCGACATATACATAAAAGTAGAAGCCTGTTTACTAGTTTTTTCAAAAACTTCAAAAACTACATATATATGTATATATATATATATATATATGTATATATATATATATATATATATATATATATATATATATATATATGTATTTTCTCATAGGACGGATATTTTCAATATTTGCCACGCTCTGAGGAATAATATGGAATGTGTCTTTTAGAGTACAAAAGGTCTCGGATTTTCTAAACTCACCGTAGGAAACAGTGGCATTCAGCTGCTATTTTACGCATATAGTCTGTGAAAGTGTGCCCCTACCACTGTCAAGGAGCTATTTACTTATTTACTTACTTATACACTTGCTTATATACTTACATACTTACTAATATACTTGCTTTTATTCTTACTTATAGACTAGCTCTTATACTTGCTTATAAACTTACTTTTATAATTGCTTACTTATTACGTATTACGTATATACTTGCTTATTAACTTGCTTATATACTTGCTTATATACTTTTTATATACTTGCTTTTATACTTACCTATATACTTACTTTTATAATTACATATGTAAATACTTACTGTTTAACTTTGTAACTACTTACTTACTTATATACTTGCATATATACTCGCTTATCGCTACAACCACAGCTACCATTCCTACCATTCGTGCTACAACCACAATATAGCTGCTACGTAGCTCTACCGCGTATAAATGCCTCATCACATATAAGCGATTTCTACCAAACAACTACACCGTGTAGTAAAGCTTTTGTCTTTTACATCTTCATTTGATATTACTGAATGAACAATAAAGCGTGAAGAAGTTTTAAGTACACGTTGTTGTTTTGACGTCGCCTTGCTTCACCATGATGGCTCAATCACTGTAACCAACCAATAAAGAATAAGAAAGAAGAAAGTTTTTATATTAAAACATGAGTTTTTCACACGCCTCATCATCCGCTTGCTACCTATACGCTCACCAGAGCTTCTGGCCCTCTATGTACGATGTAGAAAATACTGTAGCGGAGAGAAACAACAAAAATATAATTCTAGTCACGAACATATCTGGCCAGGACAGGGTGGCCGCGAATGCATAACCATAAAATTTAGCTTATTTCATTAGTTTAAAAAAATAATTAGCTTTTCCATTGGTTTTTACATGGTTTTATTACAGAATCTCTGCAAGGTACCCGCTTAAATAGTGATTTAGTGATATCTTTATAACTTTTCGATCTAGCGAAACAGGTACTAGGATTCCCGTTTCTGCTACCCTTGTTCGTATGTTCAATTTTTATAAAACCCCTAGGGATCCGCTCAGGCTTCGCACGGGTTACTTCTGGAGAACAGAGGATCACGATCAACAGCGTCACCTACCAAACAAATCGTTCAAGTTACGAGTTTAATCAACAAAAACTGACATAAGGATGGTCATCAGTATCTACTAGACAACTCAAAATTATAACAAAGCTGTAGCTGTCGACACTCCTGTCAAAGTGGCAACTATAAAATCTCCCTATGGAGGAGGCCTATGTTCGGCAGTAGTACTTAGTCACGTCATAAGTTCTATCAAAAACTTTTTATACACAAAAACAATTGATTTTTATATTTAAAATTTTGTTTTTGCCCAATAATTATATTACAGAAGATATAAATATATAAATGTAACTATTTCACGAGATTTAAAAAATAAAAGAGTACAACAACGTCGCCTAAACCGGAAACGAGTGAAAGGAAGTACGAAACAAAAGTTTTCCAGCTTGGTTCGCTCAATGGTTAGCCTCCACAACTTGTAAGTAATTTGATAAAACTTTAACAGTGTAATATTTTAATGGTCTATATGGTTTTCGTAGAACACAATTATTTACATTATTATTTCAGTGAAATTTTATTTTCATATATTGCACCTAGACAAATATCTAGACCAGGTCGATTATTTATGCTATATACAAACACCGGTTCCAAGTGGGAATTCATCCTGCTTTGAGCGTCGCAACTCAAAGCTTATTTGCTGCACTATAGAGCACGCAAAGTTACACATATATTAATTTTTTTATATTAATAATGTTAACAACTTTATAAAGGAATATAATGACTACTAAATAAAAAATTATCAAACTATATCTTGTATTCTTTTATTTCAATAAAATTAATAAACATGTGTATGTTAATTGTTTTTCATGTAAGTCTAGATAGAGTAAATGTATTGATTAATATAATATCACAACAACCTAATCAACTATGACTTAGTAACTAAGCGCACAAAATATTTTCATTTTGAGTATTCTAAAGCAAATCATAACTTTAACTTTTAACTCTGTTAAAAGTTAAAGTTACTTAGTAACCACTGTTCCAACACAAAAGTGGGATTCACAATAAGCTACTGTTTTAGTTAGATGTTGCCACAAAACTAGGCTGGTAACTAGCGCTTTTACAAACGTAAGGGTGTTAAAATTATACTGCACTTTATAACCTTGATTAACTATAATAACTTATGTTCGTTATAAACTAAAAATTTTATATATTAAACTTGTTTATATGCTACAAAGTACTAAATATATTTCAGAATGAGCTAGTTTATTCTTATCGCGTTTTGATAAAATGGCTTTGAGTTACGATCTATACATACGCTTTTTAAGTCAAAGGACAAAATTAAAGTATTCATTTTACTCAAAATATTATGACCGTATAAATTCATAAAGTTATCTTTTCATTTAAGTAAATAATTCAAAAAACAGATCTTACCATTCACATTAATGCATATTTTTTATATAATTGTAAATTTTTTATATAATTGTATATTTTAGGTAATAAGATTATACCAGGCGGCTCCGTGGTGCAATGGCTTAGCAATGAGATGTGGCACTGGAGGCCGCGGGTTCTAATCCCGCACAGAACATTTAAAGTAGTAGAGCCATGCTGTGGCTATATTAAGAAACGCGCTCACACAAAATACTAGCGTAAAATAGCAGCTTAATGCCGCTGTGTTCGTATGGTGAGTGTAGGAAACGGGAGATCCTTTTTAATGGAAACGAGGCATTCCTTCGTAGTCCTAGGGGTGAAAATGTACGTGCATTTTGATTCTTAATTGAAAATAAATGTAGATGTCTACGGGCCACAGCATCCACTTAATATCAGGTGGACTGTGTGCTCGTTGTCACACCCATTTTACGTTAAAAATAACAATTATTTGTAGGTACACAATTATTGTTCCTGGTCTGGGTGTTTGTTTTTGTAAAATTTTTATATGTAGACTGCCTTCAGCATACAGGAAAAAATCCTAGTATAGGATTCCTATAGTTCTAGTATAGTGTAACTATTGAAATCGAAAGCCGTTTACAGTGCCGTATAATTATTTTAGTCTAAAGTACCCTGTTACTGAAAAAAGGGCTCAAAAAGTTCATTAAATCAAAAAAAAAACATTAAATCTTCCCTATTCCACTTGTATCAAGTTGACATCAGCCAACGATGTGTGCGTGAGCGCTACACAAACAACACGCGAGGGACGAGAAGGTGGGAGCGTTACCGTTGTCTACAGCAAAATAATTGGTGAACTAGTAAAAGAGAACTTGGCCCCTTGTTAGTAAGTAAGCACAAACATAACCGAAGTCGCATTTCAATGCGTGTGTAAACAAACGGCATACAGAATACGATCGAATCCAGCCACAGATATTCGCCACATGGTTTACGGACATGTCTAAATAGGCACACTAGCCATTAAAAGCCCTCCCTGAGTATCACCACCTCCCAGACTGCCACTCCTGCAGACGTAACATAAGTGAAGGTGTCGCCACCGATTGCATGGTCAGCAATGCTTGTCAATATATTTGAAAGTAAATTCATAAAGGTTCTAATTGTGCTACGAGTAAATTAACTGCTTAAAATTACAACACAGAAGTCCAAAAATACATTAGCATTTCTGAAGCGTTTTGTAGAATATTTTAGTTTCCAATCCATGACCGCTAACCAGCTGTTCTTCATTTAGGGGTACACTTGCAAAATCCACAAAGAGATTTTCAATGATGAAAATCTTCAAAAAACGCATTAAATTCACATGAATTGATGCTCAATGCCTTTTACGTACTTTGCAGTAAGATGGTTTCTTTCTTTCTAATAAATGTACGTGGACCGACTTCTTTTAAAAGTCTTAGAACCGTAAATAGCATTACGCTAGCCACGTATCAAGGTCCTTGCAAGGAGCAAAGGTACTGGAAGGAGAACATTGGGAAAATACTCTTTCAGACTCGTCTATTTCTGAGTCGGCATCAAATTGACTGAATTATTTGCTAACATTCTCATATTTTGTCAGCCATCAGAGCCAACAGTTTAAACACAAAGTGTTAAACAAAAAAGTGTTAAGCAAAATACGTGTGAATATAGCATAAGAGATGTTTGATGTGTGGCAGTGATATGGTTGCGGTGTAAGAGAATCCAGAACCGAATTTCATCCAAAGGTCGTCATATTAAGCATGCTGAATGAAGAGAGAATCATGAAAGATGACCCAAGAATTCACTAGAACCAAAGAGTGGTGGTCAGTTGGGATAAAATATAGTCCGAAACAGACGTTATGGTTAAGAATTGGTAGAGTTATCTTATGAGATACACCACCTCCATAACACAAGCTCTATCGATGAAAGGAGCCAGCTCACTGGTTCCTATTTTATGGAATATTTCCTTAGAGAACACTTAGAACACTGAGAACACTTTTAACAAATAAAATTATTTAAAAGAGCTAAATGTAAGTTATCGAATTGCGGTCTCTAATGATTTTTCAAAGAATCTCTTGAACAATTTAATTAAAAAGAAACAAAATCATGTCGACCGCAATTCTATGTACTTGGTTCAACCATAATATCAACTACCTTGCATACCCATCAAAGTAATTCGAAATAAACTCATATTTTATACCTTAATGATATTTCATAGATTAAGCGCCCGTGAATACCATACATGCATAAACACTCACACCTGTCACCCAGAGGGGTAGGCAGAGACTACAGACTTCCATTTGGCACGATCCTGATACACCTCTCTCGCCTCCTTCAAATCCATACACCTCCGCATACATGCTCGTCGGTTAAGGGTACTCCTAATTTGGCCCGTTTTCTATAAATCGCCAATTTGGTCGATAAATTTTTGCCTAGGACGTCCCTTTCCGACTCTGCCATCTGTAATTTACATCTGTAATTTTATAGATTAAGCGCCCGTGAATACCAGACCTTCCATATTTCATAAAAGCTGGAAGTTTCTCAGCGAATGCTCCCAACATAAGTGGGAACAATGGGCTAAGCTGTAAAGTTTCGATCTTCCTGGCTTTGGCAAGTAACAGGTAGGTAACTGTGTAATCTACTATTACTAGTGTAATCTGTTATAGTATACATTGTAATTTTCTTATATTTTCTTCGGAATAAAATAACAAATAACGTCATCATCATCATTGCCAAACACTTTGTATCTTAGTATCTTTGTTTATAAAATCTGAATGTAAGTATTACTTAAGTAACTATTAAAAGATGTTTTCTCAGTAGCCAGACAGTTTCGATAGTTCTAACACCTCTCCAGACAAACATATTCTAGAGTAACTGTAGAGTGCGAGCGCAAGGTAATATATTATTTCCGAGTGGATGCGAGTAAGATAGTGAGTTAGGTCTTTTGCTACGCTTCACCGAGCGTCCTTTGTTTACTTAGTATATGTTTTAATATTTATTATGCAGCTTATAAAATAAATATTAATCATTTTGATAACGTATCATCATGGGAGACGACGAAGTAATAGTTTGTGTTGTTTGTAAAAAAGGACAGAAAAAATAGTATTATTTTCTGAAAAGACTGAAAAATGTCAATCAATTTTGAGACTTCGAATAATACATAACCTTAAAAACAAAGACATAATTTTACCAAGTACGTATATGGATAGTGGTTGTCACCGGGTATGGTATAAATAATTTACAGAACTCATGAAAGAATATTTCACCTATCAATGAATGAAATCCTTTAACATGTCTTAATGAACGTTTGGATACTCGCGAGCACACCCAAATAGGCTCGACTACGAACATTTAAACGACTTGCTCGGGTGTGCTCGCTATTTGGCCCGAGTATTCGAATGTTTTCCACTTCATATCAGTTTTTTTTTATACAGAACGTGTCAAAGTAATGTTTGTGTGTATTTTTATCGATTTTTAGATACTCCTAATTATTCACTTGACTCATGAACTATCATTATAATTTACACAACCAATCTACCGTTATAATTTTCACTAATAATTGTCTGATAAAATATATCAAAAAGTATAATGTATTCAGTTCAGCTGAAGTTAAAAAATTTACAAAGCGAAACTAATTTTATATAATATTCTAACTTTTATAATATTCCGACTTTTCTTTATTATTACAGATATTCTTAAGAGAATTGTTTATTTCGAACGCCACGTAAACGCCGCTCTGTTAAAGAGTTTTAGCTACTTTTTCAGATATACTCACATGTCACTTTAAAGTAGCTAAAAACATAATTTATGTTAATTACTCTATGTCCTATTTATAAGTGATTTTATAATCTATAATAATAGATAAGCTATGTCAAATGTAAAAGGTCATTTGCCAATCAAGGTATCTATGACAAATATCCCTCTTATGAGGCATTCTATTAGGGACGCCTAAGTTCAGCAGAAAACTACGATAGGTTGCAATTATGATGATGATGATAATAATGACTCATCATTTCATGTATAAAGATGCTGGATGGGTGATATGATATTAAGTAACACATTATTACATTACTTTTTAAGTTCTCTGCTGGATACAGTCTGTTCGTATAGTTACAGCCTATATACCTCCCACGGCTGGGCACAAATTTCACCTCATTTCTGAGAGAGCATTAGGCCGAGAAAGTGCACGCCACGCTGCCCCGATACGTGTTGGCGAACTTCACATGTCTTCGATTTTTTTTCTTATTTCTCAGACGTGTAGTTTTCCTCGCGATGTTTTCCTTCAACGCTGAGTACGTGGTAAATTAGCACTTAAAATTGCAATTAACCATTTTATTGGTGCCGGCGGGGATTGAAGTCAGTTTGCTAGCGTACTGTGAAATTTACAGCGAGCGCTACCACGGCTGCTGCTGTCTGTTCGTATAATGGTGCGCATTACATGGACGAGTTGCCCACTCGCCTTCCGTTGCTGGACGCTTAGTGACCTGAGCTGGCTTTTGCATCGATAATACTTTTCCCCGCTAATCACAAGCATATTTGGGTCCTTCATCTTCTTTTTCATCGACCTGCAATTGTCCAATGCTAGACCTGGGAAATGTCTAGAAATGGGGCAATGGATTGTAACACATGGCTGTTCCATAGTAGTTTTTTTTTAGTTAATTTATTTTAAACCCAGCTCGTTAACTATTTAGTTCATTGTTATTCGTATTCCAAACCTAATTGTATACTGTAAATATAAACCAAAAATATACAAAAAATGTACAGTAAACTATGGGCTTCCATTTGAACGAGAAATAATATCTTAGAAAAAAATTTAGATAATCTAAGGAATCACACCAGTAATTAAAAAAGTATCACCGTCGGTATTTATTGAGAGCTATCTGCGTAACGTTCTCTTGTAAATGTAGGTCCATGCGGAGTTCAGGAGTCTCCTTTTGTGACATACTATCAACTTTCTGCGCAACTAATATTTTCTATGTAATTGATAGAATCAGGCGTTACATTGCGAAAATCTATTATAATAAAGATATTATTAGTTACTCTGCAACCATCCGCTCAATTAAATAAAATGATGTGTCTATACAATGTCATATTAGAGTTAACATTATAGCTATTATGGAGAGCGACTAATTTCGTAAACAAACTCCTACAAAACTAATTGACTGCGGAAAGACATTAACTGACTTTTAAAAAATACCATTCTTAAAAACACCCACCATAGAAAAGTTAAAAAAGACCAATGCGATCTATGTAAAGCAAATAAAAATGTGGATGTAAAACAAAACCTTAAAGACAAATATTAAAGTCATCTAAAAGAAAAGGATAAAAATAGATTAGAGAATGAATACGATAAGAGGATATATAAAAGTATTGTATCCTTCTAAGACTTGCAGGTGGTCATGACTTTACCTAAAGGAGAAATATCACAGGTTCGTCACACATAGACACTACACCTTCACTTAGTGCCACAAACATTGATAGGACAACCAAAATCGTTACGCAAGTAACGATTAGGAATGATTTAAATTCACCCGAGACCTAGGTCACCCGTGAGTAAAAAGGGTCTCCGGTTCTCTACACTCACCATACGAAACAAAGCAGCATTAAGCTATTATTTTACGCTGGTATTCTGTGAGAGCATGGTCCTTCCCCGGTCGAGACAACTCATTCATACTACAACTATATTACTACTATAACTGCAGCATGGCTATACCACGTAATGAAATACAGATTTCATATTTTATTAAGATAATTGTTGTGGTTAACAGAAAAACCAATTCACCTTCTCTTTATATTATTTATATGCATTAAAGATCTGTAATGAAGAATACTATGAAAAAGGGAAACCCATACAATGGCAGAACCATAGACAGTTTTATAATATAAATTTTTTCCTCTTTTATATATAGTATAGACAATGTATAAATTCTCTGTCAACATTTTGTACTACTGAGGTTTCATATCTTACTGTGATTTAACTTTAAGTCTCTAAAGTATTTAATAGAAGTGCAATTTAACTTGCTTTTGTATTCGTAAATAAATTAGTATTTAATTGTTCCACGGATATTTTATAATAAATTCTATTCTTTTCGTTTTCCTTTTGTATTTTTACTGTTATTGTATTGTTAAGTTGGAAAGAAACTGAAAATTTTGAAATGTTTGATTAAAGAAATAACGTCACGAAAATAGCGTTGTAAAAAAAAGTAATTTAAAAATACTTTGTGGCATCAATTTGTGAAGCCTATGTTCAACAGTGGACTTGTGAAGGGCTGTGATGATGATGATGATGAGTATTCTTATCAATGTGCGGCTTCTCTTATTATCGCGGTGGATAGAAACAAAACTAACTTTCAAGACGTGAATGATTTACGGTAAATTATATTGTATTGAATGCGAAAACAATGATTTCATGAATTCACATCGTAGTAATGTAAAAAATTTAACTATGAGTATAAGACATGGTTAACTTAACTATATTTTTAGGAATTATGTTGGATTCTAAGCTTCGGTGAAGCGCTCAGATCTTTACTCTTGCGGCAAAATTGAGTACGTAAGATAATAAAATTAACTGATATGGAAACTGCTCGTTTAATGTATTTTAGGTGTTTCTATACCGCTCTTTTAGTATTATATTATAGGAATGGCAGCGAATCTCAAAATGATATTTATTTAACAGTAAGGAGCTCTTCATTTTATTTATAACTTAGGAACACGAGTGTCTATAAAGGAATAATTGAAAGAGTTTGGCGTATTAACTGTTGCTTCACAATACGTATATTCTTCTAATATATTATTTGTAAGGAAAATATAACTCTGTATAATAAATATAATGATATGCATAACCTCAATACTAGAAACAAAAATAAACTTATCACACCATTGTTTAGACTAAGGAAAACAAGGATAGCTATTTACAACAAAATACTTGATTCCAAGCTTGATTTGCTTTTACATACATTTAAAAGAATTTAAAAACACTTTGATTATTATTATTATACACCTATATATTAATCTATGATTGTTGGTAATATATATTTAGATGTTGACATAGATTCATTTAAATTATTATTCTAGATATCAATGATCATAAATCTCAATGAAATAAAATGATGTGTCTAGTTTGAAGAGCACCTCCCAACCTTTCGCAATTCTCACTGTCTACACCAATCCCAGCACCACTACTCCAACCACCACTACACTAGGAAAGACACACCGCCGACGATAATACGATACGTGTTTCGCCTCTACACTAATTATCCTAGATTATTATTATTAAAATATTGTTTTCTTGTAATGACCTTGTGGCGGCGCTGTGGCGGAGATCTCCCCTTTTCCTTCCATGGCCACAGCCTATTTGCAAGATTTTGTAATAAGTCCTATGTGAATAAAAAATAAAAAATAAAATAGGAAAATGAGCTAAAGTTATAGCTTCGAGAACCAACAAGCGTTATGGAAGATAGCTTAATTCAAAAGTAAAATCTTCAGTGCTTGTTCTTTGATTAGTAATATATCGTTGCGTAATGTTAACCTTGTTAACTTTTTTATTCCAAAATAATAGAATTAGCCGTTACTTGACGAAAACCCATAAAATTAATGATGTTAAAAATTAAATAGCTAAAAATCTGCGAAAAAATAATAATTTTTTTCGCAGACATTCAGCTACTTAATTTTTAACATATATTTAAACCTTTTTTTAAATATATCTAAATATAAAAGACTATATAATCACTACATTTTAGAAACAACCATATAAAAGAAAGATTTTTTCATAGGATCGGGTGACAAACGAGCACACAGTCCACCTGATGGTAAGTGGTTGCTGCGGCCCATAGACATCTATCCTCGATTACAAATCAAAATGCAGATGCGTTGTCACCCGTGAGGACTAAGATGGAATGCCTCGTATCCAGTAAAAAGGGTCTCCGGTTCTCTACACTCACCATACGAAATACAGCAGCATTAAGCTACTATTTCACGCTGGTATTCTGTGAGAGCGTGGTCCTTCCCCGGTCGAGCCGACCCATTCGTGCTACAACTATACTACTAATATAACTGCAGCATGGCTCTACCACGTATAAGAAGGCGAACAATGATAATAATATAGCTCATATTATTTTGTATCACGTAAAATTTGATATTCATAAAAACGGACTGATTTCGATGATGCTGGTTCTGTTAACCAGTTCTTGGCTTTTACAGCTTCATCGGTCTCAGGGCTTGCGGTCTAATGGCCGCAAACTTAAAATAAAAGAGGGGCGTTCTGCATTGATCTTCATCGTTACTTACGTAACGATGTATGCCTACCTGAATTGTAAGTGCACGTAAGTGAGTTATCTAATGGCCGTCCGAAAAGGGGGTGGTGAGATCCCGGCGCTGACGGCTATCGTTCGATGATTTGGGCGGTGAGAACATCACAGAAACGCGGGTGTGCGATGATTACGCGGTGTGAAGAGGTGTGCGGCACGCCCGTCTGCGGACTTGCTGCGTCCTATCCGATGTACTATTTGTGTTTGTTGCACTAGGTGAGTGTGTATTGGTCGTGTTTGATTGGCTGGCGATATTTGTGTCGTCAGAATGTAGCGGAACAGGATTTCTATTAAAACGTTGCGGGACTTCCGGAGAATTTCCGTAACGTTTTGAGTTTGAGCGTAAGTTGCTGCGTTTACTACTACCGGGTCTCGGCCCTTTCAAAGTAGCGCTGAGACACCTCCTTGAAATATTCAGAGATCTTCGGGAGTTGATAGTCTTCGTGTAAGTCGGAGTTTCGCTGCTACCACCAAGCTCCGGTGGTTTTGAAGATCAATCTATTTTGGATGACTTGGAGGTCGTACAAGTGGTTGTGGGGATTGTGGGCAGAAACAACGCTTGCGTAGGACATGATAGTTCTAACGCACGCTTTGTAAAGATGGAGCTTGTGTTTTAGGGACAATTTTCTCTTGCTATTAACTAGCGGGTGGAGACGAATAGCGACTATTTTGGCACCGTTGCTAACGAATGTGATTCACGAAGGTCATATCGTGGTCAAAAGTGATCTTTAACTATTTGGCTGTTAATTGCCAGGGGATCTGGCGGCTGAACAGGGTGATCGTGCCTATCGATATGTCAGGATTTTTGTTTTGATGATCGAAAATAGTATCCTTTGAAAGTGTATTGCTACACTTTTCTCAGGATTCACTTCGATTCCTTATAAGCGGAACCACTCATCTAAGCGGTTGACGGCCGTTTGAAGCATCTTGATAAGTATTCTTCTATTGTGATGTTCGACGAAGAGTGTCGTGTCGTCGGCGAAAAGTAGTGTTAACTACTGGGTCTTTAGGGATGTCACTCGTGAAGAATGTGAAAAGGAGTGAGGAGGGGACTTGGGACAAATAGTCCGACTAGGTAAGTCCAACTACGACCGAGAGGTCAATCGACGGATTCAACTCGGCTAGGCGGCGTTCGGGAAATTACGACGCATCTTCTCGTCAGGTACACCACAAAACCTGAAAACTAAGTTGTACAACAAGTGCGTGTTGCCAGTGATGACCTACGGAACCGAGACGTGGTCCTTCACTACTGGCCGTATGAGGACGCTCAAAGTCGCTCAGCGAGCTATGGAGAGGGCTATGCTCGGAGTTTCTCTGCGTGATAAACTTAGAAATGAGGATATCCGCAGTAGAACCAGAGTGACTGACATAGCCCAACGGATTAGTAAGCTGATGTGGCAATGGGCCGGCCATATAGTTCGAAGAACCGACAACCGTTGGGGAAGAAGGGTTCTCGAGTGGCAGTCTCGTACCGGTAGTCGAAGTGTAAGGCGAACCCCCACTAGATGGAGTGACGATCTGGTAAGACATACCTTGGGGGAGGCCCATGTACAGCAGTGGACTTGTGAAGGGCTGTAATGATATATATTTACCTTTGCATCTGAATAGTATTTATATTATTACAACTGAATCACAAAGTAGAATATCACAATCTTTCTCAATGTGGTAAACTGCGCGGCTTGTAATAAAACTTTAACCGTAAATCAACAAATGAAATGCACCAATTGCGATTACCAATACCACCCCCTAAGATCTCCCCCCCCCCTACAGATAACAAGATCAACATGGATATGCCCACAGTGCCGTTACACGACGCTGAAAACTGATTACACAAACAAACCCATACGCTCACTAGTCTGCAAAAAGATCATGCAGTTTTTGCCCTCTTTGGTAGCAAACTCATATCGGTTATCCTTGCTGGTTTCGGAAATAAAGTTACTTCCCGAAGAATTAGGAAAATTAAAAGCCCATCTCAAGGCACTGACTGTTCGAAATAAACGGGATGAGTTCCTACTCGCAGGTAAATCTAGATGTAACCTTAATAGTAAGGATCTAGACTTACCTAACAGTAAAACTAACATTTACTTCAATGAGTGCTTGAATAAAGAAAATCGGCAGCTTATTCGCATTTCAAGACAGAGAGCCAAATAATTTGGCTTCAGATACTGCCGGATCAAAATGGGGATACCAATATTCGTAACAAGGAGGGAAGCCCTTCAATTACGATCCGAAACTCCTCCGACTTATTATGTCACTGCCAGTCTGTTGCTCAGCTACAAGCAGACGTCTAACAATTCACAAAACATTGTTTATTTTCCTTTCACTACACCAGATGTTGCACATATCCTTTATTTTAAATTAAATTTAGTTATTAGCTACCAATTCATTCTTATTTTATCAATTTTTCTCATTTCATTTACACAAATATAGTTCTAGGACAATTTTATACACACACGGACCTAACACAAAACTCAATAATATAGACAACACACACTAGCACGGATACACGCAACTTGAAAACTTGAAGTTAATATTTGAGGTAAAAGTTTCGCCCTATTTTGTCATTTAGGTGTCGTGAAAAGCGACAATGGTAAATGCTTAAAAGGTCTTATGGCTTCTGATAGGCGGTATAACCATCTTCTAAACCAACAACAAGCAGCAGCGTCAGAGGAATCCCGCCTATAACGGGAGAAGCATAGTCCAGTTTTAAAGAAGAAGAAGATGAAACGCTTACTGGAGGTAGGCAAGCGATGAGCTAGCATACTGTTACGAGCTTGAGGTTCGTGACAATAAAAACTGCCGATGATGATAGATGGCGCTGTTGATCGAAAGTCAAGATTGACATTTTCTAGGAAGCCCTAATCGCTCTCGTCCCCAACACTAGATGGCACTAGTGCCGGGTACATGACGTCAACTTAGGCGCGCAACAATACTATAGGCATATTACGTGAGAGCAATTAAATTTGGATATTTAAATTTATGGATATTAGAGTAGAGAAAGTCCCAAGAAGAAGTGGCTAATTTATTTTATATAACAAGTGACAAATCAACAGCCTAGTACTGCAGTTTAAGGACACCTTCAGTAAACTTCAAAAGTGTCTCACATCCTGGAATTATACTGACTCATTTTAACTAGCTATTTCGGATTCCGGGTTGCTACTGAAAAACTTCTTAGCAGAAAAATGCAATAATTATTTTTTTACTCGTTCCAGGGATTCCTTATGATCAGCATTAGCTGTATAACACTAACTATTAGTGCCTGCGGTCGTCAATGATACGGTTTATAATTGAAAAAAAACATTTGAATTATTCTAGACTGAAAATTTTCACACAAACCCAGAATTTAGAGCAGTTTTCAACGTTGTGGTTTAAACTTTAAAGAAAACAGTTTACGTACAAAATCTCTTCTATACGTTCCTGTAAGTAATTTTCTCTAATCAAAGTTCGCTTAGCAGTTTCCATTTCTTTGCATCACGTACGTCCCCCAAGTTTGTTGTTGGGACTTCTTAAACATATTTACGGTAGTTTTATACCTATGTCTATATATAAAGTAGCTGCTCGGGAGCTATGTAAATAGTATAGTTATAGACATTAAGATTTTTATTCCATACTTTAAAAAAATTATAGCCATGATGACTAGAATAACCTGTCTTATATTTAGGTCTTATATTTTGAGCAATCAAAGCTCAACCCTTGATCAGCCCGTAACTGTCCGCTGCTGCATCTTCAATTGTAAGTGTTAGTAGCATTTTCCATAATATCTAGGTTTGGCAGAGGGATCAACGAGTACAGCTGGAGACGCCTCGTTTAATGCAACTTTATATCGTCGATCTCAATATTTTATCTTTTTCTTAAATATAATTCTTCTGTTGTTAGACCAGAGTGTTACTTTAGATGAATTTTCGTGTGTATTTGAGTGGTTCTTTGGATGATTTATATTTGCACTTCGACCCGGTAGCGATGCTGTTTTCAGGATTCAGAGATCAGCCATGCGAATCCGGAGCGGATCGATACTAAATTATATATTCAAAATATTAAATCCAGTCAAAAAAATTAAGGATTTATTTTCTTACTAGCTTAATTAGAAGTCGAAAAGAAATACCGAGAGCACAGGTGTACAAAATAATTTGTATCTGCGAAACTTTCTCTCGCGGTGTAGTTAATTAAAAAGAATATCGTAAAAAGCTGTGTTTCATGTTGACTAGACTTCTCATTAAAAAATATTTACGTACTTATTTATTTAAATTTTTCCTTTAGTTATTAGGCACCTTTAAAAAAGCACTCCTGGAGTAGCACCAGTTTTAACACTTAAATTATTGGAATTGAAATTTTCTAAGTAATGTTCTGTTTGGAAAATTATGTTAGGAAAAATCAATTTTGATTCCATTGGAAAACAAAGAAGGTCCGGAATATACACAACAATCACAAACAACACGAATAAGAAGTAATGATTGTTATATGATAGATATTATCAGATAAGGAAAAAATCATAACAATCGCCAAGAAGAAAGGGACAATATTAGAAAACAACAACAAAGAGAGAAAAATCCTATAGAATATTTTTGAATGTGTGGCCCATACAGCTAAAGTTATGCCAACGCATTTCCAAAATAAATTCTAGAAAAAGGGTGTGTGTGATACTGAAGAAGAAATTGAATCTTGTAACACAGGTTATAATTACTCTACAGTATCTACATCGTCAGTATCCACACAATCGCCATCGATGGCGACATATCAACAATTTTTTTTTAAACCAACTGTTTTTATTTGAGAAATTTGATTTAAAAAATGAACGTATAGATTATAATGATAACTTACTTAAAATAACAATTTTTTGGTTTAAGAAGATGAATAAACACGTAGATGATAACAATCGGTTTCTTACCTTAGCGTGATCGCACAGTCAACATGATTTCTGGCTCTATATTTCTCTGTCTGAAGATTGAGGTTCATTCTTTTAAAAGAAGTCATACACAATCGCAGCGATGTGTGGACGAACATGATCACTTATAAAAATTCCATCCATATCCAAAGCCCACCTGACCATATCTAAAATGACATTTTAATGGAATAATGGTAACAAAGAACACTTAGTCCAAACGATGGACGCTGTGGCCCATAGATATCTTCATCTATCGTTCATAAATTCTTTTGTATTGTTACCCTTGTGGACTAAGATGGAATGCCTCGATTCCAATAAAAAGGGTCTCCGATTTTCTATACTCACCATATAAGCAGCATTAAGCTGTTATTCTTCGCTGGTATTCTGTGAGAGCTCGATCTTTTCCCGTTTTTTTTGAGCCGATCAATTTGAGCTACGTTCATAATATTGCTCCATCATAGTACTTGAAAATATCAAACTGCAGCGATGGATGCTGCAACGTTAATGGTAAATCTGGACTTATCTAGAAACATAGCCCCACTGCTACAGGAAAATGTTTGCCGCGCTGCCCTAATGTAGCGGATTTTACATATCTTCGTATTTTTTTTTAATTCCTCAGACATGCATGCTTCTTAAAAACGTTTTCCTTTACTCAATAACATTGATGCCGGCGGGAATCGAACTCAGATTACTCGCGAGCTGTGAAATTTACATGGATCTAACACGGCTACACTTGACTAATCGTTTAATGCCCTGCCATGCCACACGATTGTATCTATCCAAAATGTAAATATAACGCTTTTACCCTAAATGATTTCGTCTAGAAATTGATAAAGGTATATAGTACTGATTTCCATTTGAATTATTATGAAGTCTACCATTATGGCTGAGAGTTAATGAATTATGTTAGTGTTGTTGATAAGGATAGAATAAAAAAAAGAATTATACTTTCTGTGTGTTTTTAAAGAACAAAAAACAACCCACCACTTGAATAGCAAGACAGTTCACACCTTTGGAAGTGTCATTTCACTCAACGTCAAAGCAGCGTTAACAATTCATGATGAGTTCACAATGCACCTTTGTCTGCTGTTCTGTTGAGTGTTTGTTTCTTATTAAACACGTTTTCACAAATAGCAGCAGAATTAAAATCTTAACATTTTGCTTTTCAGCTATATCATATGTGTTATTTTTCTTACACTTGAAAGATTTTTTCCTTTCTTTTCATCCTAATGTTGACTCACAATTTCCTTTATAAACGCAGAATGTTCCGGCACATTTGGGCTCTATAGTTCTGTCCTGCGCAGATGGCGAGTCAGCATCGAGAATGACCGCCTGCACCCGCACCGAAATTTTGGTATGGAAGATATTACACTTGTGGTTCAATAATTCAGTGGTGCGGTAAGGGAAAGATCCTGGTCCAAGTTCAACCGCCCTCCCTTATCTTTTTCAATAACATCCTTATTATTTTTCAGATATTGTGTCTATCTCAAAAAATTTGAAATTTACTATTATTAAATATTTTGATTAAAACATTATTTATTCAAGACAATACAGGTTGATTAAAATGTAACATAAAGAATATACTTAACCTCACGTTATTAATAAGGTTGGACGTTTCTTAGTGGACTTTCACTATATTAAATTATACAGGAAAAACTCGCGAAGATCCTAGCGTTTGTCCATGGCCCTATCTATCTGCCTAAATGATGCAGCGACCAGCTCTTGAGGTAAAAACGCGTTGCATTATCGACTATGATGCGTATTTTCTAGTTTAGAGCGAGTAGGAAGGAAGTACAGCGGTGCCAGTGATAGGGCAAACGAATGTAAAAGAGGGAGCGAAGTGCTCTTAAATCCTTATTTTATTATATTTAGATATTATAATTACTATATTGGCATTATATTTAGATTTTTACACACGAAATTGATTTTCTTTAATCCTAAATCAAACGCCAAGGATCTACCATTACGTTACTTTGAATATTGACTATTCTCATAAACCTAAAATAATTTATGATTTGTAGACGTTATTTCTGTTTGCAAGTAGAAGCATACAAATATTTATAAGACAACGAAGCAAAACATGTAATTTTGTCAAAGTAAATTGAGCTCCGAACAACACACTCAAAAGGGGAACCAATGGGTCCCCAATCAGTATTTTAAATCAAGCTTAACGACATTTAACCCCAAGCATACCGAGTTTTAAGCTCTATTGTAATTTGTATTAATTTTTATTTTAGTTATCTAAGTAATGCCAATATACTCGTACCTGCTACCCTTAGCAGAGTTTCAGCTATGTTACAAAGAGAAAAATATGCGACATTCTCCGATTCCTTTTAGTTATAAGCAACTGTAGTATTCCTTCTTCTTTTTCCACCACCATACACTAGATATTGAAATCATATAAATATAAAAGATTATAATAAAAGAAAACAATATGTTGGCAAATTAAAACAAATATCGAGTGTATCTAAAGCTCCTCAACTGTCTGAAAAGCACAGTGTCAGATAGCAAAGAGATAATTTTCGTTGTGTAGCGGCGTTGGGAGAAGTGGTGCTGGGATTTGTGGTTACGGGGATAATGCACGTAATTGAGGAAGGACAGGAAGGAGATGCTCTTCAAATCAGGTAAGACACATCATTTCTGGGGGCACGTCTCGCAACTCAGTTCTTCTACCGTAAAAAGTTGTGAGATCCATGTAATACCAAGTCGGTTAATTTATTCAGTCCCTACTTAAGGATCTTTCTGTTTTAAGTTATTACGTAATTAGCTAACCTAACAACATTTTATATTGACCATATCAATGTTAAAAATCTTTTATGTCTGAAATATATAGATTGACTAGGCCATCGCATGAAAACATAATGTATCTCACAATAATTTGTGCAAGTTTAAGGGGTAATCTGTGCAAGTAATACATATTATATTATATTAGATTGCTTAGTGCGATGGCCAAGTCAATCTTTTATGTCTGAAATATATAGATATATTTCAGACATAAAAGATTTTTAACATTGATATGGTCACTATAAAATGTTGTTAGGTTAGCTAATTACGTAATAGCTTAAAACAGAAAGATCCTTAAGTAGGGACTGAATAAATTAACCAACTTGGTATTACATGAATCTCACAACTTTTTACGGTAGAAGAACTGAGTTGCGAGACTTGGTTTTTTTTACAAGTTATGTTTTGATGGCATTATTAATTTTTAACATCTTTAATGTAATGGATTTCCAAAAAGTAACGACCGATTTTATTAATGATTTCAGTAGTCTGTCAAAATTTTTTATGTGTCAAAAGGTTTTTTTCAGGTGTAAATACGCCGCTTCCTTTTTCTAAATAAAATATCAAAACTTCAACTTTTCTTTTTGACTCTGTAAGGCTATCGACAATCATAGATAGCCTTACAGAGAGACATTATTTCAATTCGTTGAAAGTTTGAGGCGAATGGAAATTTCAAACTATTTCTCAGAAATACATTAGTACAAATTTATTTAAAATCATATAAATTATTAGCTTTAGTTTTTCTTATAACGTTAAAGAAATCTTTGTGTAGAAGTGCAGTTTATATATTTTGAGTAATGAAGTTTATTTAATTTGAGTATCATTAACTTTTAATGTACATTAATAGTTAAGGATATTATACGAAATGTCAATAAATTTTCGGTAAGCTGGTGGCGGTCATTGACTCGCATAAAATGCCACAGTCTAAAAACATTGAAACACTGACGCAGTATCCGAACAGATCTTCTACATACTCGTGAGTAATTTTATTATGTAACGATCTTTTTTAATTACGTACTGCAATTAGAAAGAAAAAA
Source organism: Parnassius smintheus behrii (assembly GCA_036936625.1). Classification (NCBI taxonomy): domain Eukaryota; kingdom Metazoa; phylum Arthropoda; class Insecta; order Lepidoptera; family Papilionidae; genus Parnassius; species Parnassius smintheus. The sequence continues at coordinate 8,626,315 of JAUPFT010000003.1, forward strand.
TTAGTACATAATTAAACACTATGTAGCCTTGGCCTACATTACTGACTATCGACTGTATAATAATGATTTGCGAAGAATGTAATCGTTCTGTAAAGAAATATGAACGAATTTTGTGTTCAGAACCTAAAAAAGATAGCACTTATGTTGCTATGTTGCTTTAATAGCGCTGCGTGAAACTATGACCTCTATGGCTGAAACTCGTAACGATTTACCAATCCTAAATTATGACATCGTTAATATTAAAAAGGCCTCATACTATCTACCAAGTTCCTTTAAGAAAAGGTCTTGTTTTTAATAATAATTCTTAGACATGGTACATAATTCTTGTATTCTTGTTTTGATGACGTATACATTGGCCATGATAAGTCTATGCGAAAGCCAAATCCATCAACGAACATAGACGTGCCTTAATACAAAGACATGTGCGTAATTAAAAACAAACAGCCTATAGCCGTCGCGAACGAACGTACCAGAGGCTCTTATCACAGGTTGGTAATGCCAATATACTCGTAATTGCTATCCTTAGTAGAGTTTCAGCTATGTTACATGAGAAAAAATATGCGAGGTTCTCCGATTCCTTTTAGTTATAAGCAACTGTAGTATTCCTTCTTCTTTTTCCCCCACCACACGCTAGATATTGAAATCATATAAATATGAAAGATTATAATAAAAGAAAACCATATGTCGGCAAATTAAAACAAATACCAAGTGTATCTAAAGTTCATTTACTGTTTGTATAGCACAGTTTCAGAGAGCAGAGAGATAAGTTTCGTCGTGTAGTGGTGTTGGAAGAAGTGGCGCTGGGATTAGTGGTAACGGGTGTTCAACGAAGGGAACATGAATAAAATAGGCAACTCACACGATAGGCAAATTGTTTATTTAAATAATCAAAGTATAAACTAATTTGGTGGTGATGGGGGCGCGAGCTATCGGCGTATTAATATATTATGACACCGTTAATATTAAAAAGGCCTCATACTACGAGTATCTACCCGGTTCATTTAGGAAAAGGTCTTGTTTTTAATAATAATTCTTAGATATGGTACATAATTCTTGTATTCTTGTTTTGACGACATATACATTGGCCATAGACTTACATAGAATCTAGATCAATATTTTTACTTATGTTATAGTTTGCTTCATGGACATAATTACTGCCGTTTGTTATTCAAAGCGCCTCACATAAAGCCGAAAATTGCCTTTGGATTGAAATAGCTGCAACTGAAATTATCTGTGAACGGAACTGAGTTTTGCGCTGTTCTTCTATTTAAGTGCACCAAATACTACAAATCTGTAATCATTACTACTTATTGTAATGTATTTTAACAGAGTTTAAAAAAAACGAGAAGAGTTATTCGACACATACGTTTTTTTATGTTTTTCAGCGATTTCTCAGAAAGGCTTGAACCAATATAAGTTGTTCTTAATTTATTATATAGGTCACACATACTTCAAGATTGAAATTTGTTTTGTTTTGTCGAATTGGGTTTCTGCTAGTGATAATACGACGTAACCCCTTACACGTGTGCTTCCTGCGACATCAGTTCTCATACAAAATAAGGTTGGCAGGATCCTAATTAAGTATCCTGTTGTGTATAACAGTATTCTATGGCATTTACCAATAGGTGTGCTCGAAGGAATTCTTTGAATTAATTCCAGTCACCAAATTCCAACATTGAACATCGCGACTAAATTACTAATACAAACATCATCGTGAACATCGTGAAAACATCGTGAGGAAACCTGCATGTTTGAGAAATAAGAGAAAAATATTTCAAAGACATGGGAATTTCGCATGTATTGAGGCAGCGTGGCAGACACTTCCTTGCCCTAAACCCTCTCAAAATGAGGGGAGGCCTGTGTGTCCAACAGTGGAACGTATATAGGCTGTAAACTAAACTTTTATATTAAAGTTTAAGATACCAAAAAAGGAAATGTTGTGTTTATGCCATCATAAAAAATAAGTAAAATAAGCCTTTGTTGTTCAAACCTTTTTGAAAACATGCTTACCTAACATTGCTTTCAAAGCCATCCAATACTTGCCAACCATCCTTACCGTCTGGATGCTCAGCGGTCTTCTTGCTCACACTTCTTTGTAGAATCGGCCTCGATCGGCAATTTCCTCGAACTGATATGACTTAGGGTCGTTCAAGAAAACAGCCTTTTACTTTTTAAAAGGATGGCAACGTTTTTAAGATTTGCCTGGTATTGCAGTTGTTCATTGGCGACAGTAGTTACTCCGAAACCGAAACTCATAACTTTACGATCACATCTGAACTCGTCCTCATTACGTAATTTAGACATTTACTTTCATAATTAGAGGTATAATTTTTGCCTCATAGGGAGATATATTCCATAGTTGCCACGTTTTAGAGGCAAGTTGGCAACCGCAGTGATAAATTTTGAGCTTTAATCAATAAAGTGATGCTGCTCATCTTATATATTGTTTTCTACCGCCTTCTACGACACGCATGTGATAATATAAGGCAATGGATTACCTTACATCGACATTGCACAGCTACCTTTGAAAGACTCAAGATTTTCTGATTTTATAAAATCCAATAGATCAGTACAAGATATTTACAACATAATAATTTTTAGTGAATAGTAAAGTAAAGTAACAGCCTTAATACATTCAGGTCTCCTCTCATTTCTGAGAGGGTTTTAGGGCAAGGAAATGTTCACCGCGATACCTCAATGCGTGTTGGCAAAATTCACATATCTTCGAAATATTTTTTTTCTAATTTCTCAGACACGCAGGTCTCCTCACGACGTTTTACTTCAGCGCCGAGCACGTGGTAAATTAGCACCCAAAATTGCAATTAACAATTTCATTGGTGAAGGCCCCACCTTCACCAATCGCAAATCGAACTCGGGTTGCTCACGTACTGTGAATTTCACAGCGAGTACTTAGCGCCTGAGGTACCACGGTGTCAGTGTCAGTTTCACAGATATTCCAATTTTCAAATTAAATTTGCTTTATAAATGCATTATAAATGTAAAGCAAATCTAGTCTTAAATCTATTTATCATTCAGTGCAAGTTTGCTGTCACAGACAGGATTACAAAACGAAGGGTTCATGTTTCACGGACATCTTATCAACACCGTTAAATAACAAAGCGTACTTGAAACAACACAACAATAAATCAGATTCTATATACATACTATAAACCTTTGAAACATTAAGTTGTAGCTTGCTTATGTATACTCTAAGTTTACATGGCTTTTGGCAAAATTTTCTATTAATAAATTAAATAATACACTTATGTAATTAATATATAACATTATATAATATTATAATTAGAATCAAAATAAGAGTAAATCATATAGATGTATATGTTTATCTTTTTAGTGCTGCTTTTTCGCTGTACCAAGTTTCAAATTACGTTACGTTACGTTACGTTACAGCCTATATACGTCCCACTGCTGGGCACAGGCCTCCCCTCATTTCTGAGAGAGTTTCAAATCACAGCTTTTCCAATGTTCACTTCAATAAACTGCGATTGCCAACCAGCTTGCCAAGTTTGGCATCTATGACAAATGTCCCCCCTATGAGGCAATCTATGGGGGAGGCCTATGTTCAGCAGTTAACTTTTGATGGATTATAGTGGTAAATGATATAAATATTAAAATGGTACGGACACGCGATGAGACGGGATGATGACCATATGACTAAAAAAGTTATAAACATAGAAGAGGGGAAGAAAGGCCGTGGACGACCATCAATAACCTGGCTGCACACAAGATAAAATGACCTGAAATATACTAACATATCAGAAAGGACAACCCACAGTCGCACGATGTGGCGCAAGATTACTAGGAGAGCTGAGCCAATTAAATTGGGACAATAATTTAAGGACAAAAATTTACAATAGTCAGGGAGAAGAAGAAGAAGAAAATGGTAAATGATAATATAATAGGTCCCTACTTATGAAATTGGCGTTTTGTACGGGAGGAATATAAAGTCAATTTTTTTTGTAAAAATTTAATTAATCAAAGTATGCACCGTTGTTATCTATGCACTTTTGCCATCTCATAGGTAGTTTATTGATCCCTTTAGTAAAAAAACCACGGGAGTGAGAATCAATAAACTCTTTGAAAGCGGTTTGTACTGCCGCATCGGAGTTGAATTTTTTTCCTTGTAAGAAGTTGTCCGAATTCCGGAAAAATGGTAATCTGTTGGAGCACGGTCCTACAGCTATCTCTGAAGTGCTTTGTGATGGATCCGCTTTCACAATAGCCTTTAATTCTTCATTTTCCACTTTGGTTTCCGGCCGTCCACGAGGTTGGTTCTGTAAGTCGAAATTTCCAGAACGAAAACGTTGAAACCAAAAACGTACCGTGCTTTCTTTTTGACACCAGCGCCATACACATTATTAATCTTTCCAGCTGTTTCTGCAGCACTGGTGCCACGGTAGAACTTGTACTCATAAATATATCGATATTTTTATGCTTTCCATTGTGCGGTAATAAGCGACGTCAAAGAAAAAAATAATCAGGAAAAAAACAAATGAACGACTGTTTTCAAAACTCAAATGTACCAGCTAAATGAATTTATAAATTTGAATTTAGCATTCTTGACCAAAGAGGAGATATTTCAGATTAAAGTGGTCAGTACGACGAAACGCTAATTTCATATGTAAGGACCCAATATTATGTGAGTGATTAGTGATTACTAACAAAGAAACCGGGGTGGTATTAAAGCGGGTGAATTAAGTAAGTAGCACATATAAGAGACTCTGCGAGATGACTACATACTTGTGACATTTTCTGTAAAGACTATCTGTCTATGGCGTCCTTATGCGATTAAGTCCTAAAGGTTCCACAACTGTCGTCCCCGCTGGTGATAAATGAGCTAGTTTTTCCCCGCTCTAAGTGTAAGTATAGCCACCCAACGTAGACATGCACCAGGCGTTCTTGGCACAATGTAGCGGTGAGTAGGATTGTATGATAATTTGAGCTTCTAATTTTGGTATTTTTATGATCGTCATAAAATATAACATAATTTTTCTTTTTACAGAATAAGGGTAAGAAAACGAACACATAATTCACCCGATTGTAAGTGGATGGTGTGTGTGGCCTATAGACACCTTCATCTCTCCTCGATCAAGGATCAAATGCAGATGTGTTGTCACCCCTGAGGACTTAGATGAAATGCCTCGTTTCCAGTAAAAAGAGTATCCGCTTCTCAACACTCACTTTATGAAACTCAGCTGTATTAAGCTACTATTTCACCCTGGTGTCCCGTGTCAGGGTGGTCCGAGTAGATTAAAAATAAATATAGTTTTATTATTTCAATTCAAGAAGTTTTTAGCAATTTTCAAATTAACAAACAATACTTTTTTTGTATAATTAATTGTTATTTGTTCTCCAAAAAAATTTAATTTAATTTACAGGGTACATTCAGTAAGCCTCGAGTCAAACGCCCATTAAAATAAAAAGTTTCATAAATACTATACTGTGTGTCTTTCAAAATTATTTCTAAGTGGCCGCCTGATTCGTAAAAGGCAAAGGTTTGCGTCTTAGGCCCGCCACACACTACATACGGAATTCCGTTTCGGAATCCCGAAACAGAACGAACAGATCTGCCACACGCAGACGGAATCCCGTTTTGCACGCAATATTTCGTACGGAAAACTACCGTAGGAGTGTGACGGGTCATTGATTTAATATTGACTTGCTACATTCGTAATATCAAATCGGAATTCCGAAACGGAATTCCGTATGTATTTGGCGGGCCTTAATACAAAACTATTTATACAAAATTTGTTCCCTCGTTTCAAGATCCTAGAGGTAGATTTTTGAAGCAACTAAAAGGTTTTTTTTATTCCGTAGTATATATGCACCAATTTTTAAATTAAAAAAAAAACATTAATTAATAGTCTCTACTCCCCCGTAAGGGGTTGTGGTTTTAATATGATTAACAAAAAATGCTATGTCAGTAAGCCATCAACTTCTTCTGCTTCAGCAGTTATAGTTTCAGATGATTCCGATGACGACTCCGATTTTGGTTAAAATTTAATAAGTGAATTTTAATGGTATTTAAGAACCTACTATATTTTAAATAAACAATTTGTATATTACATATTTTTTATTTTTAATGGCCGCCGCACCGCGAGATGTTTCATGTTTATATTTTCTTCTTTTCTGCTGTGGCCGCTAAAGCAAAAGGAAAAAGATATACATATCTATGCTCTATCAAAGACGGCACGCTTATTTTGAAAGTTTTATCCAACGGACGTTCATCTGCCCCATTTAAAAACCAAGGCAACACTGGTTAGCGGTCAGCCTCCGCAGAGTATACTTCACCTGTGGATGCGTCAGATGAATTACTCTGCAGAGACCTCGTGTAGAGGCAAAACACGTGTTGTATTATAGACGTTAATGTGTCTTTTCCAGTATAGTATTGTTGGAATTAGTGGGGACGGGGATAGTGCACGCAGTTGAAGGAGGGCGGGAGGTGTTCTTCAAACTAGGTAAGACGCATAAATTTATTTGCAACACTCATCTTAGCAAATTGATCTTAAAATATTTAATATTTAGATTTCATATAATATCCGCACGCTAAATTGGAAAGAATACAATAAAAAATGAGAGTTGTATAAAATATAAAGCCACAATTCGCAGGCTATTTTTATAAATAACTAAGCGCTGATCTGCTTGGAAATTTCTGAGGACTATTTTATTTCTAAAAATGTCATTCAACTTTAGCCAGTAGCGTTTCGCTCTTTAACTCCTTGTCTCGGCAGCTTTTGCTTTGTCAAATTTACAATTATAATATTGCTTAAAAATTTTAATTAAGTAAATTGACACGTTCTTCTGTTCACCTGATGTTAAGTGGCTACTACAGCCCATGGACGCCTACAGCCTACTTTAAATTATGATGGCAACACTTGTGTTGTCACTTCTGAGGCCTAAGATGGAATACCTCAGGGCATGTAATTTTATTATTATTATTCTTTATTTCAGAAATTTCTTTCCATAGTGTGTGTTGATAATTACAAAAAGAACTTATAAGCTCGGGTTAGTAAATAAATAAAATTTAAAAGGTTACGTACTATATTACTATACTCTATCTACTTTATATTTACCAGAGCAGGTTTCGAGCCGATATGGACTCTGTTCCAGTGCCTCAAGATAGGATAGCAATAGTGACTCCCTGTCGCCGCCAGGAGGCTGTTGGAGCTATCTCGGACACGGCGCCATGCGAAGGCAACCCGTTTGGGCATGATGGCTGGGAAACTGTCTATGCGAGCCTCAGCAAACATTGCCGACGCGCTGCAGTACCGAGGAAGCCCCATCAGCATCCTGAAGCCGTTATTATATTGGACGCGCAGGGTTGTGAGCGTCCTCCGTTTATCTCAACCCATGGACTGCAGGTGTAAAAGGACTGACAATAGGCTCTGAATAGAGTTTGTTTAACGTCAATATTACACACTGCAAATCTACGGGCGAGCATAATCGCTCTCATAGCTAGAGCCCTGCGTTCCCTTTCTATGTCAATATCATCCAACATATTTTCAGTAACCCAGTGTCCAAGGTATTTGGAACTTGTCACTCTTTTCAGTGGTACACCTTCAAGAGCGACAGTGGGAATTATATTTTGGTTGAAAAAATACGATCTCACATTTCTTGACATTATATCGTAGGCCATGAGCCGTTGCATACTTCTCATATTATATAAATAATATATAGATACTGAGTAGTTTTCTTAGACCACTAATTAATGGGCTCAGCAGCACCATATTTTACTGGTTCTATATTTACATATATATTACACCCTTCAAGCAGGAATAGGCTAAAGTATGCACTGTTAATTTGTCGGTAGATATTGGTGAGATAGGATTTGTTACTCCTGGGTAACTGACATGGCATGGCTTCAGACTTGGAACACAGTAGTACACGCAATTCTATTTAGCGACAGAAATGGATAAAAGGATGGAGCCTATTATTTATTTTATTTTATTTAACAAGTACACATATATAAAAATCACGAAAACATACACATTTCTATACTCAATCAATTACAAGTGTACATAACCTTCACAGATTGAGGCATGCAATTTAGGGTTAATTTGGAGTACTAAATATAAAAAAAAGGTTTCATTTTTAAAAGGGAATGTGGTGGATATTATACTCTCTTCAGGAGTATGTATATTTTTATTATGATATATTATATTGCAATGATATGAATATTAATGATTGCATGATATCATATGGTAGTGGATACTCTAACGCCCGATGTTTTTATTGGAAATGAGGCATTCCATCTCCGTCCTCACGGGTGACAACGCATCTGCATTTTGATTTGTAATGGAAGATAGATGTAGATGTCTATGGGCCGCATAGACATCTACATCTATGGTAAAAATAAAATATTCGTTATATTTTCCACATATACGCACGATAGGAGCGTGACTCCCGAGATGAGTTTAATTGTAGATGCCTAATTGTAGATGGCAATCCTTCCACTAAGTAAAATATTGTTTATGGGAGAGTAACTGATATCCAGTACTATTGAAAGAAATTGGTTATAATTCAATTCAAATTGAACTGCACAACTAATAAGTATAGTAGGTGAGGGTATATATGGTCATCCAGTTAATATGGTTATTTTCTTATAACTCGGAAACTACAGCCTCGTTTGCATAGATGACTCTGTGGTACTATAGCTCTTCATCAGTCATTCCAATACTAAATGTTTAAAAGGGTGCTGCTTTATCGATGCCATTTGGACACTTGATATGTATTATAGTAAATATTTTAGCATTGTGTAGTGTAGTTAGTTTTTTTTAAATTCATTTTTTGAAGTGTTTCTAATTATTTCCAGAGCTAGTTTGCTATATTTTTCTTAATATATAAATCATTAGCAGACGCTTTTGTATTTTTGGTTTTATAGGGCGGTAAGGGCTTAAGGTTACCAAATTTTGAATAAAGTACGTGAAGGTATCACGTACTTTATTCAAAATCGATAATCGCAATTAAAAGTATCACACTCGATATCATCATGTTTACACCGCTCGTACGTTTTACAATGCAGACAGTATCGTGGGGGTGCCTTTGTTCACTGTAGCGATCGGTTGCTTGTTTTCAATCACGTGCACGGCTTTGCACTGAGACGTGTATGTCGTTCGATGACACAACTTGATTAGGCTTGCGAGATTAATTATACCTAATAACGAATTTGCGTTTTTAATTTGCTTCTGAAACAACCTTCGTTCATTTTTTCATTCATTACAACCTGTTAAATTACCTGCACAAAAGATAACCTCATTTAATTGACATGAGCTCTATTCTTGACAGGCAGTTATTTCAAGTTATTATTAAGAATATGATGCTGCCCATCCACTATTTCTTTTCACTTTGTCGCTATTTACAACACCGACGGGATATCATATGGTAGTGGATACTCTAACGCCCGATGTTTTTATTTAAGTAGATTGAAGTAATGCAAATTTTATTGTTAAAAATGTCTTTAAAATATAGAAAATATTGACAGCACGAATAATGTTCCTCGTTTGTAATACTAAATACACTTCAAATTGTTCTTGGAACCTCGAAAACCCAAAATAAAAGCTTTTTCAATGTTCTGAAAGTATCACAACTTTGTGTTTTTTCAAAGTAGCAATAGATTTAGGAAGGAGAAATGTCCCAAATACGAAAAATCATTATATTGAAGTGAACGGACACTGCTTTACCGTGACCGAGACCATTCTAGGCATATTATCATCTTAGTGCCAGTGATGGGTGGGTTAGTTGTAGCACTATGACTTACACGTGGACATCGTGCACCCTTATCGAATGTGGGCGACGTCTTAGCACATATCGTTATGATATGTCGACTATCTTTCGGATTAGGGAGAGTGTATTTGGTAGTACTTTAAAGTGCAATAGGCATGCTCAACTCCATCCTTTAGTACAATAGCCCTATGAATGTTTGGTTATTGGCGTTTTAGTAGCATGCAACTTTGTTACTTTGGGGCGTTTTTTTTTTAGTTAACAATATTAAAAACTTTGTTTCGAAAGTTGTTAGCAATCATGTGAGTGTTCTGTGAGGAGGTGCCAGTTATTTATTTGCGGGTGTGCTGTGCCTAATTCGTCGCATCTTGTGCATTTGTTGAAATTTGGATGTATTTCAGTAGCCTCGCGGAACATCATTGATAGGAATCGGTGTTCTTTTGCATGATAGCGGTCTATCAAATAGTATGGAATAGCAATGACGATCTTGAACATGTTTTGGGATGTGTATTAAGCAGTAATGGTAGACATAATAAAAATTGAGATTGACGAACTAACGCAGTACAAAGTGAATGTGGCTCTACAAACAATTGTAGTTAGTCACAAAGTGTAAAAAATGCACGTATGGCAATTCACAAGTCTGTGTTAATCCCTACCTATATGTTAATGTACTGTAGTAAAAGCTAGATTTGGCAGTAAAAGCACGAGAGTGGAATAATTGCTGTAGAAATACGGTCGCTAAGCAGTATATTAGAGTCAAAATTGAATGACAAGGTGGGATATTGTATGATAGGAGAAAAATTATATTGTTTTTCTAATTTCTCAGACATGCAGGATTCCTCACAACATTTTCCTTGACCGCCGAGCACGACGTACATCATGTGAAGCCGTGGTAGCTCAGATAGTTAGCGCTCGCTGTAAATTTCCATGTACGCGAGCAACCCAGGCTCGACCCACGCCGATACAATGAAATTGTTGATTGCAATTATCACGTGCATCCAGGCGTACGTGCGTGCGTGCGTGCGTGTGTGTGTGTGTGTGTGTGTGTGTGTGTGTGTGTGTGTGTGTGTATGTGTGTGTGTGTGTGTGTGTGTGTGTGTGTGTGTGTGTGTGTGTGTGTGTGTGTGTGTGTGTGTGTGTGTGTGCGTGCGTGCGTGTGTGATTTGAAATTAACGGGTTCTCTAATGACTGGTAAAAAAAAGAAAAATATTGGTAAAATCTGAACGAGATATGGATCAGGTTTTCAATGGCCCGCGAAACCAAATATATGATCTGACATATTTTGCTATAAATTTTCTTATAAAGATAAAAATTAAAATATCGTATTATTAAGAATCCATCCAAAGTCCTGGGAAGTTAAAACAATAATCCTAGCGGGATTATTATAAATTCATTGAAGAACAACGTATTAATTATTATACTTACCATCATATTACTTTTGTACATTAAATAGAAGTTTTACAATGCGAACTTATGAATTAAAATACTTAAAATTGATTATAAAATAAATTATATTATACAATTACATTTACAACTGAAATTAAAGTAAAAGTTCACAAAAGCGTGATAATTAGAATGAAAGATAATACATCTCTCCATTTCATCTTATATTAAGAAATAGTAAAATCCAGAAATATTTTATCGCTTTCGATAATGGCGGTATAATCATCTCGTTTACATTAGTCATGAAATACCAAACGTACCCGCGACCTGCTATGGGAGAAACTCAGGTGCAGCAATTGACTTTTACATGCTGACAGAGAAGATGAAGAAATATCATAAGAAATTTCAAGATCTACTACCTATTTTAAATTCCATTAGTACATTCTTATTTTTACGTTAAAATAATACTAATTATTACGTATTTCATCGCGTATATTAACTTTTTTATATACCCGACGTTTCGAGCACTTTACAGCTGCCATGGTCAAGAGGGGACTAAGATCTTCAACGTGCAGATGTCACAGTTAACTGCGGATACCACAGGTTAAAATTAATAATTTTAGTTCCGATCTACACAGTATAAACTTATAGTATCTTGAAGTCTTGCAGTTGTATGCTTTGGTTGGGACTTAAGTTTATTAGGATCTCAAGCAGATGGTAGCACCCAGCATTTCTCTATTGAAATTATGATTTTTTTTATTTCAATAGCCTCGCGAATCATCCTTGTAAGAAATCGGTGTTCTCTAGCGAGTATTTGCGGTCTATCAAATGTGATGTAGTGAAGGGGGAGATCCTGTATGTATTCACAGACTGCAGAAATGTCGGGTATATAAAAATGTTAATATACGCGATAAAATCCGTAAAAACCAGTATTATTCCCATTAGTCCGATAGGTGTAAGCAAAAAAGAAATCCTTATTTGGCTCTTCAATTAACAAAGAAGCGGTTGATACCCCAACATAAGCTTATTAGATATTAGATACATAGTTTTTAAACGGAACTCTTGTGCAACACTACATCTAAACTGTGCGTAAAATTCTGACCTGTAAAAAGCTTTGAAGAAAAACTATATGAACTTTCCTTAGTTTATATATAAATTGACTTTTATGTGGAATGGCCCCATATTTTATGAAGATAAAATAAGGTACTGTTACTAAAAGTGTAAAAAAATGAAACAAAATTATTAAATCGGAATATCTTTTGAACAATTAAAAGTAACAGGCCAGCTTGGAAAAAAAGGATTATAATTAATATTAAAACTTATTTTACCTAATTTTTTAATATTTGCACAACAAAACATGACATTTTCCAACCATGTTTCACAGATTATCTACGTGTTAAGTTTGTAATCACTTGAGATACATCACCAGGGGACACGCCTCTTTCACGTCGATCTATACAGACACGCGTAGGGATGAAAATTTCAATTTCATTACATTATTACGTAAAGACATTGACTGAGAGGTACGAAAACATGAGCGACATTCGATTAATTTTGTGGAAATTTACTTTGATGATTCTACTGACCAAAGAAAGTATTTTTTATAGAAGATGTGTATTGGTGGTCTCTATGTGCTAGAACTCCTTTACTCTCTGGGAATCTGTCTCATTACTCTAGTAACAACAAATAATTGTGATTACTAGAGTAATGAGAGTGTTTATTACATTGCTGTGTTTTTGAAGAGTGTAGATGTGAAGTGTATGTATGGATCTGGGAGGTGGTTCTTCACTGTTGACGTATGTGTAAGTTCAAGGTTGTTCAGTGAGCTATGGCAAGCCTCTGTCACTCTTGCTACCATAGTGAAATAATTACCTAAAATCGCGAGTCACCGACGGTGTAATAAGTACGCAGTCGAGGCTAGCGCGTTGTAGACGATTTATAAATTTTAACGCTGTTTACGTAATTAGTTTTTGTAAACACTTGTTGTAATTTTTTTAGGGTTTACTATATTTAATTGTAAGATAAAATACTTCAACATTTTTAATACATAATTATATCAAAAAAGAATTAAGTAATAATTTAAATACAGAAGTAATACCTAAGTACTTTATTTCTAAACTTAGTTGAAATTTACATCACTATCTAAGTGGGTTACTTACATGTCTTTGGTAATTAAAATATTTTAAGTTATAATAACAGAAAGCACTGAAATTAAAACTTTGTTTACAAGATTTCTGACTAATTAGAATATAATCACATTTCATTTAGGAATCGTATTTCGGATTTATTTATTGTTTACACTACCTACCTATTTCTTCTGAGCGATTTATTAAATAGCGATTCTCGACGTGTGACCTTACAAGTTGCATGCGCTAGGCACAGAATACGCATAGCAGCATAAATATGTTCATTCGATCAGTCAGAATAAGTACCTTACCTTACCTATTTTACTTACCATTTCGCAACATATCAATTAATTTATTTATATATTTTTACTCTTTATTGCACACAATATATTACAATAACACACAAACCTTAGTTTATAAATTTATGTACAATTAGTGGCCTCATCGCATAACAGTAATTTCTTCCAGGCAAACCTTGGTAACGGAGATCCGTAAACAGAAGTGTGCATAAATAGTAGATAAACTAGCATATATTAATACATGTTATAAGCTAAATAAGTACCTACTTACATGTGTTTTTAATATGGTGCAATATCACTATATTATTTTTCTGTGCAGATATTATTGCCTGTTCCTATATTCCACTTAATTAAATGTGGAATCAAATCACCTTTCAAGATTAGCGTGAAAGTGGAGAGGTTAGTGATTCTTATTCATACCTTTATTGCATACAAATTGTTCTTGAATATTGAGTTGTATTTACTCTTTTTTGACAGCCTTAAGTAATAACGGAAAAACAGCCGTAATGTAGGAAGAGCAAAAGATATAAAGTAGTACGGTCACTCGCGCGCAGCGATAGGGGTTTATTTAGCTTGCCTGCGCAATTTATCTTATTAATAATAATTATGTAGGATAGTAAACGTCGGCAAGCAGTCAACATCAAAAGAGCGTAACTTTTGTACGTAGTAAGTTAGTAAAGAGTAAATATTAGTACGTAGTATTATTATTTATTCTATGGTTATGGTAAAGATAGAGAACTATGGATATCTGCAGCCATTACATAGCGACCGGTAAAATGTATACAGGAAACAATAAATCAAAATAAAAAAATTATAAAATTATATTTAGATATGAAATGCATTCTCTATTTACTATATTGACAACGTTCTCTACACTCTCCATACGGTACCCTTCAGCATTAAGTTGCTGTTTTGCGCTGTATTCGATGAGAGCGTTGTTCTGCCCAGCTCGAGCCGACCCACTCATGCTACAACCATAACATATCTGCAGTGTGGCTCTACCACGTAAACCAACCACTCCAGTAAAATAAACATGAATATTATGTATTCTTGAAAGACTAAAACGCATGCGTCGTGACTAGAATGCTTATGTGCATTAGACAGCAAGATGAAGTTAAAAGTTAAGGATCTACAACAATCTCTTTCCCAGCTATGCGTTTTCCAATTTTGCAGCTGTGCTAGGCACAAAAAATTGTACGTGTAACAAACAGCAGAAACGATAGCAGGGCTTAACAAATTTTTCAAAAATTGTAAATCAATCCATTATCTAACTTTGTCCTATTGGTGTATTAATGGAAAAGTCTATAGTTCCCGATAAACAGTTGTATAACCATCTCGCTTACACCAAATTTAAACCAGAAAATATACTCTGTTTATTTTATGGCGCCAAATCGCTTGGAACTTTACAAGGCACAAATTCAGTCCCACATGTGATACTATTCTCAGCTATGGGCTGGGGCACCTGATCACATCCAGCGCAGGTAGTTTGAATCTTCAACTTTACAAAAAAATATAAATAGTTTTAATAGGAACAAAGATGTTCATCCCTTAAACACTAGAAATATACATATATATATATATATATATATATATATATATATATATATATATATATATATATATATATATATATATATATATATATATATATATATACTTTAAAACTAGACCCCACGGAATTAGTAATTCATTAATGGGGCAATGTATACGCTTTTACAACAAAATCCCAGAAAATGTACATTGTATAAAAGGAATGAAAATGAATACATAAATGAAAATAACCCCTGGGAATGATTTGATTGCCACCACGGTGGTTCTATAAAAATTTGTATTAACAAAATAAATTCATTGTAAATTGAATTATGAGTATATATTGAGCCGTGGTAGCTCAGATGGTTAACGCTCGTTGCAAATATAACAGAACGCGAGTAACCCGGGTTCGATCCCCGCCGGTACCAATGAAATTGTTAATTGCAGTTTTAAGTGCTGGTTTACCACGTGCTTGGCGATGAAGAAAAATTTCGTGAGGAAACCTGCATGTCTGAGAAATAAGAAAAAAAATATTTCGAAGATATGTGAAGTTC
Source organism: Parnassius smintheus behrii (assembly GCA_036936625.1). Taxonomy (NCBI): domain Eukaryota; kingdom Metazoa; phylum Arthropoda; class Insecta; order Lepidoptera; family Papilionidae; genus Parnassius; species Parnassius smintheus. The sequence continues at coordinate 8,641,945 of JAUPFT010000003.1, forward strand.
GCCAACACGCATTGAGGCAGCGCGGCGGACACTTCCTTGCCCTAAAACCCTCTCAGAAGTGAGGGGAGGTCTGTTCCCAGCAGTGGAACGCATATAAGATGTAACTTTTAAATTGAAATATGTCTAAAAAAAGTCCCGCTGGGTTTCTTGTTGGTTCTTTCAAGGACAGAGGTTCTTTTGCGAACCAGTGGTAAATGGTAAATAAAAAAATAAAGTTCAATAAGTATTATACAATTATCAATATTAAATTAAAAAAATATGACCGAGTACTTTCTGATCGGCTTGACTTACTGGCACTGCGAAGGAATGTTGCATCTCTGCATATTCTATCTCATCTACTACGGGTGTGCTCAGAGAAATTTTTCGGACTAATTCCAGCCACTAAATTTTACCACCGTAACAAATCTCGGAATGATTGGCGGTTTGGCGGTCGACCACAGCACGATTTTCTGGAAGTTTTCTTTAAATATTTTTTTAAAATATGATAATTAATTTTTAATTAAAATTCTCAGACACAATAGCAATACAATAGCAATAAAGTATATGTAGTGGAATGGGTTAGGACTGGTTCTGTTTTCATTATTATTTTATTAGTTTTTTTTCTCTCCAATTTAATAATTGAAGGGAAAATAAATGTAAATATAAAATCAAGCTTAAAGTAAGAACTATTAATAAGTTCAAATGAAAGTTATTTTGGTTAGAATTATTTCTATCATCATAACCTTCATTACAGCCCTTCACAAGTCTACTGCTGAACATAGGCCTCCCCCAAGGAATGCCACAAAGCACGATCCTGAGTTACCTGCATCCATCGACTTCCTGCATGTCTCACCAGGTCGTCACTCCATCTAGTGGGGCGTCGTCCTACACTACGCCTACCGGTACGAGGCTGCCACTCGAGTACCTTTCTTCCCCATCGGTTATCGGTTCTTCGAGCTATATGGCCGGCCCATTGCCACTTCAGCTTACTAATCCGTTGGGCTATGTCGGTCACTTTGGTTTTACTGCGGATATCCTCATTTCTGAGTCCATCACGCAGAGAAACTCCGAGCATAGCCCTCTCCATAGCTCGCTGAGCGACCTTGAGCGTCCTCATACGGCCAGCAGTGAAGGACCACGTCTCAGATCCGTAAGTCATCACTGGCAACACGCACTGGTTGTACAATCTAGTTTTTAGAGATTGAGGTATACTTGACGAGAAGATATGTCGTAATTTCCCGAACGCTGCCCAGCCGAATTGAATCCGTCGATTGACCTCTTGGTCGAAGTTGGACTTACCTAGTCGGACTATTTGTCCCAGGTAAACGTATGTCATACCAGGTTGCCACTCCATCTAGGTGGTAGTCTACACTACGCCTACAGGTACGACTTTTCTTTTAGTTACCTTAACTTAACTTAACCATTTTTCTCCATCGGTTGTCGGTTTTTCGAGCTATATGGCCGACCCATTCCCACTTCAGCTTACTAATCTGTTGGGCTATATCGATCGATCTGGTTCTACTACAGATATCCTCATTCCTAAGTTTATCACGCAGAAAGACCCCGAGCATAGCCCTCTACACAGCTCGCTGAGCGACTTGGAGCGTCATCATATGGCCAACAGTGAATAACCACGTCTTAGATCCATAAGTCATCACTCACAACACGCACTGGTTGTACAATCTAGTTTTTAGCTTTTAAGTTATACCTGACAAGAAGATGTGTCGTAATTTCAGCCGAGTTAAATCCGTCGATTGACCTCTCAGGTTAAGTTGGACTTACCTAGTTGGACTATTTGTCCCAGGTACGTTTACCTGAGACAAATAGTCCGACTAGGTAAGTCAAACTCTACTCGTCAACAATTTTTTTGCCAGAAGGACTATATCGTTAGCAAAACGAAGGTGAGTGATGTACTCGCCGTTGACGTTAATACCGTATCCTTTCCAGTCCAGTAACTTGAAAACGTCTTTCAATGCAGCGGTGAAGAGTTTCGGGAATAAAATGTCTCCCTGTCTTACAACTCTCTGCAGTTGTAAAGGTTTCGAACTCTGGTTCTGTACTCGGATAGACATCGTAGCCCTACTGTAGAAACACTTCAGCACTTCGATATACCGACAGTCAACTTGGCAACGCTGAAGGGACTGTAGCACCACCGACGGAATAAAAGGCTTTCTCATAGTCCACGTACGCCAGGCAAAGTGGCCGATTGTACTCTTCAGTCTTCTGTACAATCTGCTGCAGGGTGTGTTTGTAGTCTATGATACTGAAGCCTTTTCAGAAACCGGCTTGTTCATGAGGCTGTAGTAGTCATCGAGTCTGTGTGGAGGACTATTCGTAATGACTCTCGAAAACGGCACGTAGATGCGGCTCAGACGGGAAATCCGTCTGTAGTTCGTCAAGAGAGCGTTTTCTCCTTTCTTGAAGAAAAATCCCCCGCACTTCTGCTCCACGCCTTCGGAGTAGTGCCACCTTGGAGTACAGAACTGAAGAGCTTCTGAAGGACTTTAAGTACCAGTTTTCCACTCGCTTTCAGAAACTTCGCTGTAATTCCATTCTCACCTGGGACCACGCCATTTTTTAGGTACTGAAGAGCCATTCTAATCTTGCACAGCTTAGAGTCACAAATTAGAGAATTCGTGCAACACAACGAAAATATTTTTCATTTACATGAAACGTGGGCTAACAATAATTTTACTTTCAGAAAATGAAATGGCAATAAACTGAATCAAAAGGAATTTTCACAGATACCAGCTCTAGAAATAGACTCATAGTAGTCAGTCCAGGAGGCAAAAACTGATTTCTACCGGGAGCTTCTTTGATATTTATGGCTGGTATTACTACCGGCGACTATCATGGACAAATGAATGGCGTTAATTTTGAGAAATGGGTAGTTGAAAAGCTTTTGCTTTCACTTCCTGATTGCAGTGTCATGATAATTGACATCGCACAATAGTATCTAGCTAAATAAGCCCCAACAAAAACTTCGCTAAAATCTGCAATGATAAAATGGTTGGAATACAATAACATTTAAACTCATTGATATCAATTATAAAATTCACAATATATTTAAAGGACATGAACATGACACATATATGTGCAATTTAAATCCCACTGAATTAGCCTGGGCCGCCATTAAACGTTTATTAAGAGAACACAACATAAAGAGATGGAAAATAGTGGAAAATGTAATGGAAGTTTTTATCATAGAAGTCGGTGAAACTAGTGACGAAGAGTCACTAAGTGCTTGTAGCTATGATAATATAATAAGTTCATTTGATATTGATTGTGATGAATAAAATAATATTGTAAAATATATTATATAAATATATTACATAATATATAAGTGCCACATCACTAGAAAATTCCCATGTCGACCTATCGAGTACTTTATATAGATAAATTCTAATTAACGCGAATAAACACATGAGCACAGCTCAATTTCTCAAAAATCCCACTCGTATTATATCTTGCTTTACAAAGTTACAAAGTTATCTTGCTTTCGTAACGAATTTGATATTTACGTGATACTTTAAATATGATCAAAAATATCCTTTTATAGGAAAAGAAACTCAATATATATGAAGGAAATATTCTAAAGCAATTTCACAAAGGTTCTATTGTTCGCATCTCATACTAGGTATAATTTTCTTTTACGGGAATATGATTTTGTATTTAAAACTTAGTACATTTTTTACAAATATGTAATAAATGATTAGAACAACTACACGAAGATGAGATAGCAATCATCATCATTATTATTATAGCGTTTCGAATGTCCACTGCTAAACATATGACTCTCTCAAGGAATGCCACAAAGCACGGTTTTGCACGAACCACCTGCATCCATCGACTTCAATCGACTGATTCAACTCTGATGGATAGCATTCGGTAGATTACAACACAGCTTCTCGTGAGTTATACCTCAAACTCGAAAACGAGATCGTACAACCAGTGTGTGGTACCAGTGATGACTTATGGATCTGAGACGTGGTTGTTTACTGCTTGCCGTTTGAGGAAGCTCGAAATTGCTCAGCTAGCTATGGAGAGGGCTATGCTCAGGGTTTCTCTGTGTCTTTAGCTTAGAAATGAGAGTATCTACAGTAAAATCAGAGTAGCCCAACGTATTAGTAAACTGAAGTGGCAATAGGCTGGCCATGTAGCTCAAAGAATCAAAAACCAATAAAAGAAAAATGTAGGCGAAATGTGGGGAGGCTTCCTACCAAAGGGAGCACGCAAGAAGTAAATGCAGGTGGTTCATATCATCATTTTTTGGGGGAATCCTATGTTCAGCAGTGGACTTTTAAAGGGTTGTTATTATGATGATGAATAATGTGTTACGCAAATCGATCTCAATATCTTCTAGATAAAATGGAGCGTAATAGTACCGTTTAAAACCTAAATGGTTATTTATTAGTCAAAAGATTAGCTCCTGAGTTTTATAAGTATTATATTCAATTTTAAATTACGTAAATTCTCCCTCTTATCTTAAGGATAACTTTCAGTATCTCTGTTCTGCTTGCGATAGAGTTCCCAGTTCCCAAAATAGTCTTAAATTTCGTATTCCACCACTTAAGAACCGTTTCTTTAATTCATCTTTAACTGTGTATTCCAAACTGCTCTAAAATACGTATTGATATTAAGATAACTAACTAGTAACTAAAATTATTTTAAAAGACGAATTCGAGAATTATATTACAAAAATATTGTCACCTGATTTATCCGACTTTCGGTTTTCTCTCTCTTGCGCTTTATGTCTTCATAGTATAAAACAAAGTCGCTTGCCGCCGTCTGTACGCTTAGATCTTTTAAACTACGCAACGGATTTTGATGCGATTTTCATCAATAGACAGAATGATTCGATAGAAGGTTATTATGTATAATACATGCATATAATAGGAGATCTATTGTGAAAAGTCAGAATGTGTTAAAAAAGGCACGTATGGCAATTCACAGTGCTGTATTAGTCCCTACTTTAACGTATGGTAGTTAAAGTTGGGTGTGGCAGAAGAAGCACGAGAGTAGAATAAATGCAGTAGAAATGTGGTCGCTAAGGAGTATGTTAGGGCTGAATCTGAGTGAATGGGTGAGAAATTGTGTAATAAAAGAAGAGTGTGGTTTGCAAGATGATGCGGTGACCAGGATTAAGAAAGGAATGCTTCGGTGGTTTGGTCATGTAGAATGAATGAATGAGGAAAGACTGACAAAGCAAATATGTGTTGCAGAAGTGAATGCAAGATTCGGAAAGGGACGTCCTAGGCGAAAGTTTGTCGACCAACTTGGCGATATATTCAAAATGGGCCAAATTAAGAGTACCCGTAACCGACGAGCATGTATGCGTAGGTATATGGATGTGGAGGAGGCGAGAGAGGTATGTCAGGATCGTGCTAAAAGGAAGTCTGTAGTCTCTGCCTACCCCTTTGGGTGACAGGCTTGAGTGTTATGTTATAATAGGAGATAATTACATAAATAAAAATCAATTGTCGCATGTATGAAAGATCATCACTTGAGTACGGCTGGACAGATTTTGATGAAATGTTTGCGGGTCCCTGGATGGTTTGCATTTACAATTGGACCCATTCGGTGGCGCTATTGTCGAGATCCAGAAATTACCCGTGCAAAACTGGAGCGGGTCGTTAGTAAGTAATATTTTGTATAAGTATTTTAATATGTGTCGTGTTGTTATGTGTTTTGTGTCGTATTATTTTAATTATTTCATAAGTTAGTACAATTAGTATATATTTACCAGTTTATATATTTATTATTTTTTGTATAGTATGTAGGTATTAAATATGTATACTTTTACTAAACATATTCCATATATTCTATTTATTTATATTTTATTATATCTTATATCTTTACTATTTATTAATTATATTTGTGAAGTGACTGCCGCAGTTTTTCATATCATCCAGGTTTGACTGGTGAAAATGCTATAAGACATTAAGTCCGTCCTTTATATCCCTTATTATTAGGTGTGCATGATAAAGATTAAATCAATTAATAAAATAAAACCAATATGTAGCCTTCCTTGTTTGCAGTTTTCCAAGTAATTGTTTTAAAGCACGCACATTATTTTGAACGTCTATGTCAAGCAGTGGAATATGCTAAAATCATAATGTGATATTAATAATATAATTTTACTACTCTTATCAGTTTTATTTAAAAATTTTAAAGATTTTTTCGCAAAACATTGATTATCCTACGTCACTTAAATGCAAACTGTTACGTGGTGCACTTAGCTCAACTTCAGTTAAATCACTTTGTACATACTGTTGAAGCTGTTGCACTTAAGTCTATTAACTTATCAGATTACGTACCATAGAGGGCTGTTTATGTTCTCACGGAGATTGTTTCTTAGTTAATTTTTGTGGATTTTTTACTGCAAAAATAGTACTGATACCATTCATTCATGATTCACAGTCTAACGGAAAAAAAGAGTGTCTAAAAGACAACAGCTGAAGAGCCTCTCTTTAGATAGCCTCATATAGGTATATGCCACATTTCGCCGACTAGATATATTTTTAATTATTTTAAGTTTTCCCGTCTCTTATTTCTTTTTCCCATCTTTTATTTCTTTTTCCTTCTTCGCCGATTAAGACTCCTATTGACTCAGTTAATAGGAATCTAGAGTATATAATAATCTGGTCTAACTGGTGTGGCTTTAAAGTTACCATCACATCCAAATATCGGGGTATAATAATAGGTAGCCATTGGATTATAAAGAAACTGGATCCTAGCTTTACATTCGAACGTTTTTAATGGTTATATTTTGGAAATGAGTGAAAGACCTTGGCTTACACATCGATTCTACTATGAGCTGGCAAACTCAAGTGGCAAATGTTTGTCGTAAATCTACAGGTGTTCCGCGTGCTCTTTGCCGCCTCAAAAATTTTATTCCGTCCAGGACTAATACGATTATTGTGCAGACTCTAATTTTTTCCCTTTTTGACTATGGTGGTGTATGTTGTTTGTTCTTAATAACTGATTTCGATTCAATTTTAATCTTCGAAAGTATCCTATACTATTAAACGAGCAATTCTTGTATATATATATATATATATATATATATATATATATATATATATATATATATATATATATATATATATATATACATATATATATATATATATATACATATATATATATATATATATATATACATATATATATATATATACATATATATATATATACATATGTATATATATATGTATATATATATATATGTATATATATATATATGTATATATACATATATATATACATATATATATATATATATATATATATATGTATATATATATAATCGGGATCTCGGAAACGGCTCCAACGATTTTCATTAAATTTAGTGTCCAGGGAGTTTCGGGGATAATAAATCGATCTAGCTAGGATTTATTTTTAGAAAATGTCTTTTTGTCCGTGTTTTTAGGCAATGAAAAACTGCTACAATATCGTTAGAGTAAGAAGGTAAATTTTGATGGATTGTTAGTGATTATAAATAGCTTAATTGGTATAATGGTCGGTCACAGAATCTTAAAACCCCGGTTCGAGTCCAGACCGACCGAGCGACTTTTTTTAATTTTTTTTTTCATGATCCTTTCTTTTTTGAGAAAATCTATTTTTTTGAGCCCTTTTTTTAGTATTTTTTAAAAACACGAAAATTTAAATTATAATAATTGCACTCATGATTTTTTATTCAAATAACCAGTTCCGTTTTTTCTGTTATGTCGCTAAGATCAAAAAATATTATTTATATTTCATCAGTATGTAATTTGTATCTAAATATAATTTCCAAAACACACGAATTAAAAAAATCGAGCGAAAAATACCGAGCAAAGCTCGGTCAACCAGGTACCGATAATAATCAGCGCCGTGGTCAACGTGCACTTACCACTCTTTATTCCATCTGATCTCCTCATTCTCCATCGTATTTAACTCCTCATTTTCAGTATTTTAGCCCCAACCATGATAGAGTTCTCTATTCTACTAATAACCTTCTGCTTCAGTGCACCTTTTGTAGTACTGACTTTATCCAATCCCCGTTCTCAGTCCGATTTTTCAAACGCTCTTCCACCTGAAATCAGGAGGGCTGAAAACCAGTTTTACTTCTTGTAAATACTCATTGTTTTTAGTGAACTGCAGTATGAAATTAAATAAATAAATAATGCCAGACTATTTAAGTAGAAAAAGTTTAGTCTATTTCGAAAACACGCAGAAGCGGCACTGAGTTAGATTAGCATTTTGTTCTTATACACAAGAGTCATAAACGTGCATATATTCCACCAATTATTAAGGGGATCCTATAGCCCGTAGATACTAACCCTAGAAATAAATCGTTACCAGAAAAATGTTTTACTGGTAACGATTTATTGCTGTAAATTTTAATCGATATATTTACGTAATTAACAGTATAATCTATACATACTGAACTTTCTACCTCTACGTTTATTCTATGATAAAAAACCAACCGCGCATGCGCCATACTACTCTTTACTGTGCACATTATTTGTTATAAATAGCTGTTCTAGTACGTAATTACATATTACTATATACATCGTGTTTGTGGTCTCATCGGGTAGAAGGTCTGTGTCAGACCATGCCCTGATTTATCCACATTTGATTGCTGATGAGGATACCAGTACCTACGCTTGTATCCAAAATACTCGACGTTATATTACACTTGGTTAAGTCCCCAGAACGGGAAAAACTTTATTGAATGGAGCACTGTTTTACAGAGTGCAAACTCGCTCTTGAAAATTAGAAGAAAATTTGACAGATTCATGGTTTGCCAGAGATTACAAATGGCTTTAAAATATCAACTGTGCTCTCTTTGTTGAGCAATTCTGTATGGCTACGATTTAAGGAATGTGCCATCTATAAAAAAAACGTAAAAACAACGAGCGTAATGTGTCCCGAGAATCAGAAAGGGCTTTAAATGTTAACGTACAGGAACATTATGATGAAAAACATTACTTTACACGTGGTAGAGCCACGCTGCAGCTGTACTATTGTTGTAACACGAATGGGTTGGCTCAACCGGGGAAGGACCACACTCACACAGAATGGCAGCTTAATGCTGGTGTGTTTCGTATGACGAGAGTAGAGACCTGGACACACGTTTTACTGGAATCAAAGCATTCCATCTTAGTCTTCAGGGTTTAAAGGTAGATGTCTATGGGCCACAGTATACACTTACAATCAGGTGGACTGTGTGCTCGTTTGTCACCCGTATTATATAAAAAAACATGACTGTAGATTTCACATATAACGCAAATTTTTATTTCTGAGTGCTACTCCAGACGGAAAATCTAAACCGAAAAAATGAATTCCTATGATCATATAATAATATAAACGAGAAAATACAATCAAGCTAAAGAAAATTGGTTTTTGGTTATAAGGATCCGATAGCGACTAGACTGTGAAAGTAAACAGTAAAAGCAAATAGTACCACCAACTTCAGGGCCAATTACGAGTAACTGGTCAAAATAAGTGTATATTTGCCTGTGGACAAGCAACGGTTAAATTTAATTAGAACTCATGAAAAGAGACGACTAGTTTTAGAAGAAAAACGTGGAGGGACTTTTAGTAAAAGTTTACATTAACTGCTTACTTCCAGAGATAGTTGATCCTTGATACGCGATTTATGAATTTAAGAAACCATAGCTCACCGATACCGATGAAAAAACGTGTAAAAGCAAACATTTATCTGTTTTGTTTTTGATTTTTTATTAAACTTTGCACAGTAAAGTACTATGCAATTAAATTTTTGAGTAATGTCCTGATTAGTTATTTTATTTCAAGTATTATATTATAATTTTTGTCAATTTTTGTTTTATTTAAATCTGATTTCATCATATCTTATATATTCTATAATATTATATAATATATAATATTAGAATATATAATATTATAATATTGTATATTCATCACTAAATATTAATTGCATACGTCATGGAGGATATCGTTAGTTAGAGAAACTTTACCTTGGTAACTTTAGTAATAAGAGAGAGAGAGAGAGAGAATGTTTAATAATTATTATCTAAAATTAAATGAACCTATAAAGAAAGATTCTACACGCACGTACAATCGGCATATTTATGGTAATACAGCCGTAAGTTCACTCGTGCATTACCGTGTATATGCTGAACCCGCACCCCACTCCCAAATTTACAAATAAAAAGAACATTATTATCATGCCAGATAGCAAATGCGATTGCAAAGTTTCGCCATCTCACTTTACTCAATACTTGTAAATTTAGTAATACTTTAAGTATCCTTACACCAACAAAGAAATAAAAACGGAGCGCTTCTTACATTTTAAGGGAGGCAAAAATCAAGCCAAAACCATACTATATTGCAAGATACTAAACAGAAGAATATATTGCAATTGCAAGAACACATATTCACATACTCGTATGCATCTAAAATAATTTTCAATCTTTAACATGGTTTTAGGTGCATTCATGTATATGTCCATCAGTAAACTTTTACAGGCTGATAAAGAAAAAAAGAAAAACGAGTTAGAAAGTTTACGAGTATGTCACAAAGGTGAGCATCGTTTCAGCTTCACTCAAAATGTATGCAGCACTCAGTCTTTCTTCCTTTGTTAGTCTAAGCAAGAGTCAAGGTTTTAAGGTATTAATATATAAAATATAGCGGAAAACTGTTGACGGATAACGGAAGTCAGCTCGCAATTCGAATATCTAAATTCAAGCACATCTAACTGTTACTACGTCCTTAAGTATATTAAAATACCTAAGTGCATTAGAAATTGTGACATTAATATTTATAACTTAAATTATAGATAGGTCTTTGCGTGGTCTTTGCGTGAGTGCGCGAATACCTATCAATAATCTAAGATTTATAAACGTAAACTTTTTATTCCTTAATGATACATTTTAATTTCAGTTTAATAATATAACAATAACTATAATATTCTATCATGAAATGTGGCATTTAATACTAGTTATAGATAAAATGATGAGAGTTATTACATGTACACTACATTTATTATCTTTTAATATTTTCTAATTATTAATATATTATTTAATTATTTCAATTAGAAATTGACATCAGAAGAGAAAAAAGTTATTTATTATGTACACATCGAGATATTCCTTCCTATTCTTCTTTCATTATATTCCTTCAATTCTTATATTTTATCATATCGAGATCTGTAACTTGCCCTATGCTCACAAAATAAACAGATTTCATTTGATTTTTTAAGAGAAATGCATTTTTGCAGTACACTAAAACTAAGTAATACACATTCAGAATTATAATTCAGCTAGTACTTTGTATGTATAAAACCAAGCGATTGTAACAGGTATTTACATATAAAATTGGCGTTTAGGAGTAGTACGAAGTCAATTTTTTTCTGCAAAATATATTTAACTAATCAAAGTATGCACCGTTGTTATCTATGCACTTTTGCCATCTCATAGGTAGTTCATTGATCCCTTTACTAAAATAACCAAGGGCGCGAAAATCAATCAACTCTTTGAAGACGGTTTGGACTGACGCATTGGAGTTAAATTTTTTTCCTTGTAAGAAGTTGTCCACATTCCGGAAAAATAGTAATCTGTTATAGGTAAGGTACGGGGTGTATGGTGGATGTCGCAGAAATTCCAATTGTAGCTCATCTAACTTAGTGGTTGTTTGTTGTGCAGTGTGTGGTCTTGCGTTGTCGTGAAGCAGCTGTGGCCTAGAGCGATTTGCTAATCTCTGTTGTTTAGCAGCTAGTTCTTCCTTCATGGTTTGCAGTTGCTGACAATAGATATCTGCCGTAATCGTTTGGCCAGATTTTAGAAAGCTGTAGTAAACGACACCGTCACTAGTCCACCAAACACCCACAAGTAACATTTTCTAAATCAATTTTCGTTTGCGATGAGCGCTTCCGATTATCGTGCAGTATCCACTTTTCATCACAAGTAAAGCAAAGTAACACAGCAGTCGACGCGTGTTTGCAAGTTCGATTAACTTAATTCACGAGGTACCCATGGTTCAAGTTTTTTTTTTACTTTCCCGACTTTCTTCAAGTGGATTAATACAGTTTAATCACTTACCCCGAGTTATCTCTGAAGTGCTATGTGATGGATCCGCTTCCACTATAGCCTTTAATTCCTCATTTTCCACTCTGATTTCCGGCCGTCCACGGGATTGGTTCTGAAGGTCTAAATTTCCAGAACAAAAACTTTGAAACCAAAAAAAGTACCGTGCTTTCTTTTGCGACACCAGCGCCGTACACATTATTAATCCTTCGAGCTGTCTCTGCAGCACTGGTGCCACGGTAGAACTCGTACTCGTAAATATACCTATATTTCATGTTTTCTATTGTGCGGTAATAAGCGAAGCCCATTGAGCTATTATGTACTACGTACTAGAGGCGACACTGCATTCAGCTACTCTGTTCCACTCAACTGCGGTGCATACATTGCACTTTAATCAGTCACTCGCTAGACTTGCGTGAGCTTGTGTGAGCTTGTAGAATTGTCACGTGTTGTGGTGATTTAAATAAAATCTCTTGATAAAAATATGCCGTCGTGTGTGCTTAGATACTGTACAAATAATTCAAGAAATGTCAGTAAAATCCAAGGAATTACTTTTGATCGGTTAATAAGATATTTAGTCAACATAAAATTATTATTGTTTAATAATAAAACAAATTATTCCTAAGACGCCATCTCGTGTCATGGAATATAGATTATGAAATTAATATGTTCAGATGCGACATTTCTGTGGGTACTTAAGTATAGGACGAATATAATTATTATACACTTTTTTGTAGAAACATATATATACTTTAACATATTATAATTAGGCTCAATTTTTTATATTTAAATCTGCTTATAATTCTTTTATTTCATTTTTAGGTTTCCACATCAAAGTCAAAGTGGAATAAATTCATCCATTTTTAACTCTCGCGTGCCCAACATTTATGAAAGACTTTTATTCTAATTTAAATAAATATACTTGTAATTTTAATGTTATGTCAATAAGTTTTGTTAAACATAAATTCGGTATATTTTTTTATATTTGACATAGACACCTTTTAAAATATTCAGATACAAATATCATTAAAATGTAATTGTGATATAATATTATGTAATATTTTATTAAATAAGCAAATGTAATATACAAAATAAATGACAAAATTTAAATATTGTTCTCGATATAATTTACCTATTTAACAATACAATCTACTGTTACCTACGGGTCATTCTATCTATGTTTATTCTATGATAAAAAAAACCAACCGCGCGAACACAGAGTAGCGCACATTTTTTGTTTGAGATAGCTGTTCTAGGACGTAAGTACATATTACTTCAATGGCGACGCCAAAGATAAAAATAATGAATAAAAAACAAACGAATGACTGTTTTAAAAATTCAAATGTACCAGCTAAATTAATTTATATATTTAAATTTAAATCAAAGTGGTCAGTACGACAAAACGCTAATTTCATATGTAAGGACCCAATATTACACTCTTTGGGTGCGTAAGTCTGCGACGTAACTTCAGAATTTAAATGTAATATGATAATCTATAGAAGAATTCTCTTTATGTAGAATGCTCACGGCCAAATTCAATATTTTCTGAATACAATTTAAAACATGATACTTAATATTATATTAAAACCTTTATTGTTGATTACAATACACGTGTAATGTAAACTTTTACACGTGAAAGCATCACTCCTTTCCTTGAGATAATGGCTGTTATTAAACATCTGACGTTCGCTGTATAAAATCATGACACATGTTTGGAAAGTTCAATATGCAAAAATTGAGAATTAAAAGAAGACGGAAATCTTTGATAATTAATAGATCAGGCATTACTTTGTGGAAGTTCATTATATTGAAGATCTAGAAAATGTATTAGGTTAACTAGTATGATGAATACGTTAGTAATATATAAGTCAATATTTATAATTTGTCGCGGGTTTAAACTAGAATGTGTTTCACGAAATAAAAAAACAAAAATTAAATGATAAGTATGGAGTTTGATAGCAAATAAACAAAACTTGTAGCCACGTATATACTCTTTTAAAATAGTTTATATTTGTCTAATTAGACACCATGTTTCACGGAACACAGAGGGCACAGCTACGATAGTATTATAACCGGGCGACCGCTTTCTGTGTCATCTTTTCTCGCTCCTAATAAAGCTTTATTTACTCGTATTTTCAAAAACTGCAATAAGGGTATATCATTACTTATATATTTGAACTTAAGTTTGAAATTTGACTAATCTTTGAGGAATAACCGTAGTGAGGGTAAGGAACTATGGGATTCTGGTGGTCACCACACTCCGAAGGTAGGACTCTGGTAGTAAAATAGCCCTGGAATAGCTCAAGGGTGTGCACATTAGGGTGCAGAAGGGCAGCACCACATGCAATGAAGAGGCCGCGAGGCCTCAGGGGCTAAAATGCGCTGTTAAAGCGAGCAACCCGGAATTTATTTTCGCCTGAACCAATAAAATTGTAAATTACAAATTCTTAAATACTGATTAACAGCATGGGGTTACGTAAATATATAATACGAGAATTACACTGAAAGTTTGTAGAAAATCAAGAACAAATCAAACTAGTAAGTAATTAGTTTTATTATATATTTTCAAAATAGTGTCCATTTACATTAGTATATCGCTACATCCAATGGAATCACTGAGACAATCACTTTGCCCACTCGTCCTTAAACACAGCCACTGCTTCCTCGGCGTCCAAAAAAGTTTTTCTCGAAGTTCTTATATTTTCAGAAATAAATAAAAATCGCAAGGTGTGAGGTCAGGGCTATAGGGCGAGTGACCCAGTAATTTTACGTGTGACGTCGCCAAGTATTGATTGATTGCTTGGCGGTGTGCGACGAGGCGTTGTCGTGGTAAAGGAGGAACCTATTGCATGATCGTTTCTCCCGAACTTTTTCCAAGACAAGTGGCAAACAATAGTTAGTGTACAATTATTGCGTAATGATCTTCCGAAGAACGAGACCACCTTCTTCTTTGGCACGCTTCGACCTCTCTTCACTTTATGGCAACTCCTCTGAAGGAAACACTTAGACAGCACTCTGTCTTTTAGTTTCAGTAAGTATCGGTAAGTATGTCGAATGAGTTAAATGTCACAGAATTTGAGTGACATCCGTTGAATCTTTGAACCTTTTGAGTATCGACGACCAAGTTACTCCACTCCTGAGCATGGGTGCTCAGGCTGCCCCGCGTATTCTAGGGGGGGGGGCAAAATTCCGCTCAAGACTACAACTGCTCGGGGCAAAGGGAGCAACAAGACCCCTGCCACGCTATCCGTGAATTTTTTCACTATCAGGGGACTTCACTCTAACCTAAACGCCGTCCACTATCATCTCGAGATGGCAAAGCCGGCTCTGCTCTATCTGACCGAGACGCAGGTGTCCTCTCCAGCTTATGTCTCGTATCTCTCCTATCCGGGGTACAAACTGGAACACTCCTTTGTGGCTCGGGCTGGAGTTTGCCTTTACGTCAGAGAGGATGTCTGTTCTTGACGCCTCGACAGACTTGAAGGTTTGGACATGTCCATCCTTTGGCTACGTGTAGACAGCGACGACCATCCGCGCGTCTACGGGTGTCTCTATAGATCCCATGGCAGAAATGCTGAAACAGACCGACTCTTCGACCACGTCCAAATGACTACAGATTCGTTGCTACAGCAGATCCCTTCCGCAGAGATCGTGATCCTCCGCGACTTTAACGCCCATCACGCCGAATGGCTTGGTTCACGCTTAACCGATCAAGCTGGGAGATCTGTTTATGATTTTGCCTTGGCATATGATCTGACACAACTGGTTACTTCGCCTACGCGGATTGCTGTGGAGGATCATGCACCTTACCTGTTGGACTTTCCGCTGACCTCTCACCCGGACGGATATCAGATTTTCGTGGACGCCCCTTTAGGCTCCTCGGACCATTGTCTTGTCCGGAGTGTGGTGCCATTTACGCTGAAATCGCAGTTGTATTCTGGAGGCTGCCGCTGTGTTTGCCACTATAGGTCAGCCGATTGGGATGGGATGCGATCTTTCTTTGCATCTTACCCTAGGGTTTGCTTCTCGCCGGACGATCCCAGCGTTGTTGCGGATTCTGTCGCTGATGTGGTACTTCAGGGTATGGAACTTTTCATTCCTTCTTCTGCGGTGCCCATCGGAGGCAAATCTCAGCCATGGTTTGGTCGCTCCTGTAAAATAGCATCATGTTATAAGCAGGAGTGCTACCAAGCCTGGGCTGACGCATCAGCGACCCGGGAAAGAAGGGAAGGGCAAGGGAAAGAAGAAGTGTTATTCCGCCTCCAGGTTCTTCAAAAGAGTCATTTCCAAGGCAAAGTCAGAGCACATAGGCAGAATCGGCGAAAAATTAGTTCGCCTTCCTTCTGGAACCCGTGCATTCTGGTCTCTTGGCAAGGCTGTCCAGGGGAATTTCAGTCAGCCATCTCTTCCATCTCTGCACAGGGAGGGCGACTCACTGGCCCATAACGCAAAAGAGAAAGCCGATCTGCTAGGCTCTTTCTAGCGTCCAACTCGACTCCTGATGACGGTGGGAGTATGCCGCCGACCTTCCCGCGGTGTGAATGCTTCATGCCAGAATTGCAGCTTACACAGCGCTTGGTTTACAAAGCACTCCTCTTCCTGGACATCCAGAAGTCGAGTGGGCCTGACGGTATCCCCCAATTGTGCTGAGGACGTGTACTCCAGAGTTGGCACCGGTTTTAACGCGTCTTTTCCAGTACTCCTACTCCCTAGGGGTAGTCCCAAAATCATGGAAGACAGCCATCGTCCACCCGATCCCTAAAAAAGGCGACCGCTCAGACCCGTCCAACTACCGGCCTATCGCCATCACCTCCTTGTTCTCCAAAACAATGGAGTTTATTATTAACTGCCAGCTCATGAGGTACCTTGAGGATCACCAACTGATTAGTGACTGCTAATACGGTTTTCGCCGTAGTCGATCAGCTAGTGGTCTTCTGGTCTACCAAACTCATAGATGAGTGGAGGCAGTAGAGTCTTAAGAGGAGGCATTGGCCGTTAGTTTGAACATTGCGAAGGCCTTCGATCGGGTTTGGCACAAAGCGCTTCTTTCGAAGCTCCCTTCCACAGGCTTCCCGAGAAATTGTGCTATTGGATCAACAGCTTTTATGCAGATTGGAGTGTGAAGATCGTAGTAGATGGTGCATGCTACGATTACAAGCCTAGGTATCAGTGTTCCACAAAGCTGCGTGTTATCACCAACGCTTTTTCTTCTGCATATTGTGACGGCTCAATATTATTATTAATAATTAAATTTAATATAAAGGGGCGTCAAAAATAGTTTTAAAAGATATATATTAAGCAATTAAGTTAAATCAATAAATATAAAGTTAATATATTTCAGACATTATCCCAATAACATAGCAAATTAAAGGCAAAATTATTGTTTCTTGTAATAAGTAAATTTATTATAAAAACTTGTAAAAATATTTAAAATAAGATAAATAATAGAAATACAAGTCAACAAATATTATAAAATTAAGTTAAATAACATTTATAAGATAATTAGAAAATTTGTTAAAAATTGTTAAAGTCATGGGAGGTGTTCGTGTATAAAAGAAATTTTGCTAAGTTGTGGAAGGAGTTCACGTATAGATGAATTTTTCTAAGTTGTTGAAGGAGTTCATGTATTAAGGAAAATTTTCCTGAGTTATGGAAGGTGTTCACGTATAGATGTCTTGTATGGATGAGGTGCCGGAGATACATACCTGCAGTTGTACATATATATGGGGTGGTCGGGAGCCCGACTGCCTGAAGTACTGTAGCACAATGATAGTCCTATATTAGGGACTTATGATATTAAACTCAATGATTCAAAAGCAATACTATAGAAGGTCTCTGTGATTAATATGCATTACAATAGTAGGGTCGTGGGTTCGAACCCTATATATGAATGACTTATGAAAGTAAGGTCTATGATTCAAAAGCAATACTATAGAAGGTCTCTGTGATTAATATGCATTACAATAGTAGGGTCGTGGGTTCGAATCCTATATATGAATGACTTATGAAAGTAAGGTCTATGATTCAAAAGCAATACTATAGAAGGTCTCTGTGATTAATATGCATTACAATAGTAGGGTCGTGGGTTCGAACCCTATATATGAATGACTTATGAAAGTAAGGTCTATGATACAAAAGCAATATTATAGGAGGTCTCCTTGATGCATAAGCATTGTATGGGGTGGTCGGGTGACTGACTGCTCCTAGTACTGTAGCAAAATGACTAGTCCTTATTAGGGACTTGAAAAGGAATATTATGGTGGCGTGTGTGCTGCTTCACGAGCAATTGGTCCGAGGTAAACTTGGACTCGCTAACCGATGTGTCCTAGACATATCATCTTAGTGTCGGTGGTAAGCGGGTTTGTTGTAGCAATACGGCTTTCCCGTGGACATCGCACACCCATACCGTTTGTGGGCGGCGTAGTAGCGCATAGCGAAGCGTCGTCTATCTTTCGGATGGGGATGATGAGTGTGTTTGGTAGCACTTTTAAGTGTAACGGGCATACTCAACTTCATGTCTTAGTGCATTAGCGCTATGATACGTGGAGTTTTGTTCATTGACGTCTTAGTAGCGTGCTACTATGATACGTTAGTGATATTTTTTATATAACAACAATACTAACTTTGTTGCCAAAGTCGATAGGAGTCATGTGGGTGTGTTGTGAGGGTGCGCCGCCCGTATGATAGTTGCATTGATGCTTACTGCTACATGCAGTATTGCGTCTTGTGATGGATCTGCGGGTGTGCTGCGCCTGATTCGACGCTCTCTTGTGGTTCTGGTCGATGGAGGTATACAATTAACATCTTAGTGTCGGTGGTAAGCGGGTTTGTTGTAGCAATACGGCTTTCCCGTGGACATCGCACACCCATACCGTTTGTGGGCGGCGTAGTAGCGCATAGCGAAGCGTCGTCTATATTTCGGATTGGGATGATGAGTGTGTTTGGTAGCACTTTTAAGTGTAACGGGCATACTCAACTTCATGTCTTAGTGCATTAGCGCTATGATACGTGGAGTTTTGTTCATTGACGTCTTAGTAGCGTGCTACTATGATACGTTAGTGATATTTTTTATATAACAACAATACAAACTTTGTTGCCAAAGTCGATAGGAGTCATGTGGGTGTGTTGTAAGGGTGCGCCGCCCGTATGATAGTTGCATTGATGCTTACTGCTACATGCGGTATTGCGTCTTGTGATGGATCTGCGGGTGTGCTGCGCCTGATTCGACGCATTCCTGTTGTTCTGGTCGATGGAGGTATACAATTAACATCTTAGTGTCGGTGGTAAGCGGGTTTGTTGTAGCAATACGGCTTTCCCGTGGACATCGCACACCCATACCGTTTGTGGGCGGCGTAGTAGCGCATAGCGAAGCGTCGTCTATATTTCGGATTGGGATGATGAGTGTGTTTGGTAGCACTTTTAAGTGTAACGGGCATACTCAACTTCATGTCTTAGTGCATTAGCGCTATGATACGTGGAGTTTTGTTCATTGACGTCTTAGTAGCGTGCTACTATGATACGTTAGTGATATTTTTTATATAACAACAATACTAACTTTGTTGCCAAAGTCGATAGGAGTCATGTGGGTGTGTTGTGAGGGTGCGCCGCCCGTATGATAGTTGCATTGATGCTTACTGCAACATGCGGTATTGCGTCTTGTGATGGATCTGCGGGTGTGCTGCGCCTGATTCGACGCATTCCTGTTGTTCTGGTCGATGGAGGTATACAATTAACATCTTAGTGTCGGTGGTAAGCGGGTTTGTTGTAGCAATACGGCTTTCCCGTGGACATCGCACACCCATACCGTTTGTGGGCGGCGTCGTAGCGCATAGCGATGCGTCGTCTATCTTTCGGATGGGGATGTTGAGTGTGTTTGGTAGCACTTTTAAGTGTAACAGGCATACTCAGCTTCATGTCTTAGTGCAATAGCGCTATGATACGTGGAGTTTTGTTCATTGGCGTCTTAGTAGCGTGCTACTATGATACGTTGGTGATATTTTTAATATAACAACAATACCAACTTTGTTACCAAAGTCGATAGGGATCATGTTGGGTGTGTTGTGAGGGGGCGCCATCCGTATGATAGTTGCATTGATGCTTACTGCTACTGGCGGTATTGCGTCTTGTGATGGATCTACGGGTGTGCTGCGCCTGATTCGACGCTCTCTGTGGTTCTGGTCGATGGAGGTATACGGGTGGTGATGTCTGCTGGGATGTATGGGGGACCTTGGAATGGTGTAAGTCCGACGATAGTCGTATTGATGCTTGTTGCGTTCTGCAGCATTACTTCTCTGCGATGGTTGTTTGGTGGGACGCTATTCTCAATGGCGCTCTCTGCGTCTTGGTTTGACTCACACCTAAGTAGCTTTGCCCAAGTCGGGTCCCTTCATTGCGGGGCTGCAGACTGTCTGCCCTCCACGATGTTTTATATAACAACATAATATTATCTCTCTGTAACTTTCCCACCTTTGAATGATTGAAGGCAACTTGTTGGTGGGTGAGACAAACATGATCGAAAATGCATTTACTCAACGTCAGTGACACAAACCCTTTCTGATGGCGAATTATTACTTTTATCTTATAACTGCCTTTTGGCTATATCTGCCGTTGTATTGGTTGGTGGAGCAAATGTGTCGACCTCATGCGGGTGGTAGCTGGCGGGAGGATCTGAGGAGACTCTCAAGGCTGCGGCCGAAAGCTGCACAACGTGGGACCCCATTCCCTTGAGGTGAGCAGTAGTCTCATGACACGCTCTGCGGCTAGTAGCCGTGCTGATCATGCAATTGGTGGTGATGCCATACACTTACATCACGTCTGCAGGAGCGGCGGTCTGGCAGGTGGTGGCGCTCACGGAGGGTTTACAACCAGTGTGCCTATTTGCCTAAACCGTGTGACGTACATTCACTGTGGCTGGATTCGTTCGTATTCTGTATGGCGTTTACACGCATTGACATGCGCGACTTCGGTCGATGTTTGTGCTTTATTTTTTTTTTTTTTTATTTATTTATTTATTTATTTAAGAAATTTATGATTACAAAGATGAATAGTTTTAGTGTAAACATAAACTCATTAGAGTTTTTCCGTACACCATTGCTGTCGACACATTATTCTAATTAATACTTTATATTAAATTACATTACCAAAGTTACATTAATATTATTACCAACTTAAATTAGGTGCATTAAATGTTATGTTTCTAATTTACAAAACTATTTATGGGTACAAAAATACAAAATAGTCTTAGGCGATGAGCGTAAAATCACATGGTGAACTTATTACATTCTGTGAATAATCGTGACACAGGAACATATATTTTTATAAATTTATAATAAGATATGTTGGTAAAGTAAACCAATAATATAGAACGAGAAGTTGTTTAAAGTGTTACGAGTATTTAGTAAGAGTTAATTGTATATAAAAATTTTTTAGTTTATATTTTATGTTTTTACGTGTAATGACGTCTTTCAAAGATTTAGGTAACTGATTGATTAGATTAGGTATAACATAGTTTAATGTTCTTTTTCCGTATAAGTTATTATATCTAGGTAATTGCAGTTTTAGATGATCAGTTCTGCGTGTGGAGTATAATAACTTATCTACCTTTTTAAAATTTTCAGTAAAGTAATTTTCGGTTAGTAATGTTAGTTCAACTTTGTCGTGAATAGGTATAATTTTACAAAATGCAAATAGTTTTCGATAATCATCTTTAAAATTAATTTTGAGATTATTAGGGACTATTTGTTTTAAAATGCGCAGCTGAAGTGAATAAATTCGATCTAGATATGTTTTGTAGGTTCTACCATAGCTTGACAAGCCATATTGTATAACAGATTCAGCTAAGGATTTATAGAGCATTAAAGAGGTTTTGTAAGGTGTTTTTTGTTTGATTAATGTAAATTTCGCTAATATTCCTCTTAATATATCACAAACACGATTTACATGCTCTTTCCAGTTTAACCGATCGTCAATTATTAGACCAAGATAGGTGTGCTTATTTACAATTTCTATGGCATCGCAATTACAGGGTGTCGAATTGTTAGTATTTTGTATGTGAAGGCAGTGATGTGTGTGCGCTATTAGTTTAGGTATAAAAGAACTTCTGTTGTGGCTTGTACTTATATACATAAGTTTAGTTTTGGCAGCATTGAGTACTAAACCGACGTCGTGTGACCACTTCGTCAGTGTGTCAAATTCTTTTTGAAGTTTCATTAGTACCTCCTGTATACTACGCCCAGCAGCTACTAAACATGTATCATCTGCAAACTGATAGATCTCACACTGTTTAATTAAATTAGAAAGATTGTTTACGTAGGTGAGAAAGTGTAAAGGTCCAAGAACTGAGCCCTGTGCTGTGCCTTCAGTTACCTGGACAGGGAAACTAAGAGCATCACCAACTTTTACTCGATAAGATCTTTCATGGAGATAATTTTCACACCACGCTAATAATTTTCCTCTAATTCCGCTATCATTTAAGCTTTCAATTAATTTGTTGTGTCTTAGCGTGTCAAAAGCTTTGCTATAATCAATGAAAACGACTAAAATGTGCTCTTTAGAGTCAATATGCGTGTACAAACTGTCTGTGAATGCAGAAAGTAGTTGTGAGGTATTCTTTTGAGGTTGGAAACCATATTGTTTGCTAGTTAATATATTATTACTTTCATAATACCTATGGATTTGTGCGCTTATATATTTTTCGACTATTTTGTCTATGGTAGGTAATATCGTTATTGGTCTATAATTCTCATACTCAGTCCTACTACCTTTTTTGTATATTGGTCGAACGATTCCATTTTTTAATAGGGGAGGATATTTGCCCGTAATAACGCTTGCATTTATTAATTTAGCAATAACTGTTTTGATTTTTCCGCACAGCAGCTTTATATCAATGGCTCTTATCCTGTCTGCCCCAGGGGCTTTGTTACTGCTTATTGATTTAATTATATTTTCCACAGCTTTAGAATCGGCAGGGATAAATCGCATGGTTACATTTGCAGTAGATTCATAGATTTCTTTGTCAAGCAATAATTCCGAACATTGCGGTATTATTTGTTTCACACTATTGTTGAATGTATTAGCAAATGTGTTCGCAATGTCTTTACTAGTGCAGCCATTATTACCAAAATAATTATGAAGTGCATCATCAATTGAAGACTTAATCTTGCCCGTCAGCCTATTTAAAATCTCCCAAAGATTTTTAGAGCTTTGTTTATTTGAAATAATATCAGATTTTGTATTTTTATTTTTAGATTTGTTAATTAGCTTATTTGCGTAGTTTCTAGCCTTATTATATTGTAGTTTATTTACTGAATTACTAGTGTTTTTTATCCATTTTAAAAATAACTCGTCCCTATACTCACATGCTCTAATAATTTTCTTATTTATCCAGTTATTATTTCTTGTATTATTTGTTTTAATTTTTACAGTGTAAGCCGAATTTCTATAACAATCCATGAAGTTTGTGTATAAAGAATTGTACATATTAATTGGGCATGTCATATTGCACGTAGACTCCCAATCAATTTTTTCTAATAATGTAAATAGCTTTTGGTTATTAATGCAAGTTTTATATTTTGAGACAGGCTGTGTACGTGCTCCAAGACAAGCCAGTATTATAGTCCGATGATCGGCTAGTGTTGTTCCAACTGCTGCAGTGTATAGGTCTTGTGTGCGGGATCGAGCGTAAATATGATCTATACATGATTTACTTAGTTTTTTATTACATAATTCGATCCTAGTATGTGCTGTAATCCCACATAGAAGGCCCAAACTGTGCAGCATATTATTGTATTTATGTATTATAGGGTTTTCCGATTTCAGGTTTATGTTAATGTCTCCTAGTAAGTATAAGTCAATAGATTTTGAGCATTTTTTGATAGTATTTTGGAGTTCGTCGATAAAGTGAATTTTGCTACAACTCGGGGGACGGTAAATTGCACAAATGTTCGCAGTATAATTAAAATGAGTGGTGATATTTAGTAAAATGTTTTCAAAATGTGTAGTTTTTGTTGTTATTATGTTACATTTATGTTTGTTACTTACGTATATGATGATACCACCACCCTTTCTTGTCTTTCTTAGGGCTGTGAACATTTGGTAACCATTTATATGATACAAGCAACTAATACTATCCGTTATGTTAGCCTCCGTTAGAATAATGACGTCTATGTTTTTATTAGCAGTAAGTATACATTGTTCGAGCGTGGAGAAGTTTTTTAAGATTGACCTTATGTTAATATGTATACATAGTAAGTTTATATGCATATTAGGAATATTACACAGGAAATTATTTATGTTTAAACAATCTGACAGTTCATTAATATCGTCTTGTACGATGTCCATTGTAATAACTATAATTTTTGTTTAAATAAATGAGTAATAACTATATATTATTAGGGCTTAATAGATGGCTTGTAATTATTAATAGTTAAAGCTTGTACGTCCTTCATTGTTCTTAAGGTATGAATTTTTGATTTCTCATCCTTTCGTGCCTTTACAAATCCCTTTTTAAACCATACATACTTGAAGTTTTGGTTGATTTTTAGCTCTTGTTTAGCTTCCCATAGTATAGCCTTGTTAGTTTTTGTCATGGCCTCTCGTATGTATAAAACATTATTATTGTTTCTCTCGGAGGGGCATATGTCACCTACCGTGGTTTTGATAGTTTTCGCTGCGGTCATCCATTTTTCTCGGGCTTCTTCGTCCTGCAACTCTACTTCAATATTGAATGGTTGGTCTTTTCTTCCAGGTAATCTCCGAGAACTTTTGATTGCTTCGAGGGGCTGTTTGAGCTTCAAAGCAACATTTTCCACTAATTTATTGACCACTTCTGAGCTTTGATAAGGAACGTTGGCTATTTCTATATATTTTATGAGCTTTTCTTGTTCAATTTCTTGCAAACGTTGTTCAAGGGCACCGACACGGGTTTCTAGATTAATATTCTTGTTAGTTAGCTCCAAATTCTTCCGTTCAAGGGCTTTTATTGTCTGCTTACGCACTAACAAGGGGCCAAGCCTCTTTTACTGGTTCGCCAGTTATTTTGCTGTGGACTACGGTCCAGTTCGCGAATTAGCGTTCCCTACGGGGGGAGTGCATCAAAATGGTTGGCGCTCACCGTGCACGGCGTGTGTGGGGCCGTGTACCTCCCCTACATTTTTTTAAATAAATGTAGGAGAGCGAAACCCTTGTATCGGGTATTTTTGTATAAATATATTGTGAGCCTTTTCCAAGCGGGAAGGGATAAATAATAATAAATTAATAATGTAAACCTGATACAAGTGGAATAGGGACGTTTTATGTTCTTAACCTTTTTCGAGCCCTGTCTTCGTGAACGGGGTTCACTTAGCTTATTAGACACTACCAACAGCTTTCAATTGCTCTAGTGAATATTCATTCTTCCAAAAGACACCTAAAAGAACTAAGTTACAAACAAACACAACGTAAATAAGGGTCCTAACTAAGACGATCACGCCAAAAGATTACAAACGGCCTATTATTAAACCTTTAGAGAGATCATTTTAGAAAGATCTAAACATAGTTTATTAATCCTGGTCACATATATATATAATGTTATTGAAAAGGGGATATTTTTAATATTATAAAATTTTTATTTTGCAATACAATAGAGGGGGGGGATCGTTACAATATCAATGATATGTTGCAAACCGGTACCATTCATTGCTATGCGGATGACAGCTCTGGTGATGCTCTTTACACCGGCCGTGCCAATATTTCTCTAGAAGATACCGCGCCGGGTACCGTAATAAACTTGCATCTGTAATCGGATTGGAGGCGACTAAATCTAGTCCAGTTTAATCCACAGAAGTCACTAGTTTGCGCATTTACCACTAAAAAGAACTTCTTCAACGTATCTCCTCAGTTTCAATGCAATACTCTTATTGCCTCAGATAGTATCGGAATTCTCGGCGTCGACGTATCGAATGATGAACAACTTCGGGGTCACTTGGATAAGAAGGTCAAATTGACCTCTAACAAGCTTGGCGTGTTTAGCAGAGCGGGACAGTATTTCATGCCGGCACACCACCTGCAACTTTACAAGGCACAGGTTCGGCCGCACATGGAATACTGTTCCCATCTCTGGGCTGAGGCTCCCCAGTACCAGCTCCTTCCACTTGAACGCAGAGCGGCTCGAATCGTCGACGACCGAGTCCTTTCCGATCGGCTCGATTCACTGGCATTGCGAAGAGATGTTGCATCTCTTTGCATTTTCTTTCGCATATAACATGGAGAGTGCTCTGAGGAATTGTTAGGATTAATTTCAGCCACCATTTTTCGTGAACGCACTACGTGGCAAACGTCCCGATACCATCCACACCATCTGGATTATTGGTGGTCCACCGCGGTGCGGTGGTGGTTTCACAAGGAGTTTTCTTCCGCGTACGACCTATCTGTGGAATAGTTTACCACCGGCGATTTTTCCGGATCGATACGACCTGGGGACCTTCAAGAAAAGAGCTTACTCCTTTCTAAAGGGCCGGCAACGCACCTGCGATTCCCCTGGTGTTGCGGTTGATTATGGGCGGTGGTAGTCACTTAACATCAGGTGAACCGCATGCTCGTTTGCCCCCACTTCCATAAAAAAAAACAATTCACAACACCAAACAACACAACGGAGGTTTTGGGCCTCTGTCAAGTTATGAGGTATCCACCGGGCACAAAGTTTACTGACCGCTAAATTTTCGTGGAAGTTTTTGTGTACTTGATTCATAACGATGCCTAAGCTTGTCCAAATCTGCTGATAAGTTACTCTTTTGTCAGTCTTTATCATACACCGCACAATACTGTTGTCATCTTCAGTCTTCGCCGTAGAAGGCCGTCCCTCACGCAGCTTATCGGTTTTAACAGTGGTAGAGCCATGCGGCAGCTTTGCTGTTGCACGTATGGGCCGGCTCAAACCGGGGTGGTACCACGACCTCACAGAATACCGGCGTGAAGTGGAAGTTCTGCTTCCGCGTTTCGTCGGTGAGTGCAGGTGGCCGGAGGCCCAAATCCCCCCCCCCCCCCCATCAACATGGTAGCGGAATTAAATAAAGATAGACTACCCCAGGAGGGTACCAGCACCCCTGG
The DNA here is from genome assembly GCA_036936625.1 of Parnassius smintheus behrii. Lineage (NCBI taxonomy): Eukaryota > Metazoa > Arthropoda > Insecta > Lepidoptera > Papilionidae > Parnassius > Parnassius smintheus. The sequence goes on from JAUPFT010000003.1 coordinate 8,669,061, forward strand.
AGAATCCCTCGCTGAGCATCCACGACCATGTTTCTCCACTTCTGAGCGTGGGTGCTCAGGCTGCCCCGCGTATTCTGGGGGGGGCGAAATTCCGCTCAAGACTACAACTGCTCGGGGCAAACGGAGCAACAAGACCAAGGCGACCCCTGCCACGCTGTCCGTGAATTTCTGCAATATCAGGGGACTTCACTCTAACCTAAACGCCGTCCACTACCATCTCGAGACGGCGAGGCCGGCTCTGCTCTTTCTGACCGAGACGCAGGTGTCCTCTCCGGCTGATGTTTCGTATCTCTCCTACCCGGGGTACAAACTGGAACACTCCTTTGTGCCTCGGGCTGGAGTTTGCGTTTACGTCAGAGAGGACATCTGTTCTCGACGCCTCGGCAGACTTGAAGGTTCGGACCTGTCCATCCTTTGGCTACGCGTAGACAGCGACGACCATCCGCGCGTCTACGGGTGCCTCTATAGGTCCCACAGCGGTAATGCCGAAACAGACCGACTCTTCGACCACGTCCAAATGGCTGCAGATTCGTTGCTACAGCAGATCCCCTCTGCAGAGATCGTGATCCTCGGCGACTTTAACGCCCATCACGCCGAATGGCTCGGTTCACGTTTAACCGATCATGCGGGGAGATCTGTTCATGATTTTGCCTTGGCATATGGTCTGACACAACTGGTTACTTCGCCTACGCGGATTCCAGATGTGGAGGATCATGCACCTTCCCTGTTGGACCTTCTGCTGACCTCTCACCCGGACGGATATCAGATTTCCGTCGACGCCCCTTTAGGCTCCTCGGACCATTGTCTGGTCCGGAGTGTTGTGCCACTCACGCTGAAATCGCGGTTGCATTCTGCAGGCTGCCGCCGTGTTTGGCACTATAGGTCAGCCGATTGGGATGGGATGCGGTCTTTCTTTGCATCCTACCCTTGGGGGCGGGTTTGCTTCTCGCCGGATGATCCCAACGTTGTTGCGGATTCTGTTACTGATGTGGTACTTCAGGGTATGGAACTTTTTATTCCTTCCTCTGTGGTGCCCATTGGAGGCAAATCTCAGCCATGGTTTGGTCGCTCCTGTAAAATAGCATCATGCTATAAGCAGGAGTGCTACCAAGCCTGGGTTGATGCATCAGCGTCCCGGGATGTAAACACCAGCGCTCTAAAAAAGAAGTATAATTCCGCCTCTAGGTCCTTCAAAAGAGTCATTGCCAAGGCAAAGTCAGAGCACATAGGCAGAATTGGCGAGAGACTCGTTCGCCTTCCTTCTGGAACCCGTGCATTCTGGTCTCTCGCCAAGGCTGTCCAGGGGAATTTCTGTCAGCCATCTCTTCCATCTCTGCACAGGGAGGACGACTCACTGGCCCATACTGCAAAGGAGAAAGCCGATCTTCTAGGCTCCTTCTTTGCGTCTAACTCGACTCTCGATGACGGGGGGAGTACGCCGCCGACCATCCCGCGGTGTGAGTGCTCCATGCCGGAAGTGCAGTTCACACAGCGCTCGGTTCGCAAAGCACTCCTCTCCCTGGACATCCACAAGTCGAGTGGGCCTGACGGAATCCCCCCAATTGTGCTGAGGACGTGTGCTCCAGAGTTGGCACCGGTTTTAACGCGTCTTTTCCGGTACTCCTACTCCCTAGGCGTAGTCCCAAAATCATGGAAGACTGCTTTCGTCCACCCGATCCCTAAAAAAGGCGACCGCTCAGACCCGTCCAACTACCGGCCAATCGCCATCACCTCCTTGTTCTCCAAAACAATGGAGTCCATTGTAAACTGCCAGCTCATGAGGTACCTTGAGGATCACCAGCTGATTAGTGACCGCCAATACGGTTTTCGCCGTGGTCGGTCAGCTGGTGATCTTCTGGTCTACCTCACTCACAGATGGGCGGAGGCAGTAGAGTTCAAGGGGGAGGCATTGGCCGTTAGTTTGGACATTGCGAAGGCCTTCGATCGGGTTTGGCACAAAGCGCTTCTTTCGAAGCTCCCTTCCTATGGGCTTCCCGAGAAATTGTGCGATTGGATCACCAGCTTTCTTGCAGATCGGAGCATCAAGGTCGTTGTAGACGGTGCAAGCTCCGATTGCAAGCCTATTAATGCTGGTGTTCCACAGGGCTGCGTGCTATCGCCAACGCTGTTTCTTCTGCATATCAATGATATGTTGCATACCCGTAACATTCATTGCTATGCAGATGACAGCACTGGTGATGCTCTTTACACCGGCCGAGCCAATATTTCTCGGGAAAACGTCTCCGAGTGCCGGGACAAACTTGTGTCTGAAGTCGAGTCTTTGCTGAACAGAGTCTCGGATTGGGGACGACTAAATCTAGTCCAGTTTAACCCCCAGAAGACACAAGTTTGCGCGTTAACCGCTAAAAAGAACCCCTTTGTCGTATCCCCTCAGTTTCAAGGCACTCCCCTTGTTGCCTCAGCCAGTATCGGAATCCTCGGCGTCGACATATCGAGTGACGTGCAGTTTCGTGGTCACTTGGAAGGGAAGGCCAAATTGGCCTCTAAAAAGCTTGGCGTGCTCAGCAGAGCGGGGCAGTATTTCATGCCGGCACACCGCCTGCAACTTTACAAGGCGCAGGTTCGACCGCACATGGAATACTGTTCCCATCTCTGGGCTGGGGCTCCCCAGTACCAGCTCCTTCCACTTGACCGCATCCAGCGCAGAGCGGCTCGAATCGTCGACGACCGAGTGCTTTCCGATCGGCTCGATTCACTGGCGTTGCGAAGAGATGTTGCATCTCTTTGCGTATTTTATCGCATCTATCACGGGGAGTGCTCTGAGGAATTGTTCGGATTAATCCCAGCCGCCAAATTTCGTGAACGCACGACACGGCAAACGTCCCGATACCATCCACACCATCTGGATGCTTGGCGGTCCACCACTGTACGTTTCACAAGGAGCTTTCTTCCACGTACAACCTCTCTGTGGAATAGTTTATCACCGGCGATTTTTCCGGACCGATACGACCTGGGGACCTTCAAGAAAAGAGCTTACTCCTTTCTAAAGGGCCGGCAACGCACCCGCAATTCTCCTGGTGTTGCGGTTGATCATGGGCGGCGGTAGTCACTTAACATCAGGTGAGCCGCATGCTCGTTTGCCCCCTCTTCTATAAAAAAAAAAAAAAAAAAAAAAGATTAAAGCGACCAAGCTTAAACTCATTAAACCAGTTATAAACAGTGGCACGAGATGGTGCTTTATCGTAAAAGGCCAATCGAATTCCATCATAACTTTCTTGTTGACTTAAATGACATTGAAATTCATAAAAAATCATTGTACGAAAATTTTCTCGCGTTAAGTTTATGCTGACGTGACAAAGACAATTTTCAATTTGCCGCCAAATCGTAAACAAACGACAAATTATTAAAATACATACACAATAATATTGACAGTTATTTCTATTTTCAAAATTTTAACTTATTTTTTAATTATACCGTTTACAAGTGGCCAGTTCCAAAAACTTTCAGTGTTGCCTTCGTAACTTAATATTCTCAATCTAAGTAAATAAATAACAATCAATTTAATATTTCTTCATGTGTTGTCCACCAACATGAATTGAGACAGTACGGTGGATACATTCTTGCCCTTAAACTTACTAGTAAATAAGAGGAGGCCAGAGACCAGATGTGGAACGTAAATAGGCTGTCTGGTTTCATAATTCGTCCTTCTGCAATTTATATTTGTAGTTTTTTTATTTATTAAAGTTATTTAATAAAAATTAGATATCCTATATTGCATAAAATTTAAAGAGTTTGGTATATTATATATCCAACGGAATTGTTATACAAATTTTATCCACAGTCGACGTACGACGTATGACGACTCCGTGGCGCAGTGGCTTAGCAATGAGTGGCTGCGCTGGGAGTCGCGGGTTCGAATCCCGCACGGAACAAGTATTTGTATGGCCTACAAATAGTTGTTTCGGGTCTGGATGTTTGTCCTTATGCAATTTATGTTTGTAAACTGCCCCTACGATACAAGAGAAAATCTTAGTGTAGGGGTAACGTTTTAAAAAAAAAAGTCTTTACCCTAAAAAGTTGCTATGTTAACAAAAGAATAATATTTTCTTGCTCGTGTAAGCTAAGATCAAAATCAATTCTTCCAGCCATTTTTCTAAACCCTTTGAGTCACAATATTTAGTTAAGGAAAACTCTTCTAAACTCACTTTAAAAGTGACTTACAGTAAACAGCTCCAGGGACATACGTAATGTGAACAAAGACAAACTGGTAGTTGAAGTTTGATAGTAGGAAATTGTTTTAAAGGACCTTATGGATGGCTTTCTCTTTAAAGGAAATGCTCGTTTAGTTTAGCTTTTAAATAAACAAGCTTTTGATCGCAGTTAGTAACAAGAAGTAACAAGTCAACTCAATTAATTAAAAATGCCTATTTATGTTCGTAAGTAATAGATTTTTACATATGAAATTGACATTTGGTACGGGATCCCGTACATAAAGTCAATTTTTTTTGTAAAATATATTTAATTAATCAAACGCACCTTTGTTATCTATGCACTTTTGCCATCTCATAGGTAGTTCATTGATCCCTTTACTAAAATAACCAACCAGCGGTTGGGACTGACGCATTGGAGTTAAATTTTATTTAGTTGTTGTAAATTTTTCTGTTTCCTTTTACCACTGAGTCGGAAAAAACAGAACTAGCAAGAAACCCGGTGCGAGTTTTTTTATTCCAAATTAGTATTTACAATAAAATACTGGTTGAAAAAACTACTCACAAAACTTATTTCAAAAAGTATTTCTAAGCGACAACTTTATTCCCAGGGGTTATTATCAACCAACTTTTTATTTATATTGTAATTATCTTGTTTATTTTTGGGCCTGTTGTAATATCGTAAATATTTTCCCTTAAATGAAGTACTGACTCTGTGGAGTAAACAAATTGACAATTAGTTATGTGTAAGGTAATCACCAAATATTGCTTTTAGGGTAATGAATTAGAAGGTTAGGTTTATATTTGCTTTATACGTGGATTAATATTTTTATAAAGTTGACTATAATATAATTTATTCTCTTATAGTTTCTGATATATTAACCTTAACCTCTGTGCAAGGGTAAATTGGTAACTCTTTATGTCAATTGCTCGAGCAACCTCGTCACGTTCCGTATTAGGCGTTTGATTAAGCAAGTTTGTCCAACTGGGATGAAGCCCCCGTATGGACAAGAGTTATTGCTATAGAGACAAGTGGAACTAGCGAACGCGGAGCGGGTTTAGCTTCACGTACAGTGGTGACAGCACGAGCTCCTGGCATTTCTGTCAGCTGAAGCATACGCAGCGCAGTGGGTGAACGCAGCACCGCGGGATCAAATCCCTTAAGGAAAAAGTCTTTGTATGGCCTACAAATAATTGTTTCGGGTTTTATGTGTGTCTTAGTGCAATAAATGTTTGTACACCACCTCCACAATACAGGAGAAATCATGGTTTAAAAATGTGGATAGGTTTAACGGGATGTTATAAAAGGCGAGACGTTTCGGCGTCACTTTAAATGTAGTTTATTTTTAAATGTAGCTAACCCCCTAATAATCTATAAAAGAAGCCATTCAGCAGTGAACTGTGATAGATTGTAATGACGCTGATGATGACTCGACTAACCTAACATTTGTTTTTGTTTTGGCAGGCAAGGTACACGTTTGCGGGACATGAGTAAAGTAACCGTGCCGTACAGAGGCAAAGCTTCATACAACCGTGCTATGATAGTTACACTAATACAAGCTTTAGGCACGTGAGTGCGTGAGCACTGATGGCTCGTCATGTACCTACTGAGAGAAACTGCTTTAAACTTTAAACTTTCAAAACATTTAATTATTAAAATTGCCACAATAGAGAATCTTTGAGGATCACTTCGAAAAATCTTGTATAAATTTTTTTAGAAAAAAGAACTGTAAAATATTTATTTGAAAATGCTTTTCCAATACCCAACTTGCCGACAAATGACGGTGCTTGTTCGAGTTCCAGCCATTGTGAGAATATATCTGAAAGGAACATTGAAGTAATATGTACTTACGTATTAGAACAGCTATCTCAAACAAAAAATGTGCGCTACTCTGTGTTCGCGCGGTTGATTTTTTTTATCATAGAATAAACATAAGTAGAATGACATGTAGGTAATATTAGATTGTATTGTTAAATAGGTAAATTATATCGAGAACAATATTTAAGTTTTGTCATTTATTTTGTATATCATATTTGCTTATTTAATATAATATTACATAATATTATATCACAATTACATTTTAATGATATTCTTAACTTAATATTTTAAAAGGTATCTAAGTCAAATATAAAAAACATACTTATTAACATAACATTTAAATTACAAATATATTTATTTTAATTAGAATAAAAGTCGTTCATAAATGCTGGGCTCGCGAGAGTTAAAAATGGACGAATTTATACCACATTGATTTTGATGTGGAAACCTAAAAATAAAATAAAAGAATAATAAGCAAATTTAAACATAAAAATTTTGCCAAATTATAATAACTTATATATGTTCCTACAAAAAAATGTGTATAATAATATATTCGTCCTATACTTAAGTACCCACCGAAATGTCGCATCTGAACATATTAATTTCATAATCTAGATTCCATGACACGAGATGGCGTCTTAGGAATAATTTGTTTTATAATTTGTACATAATACGTTTTTATTGATTAAGTATCTTATTAACCGATGAAAATTAATTCCTTGATTTTTACTGACATTTCTTGAATTATTTGTGCTATATCTAAGTACACATGACGGCATATATTTATCAAGAGATTTTTTTTAAATCAACACAACACGTGACAACTCTATAAGCGCCTAGCGAGTGACTGATTAAAGTGCGGTGTATGCACCGCAGTTGAGTGGAACACAGTAGCTGTATGCAGTGTCTCCTCTAGTACGTAGTACATAATAACTCAATGGAAAGGAATGTATAAATTACTGAGCAATAATTTCACGAATATTTTTATCTCGAAAGAAACATTTTAAATATTGCTAATGAAATATTCAAACGTGTTATGCCATGTGAGTGCTTTCTAATAAATTATTTAAAATAACTTTACATTAGATTTATAATTTACAGATTCATTAAAAGGAACAACAAATTGTTAAAATCTAAAATCAATCTTTAAAAAATATGTATATAAAATCTAATATTTAGAATAATTAGTTACATTTTATCTTAAACATATAACAAAAACCGATAAATGATTTGTTTATGTAATTTTATCCTCCTGTGCCAACCCTACCAAAATAGGTAAAAATTTTTACAGCTCCTTAGAAGCTTTGCCTACATACGGTTTCTTTACTCATGTGTTTGCGGTCTCCAATAAGATATTGCGTTGTCCATGATTAAAATACTAACAAATAGCTTTTGTTAAGTCGGGGCTAAATTGGCTGATGGAATCGATTTAATTTTAAAATTTACGAGTAAATTAAAATTTATTAGCGTTAATTAAATAGCAATTGAGAATAGAGAAGTGCTAATGGCAGTTAAAGTAATGTATCGAAATAGGATTTGATCAATCCAATTACATCAAAGCCTTTTGGGTGTACATAATTGACAATGATAATCTCTCTAATGGAATGAAAAAGAGAAGGGCGAATTAAGAAGTGGTTAGCAACAAAGCCGTGGTAGCTCAGATGGTTAGTGCTCGCTATAAATTTCTTTGGATCGGACTAATCGCCATGCACGAAGTTTTTATATAACTCGTAAAAAATGAGTTTCGAATCAAAGTAAGGCAACTTTGATTCGAACCTCATTTTTTACTCGAAGTACGACCGCCACTCTACCTGCTTACTGGTAAATTGGTAGACTTTACTTGGGATTATACGAAATTTCCACATACGTCAATGTTTAACGTGTTACCGTATAAATAATAGGTTTTACTTCAAAGATTACAATTATTTTTCCTTTAAAATGCACAGTCCTAAAAGTTTGGACACCTTTATTTTTATTTTTAAAGTTCTTGTCTACTGATTTTATTTAAGAAAGATATTCTTTTCTGAAATCGCGTATAAATTAGTTTCTTATTTCAAGGCATCTGCGACGAGTTCCGCCAAGTGCATTTTGTAGCAGCGTAACTGTTCTTTGCTTTATATTTTATTACAAAATATTTCTCTTGTGACAACGTGAAACTCGATTTCTTTGTTGTCATAGCAACAGTAACGTACCATTAGTTTTTATGGCAAAATAATAAAATTATCATTACAACCTACAAAAAGTCCACTATTGAACATAGGCCTCCCCCAATGCTTGCCCTACTCTTGGCATGCGGATTCGTAACTGTAGTTTTCAATTACGTTGAGATATCGGAAAGATACTATTATTACGGAGAATATTAACTATAAATAATTCGATTGGTTTTAACCCTCGGGTCGTTGCGTAGGGTCTTTCAAAGCCCAGGTATTACAAAATCAATAAAAACCTATATTTAAAATAATCGTAGTGACTCTGCTGCTTAGGTACCTTCCTGAATTGAATTATATTTAGCACGCATTACGACTAACTTCAGTTCGCGCGCAAGCTCTATGTAGTACGGACATGATTGTGTGCACGTGGGCTCTGAAAGACCCCACACGACGAACCGCGTAAGTATAATTTTTATAACCTATTATTATGTAATATTCGTAATACAACTCCTTTTTAGTTTATTATATTATAATTTCGTTGATAATGAATAAACTTTAATTTTATTGTATTATATTGTGTTTGTTTACATTGTTTAAGATTACTTTTATCATCTTTTTATTAAAAAAATGGACGAACAGCAGCAAAGACGCACATTGAGCTGGCTAGAAGGTGTCGATGACATACTCGGTGGTGATGATGATGAAAATAAAACCGAATGTTTCATGATAAAGGGAGTGAGCGTGACACTGACTCGGAACAAGAATGTGAGGACGATTTGCATCAGGTATTTTCGAATTATGATGAATCTTCGGAAATATCAAACAAAGAGCACTTGGGTTTGGGATTGGTGAACGAATCTATGGAAGCTCTTGAATCTGCGTTCAGTGATGGGGATGAAGAACCATTGGTAAATATTTTGTCCAGTAACTTTTACATAGTAAGAAAAGGGAGAGAAACTACAGTCGAGGGCAAGTATTACGAGTTTGTCGCGTGATTTAAGACGGACAGTTGAAGAAGATTTGTACTACCACTTCAGGATATTCAACCTGAAATAAACGCCGTGCCAATGAGAAAAGAGACATACAATTTAAATCTATTCGTCGCTTTTGTAACGGCAACATTTGCTCAACACATACTAAAACAGTATATACTGGATGTGTTCGTACTGAAAATTAATTAAGTTTTTCAATATGTCAAAGTTTATATGTTTTAGTGATTAAGTGTACCAAATTTTATATTAAAAGATAGACTATTTCATATTGATCTGGATTACTTAAGTTTTTATTATAGATTTTAATTTCTATTGATTTTTTTTTAATTTTAATTACCTAGTGATCTTATGGAGAGAATTTTTAGTTCCTATTTCTAGTATGTAAGTTACAGCAATAAATATATAAAAAAGCGGCCAAGAGCGTGTCGGGCCACGCTCAGTGTAGGGTTCCGTAGTTTCCCGTCCGTCACAATAAGTGTTCCCACTTATGAGTTTAAAGGTGGGTATCCATTATGTTCGCGCTCCTGCAACTGCTCCTGGTAGTGGGTACTGTTGTTTCCATCCAAGTTCAAAATGATTTTCCTAGAAAGTCCTTATAAAGTTCTACTTTTCAGATTTTTTTTATTTTCTAAACTTATGGTTCAAAAGTTAGAGGGGGGAGACATATTGTTTTTTACTTTTGGAGCGATTATTCCGAAATTATTGACATTATCAAAAAATAATTTTAGTAAATTATTCATTTTTAAATACCTTTCTAACAATATATCAGTTAGGGTTGAAATTAAAAAAAAAAATCACTTCCCACTTTACATACAGGGGGGCTACCCTAATAAAATATTTTTTTTTCCAATTTTTATTTTACTTTGTCGGCGAGATTGATACACATATTGGTACCAAATTTCAGCTTTCTAGTGTTAACGGTCACAGAGATTAAGCGAGGACGGACAGACGGACAGACAGACATGGCGAAACTATAAGGGTTCCTAGTTGACTACGGAACCCTAATAATTAAATGTTATTTGATTTTATTTTATTGATATTGAATCACATAAGACTAAAGTATAATACAATGTAGGTAAATATATGAATTTATGTATTTTTAACCAATTTATTTTAGCGGCTTTTAAAGACCCCACGCGACGAACGACGTTACAAAAAAGCGCCGCTAACCGAGGGTTAACACAGTGGTAATAATTCAAGCATTTTTTTGAAAAAGAAGAGATTTTAACACTTTATTTACGATTTATTTTGTACTTTAATCATTTTAACATTTTCTCGTATGCTAGGCCATAGTAGGTATATTAATTTTGATTGTAGTTTTTAGTGGTAGCCCAAAGTCTTAGAAAGAACAACTCCTCTCATCAACACCTTTCCAACATTACATGGCGACCCTGTTAGATGGTGTGCTGAGATAATGCAAGCGCACCGCCACAATAAAACATTTATAGAAGATGACTGAAAAATTAAACAAAGGTATATTAATTACTATGAACACAACTAAGAAAGAATAAGGGAAAGAATGTAGATTTTTTATATAATGACCAAAAAAACAAAATTCAAGAAACGGCAGATTCTTTAAAACTAGAAGGAAGCAGTTGTAGTCTACCGAGCTTTTTTCAGTAAAATATGAAAATTAAGCGAAGAGAAAAACAGAAAATAAGAGGTAGCAACGCACGTGTGTGATTTTATTGTAAATAACTATTTTAAATATTTTCATATTTTTGAAAAAATTTACTTTGTGTCAAATTTAAAAAAGGGTTATGTATATAATAGGTATTAAATAAAATATTTTGTTTAAAACGTAAGCTGAAAAAGCCGTCAGATCCATGGTAACAATTTTAACTTAATTAAATTTCTTTAATTAAAAAATAATCATAACGTAATATTATTTCAGCACTTAAGTGGCACGTTTATATTCAAGCACTAGATGATTCTACTTTCACTTTTATTCGGTTATTATTTTATATTCTTTTTTTAATGTGGCCTGCAATAAATTAATGAAATAATATGATAGATTAAATTTTAAGTACTTTAATTTACAATAGTTTATCATTAATTAATTTTTCATATTTTGTATTTAAAATAAGACTGATGATACAATTCGTTGTTGTTTTTTTTTCTGAAGTAAGTTTTATTTACATCATTGAAGTAATATGTACTTACGTACTAGAGTAGCTGTTTTAAACAAAAAATGTGGTCTACTCTGTGTTCGCGCGGTTTGTTTTCTTATCATAGAATAAACATTGGTAGAATGATCAGTAGGTAATAAAAGATTGTACTGTTAAACAGGTAAATTATATCGAGAACAAGTTTTTAAATTTTGTCATTTATTTTGTATATTACATTTGCTTATTTAATATAATATTACATAATATTATATCACAATTACATTTTAATGATATTTTTACCTCAATATTTTAAAAGGTATCTATCTCAAATATAAAAAAATACTAAATGTATGTTTAACAAAACATGTTAATATAACATTTAAATTACAAATATATTTATTTAAATTAGAATAAGAGCCGTTCATAAATACTGGGCACGCGAGAGTTAAAAATTGACGAATTTGTTCCACTTTGACTTTGATGTGGAAACCTAAAAATAAAATATAAGAATAATTAGCAAATTTAAATATAAAAAATTTGGCCTAATTATGATAAATCACATATGTTTCTACAAATAAAAATATGTATAATAATATATTCGTCCTATATTTAAGTACCCACAGAAATGTCGCATCTGAACAAATTAATTTCATAATCTATATTACGTGACACAAGATGGCGTCTTAGGAATAAATTGTTTTATTACTAATTTATAATATTTTTTTTTATTGATTAACTATCTTATTAACCAATGAAAAGTAATTCCTCGGTTTTTATTGACATTTCTTGAATTATTTGTGCAATATCTAAGTACGCATGACGGCATATTTTTATCACAAGATTTTTTTTAAATCAACACAACACGTTTCAACTCTACAAGCGCCTAGCGAGCGACTGATTAGAAAGAAAGAAAGAAAGAAAGAAGAAAGAAACAGATTTTATTTGGCACATGCAACACACTGAAGTGGATTACATAAAACAAATAACATTTAAGTATTCATACAAACAAAAAACAAAAAAAAATTTACATAAAATCATGAAACAGGACATTCACTCCTTGTTTATAGATATGATAAAACAAAAAAAGCAAACAATAATATAAAAAAGAAAAATAATAATAATAAAGAACTAGAGAATAAGGAGTAATGCATAGGGTGTATTACAAAGACAATCCACCCGTTAATGCTGCTCTGCTCCAAAAAGGAAAGCCACTCAGGATATGTTGGAATGTATCAGAAGTACAACACCCCAACCCTGATTTTCAGTGGCACCCTTATATATGTAAAATAAAAATACACAAATAAATATAAAAAAATATATATACATATATTATATATTCTTTATACGCAGAGGGCAGTTCTGTTGTGTTAAACCAAATACAATAACAAAAAAATTTTTATTGTTATATTGTCATAATTCTTATAAAACATTCTTAATACTGTAAGAGGTTGCATTGAAATTCACTCAGGAACGTAATTAAGTTTAAGCTACAAACAAATACACAAACCAGCTGCAGTACACCGCTTCATTACATAATTTCAATAAATAATATATACATACTCAAACACACACACACCTATATATATATATATATATATATATATATATATATATATATATATATATATGTACATATATATACATACATATAAACAAGCACACATACATACACATATACACGCTCATATATTATTTATAAAATTACATACTATCAAAGTATCTGCACTACTTAACTTTGAGATTGCTGATCTAAGAGGAACAATTTAAATTTTTGACGGAAGCTATGTATCGATTGTATATTACGGAACGGCGGCGGCAAGTTGTTCCAACACTTGGTTGCTGCATATCGAAAACTGCCTCGAAACGCAGCGGTGCGGTGTTGAGGCAGAAGCAACCCGTACGCTGAAGCTCTTGTCACTACATTTGTTAAGACGTTGTCTCAAGCCCAGCGCAATTTTTCATGGAGATAAGACGGTGTCCTGTATTTTACACAACCAAACAACAGCGTAGCAAAATGCAACTGCCACCGGTAATCCATTTTGAGCATTTTCGCATTATTAATGTAAGGTGTAACTTGTGCACGGGGAGGTATTTTAAAACAGAAACGGGCACAGGCATTTTGTACGCACTGTATAAGTTTCTTTGAACGGTTGAGAAGTCTAGGACCTATTACTGCATCTGCATAATTGAATTTGGACAGTATCAAGGACTCGCATAATCTGATACGGACTTCCGTCTTTAATACATCCCTTATCTGGTATAGAACTTTTAATCTGTAAAAACAATTTTTAACGTTATTTATTATATGTTTTTCGAAGTGTAGTGCCTCATCCATCAATATTCCTAAATTTCTCAGTTACTCGATCAATATTTACATTTTTAATTTAAATTAAAGGACGATTTGCCTAAACTTTAATTTATTTGTTTTTTGGTACCAAGTAGCATATATTTCGTTTTATTAGGATTGAGTACCAATGTATTTGCTTCAGACCAGTCGACTATACAATTTAGGTCTTCATGTAATTTTTGTATGGCTACAGTACTCTCATTTGGCTTGAAAGAAATATACACTTGTATATCATCAGCATATATATGATAGCTACAGTTTAATATATGTTTTACGATATCAGCACTATACAGCGAAAAAAGTAATCAAGGGACCAAATATTGAACCCTGCGGAACACCTCTTGTAACAGCACAGCAATCAGATGCTATTTTATTGCCGTTTTCATCTATTACTTCGACAATTTGCCTACGGTCATTAAAATAGCTACGAAACCAATCTATAGTTTTCGAGCTTAATCCATAGTAGTTTAATTTAGAGAATATCAACTCCCTATTTAACGTGTCAAATGCACGGGAATAGTCTAGAAGAACTAGAATTGTAACCATACCGGAATCCCGAGCACTTAAAACATTATCCACTATATCGGCCAAAGCTGTTGTAGTGCTATGTCGTTTCCTAAAGCCAGACTGTACACTCGGTAGAATTTCATTTTGGTCTAAATAATGAGTTAACTGATTACATACAGCTTTCTCTAGGATTTTAGACAAACAGGGTAATACGCTAACAGGTCGCAGGTCTTTAAAATCCCTAATATTATCTGTCTTAGGAATCGGCGTTATTAAAGCAGTTTGCCACTGTTTGGGAAATGTCTTAGCTCTCAGAGAACTATTCATAATTACCGTAATAACATTTAAAGAGTATGGGAGAGTGGGTAACAGCATTTCCAGTGAAATTTCATCCAACCCAATGGCATTCGACTTCAGATCATGTAGAATTTTTAAAACTGTATTACTATCTATTTCCTTAAATTCAAAAGTTTTAGAGCTAAATTTGTGGGTTTCGAAGTAGTTGATAGCGGATTGAGATGCAAAATTTTGGCCTGGAACGTCAATGAAATGTTTATTAATTTTTTTTGGGTCACACAAATTGTATGGTAGACAAGTATTATGTTTATTTTTTATATTTAATTGACGATGTAAGTGCGTCCATAACGTTTTAGAGTTTCTAATATTACAATTAATGTACGTGTTAAAATAAGCGGTCTTTTCGTTATAAATAGCAGTCACGACCTGTTTTTTTAATTGTATATAATAATTTACATGTGAATATATTTTTGTTAAACGTGCTCTTGAATGTGCTCCATCACGGAGTCTCATCATTAATTTGACTGTATATGTTAACCAGGGACGATATTGTTCTTTAATATAGGCTTTTTTGATCGGAGCTAACAGATTATATATAGATAATATGGTTGAATTAAATTCAGCAACCATAACATTAACATCTTGCACATTCACGATGTTTTCCCAATTTATACCCTTTAAAATTCGATGAAATTGTTCAGGATTTATGTTTTTAATTGGTCTATAAAAACAAGTCGCGGTGGACATTTGTGCGTAGTAAGATTGACTTCGCATGATATAAACGCATGATGGCTCAAATCAGGTATGTAATCCACTTCTACTTTGTTTAGGGGTACATTAAAAAGTATTAGATCCAACAACGTTTTGCTGTTACTTCTGAAATGAGTAGGTTTGTTAACATATTGTTTAAGATTATTTATTAAAATGAATTCATCTAATATTTTAGTATTACGGTTGGATTTATCTAAGTAGTTGATGTTAAAATCGCCAAGAAGTAGTAAATAATCATACGACGAGAACGTGTTTATTGTGTCTGAAAGACCATCAATGAAATTTTGCACTTGAAGCCAAGGTGGTCGATACGCAGTGCCAATTATGACAATTTTACCATTGATTTTGGCGCTTAGCCACATTTGTTCTACAGACTGCGATATAGGGTAGGGTAGATTACGTACTGGTAAACCACGTCTTATGTAGAAACCTACACCACCACCGCGAGAACGAACTTCTGCCGGCCTAGGAGTATGTCGCAGGTGGTAACCAGGCACACGAGGTGCCCTTCCTTCTTCACCCGCCCTGAGCCAGGTTTCACTCAAAGCCAACACGTCAACTCTCAGACAATCCATAGCTACCACGAACTCATCATGATGCGTACCTAGTGATCCGGGATTTAAAAAACCAACTTTTAGTTTCTGCGGCCTAACCATTATGTAAGTGTGAGAAAAAGAACAAAAGATATCTTTGATTAAGGCTTAAATTAACTAAGTATTTATCATATAATGTAGCTACATATTGAGATATAAAATTATAAATACATAACATTATAGATATAATTAGTGCTATGCAACAATAATACAAATGATAATAATATGAGACGCAGTTAATACTAAACTTGCACAAAAATGTATATAATATACCTAGCTGTATTATATTATGTAACTTTGTTGCTGGTATGAACATTTTAACAGTGATAACATGAACCCGAACATTTTTATATTGAAATAATTGATCTAAATTTGTTATTATTGCTGGCATATTATACATAGAATAATATAAAATTTCATTAATAATAGCAGGACAATGGGAACTATTAACAAATAAATTAAAAGCAAGAAAAATAATAATATTTTGTTCACAGTTACCTTCGTATGAGCTCAGCAAATCATTAAAGGTAAACGGTCGCTTAATTGTTAAAAAAATATCCAAATATATATAAGATATACATAAATAAACTAAACAAAATACGACAAAAACATTGCAAAGCACAGCAAAACCCTAACTATCAAACGTAAAATAAAAACAAAATTATTATATGAAAGATAAATGCCCATAGTGACATGATTTAAAGAATGTTTTATAAAAAAGATCAAATTCATGAAGAGTCAAAAACCTTTTCAATGTCACAATCCATACATTGTAGTGTTATGCTTATACATACTTACATATCATTTTACACTATTTTAAATTTATTTTTCCATTCTGTTTTCTATTTTCTGCATTCATCTCAAAACTAGATATTTTGCATCACCTTTATTTCCATAGGAACCTGTAACATTTTTAAACCATAAGAACACAATAACAAATCATTTTCACTTCGTATTTTTCATGCTATCAGCACTTTTTAAATCGGTGTCAATGGAGTCTACCTTTTTCGGTCTTTTATTTAGTTCTCCGTAACTCTGCAATTTCGGGTTTCGTGCGCGCTGTTGCGCTACTTTTTTTTCCTATATAAATAATATCTCATTTTTCACTTAAATCTTGCCGTTTCTGTATTACGAGCCTAAAACCAAAATTTGACATGTTTTGACATCGTTGTTTATCAGGTTGTCATGGCAATTTTTATTCAAATATCGTTACCGGCCTGATGTTTTTACTTCAAAATACTCCTTTCTTCTTGGCCATTTACAAGAATTTGCTTTTAATTTAAATAATTTCAAATTTAATGAGAAGAATTTTCCGTTCTTATGCCAGATCCGTCAAAAAGGAAAAATAAGCCGAACAATCGGCGAATGGGGGAGTCTGACTTGAGCTTTGATACTTGAAGCATCTCCTAAAGGCCTTTTCCGCACTGCCTCGGGATCCTGCAAGCCTCTGCCCGCTCCTTAAGTCGTCGCCTAGCCACGCCTACGCGTGTACCTACTTCAAACGCTGCGTGCCTTCTCCAGACGTTGCGTGGACCTACTCCAGACGCTGCGTGTCTATTCCGGACGCTGTGTGTGTCTACTCCGGAAGTTGTGCTTGCCTACTTCAAGCGCCGCGTGTACCTACTTTAAACGCCGCGTGCCTACTCCAGACGTTTCGTGGACCTACTCCAGACGCTGCGTACCTGCTCAAGACGCTGTGTGTGTCTACTCCAAGCGCTGCGTGTACCTTCTCCAGACGCTGCGTGTGCTTTCTCCAGATTCTGCGTGTACCTAGAGCAGGAGCTGTGCACCTATCATAGGCATAGCCTGTGCATACTTCGTTGCAGTATCTTTATCTTTGTTATTTTTTTTTTTAATAATATTGTAAATCACCATCTTCATTACAACGCATCATCACCTTCATACCTTTTTTATAAAAGAAACTGTAAAATTTTTTCAAATTTTTAAATAATTTATTTTATTTTGGTTGTTTTCGTTGTAGTTAAGTTAGGTTCTTTAGTTTTTATTGTCGCTTCACGACAACATATTTTTTTCTTACTAGACATAGAATCGCGCTTCACAAATATTACACCGTTTTTTGTCCATGCATATCGCCAGTTGCATCGCCGTGCCTCCTGTCGAGCCCTATAGAAAAGGTGCTTGTTGGCATACGTCAGGCGCTCGTTAAGATAAAAGCGTGTCGGTTCTCCATTGATATTAAAACCTGATGTATCAGCGCCCCGACGCACGCGCGCCGCCCGCAGCAGTTGGTCGCGGACAGAGCGCCGCGCTAGACGTACGACGATGGCTCTAGGCCGCGGTGGTTCGCTATCCGAGCTCTCACGGTTTCGACGCATACCGGCACGTTCAACACTAACCACGTCACGCTCGTCCAGTTCTATATCCAATTTTTTGGCGACAAGTGTCATGAGGTGACCCGGGCTTTCTCCCTTCTGTTCAGGAATACCGGTGAGCTAAATCATTAGAAAGAGCCACCTGTTCCCTTATATTCAAATCGCGCTTTAAGTGCGCAATAATATCTACCAGTTCGTTATTATTGCATGACTTGTGTCCCTCCTTCGTTTGTTGTTCCAGGGAGGTAACTCGGGTTTCAACGCTGTCCAGCCTCGAATTAAATTTTGTCATGGAGGTGTTTAGTTTCGCAATTTCTTGCCGAAAACTGACCATTTCTCCTGACAGAGCCTTTAACTCAGTTCTAAGGAGTTTAATTTCCTTAGCCAATAAACCTTCAATGGGGGATTCAACTCTTGAGTCTAGGGATGCCTCAGTACAATGGTCGGCTGGCACAGGGCTTTGTCGCGGTATGCAGGTTTTACATATCCATTTTGGACTTATCCTTGATTCGGGGCTAATATTAACACACGGCCGATGGTAAATCGACGTGCATTTTGAGCATTTAGCGCCATCTGTCTGCGAAACAAATTTACCGCAGTGCCCACACTTATTTGCCATTATTAATCATTGTAGCTAATTGATAACGTATAAATAGTTTTGCCAGTTGTCACTAGATGGCAGAAATATCAACACAGATTGATTGCTCGGTTCGAATGATCAATAATTATGCTTAGTGGTATTTTTCAACATAAAACTTTATAAAGACTATGTAATGCACTTATTAGAAGAATAATAAATAAAAACTATACTACAATTTATATTTTAAAAGTAAATTTTAGCAAAATTAATGGAGGTACACGAAAACAGCTGATTTCACAGCTGATACTTGGTGAAATACTGCGAATAACAATTGTACCACCTATCACTGTTATGGTTTATGGAAATATACAATCACTTGTTATCAAAAACTTGTTTAACTATTTATTAGACCCATATATATAAGACCGATATTACTGCCCTCCGCGCACACCTCAATTCAACTCAATTACTGGATTAAAGTGCGGTGTATGCACCGCAGTTGAATGGAACATAGTAGCTGAATGCAGTGTCGCCTCTAGTACGTAGTACATATTAGCTCAATGATTCACATGAATATTTTTTTCAAAAGGGTTATAAACAAGTCACTATCATTAGAAGTAGTAGAGTTTATGTTTTCTAATAGCAATGGACCTTAAACAAGAATCATTGAGTGTCTCGGTGACATAGGGGTGGGAAGCGCTACATCTGATTATGTTGTTTTTGGATCGGATCAGGGGTCGAACCAAAAACACTTTTCGGTCAAGAAATTATCGATTAACAATAGCAGCTTAAAGTGCGTTCGTGAAGTTTCAGTTATGAGTAAAATTAGGTCTGGAGGTTGCAACAGGTTAATACGATGTATTAAAGCGTGGATTTTGTAAATAATTCTCATTTAAAAACGCACTTATTTTATTATGTGTAAATTCTCTTTATAAAAGAAAACATTAACAAAAGTTGTACGTATTAGTATAACCATGGAAAATTTATTACGCATGCTTATCAAAATCTTCTTCAAAATCTAATATATAAAAATTAATAATTGTGTGTTCTTATTTTAAATGTTCTGTACTATAAAAGGATTATAGAAAAGGATATTATCATAAAAGGAGAATGGAATTTTTGGGCCCGAAGTTAACAAATTGGTATATACTTCAAAAATTGCTTATATTTTTCTGAGTATAAATACAAAAAACTAGCTCATTTTACAATCTAAAATTTGGAAAAAACATTAAAATAAGAAATAATTTGGAATATCGATTATAATGATACAATCGTTTCTAAATCTATTCGGATAAAAATAAATATAAACTAAAAAAGCTACTAAGATTTAATTTAAAACAAATATATTACTTTGAATATATGAAAATATTTGGATCCTTTTGAAATCAAAATACGTTATTTACATAATGAAAAAATGAAATAAACATTTATTAACAATAAATCGATTAACGTATAGAATCCACACACTGGTGTAATTCTCGTTTTGGAGCGATACATAGACTAACGTCTTCTAAATAGTTCGTAGTACTTCTCGTTTTGACACTTGACAGTACAAACTGCAAAATTATTTACCCACTTGTAGTTTCGACTCGTTCGTTTTCTTGTTATCCACGGCTTTCATTCGCGATTTTACTTACTGATCCTGCTTTTTCTTGACCCTTGCTTCGTTATTGGACACCGATTAATCTTACTTATATACGACTACCCGGCCTTGTTATTTGAAATACGACAGCTTATCGATTGGATATTCTCATCATGGACCGTTGTGTTAATTGTGGCGTAGCGACTGGTTGCTGTAATACAATAGGCAAACGAGTTTTACTTGACCAAGCAACTCTATCTGTGATCCGTGAATGGTGTGCACCGGAACCTGTAAGTACTATTCTTTGATCATAATTAATTGGTAAACAGTCAATTCTTAGTGGTTCACTTCACACATTCATTTTACATAATCTTTTATCTTTCAGGTAAACAACAACGACTATGCATGTCAGGCCTGCTGGGACTTAGCTCAAGGGGTGGTCTTAGGTAGACGATCTATAGATGAACCGAGACCAGTAGGTCACTCCACTGTTTGTCTCTGCTGTGGACGTTCGTTGTCATCACAACGTGTTACTCACCAACTTCAAACTAATTCACCTCGTAAATTGAGAATTTTTAATGTTATTCAAGAATGGATTATGCCACAAACTGTAAGTTAAATCAGCTAATTTTTCTGTTTTAATTTTTAGATTTTTTCATCATTTTTATCAAATTTAATCTTGTTTATTTATTGTAGGTGGCGGAAACCAGTCACATATGCCATTCTTGTTGGGTGTTAGCAGAGAGAGAGCTGCTGTTCATATGATTTCTGGGCCATCAACTTCTAGACAAAATACCATGCCTCAAATATAACCCCAGCTACTAGATACTCCAATTATACCACTGGAATAACAATTACAATCTCCACCTACGCCTCAAACTATGCTAGAAGCTATGCCTGAACCTGTGCTTCAATCTCTGCCACAATCTAAATCGACTATTGTGTTACCAGACTACATGAGGGCTATTGAAACAGAAAGTAGGTGTTTTATAGAAGGATGTCACAGAACAGGAAGGCATAGAGTTCCTCTTTCCACAAAAAAGATGTTACTCAATCGTCAATATATTTTGGCCTTTCTTTGGAGGTTATAGGCATAGATGTTCCTGTTAGGTGGAACAGTTGTAGAATCCTGACGCTACTGAGCCGGCATCGCAGATCGCTAGTGTAGAATAATAATCTTCATGTCACGCTGTTGATTACTTTAACAATGTATAGTTTTTTAAAATATAGAAAAAAATAATAAAAAAAATATTTAAACTTATTTAACCGAAGCAGATTATTTTGTGTATATCTTCTAAATCCACTTTTTCGTTAACAGCTTTCTGAGAACTTTTCCAAATTTATTTTATTTATCATCATTATCGTTACAGCCCTTCACAGGGCCTTTCTCAATGAATGTCATCTGCATCCACGACTTCCTGCATGTCTTACCAGGTCTTTACTCCATTTAGTGGGAGGTTGCCCTACACTTGGTCTACAAGTATGAGGCCGCCACTCGGAAGAATTTCTTTTTCATCGGTTTTCGATTCGTCGAGCTATATGACCGGCCCATTTCCACTTCAGCTTACTAGTTCGTTCGGCTACGTCTGTCACTCTAAATCTACTGCGGATATCCTCAATTTTAAGTTTATCACTTGTTTCAAATATATTTTCACCCGGTAGAGTCATACTGCAGCTATATTAGTGGTGTGGTTGCAGCACGAACGGGTCGGCTTGACCGGGAAGCACCACGCTGTCACAGAATTGTGGCGTAAAATAGCATATTAACGCTGCTGTGTTTCGTATGGTAAGTGTAGAGAACCGGAGACCGTTTTTTCTGGAAACGAGGCATTCCATCTTAGCCCTCACGGGTGACAACGCATCTGCATTTTGATTTACTTGAGTATGGATGTCGATGTCTATGGACTACGGCAACCACTTACCATCAGGTGGACTGTGTGCTCGTCTGTCACCCTCATCCTATAAAAAAACCACGCAAAGAAACCCCGAGCATAGTCCTCTTCATGGCTCGCTGAGCGACCTTGATTTTTCTCATACAACCAGCAGTCAAAGACCACGTCTCAGATCCATAAGTCATCACTGGACACACGCCATGTTTGTACAATTTAGTTTTCAAATTCTGATGTATACCTGACGGGAAGATTTAATTTTCCGAACGTCGTCTAGCCGAGTTGAATCCGTCGATTGACCTTTAGCTCGAAGTAGGACTAACCTAGTCTGATTATTTGTCCCAGGTTTACGTACTTGTCAACAATTTCGAGCTTAGTGCTCTCCCAACAACTACCGGCATAGGTGTGACATGGACGTTACACATGATCTTTGTTTTGTTCACGTTCATCTATAACTAAGACCTATCTGTTGGGAGGCACTATTGAAGTCATTGAGCATAGTTTTTAGGTCCTCTAGGGATTCTGCCATAAGGACTATTTCGTTGGTAAATCGAAGGAGAGTAATATACTTGCCATTAACATCGTGATACCGTATTCTTTCCAGTCTAGTAGCTTGAAAACTTCTTCAATTAAGGCGGTGAAGAGTTATATAGAGTCACCTTGTCTTACAACTCTCGGTATTTATATAGTAAATATTAAATTTTAATCCTTTTATTTTGATTAAAAACATAACAAAAGGAATAATTTACCGTACAATAATCAAGACTGGTGTACCCCGGATAAGTAAACAAAGCGAGTCGCGTTTTCCAACCTAACAAAGCGAACTTCAATTATGATCAAATAAGGCGGCACGCGGGTCGCTACCGGCTGATTAAAGATAAAACTAATGTTTGTTAAATTAATTAGTGAGTTAATTGAAGTTTTGACAACTCTACATTGTACGATGTGGAACCACAGAATAAATAATAGTACTACGTACAGAAGTTTCACTCTTTTGATGTTGACTGCTTGCCGACGTTTAATAGCCTACATAATTATTATTACATACATACATACATAAACAATCACACATGTCACCCAGAGGGGTAGGCAGAGACTACGGACTTCCATTTGGCACGATCCTGACATATCTCTCGCCTCCTTTACATCCATATATCTACGCATACATGCTCGTCGGTTAAGGGTACTTCTAACGTGGCCCCTTTTCAAAATATCGCCAATTTGGTCGATAAACTTTTTTCTAGGACGTCCCTTCCCGACGCGGCCGTTCACATCTGCCATGTAAATTTGCTTTGTCACTCTTTCCTCATTCATTCTTTCTACATGGCCAAACCACCATATATAAATACTTAGTATAATTATTATTAATAACATGAATTGCGCACACAAGCTAAATAAACCTTTATCGCTGCGCGCGAGTGTCCGTATTACTTTGCATTTTTCCCATTCCCACATCACGGCTGTTTTTCCGTGGTTACTTAGGGTTGTCAAGAATATATTAAAAATGTATTAAAAATATATGTAAGTAGGTACTTATTAAGCTTATAATATGTATTAATATATGCTCATTTATCTACTATTTATGCACACTTTTATTTACTGATCTCCTTCAGCAAAGCATAGAATAAATAACATGTAGGGCAACTCGTACCTTACCAAGATTTGCTTGGAAGAGATCACTGTTAAGCGATAAGGCCACCTAATTGTACATAAATTTATATGTCATGTGCAATAAACAATATAAATAAATTACTTAATTAAACGTTGCGAAATGATAAATAAAATAGGTAAGATACCTATTCCGACTGATCGAATGAACATATTTTTGCTACTATGCAAATTCTGTGAATAACGCATGCAACGTGCAAGGTCACTCGTCGCGAATCGCGATTTAATAAATCACTCGTAAGAAATAGGTAGGTAGTGTAAACAACAAATGAACCAGAATTATGATTCCTAAATTAAATGTGATTGTATTCTAATTAGTTAAAAATCTTGTAAACAAAGTTTTAATTTCAGTGCTTTGTGATAACTTAAAATATTTTAATTACAAAAGACATGTACGTTACCTACTTCAATTTACTTACGTAAATTTCGTAAGTTACCTACGTAAATTTCAACTAAGTTTTGTAATAAAGTACTGAGGTATTACTTCTGTATTTAAATTATTACGTTATTCTTTTTTGCTATAAGTATTTATTTAACAAAAAATAATGAAATAAATGTACCTTTCATTTTCCTTAGGCAACTTAAAAAAAACCGGCCAAGAGCGTGTCGGGCCACGCTCAGTGTAGGGTTCCGTAGTTTCCCGTCCGTCACAATAAGTGTTCCCACTTATGAGTTTAAAGGTGGGTATCCATTATGTTCGCGCTCCAGCAGCGCTCCGCGCTCCTGCAACTGCTCCCGGTAGTGGGTACTTGCGCGAACATGGAGCGTGCAACATTGCACGCTCCGCGACATGCGATGCCAAGGAGAGACCAACCGAACAATTCGATAATACCCGACCCAATGTAATAAGTACCTACAGCGCCATCTCTCGGGGAATTGGGTTACTAATTAATACATAGACGTGCCAGAAGTTTTCGATGGTAATTTTGGATTGCAAGAACCGATTTTAATAATTCTTTTTTTGTTTGAAAAAAGATACGTTCAGGATAATAAAATATGTAAACGAAGTTGAAAAAAATGCCTGCTTAAACGATTATACTACAAACTTAGTCCAGAAATTATTTTGTACAACTTTTTGTCTTTTTTGTACAAAAACTGTTTCCATCCAGGTTCAAAATAATTTTCCTAGAAAGTCCTTATAAAGTTCTACCTTTCAGATTTTTTTCATATTTTCTAAACCTATGGTTCAAAAGTTAGAGGGGGGGGACACATTGTTTTTTACTTTTGGAGCGATTATTTCTGAAATTATTGACATTATCAAAAAATGATTTTAGTAAACCCCTATTCATTTTTAAATACCTTTCCAACAATATATAACACGTAAGGGTTGAAATTAAAAAAAAATCACTTCCCACTTTACATATAGGGGGGCTACCCTAATAAAACATTTTTTTCCAATTTTTATTTTACCACTTTGTCGGCGTGATTGATACACATATTGGTACCAAATTTCAGCTTTCTAGTGCTAACGGTCACAGAGATTAAGCGAGGACGGACAGACGGACAGACAGACATGGCGAAACTATAAGGGTTCCTAGTTGATCCAAATAAATGGATTCAGATATATCATTAGGGTTCCGTAACCCTAATGATATATCTGAATCCATTTATTTGTTCATTAAGCATCCATCCACGCAACAATTATAGTAGGTTCGAAGTTTTACCATTATAATTTTACAAATAGATAGGTTATATTATATACACATATATTATTTTAAAATCACATTAAAAAATTTTGAACTATTTTATCCTACAATTAAATACTAAACACTAAACAAAAATTACAACAAGTGTTTACCAAAAACTATTTACGTAAACAGCGTTAAAATACATCAATCACCTAGAACGCGCTGGCCCCGACCCCCGACTGCGTATTACACCCTTGGTGAATCGCGGTTTTAGGTAACTATTTCACGCAGGTAGCAAGAGTGACAGAGGCCTGGTGAAACTCCGTGTGATCGTTGTACTTATTTTTAGAATACCTCAGACTCTCTAGAGTATAACCGATTAACTAGTTTGATTTTTTCAATCTAAAACTATTTTTATCACAGTTTTTTTATAGGATAGGGTGACAAACTAGCACACAGTCCACCTGATGATAAGTGGTGGCTGTGACGCATAGACATCTACATCTATCCTCGATTACAAATCAAAATGCAGATGCGTTGTCACCCGTGAGGACTAAGATAGAATGCCTCGATTCCAGTAAAAAGGATCTCCGGTTGTCTACACTCACCATACGAAACACAGCAGCATTAAGCTACTATTTCACGCTGGTATTCTGTGAGAGTGTGGTCCTTTCCCGCTCGAACCATCCCATTCGTGGTAGAACTATACTACTTATATAACATACCATACATATAACATACATACATTATGATTATACCGTAGTAGAAACTGTATTAGATCAATACAATTTATTATGTTATTATTCAAGCCAATAATATTCAAAAATAGCTGAAGGTTGCACCTCTTTGCGTATTTTATAGCATTTACCACGGGGAGTGTTCTGAGGAATTGATCTGACTAATTTCAGTCGTAAAATATCACCATCGCATATCGCGACTAAACTCGCCATACCATGCATACGATCCAACACAGTGCGATTTATAAGAAATTTGTGGAAAACTTTCTTGTGGAATTTATCACCACCAGAGATTTTTCCGGACCGATACAACTAAGGGACCTTCAAGAAAAGAGCGTACTCCTTTTTAAAAGGTCGGCAATGCATCTGCAATTCCCCTGGTGTTGCAGTTGTTCATAGGCGGCGGTAATCACTTTCCATCAAGTTAACCGTATGCTAATTTGCCCCATCTCCTGTAAAAAGGTGGTACAAAATAATGAGTTACCTTAGAATAAATCTATACATTTTTACTTTGAAGAATGTATGGTTTATCATTGCAACAGGAGGAACTGCCGCCCATCTGTTCCAGCTTCCCACTGTCGCTTCTCACAACACCCATGAGATGGTAACGTGGTAGTGGATCCTCTTACGCCGCCACTATACTTACTCCGCTTGAATTTAATTTAATTTTACAACCGCCGTTGTAGTTAAAGGGCTGAGTGTTAGCTGTAAATTCTAGGTACCGTATGCGAGGAACTCGGGTTAAATACCGCCTGCAACAATTTTTTTTCTTTTTTTTTTAAAAAAAACGTTACCCCTCCCCTACACTAGTATTTTCTCATGTATCGTGGGGACAATTTACAAACATAAATTGCGCAAAGACAAACATCTAGACCCGGAACAACTATTTGTAGGTCATACAAATACTTGTTCCGTGCGGGATTCTAACCGGCGACCCCCAGCACAGCCACTCATTGCTAAGCCACTGCGCCACGGAGCCGTCAGAATAAAAATACAGAAATAAATATAAAAATAATTTGTTATTAATTGCAATTTTAAGTGCCGATTTAATCAGACCTTGAAATTGAAATCAAACGAAAACTAAATTGATGTATTTAAGTCCGCTATAACGCAATAGGGCATCGCGTCGGATAATTTCCTTGCCCTCTGGTAACGCCAGTTAACAATCTACTTTATCAACATTACATTACATATCGCATTGAGTTCGTCCTAAGTTATATCTACTTTATCAACATGACTAGTGCATATTTTTTGTTTCCTTCCTTCCTTCCCTTTCCTACCGCACGCGCTGCCGCCGAGGTGAAAAAGAGGATCTCGGCGCGCGTCATTATACTAAGTGATATTACGCCATCCGCAACGCACGGCCACCCGTCACGTCTTATATATATTAACCGCAAACCGCGCAGGATGAACATTGAGTTCTCCTGTTTATGTTTAATATTCACCGCATCAGACATTGTGTCTTTGTAACTCATAAAAGTGTGAGACGCCCCCGTAAGGGCAAAGGTGGAGAGTGTGGGACTTCACGAGACTGTTCCGAGAGTGCGTGTGCGCCGAACCACGTGGCGAGCTAGCTGTATAGCAGACACTCCAGGAGGAAGACGCGGCAGCCCTCATCAGGTCAGTGCGTGCTATCCCACCTATTTATTTTCCCCTTTGCCGTATGCACCAAAATTACAGTCCACTAAATCTTTATCGAAGATACCTTAAGTTACTGGCGTCTCCATTTTTAATGGTCACTTCTCGCTGGATTGACCTTGACTTTCCGCCCTTATTAGATCGTTATCGTAATAAGCGTTTATATAATTAATTATTTATATTTTAATCCGACTTCGGATTAACCCCGCCCTTATTAGAACACTAGAATAGGTCCTAATAGGTGACATTCATAGTAATTTTAAAACTATATTCATAGAATGAATAAGCATATAATTATCTATATAAATTATTTGTTGTATGTTCACATCACGTCATCAACTTTTAACTACATCTATAGATTATACTGTTAAATTACATTTATTATTTGCACATATATTTAAGCATTATATTCGTTATAAATAACTTCATAATTATTATAAAAGTTAACAATTAAAGTTCATCGTTAACGAAACTAATATTTAATAATTCAACCGCGTAGCGAGGTCGCTTACAGACTACCCGCTTATAATTATATTATTTTACGCCGCATAACTTAAGTTGTAATGCCGCCTAAAAAACAAATAGCATCGAATAATAGCGATTCCTCGGATAATGAGGGCACACCTGATGCTGAGTTGGTTTTATTGTTAGCTAAACGAGATGCTTTATTTGAAATAGTGCAAAAAATATATGATATGTCCTCGGACATCCTCACAAACACTTCCACGATGGAGCGTTTTCTTGATGGAAGTTCTAATATTAATGCTTTACGTATTGAGTTTAAACAGGTCTTAGATAATTATAATTCACATTTATTAAAAATAAACCCTATTGCTAAACCTGATTATAACAGCCTCATTGCGTTTGAGTCTCTTTGCGGTAGAATAAATAGGCTTTATTTACAATATTCGCAATCTAATTCACAAAGTACTAGTACACCATCTAAAGCCAGATTCTCACTTCCGCCTATCGAACTTATGCCATTTTCGGGTGACATTCGCTCATGGCCTTTATTTTATGCTAGCTTTAAATCAACCGTCCATGACAACACATCGCTTACCGACGCTGAAAAGTTATACTATTTGCTAGGTAAACTAACGGGCAAAGCCCTATCTGTATGCTCAGGTATAACTCCTTGCGCTGAAAATTATAAAATTTTATTGCAAGCACACGTTGACAAATATGAAGACCGGCGTATGCTAGCATCTACATATATTAATCAGATGTTCGAATTTAAGCCATTGCAATCGGCCACCGCAAATAATTTTGATTTATTTACTGATAACTTTATAAGTGCAGTGCGCGCTTTACAAAACTTAAAGTTAGATAATCTCGCGGACTTAATTGTTCTTCATATCGCGCTTAAGAAGCTGGACCCGGATACCATTCGCTCTTTCGAATATAGTCATAACTCGATGGTACCTACCTTTGATGATTTAGTAAATTTTATTAAGACCCGCTCCAAAGTTTTGCAACGCACCGATTCTAGTACAAATTCTAATAGCGCACCAAACAATCGACGAGGTAACGGTAATAATCGTCGCTGTAATAATACTTCGTCGCCGAAGTATCAGGCGTACGTAAGCACGACGACTAGTTGCTCAAAGTGTCTGTGCGATAATATTGTGCATCAACACCTATTTAAGTGTGCAGACTTTAATAAAATGACGCCGCAGGAACGATTTAAATGCGTAAAGAGTAACAATGCATGTGTGAATTGTCTCAGTTTAAGTCATCGAGTGTCTAGTTGCTCTTCAAATTATAGTTGTCGAGTTTGTAAATTTAAACATCACACATTGTTGCACTTCCACCGCAGAAGCGATAATGCTTCCCCTGCGCTGGCGCGTTCTCCACCGCTTCAGCCAGTTACACTGAAGTCTACAACCCCCGCGCCCGCACACTCGCCACCCCTCACCGCAGGTGCGCGTTCAGACGTCGCGCTGTGTACTTCGTTCAAGAATGTTTCTCAACGTTCACCGCCTCCCGCGCGCGCAAGTCGTTCGCAGAGAACTGTTTTATTATCAACCGCTCAAGTATTTGCTTACGATGCTAAGGGAGAGAAACAAATTATTCGTATATTATTAGACTCCGCGGCTCAAAGCCATTTTATGACTAAAGAGTGCTGTCATCGTTTAGGCGTTCAACAACACGATACCGAATGTACTGTAGTAAAGGGATTCGGTGGAGTTGAAAAAATTGTAAAATCGAAATCGATTGATATTAAAATTTTCTCACGATTCGACTCGAATATTAACTTCAATATTTCAACGCTAGTTGTTGATCAAATCACCGACCTTTTGCCCACCGCTGTGGTAGACACATCTGTCTTATCACACTTCCATGGCATAAGACTCGCTGATGAATTTTATAGCATGCCTAATAAAATTGATGTTTTGATAGGCGCATCCCTTTTCCCGCACTTACTATGTCCAGACGTAATTTATTCGTCTAACGACTTGTCCGGGCCCTCAGCTTTGAGTACGGTATTTGGTTACGTTATTATGGGCTCAGTGCCGACACTTCACGTAAATCATTCTTTAACGTGCTGCTCAGTTCTAGAGTCTCCTATCGTTGACAAATTAGTGCAACGATTTTGGGAGCTTGAACAGCCACCCTCCGCACCGCCCATTCAGTGTCCTTCAGACATTGAATGTGAAGAGTTTTATAAATCTACGACATCCCGCGATCCTTTTACTGGTAGATATATTATTGGCCTGCCATTTAAAGATGACGTTTACTCTCTCGGAGATTCTTATGAAACCTCTCGACGACGATTCATGTGCTTGGAGAGGAAGCTCCAAGCCTCGCCTACATTAAGGTTAGCATATGATGACGTCATAAAGGAATACTTAGATAAAAATTATATATCCCCCGCACCGCCGTATGACTCTCATGAACCCGCTCCAATATATGTCATACCGCATCATGGAGTCTTACGCGAAGATAAGAAGTCAACGCGTCTGCGCATCGTCCTGGATGCTAGCAGTAAGACTAGCACTGGGCGATCATTAAATGATATTCTGCATTCAGGACCAAATTTGCAAGGCGACTTGTTCAATATAATTTTAACTTTCCGCTTACATCCAATCGCTATGACAGCCGACTGTCGCCAACAATTTCTGCAAATAGTTGTTCGCGATTCTAATCGTCGTTACCAATGCTTCCTATACCGCTTCCGTCCACAAGACCCACTTGTGTTATACCACTTCAATCGCGTGTGCTTCGGTTTAACTTCGAGTCCATACCATGCATTGCGCACGGTAAGACAGCTCATTGATGACGACGGCGCAAAGTATCCGCTTGCGAGTCGTATCGCATTTACTTCGCTATATACGGACGACATCGCGTTCTCTATGCCCAGTGAATCCGAGGCCAGTGAGACCTCTCGGCAGCTGATAGACTTATTCAAGGGTGCCCAATGGGACCTGATAAAATGGCATAGCAACCGTCGATCTGTTTTAGATGACCTCCCTACTTCCCATAAAATTACAGGAGAAGTAGAGTTCGATAAATCAATGCCACATAAAATACTAGGCTTGCATTGGTCTACCGATAGTGACGCCTTTTATTTAAGATATCTGTTCCCGCTGATGTGACGTGCACTAAGCGCGCCATCTTATCTACTGTCGCTCGCCTGTGGGACATAATGGGTTTCGTTGCTCCCACAGTCGCGTACGCCAAATTGTTAATAAAGCAGCTTTGGCAACTTAATTTAGATTGGGACGACATACCACCACCGCCAATTATTAAGATGTGGAGGCAATTCTGTGCTGAATTACCAGCTCTTAATGATTTACGTATCCCGCGACATGTTGGTGTATCCAAAAACTGTACTGCGTCACTCCTGGGGTTTTCCGACGCCAGCGAGCACGCATACGGTGCCGTAGTCTACATACATGTAAAGAGCGTCAATGGTAACACCGTCCAGTTGATTTGTGCAAAGACTAAAGTCGCACCAACGAAACCACTATCTATTGCACGCCTTGAGCTTTGTGGAGCGGTTTTACTCTCAAAATTGCTTCGCAGAGTACTCGACAATTATTCTCTTGACCTTGCAATATCAGTCTATGCCTTTGTAGATTCAAAAGTAGCTCTGTACTGGATAAAGAGTTCGCCACACAAGTGGCAGACCTTTGTTGCAAACCGCGTTGTTCAGATTACCGACAATATTCGCGCTGATAACTTTTATCATGTCGCAGGTACTGAGAATCCCGCTGACATACTTTCACGTGGCGTTACGCCAAATAAATTAGTTTCAAACCCCCTGTGGCTCCATGGGCCTCAGTGGACTTCGTTAGATCCATCTCAATGGCCTCTTCGTACTTTAGACAATGAGGTTATTGCAAACATGCCTGAGAAGAAGATTTTGTCGCACACTGTGTACACATCCGTCTGTAATTCTGCGATTTATGAGCTCGCACTCCGCATCTCTTCTTGGAGTAAACTTCTACGTATAATTGCGTACGTGTGTAAGTTTGCTAAATTATTGCCCCGCCGCAACACTACTGTAGTGACTGCTGATGATCTCAGTTTCTCTGAGGTTATAATCCTCCGCGCCCTGCAAAAACAGCATTTTGCAGTGGAATATTTAAATATTGAAGGTAACAAACCTTGCTCGCCCGCTTTCAATCGTTTAAGGCCTTTTATTGAGAATGGTTTAATCCGCATTGGTGGTCGTCTTTCGAACTCCGCATTAGATTACACGCAAAAACATCCAATTATACTCCCGCGCAGTGATCATGTAGTGAACATGATCATTGACTATTATCATATTAAAAATTTACACGCTGGGCCTGAATTGTTATTGTCATTGCTCCGTCAAAAATTTTGGATACTTTCCGCACGCCGCACTGTGAGAAGCAGAGTCTACAAATGTAATATATGTTTCCGGCTTAGACCCCGTCCAACTTACCCTTTGATGGCTGATCTTCCCCATAGTCGTGTAAGACAAGCTATTAAGGCATTTACACACACGGGCTGCGATTATGCCGGTCCTATCGCATACACTCCTGTACGTCGTCGTGGTGTACGCAGCGAGAAGGCGTACTTATGTGTTTTCACATGCCTCACGACTCGAGCTGTACATATAGAAATCGCTACAGATCTTAGTAGTTCTAGTTTCCTCGCTGCGCTTAAACGTTTCCTCTCTAGACGAGGGCCGATTCAGTTTTTATATTCGGATAATGGAACGAATTTTAAAGGTGCCGCTTCGTATCTTCGCGATCTCTATAAATTTCTAAACGTTGAATACCGCCCAAAGCTTGAGCAAGAGTGTGCTGAGAATCGTATAACATGGAAGTTCATCTGTCTCAACTCTCCTCATTTTGGAGGCGCCTGGGAGAGTATGATCAAAGTCGTAAAAATGCATCTGTTCCGAGTTATCGGACATCAGTTACTTTCATACGAAGAGCTTAATACTGTTCTTGCGCAAATTGAGTGCTTGCTAAACTCGCGGCCCTTGACAGTATTGAGTTCTGATCCTGCAGAGCCTTCAGCTCTTACTTCGAGTCATTTTTTGAATACCGCACCTTTATTGTCATTACCCGCACCCAAAGTCAAATCTGACTCTACCAGTCTGTTACACAGGCATTCTTTACTGGATAAATTAGTTCAGTCGTTTTGGGACCGGTGGAGGACGGAATACCTTCACGGATTACAAGTTCGTCAGAAGTGGAACACCCCGTCTACGGCTATCGTACCAGGCATGGTTGTAATTGTGATAAATGATAATGAACCGCCCCTTGCTTGGCCATTAGCGATTGTCGAGTCTGTTCATCCTTCGAAGGATGGCGTAATTCGAGTAGTGACCGTGAGAACTACTAAGGGAACATATCTCCGTCCTGTTGCTCGTATTTGCCCTCTCCCAAGACAATAAATCACGATTATTTTGATTATAATTATTTATCTAAATTGGGGGTTAAGTTTATATTTATATATATTGAAAAGTTGTTGAACCGCAATGTTATATTTGTGTATACATTTTCTCGCTTACCGGGTAAGGTTAGTGGATGAGACATGCGCATTGGGCGCATCCTCTCACTTTGTATACCGCTTATTTATTTGTTTTCCTTTTACTTTTTATATTACGGTTGTCTTTTAAAGGTGACCATTTAAGGGCGGGAGGAAATGGTAACGCCAGTTAACAATCTACTTTATCAACATTACATTACATATCGCATTGAGTTCGTCCTAAGTTATATCTACTTTATCAACATGACTAGTGCATATTTTTTGTTTCCTTCCTTCCTTCCCTTTCCTACCGCACGCGCTGCCGCCGAGGTGAAAAAGAGGATCTCGGCGCGCGTCATTATACTAAGTGATATTACGCCATCCGCAACGCACGGCCACCCGTCGCGTCTTATGTACATTAACTGCAAACCGCGCAGGACGAACATTGAGTTCTCCTGTTTATGTTTAATATTCACCGCATCAGACATTGTGTCTTTGTAACTCATAAAAGTGTGAGACGCCCCCGTAAGGGCAAAGGTGGAGAGTGTGGGACTTCACGAGACTGTTCCGAGAGTGCGTGTGCGCCGAACCACGCGGCGAGCTTGCTGTATAGCAGACACTCCAGGAGGAAGGCAAGGCAGCCCTCATCAGGTCAGTGCGTGCTATCCCACCTATTTATTTTCCCCTTTGCCACATTTACATAATTACAGTCCACTAAATCTTTATCGAAGATACCTTAAGTTACTGGCGTCTCCACCCTCTCAAACGGGAGAGGAGTCCTATGCCCATCGGTGGTATGTCTATACTTTTTATTTTCCCTTCGATTTAATTTTATTTAAAAATATTAACAATGCTATTTTCATTACTTTTCCTCACTACTCGAAACATGCTTAATTGCTTGTGCTTTTGTTTGACGACTGTAGTTTCTCGGTAGTAGTGGTGGTAATCTTACAATAACATATGTGTGGCAACTGAGTTCTTCTGATACTATCGCCGGAAATGAATCGTTAACTTCTTAAGTAAATAAGTCCTCAATTTTTATTAACCTACTAGCTGACTCGACAGACTTTGTTTTGTGCGATTGCAATAAATTTGTAGCTGTTGTAAAATGGTAAAAAACACGTATTTCTCAGTGATCAATACATCATAACAGGATGAATGTACCGCGTGAATTTTTCACCCCTTCATCCATGACTCAACAACTTTTGTCGTAGCGTTCAACAACTGAGTTATGATTGATAGACTAAACGCATTTATTAATGAAGACCCATTCCTTGCCATTGTTTCCGAGTTTAATGACTTTAAGTGTGATCAAAGCAATCTTGGTAACAAAAGGTTCGATGGATAACTATAAAATGACTTTAGTGATATGCGAAGTACAATGGAAGCTGATAGCGGAATAACTTACCAGTAGATATGCGAAGACTTTTTATACGTGGTAGAGCCATGCTGCAGTTATATTAGTAGTATAGTTGTAGTACGAATTGGTCAGCTCGACCGGGGAAGGACCACGCTCTCACAGAACACCAGCGTGAAATAGTAGCTTAATGCTGCTGTGTTTCGTATGGTGAGTGTAGAGAACCGGAGACCCTTTTTACTGGAAACGAGGCATTCCATCTTAGTCCTCACGGGTGACAACGCATCTGCATTTTGATTTGTAATCGAGGATAGACGTAGATGTCTACGGGCCGCAGCAACCATTTACCATCAGGTGGACTGTGTGCTCGTTTGTTACACTATCCTATAAAATAAAAATAAAAAAAATAAATAGAATTAGCAAAAAAGGCCAAACTAAAAAAGACTAGATTAATATCTTTCAGATCAAATTTCAGTCACTTCGACCAGACTCAACGAAGACTAGTCATCTGCATGGATCAGGAATTAATATCCATCATCATCATCGTCCGAAAATCTCACACGATTTCTGAGCTGAGCATTAATAAATAAATTATGACTGCAACTGGCTCATTGTGTAGTACCAAAGTCATTTAATTAATAGCAGGTATACCTTATAAGGTTTCCTATATTAAAAACCCGCGATCCGCCCCGGCTTCGCACAGGTGATAATACAGCTGTAATTATTTTAATGTTCAATCCTAAAATACTAAAAGGCACTTCGTTGGTTGGTTCCAAATATGCATACCAATCAATTTTAGTAAAATTATAGATTCGATTCTATAATTTCTAATGCTCTTCAATGCAGTGAAATTGATTTTCTTTTATATTTAATTAATAATTTTCTCCAGACCGAATTTCGGCCACGGCGGCCTGCCTCAACGGAGGCTAGCCATCGGCGCAGGACAGAATTATAGTGCCCAAGTGTGTGCGCAAGCACAGGTGCACATTCTATTCCCTTACTCTCATAATTCAATGGGATGGTAAAATGACACGACCGGATACAGATCAGGCGCAGGACCAATGGCTTTACGTGCTTTCCAAGGCACGGGGGGTGAGACACCGCCAACTTCCTGACTCCGGGCAGCTACCTAGAATTTCTTGATGTAAAATCTCAATAAATTGATTTTTTTGTCCCGATCCGGGATTCTAACCCAGGACCTCATGATCAGCAGTCGCACTACCACAAACACTAGATATTATATAGTAATTAACTCATGACATGCGCATGAAAAATTTAAATCATGAGATGCTACACGATTAGCAATACCAAACAATATCATTTAAATCATCGCTTCCCCTTTCATTTTAAAACCAAGATGGAGCCAGAATCCGTTATTTAATCGTTGACTTGTGCTTCAGTGCGGTTCTAAGTACTCAGAGATGCGTTGATAAATTATGTTTAACCGCTACTTTCGAATATGAATAAATGGATCTTGTGTCTTAAATAATTTGATAAACTTAGTGAGGATATCTGCAGTCACTCACGTACCGGTCACATACCGGTCATCCACGTTCTACGTGAGTGACGGGTACATAATATAACGGATCAGTAAGCTGAAGTGGCAATGGGTCGGCCATTTACCTCAAAGAACCGACAAGCTGTGGGGAAAAATGGTTTTTGAGTGGCAGCCTCGTACCGGCAAGTGAAGGAAAAGGCGTCCCCCCAGTAGACGGAGTGACAACCTGGTAAGACATGCAGGAGGTCGATGGATTCAGCTGGCTCAGGACCGTGCTTTGCGGCATTTTTTGGGGGAGGCCTACGTTCAGCAGTGGATTTGTGAAGGGCTGTAATGATGATGATAATGTGCTACTGGTGAGTTTTTTGTATCAGACTTAGCGGTAACGATGTCTCTGTTATTCCTATTTTTTTCTGTCGTCTACATTAGTAAAATACTATGCTAAAAATACTTAACAATTCAATAATATCGACAATTGCATGTTCTATGGTGATGGATCGCACTTAACTAGCACTGTGTAAACACGACACTTTAACAATGTGAAACAGTAATATTTCACTATTATGAAAGAATAAGACTTAATTTTAGTTTAAATACTATTTTTTTCCAATATTATCACACCTTAGCTACATCTACAACCCATCACATATGCATCGCTGAACATTGGTCTCATGTATTGATTACCACAAAATGCGGTACGAGCTACCTACATACATTTTCCTTCTGGGAATTTCATTAGGTTCTTCTAGTGGTGGCTGGCACGACCCTGCACTTGCCATTTCGAGAATGCCGCTCGAGAACTTATTGGAACATTATATTTTTTTTAATTGCTATCATTTTGTTACAAAAAGAAATAGCTGTCACATAGGTACGCGCAAACTTATTTGTTTTAACTTTTTTCGTTGTGTTGAATAGCATATCTCACACGCGAAGTCGGTATTGGCTTAACTGTCAATTTGGCACTCTCGTTAAATCTTCCTAATGTCACTTTCATTGAAAATATTTTTATAGTATTAAATCAATGTTTTAACTAAGTTTTGAAACACGTATTATTTTTTGAAAAATTGCAATGAAATTCTTCTTGTATTGCATTTTCATTAACTATGTATGAAATTAAACGTAACATAACATTTCAAGCCATACTGTCGCGCAAAGTGGCCGTGTGGCTTGGTGACAATAAAACTTCGTGTTCTATGTACGATGAACTCTACTGGCCACATCGTCGCAGTTTACAAAATCGGGATAATTTAGTCTAGACGTGAGAAAATAAATATTTCAGCAAATAATTATTAATCGTCTCTTTATTATTCTAATAAAAAAAAAGTGTAAAGAAGAAAAATAAAAAACGACTAGATTGTAATTTATATGTTTTTACTTTGGTGTCATTTGGCTCTTGGGGATTCCATTTTTTACATTCATTCATTCATTACAACCATTCGCAAGTCCACTGCTGAACATAGGCCTCCCCCAAGCAATGCCACAAGGCACGGTCCTGAGCCACCTGCATCCATCGACTTCCTGCATGTCTTACCAGATCATCACTCCATCTAGTGGAGGGTCGTCCTACACTAAGGCTACCGGTACGAGGCTGGCACTCGAGAACCTTTCTTCCCCATCGGTTATCTGTTCTTCGAGCTATATGGCCAGCCCATTGCCACTTCAGCTTACTAATCCGTTGGGTCATGTTGGTCACTCTGGTTTTACTGTGGATATCCTCATTTCTGAGTCTATCATGCAGAGAAACTCCGAGCATAGCCCTATCCATAGCTCGCTGAGCAACCTTGAGCGTCCTCATACGGCCAGCAGTAAAGGACCACGTCTCTGATCCGTAAGTCATCACTGGCAACACGCACTGGTTGTACACTTTAGTTTTCAGAGATTGAGGTATACCTGACGAGAAGATGTGTCGCAATTTCACGAACGCTGCACAGCCAAGTTGAATCCGTCGATTGACCGTCGAAGGTCGAAGTTGGACTTACCTAGTCGGACTATTTGTCCCAGGTAAACGTACTCGTCAACAACTTCGAGCATAGTGCTTCCAACAACTACCGGCATAGGTGTGACATGGACATTAAACATGATCTTTGTTTTGTCCATGTTCATCTTAAGACCTATCCGTTGGGAGACACCATTGAGGTCATTGAGCATAGTGCTAAGGTTATCAAGCGATTCTGCCATAAGGTGAGTGATGTACTCGCCATTGATGTTAATACCGTATACTTTCCAGTCCAGTAGCTTGAAAACGTCTTGGATAGGTTTCGAACTCTGGTTCTGTACTAGGATAGCCATCATAGCCCTACTGTACAAACACTTCAGCACTTTGATATACCGACAGTCAACTTGGCACCGCTGAAGGGACTGTAGCACTGCCCAAATTTCGACGTAGTCAAAGGCTTTCTCATAGTTCACATACGCCAGGCAAAGTGGCAGATTGTACTCTTCGGTCTTCTGTACAATCTGTCGCAGGGTATGTATGTGGTCTATGGTACTGAAACCTTTTCGGAAACCGGCTTGTTCGGGAGGCTGGAAGTCGTCGAGTCTGCTTGCGAGACGATTCGTAACGACTCTCGAAAACAGCACGTAGACGCGGCTCGGAAGGGAAATCGGTCTGTAGTTCTTCAAGAGAGCGTTGTCGCCTATCTTAAAGAACAAGACCACCGTACTTCTACTCCACGCCTCCGGAGTAGTGCCACCATGGAAGACGGAATTAAAGAGCTTCTGAAGGACTTCAAGTACCGGTGTTTCACCTGCTTTCGGAAGCTCCGCTATAATTCCATCCTCGCCTGGGGCTCTGCCGTTTTTAAGGTGCTGGAGAGCCATTCTAATCTCGCTCAGACTGACGTGCGGGATATCATCGGAAAAGTGTCGGGCAAGACTTGCTCTTGGATCGTTACTCACACTTGCGTGTGGCTCCAACAATGATGTGTACAGCTGCCCATAGAACCTCTCAATCTCACTCAAAATCTCGGGTGTCCCGGAAACGATGCTGCCACACTCAGTCTTCAGCTTTGACAGTTGGCTCTTTCTGGCAGACAGTTCTCTGGCAAAGACTTTGGAGTCCCAGTTCCGCTCGATCGCTTCTTTAATACGAGCAGTATTGAAGTAACGTAAGTCTCACCGCATGCATTTGGAGATCTGTCTGTTCAGTTGCCTGTATGCTGTCAAATCTTCGACGATTGCAGCCTCATCTCCCGTCTAACAGCCATGAGATTAAGAGTGTGATCGGAGAGTTTTTGTGTTCTTCTGCGGCGAGTCTTGCAGAACTTAGCTCCGACCACATGGACAGTTTTCACGAGCTTGTCATTCATATCGTCCACTGCATTGCAATCTTCTAGGCACTAAAAGCAGTTTCGTAACTCGAGCTGAAAAGTCTCGGGATTCTCGATTAGAACACGAAGGGGACGGAGCGTTCACTTCATCAGACGAGACCTCTCCAACTTAACGTTTAGGTTCAGTGTGCCTCTAACCATTCGGTGATCGCTGCCGGTTTTCACCCTTGCGATCACTGAGACATCACTGAACAGTTGGCATCTGGTCGTCATAATGAAGTCAATCTCATTTTTTGTCGAACCGTCGGAGCTCGACTAGGTCCACTTCCTGTGGGGCCGCTTCTGGAAGAAAGAGTTCATCATAAAGAGTCCCTCTTTCTCCATAAAGTCGGCCAGCTGCTGGCCCCTACGGTTCCGTTGCCCTACTCCAAATTTCCCTTACTTCAGCTCACCGCCTTCTCTTGTGCCTAGTTTTGCGTTGAAGTCTCCCATCAACACCGTGTAGTGGGTTTTGGAGGAATGCATGGCTCTAGAAATATCCTCATACATTTACTCCACCTCCCCATTGGGATTTGCCGAGGTTGGTGCGTAGACCTGTATGACCTTCAGCGAATACCGTTTGGTGATTCTGAGTATCAGGTACGCGACCCTCGTCGACACACTCTCAATCTTTACAACGTTGTTGACGAGAGACTTGTGGACGATAAATCCGACACCTCCTTGGGACAGATGGTCGCCCTCCCGGTGATAGAACAAGTTGCCGGACTCGAGGATTTCCGTGTCTTCCCCCTCTCTTCGGACCCCAGATAATCCAATAATATGCCAGCGCAACTTGTCTACCTCTTCTTCCAGCTCCAGTATCTTCTTGTCAGTCCTCAGGGTGCGTGCGTTATACGTTGCCAGGTCGAGTCATCGTAGGTGGCAAGCGAACCTCCACCGGAGATTCTTAGCACCCCCTGCCCCGCCGTTACCATGGTCGCCACCGTAGCCAGGAATAGCGGGGCCGCCGGGGACTGGGGGCCGTTTATTTGCGTGATCGTTGCTCATGGGGGTATATTTGCCATAGTTGCCACGCTTGGCGAGCGGGTTGGCAACCGCAGTTTTTTATTACGTTATTGTTGTTATTAGGAAGATGCTACTGCCCATCTCCTTTCTGTGTCCCTCTGTCGCCTCTTACGACACCCACGGGAAGATATCGGGTAGTGGATATTCTCAACCGTCACTACACGGCCGGTTGGGGATTCCATGAAACTGATTATATTATTCATAATTTTCTTTAATCTCAAAATTTTTCGTTACTCCAGTTCATATTTTACCTACGAAAAATCAAAATACCGCAAGACAAATACGCACACTCCGCTCGACGTCTTGCTGAAAACAGAGCGTGAAAAGTAGCCAATCGCACAAACTTTTTGCGATAAAACCCTTTGATATGCAGCAATTTACCAACAGCTGCGCGAAAGTTATTTCGAGTTCAGTTGTATGATTCGCGATATAAGGAATTGCTTGCCCATGCATGACAACGAAAATCTTTGCCTTATCGCAATAGAGTGGCTGCAGCATATCACAGCCGTCAATGTACATTGTACGTCGTAGCACAAGTACATTGCCTTGACAATGAACTAAAATACTCAATCTTAAAGCGCAATTTCTGCGATGCTGGTCGATCTGAAATTAAATTTGTGCAGAATGTGCACACGATTTTTTTTAAATATTTAAAGCAATTTTTAAAAACATTTGTACTGGATGAAACGCTTAATGATTTTTTAAATTTACGCGACATTATACATTAAATAAAACTACTATTTACGGATTTTATCGCGTTTAGTTACTTTAATTTATTTTTATTATTATCCCGACGTTTCGGGTGCTTTACAGTACCCATGGTCACGGGGGGACTGAGATGTTTGACGTCCCAATGTAATAAGTTAGTCCGGCTACCTTCAGTTTTTTTTTAATATTAATTTTTGGTCCGATTCACGCAAAACGAGCTTATAGTATCATGAAGTCTTGCAGTGGTATGCTTGAGTTTGGGTTTAATTTTGTTAATTATAGGATCCCAAGCAGATGGTAGCACCCAACCATCTTCTCTATTGAAATTTGGATGTTTTTTAATTTCAATAGCCTCGCGTATCATCCTTGGTAGGAATCGGTGTTCTTTTGCGAGAATTTGTGGTTTATCAAATCTAATGTAATAGTGGGGACGATCTTGAACATGTTTGCAGACTGCAGACTTCCCGGAGCGTCGGTGCTTCACATCAGCTATATGTTCCTTGACGCGGGTTTTTATCATCAGGTTTTTATCACGCGGGGTTTTATCATATATCACGCGGATTTTCAAGGTGTAGTGTTCGCGTAAATTTAAGAAATCATTATGTGAACCAGTACGGACTTTTAATAGCAAATAAAATTCGCCGATTAGAAGATCTTAAAACCAGGCGCGCAAGATATATAACATCTTTAAATTTCTTGAAGAGATGCAGAGACCATAATTTCATTCCTATGTGTGTCAAAATATCAACAAAGAAGGACATTCGAGAAAGCGCTAAGATCTTAAATCAGGCAAGTAAAAAGTTGTTACGGACGGTGAGCAGCGGTGTTCAGCAGAAACGGTTCGATTTACATTTCATAAACAACACCATAGACAATTTTTCCAGTGAACTAAAGACAATTTTAACGACATTTGATTTTAATAATTGCATCGAAACTTTAAACAAACGAGAAACATCGAAATACAATGAATGCAAAAATAAACAAATAGAAAAATACCAAAAATTAACGATCAAATCAAATGCCAAACATCCAAGTCAACGCCAAAACAATAAACAACCGTTGACCATAGACACAAACTATAAACAACGCACTGTATATAATTTGTCAAAACATACACTGGACGAACCGACGATGAAAGTATTAGCGAAGGGAATGAACTTCGCATTAACTCCGCGAAAAATCCCGTACGAAGAAATTATCTGCAGTGTTGAGGATTGTCTGTTTAAGAATAATATCGGTAAATAAGATTTGGAGGCCATACGTCAAGATATTTCATCCTTGTTACGTCGTAGTTCAGTGCCGAAACCAAACCTTCCCAAAGACGAATTTACAGCGCTAAATAACTTACGGAACAGGCCAGAACTCACGATTCTCCGCGCGGATAAAGGGAATGCTACGGTAGTAATGGACGCATCAGAATATAATTTTAAAATACAACAACTTTTATCGGACGAAAGTACATATAAAAAGGTCAAAATAGACTCTACAACTAACACGCTTAAAACAACTAGCGATTTAATAAAGAAATACTCCGAAAAATTAAATCTCGACGTGAATTCGCTAATACCATCATGTGCCAAACCACCGAGGTGGTATGGGTTACCGAAGATACACAAACCAAACGCTCCACTACGTCCCATAGTGAGCCAGATCGTTTCACCAACTTATAAGCTGGCACAATACTTAGCAAAAATACTATCACCACTGAGAGGACATACCAGAGCACACACAAAGGATTCGTACCATTTTGTGAGTGAGATAAAAGACCTACATCTCGCTAACAATGAAACTATGGTCAGTCTTGATGTTCAGTCACTATTTACATACCTACCTATTGTGGACTGCATCTCAATTGTAACTAGGAAGCTAGAAGAAAATAACATGCCTCAAGAATATGCAATACTACTTGAACATTGCCTCACATCTGGCTATCTATTGTGGAAGGAAGAGTTCTACAAGCAAGTAGATGGTGTGGCGATGGGCTCACCTGTGTCACACCTCCGACATATTCATGGAGGACTTTGAGGAGAAAGCCCTTCTTACTGCTCCTGTAAATCCAACAATAAAAGTAAGAGCCAACTGTCGAAGCTGAAGACTGAGTGTGGCAGCATCGTTTCTGGGACACCTGAGATTTTGAGTGAGATTGAGAGGTTCTATGGGCAGCTGTACACATCATCGTTGGAGCCATACGCAAGTGTGAGTAACAATCCAAGAGCAAGTCTTATCCGACACTATTCCGATGGTATCCCGGACGTCAGTCTGAGCGAAATTAGAATGGCTCTCCAGCACCTTAAAAACGGCAGGGCCCCAGGCGAGGATGGAATTACAGCGGAGCTTCTGAAAGCGGGTGGAACACCGGTACTTGAAGTCCTTCAAAAGCTCTTCAATTCCGTCCTCCATGGTGGCACTACTCCAGAGGCGTGGAGCAGAAGTGCGGTGGTCTTGTTCTTTAAGAAAGGCGACAACGCTCTCTTAAAGAACTACAGACCGATTTCCCTTCTGAGCCGCGTCTACGTGCTGTTTTCGAGAGTCATTACGAATCGTCTCGCACGCAGACTCGACGACTTCCAGCCTCCCGAACAAGCCGGTTTCCGAAAAGGCTTCAGTACCATAGACCACATACATACCCTGCGGCAGATTGTACAGAAGACTGAAGAGTACAATCTGCCGCTTTGTCTGGCGTATGTGGACTATGAGAAAGCCTTTGATTCCGTCGAAATTTGGGCGGTGCTACAGTCCCTTCAGCGGTGCCAAGTTGACTGTCGGTATATCGAAGTGCTGAAGTGTTTGTACAGTAGGGCTACGATGGCTATCCGAGTACAGAACCAGAGCTCGAAACCTATCCAACTGCAGAGAGGTGTAAGACAGGGTGACGTTATATCCCCGAAACTCTTCACCGCTGCATTGGAAGACGTTTTCAAGCTACTGGACTGGAAAGGATACGGTATTGACATCAATGGCGAGTACATCACTCACCTTCGATTTGCTGACGATATAGTCCTTATGGCAGAATCGCTGGAGGACTTAAGCATTATGCTCAATGACCTCAATAGTGCCTCCCAACGGATAGGTCTTAAGATGAACATGGACAAAACAAAGATCATGTTCAATGTCCATGTCACACCTATGCCGGTAGTTGTTGGGAGCACTATGCTCGAAGTTGTTGACGAGTACGTTTACCTGGGACAAATAGTCTGACTAGGTAAGTTCAACTTCGACCGAGAGGTCAAT
The DNA here is from genome assembly GCA_036936625.1 of Parnassius smintheus behrii. Classification (NCBI taxonomy): domain Eukaryota; kingdom Metazoa; phylum Arthropoda; class Insecta; order Lepidoptera; family Papilionidae; genus Parnassius; species Parnassius smintheus. The sequence continues at coordinate 8,713,946 of JAUPFT010000003.1, forward strand.
CGACGGATTCAACTCGGCTGGGCAGCGTTCGGGAAATTACGACATATATTCTCGTCAGGTATACCTCAATCTCTAAAAACTAGATTGTACAACCAGTGCGTGTTGCCAGTGATGACTTACGGATCTGAGACGTGGTCCTTCACTGCTGGCCGTATGAGGACGCTCAAGGTCGCTCAGCGAGCTATGGAGAGGGCTATGCTCGGAGTTTCTCTGCGTGATAGACTCAGAAATAAGGATATCCGCAGTAAAACCAGAGTGACCGACATAGCCCAACGGATTAGTAAGCTGAAGTGGCAATGGGCCGGCCATATAGCTCGAAGAACCGATAACCGATGGGGAAGAAAGGTTCTTGAGTGGCAGCCTCGTACCGGTAGGCGTAGTGTAGGGCGACCCCCCACTAGATGGAGTGACGACCTGGTAAGATATGCAGGAAGTCGATGGATGCAGGTGGCTCAGGACCGTGCTTTGTGGCATTACTTGGGGGAGGCCTATGTTCAGCAGTGGACTTGTGAAGGGCTGTAATGATGATGATGATGAAAGTAATTAAACGCGATAAAATCCGTAAATAGTAGTTTTATTCAATGAAGCGCTTAAGACAAATTTCTTTTGATGTAAACGCGCCCTATCTAATGCCTTATGCTATGTTTATAGTTTAATTTAATAATTATTTTTATTCTGTTAGTAATTTGAATATTAATTAATAATATCTGACGACACATCAGAACAATTGAACCAGTTTTGTTGTTTACACCTGTGTGCCTCTGACACTCTATCTACTCAAACTCAAACTCAAACGTTTTTTCAAAAAAAAAAAAACTTCAATTATAATATGTGTATATAAACCACTCACTCATTGCATACATTCACCATTGATTTATATGTACTACGTACTAAAGAAGCTATTCCAAACAAAAAATGTGCACTACTCTGTATCCGCACATGCGCGGGAAACGATAGAGTCGCGCATGCGCAGTTGATTTCAACGCGCGAAAATTGTCATAATAAATAATTGTTTATTTAGATTGTATTGTTAATCGAGTTTATTTTTTAAATTTTTGCTTATTTTGCATATGTGCTAATTTAATATAAAATTATTATTAGCGCTGCTCCACACTGCATGAATATCGAAGCCACAATAACAGGTGTACGGATTGCAGTACAGTTCAATTGAACATAGTGAGTGTTCGGAATGCCATGTCTGTGCGTAGTACATATACATCGATGACATGCACATATCATAACCCCCACGTATCACATATAAACACCCCTCTGCTTAGTAGTTTACCGCTGATTTACGCCGTTAACAGTTTTACGCCGACCTTTCATGTCGTTGTGCTGTGCAGAGGGAAAATGCATAAACACTTTCAAACAACATTTATATACAACAATCATTACTACAGACACAATAGTATCACATTTTGCCTGTACGGGAATCATTTAGTCGGTGGTCCACTTGATTGCCTCAAGGGCCTGTTTGGGAACAGAAAATCTTGTAGAGGTAGATCTGTTTCGGTTCGCAATACACTTGAATGATTTTAATGTGGAAGAGCATAATATTATTCACACTCTCACAGAATACCAGCGTAAAGTATGAGTTCTCCCCCTCACCATACGAAATACAGCAGCATTAAGCTACTATTTTACGCTGGTATTCTGTGAGAACGTGGTTCTTCCCCGGTCAAGCCGACCCATTCGTGCTACAACTGTTCTACTAATATAAATGCAGCATTGTTCTACCACGTGGAAAAATGTGATATTTAAATTTACTAATAATAAATTCAGAAATAATGTGATATTTAAATTTGCTAATCGTCTTTTATCATTATCATCTTTATCATTACAGCCCATGACAAGTCAACCAAAAGCGTGGTAGTAAGCCACTACTTGCATCCATCAACCTTCTGCATGTTCAACCATAGATCGTCAATCCATTAGCGGGTGCCAACGTACACTTCGCTCACGAGTTACGAGGCCTTGCAGGTCCGATGCGTGAGTCCAGTGAATCTGTAAAAGCCATCTGGCTAACAGCGCTAACATTACAGAAAATAGATATGCCATGAGTGACGAAGGGGCCTAAGTGAAGTGGAGTTATACTTGCTGATAAAGAAAATAAATAATATAGAGTGTAGAAAAAAACTACAATAAACAAATAATGTCAAATCTAAATATTTGAAACAAAAACTAATGTGCCACATTATACTACGACAAAGTACATTAATTTCATTTAGGAAAAAGTCTGGTTAATTTTATTACTTCATTGTGACACCGAAGTCCCGGTAGCTATTTTGCAGGAAAAAATGTTATATGAATTTCTCTAGGTTCAGTATGTTCACCTCTTGACATTTATTAGGTTTTGTGTTAATTTAGGATGTCAATTACCTTTGGGAAAATAGAAATGTGGCTCACAATCAACTTAATTATTAGAGGTGATTGAATTTGTACACAAGCTTGTGTAACTCACAAATTGTTTGGTCTTATGTCTTGGTGATGAATCGACTTGTCTTTGAAACCATAGATAATATTTTTATATCGATATCTGATTTTGGTGTTGGTATGGTATAGGTAATATATTGGTAGTATAGAGGGTAAATATCCGTCTTTAACTTATAAAGGGACAACATTTTTACTAACAACGAGGTATGCTATATTAGTTGTCAGAAGTGACATCCCCTTTTTAGGGTTCCTTAGTCAACTAGGAACCCTTATAGTTTCGCCATGTCTGTCTGTCCGTCCGTCCGTCCTCGCTTAATCTCTGTGACCGTTAGCACTAGAAAGCTAAAATTTGGGACCAATATGTGTATTAATCATGCCGACAAAGTGGTAAAAAATGTTTTATTAGGGGGGGCTCCCTATATGTAAAGTGGGTAGTGATTTTTTTTCTAATTTCAACCCTAACGTGTGATATATTGTTGGAAAGGTATTTAAAAATGAATAGGGGTTTACTACAATCATTTTTTGATAATCTCAATAATTTTGGAAATAATCGCTCCAAAAGTAAAAAACAATGTGCCCCCCCCCCCCCCCGCTTCTAACTTTTGAACCATAAGTTTAGAAAATATGAAAAAAATCTGAAAAGTAGAACTTTATAAGGACTTTCTAAGAAAATCATTTTGAACTTGGATGGAAACAACAGTACCCACTTCCGGGAGCAGTTGCAGGAGCGCGGAGCGCTGCTGGAGCGCGAACATAATGGATACCCACCTTTAAACACATAAGTGGGAACACTTATTGTGACAGACGGGAAACTACGAAACCCTACACGTTTTTTAATTGAGAATGGATATAGGTTGTCGAATCAATAACCTTCTTTCTAGTCAAAAGACCGAGAGAGGGAATTCTCACGCGTATATTGCATTGAGGTCGATTCTAAGAGCAATGCCTTAAAAGTTAAGCGTGACAACGCATCTACATTTTGATTCTTAATTGAGGATAACTATAAATGCCTATGAACCATAGCACCGCCTTACTATTACCATACCACACCTGTACTGTGTCCGTGTTTGTCACCTTAAACTAAAACATTATCGAAAATTAATAAATAAATATAATTAGATTTGAAGTGAGAAAATCTCTTGAATTATCCGTTATCTCATGATTAAAGAAAAGTCGAGTGAACGCCTCCCACATGAATTGTCCGTCAAATATTTAACCCACTTCGCCCTCGCAAATAGAACTGGGGATACTGTCACATTTTCTCGTTGAACTAATGGAACCAGAAAATAATTGCTGATAGGCCCAAAATTTAATTTTATGGGACACTTTGCCTTTGGAACAGTTACTAAATAACATATTAGCTTTAACTATCGACGTCGTCTGTATAGAATCTACGATTAAGAAATAATATAATTTAATTTTGTAATAGAATTTCGAAAACAAAAATCTAAAAGTTTAAAAAAATTATGTTGTATGCGACATAGGTTATTTTACATTGCAGTGCTGAGGGTTGCGAGTTATCATCACGCTCGTACAAGATTTTATATAACAAACAAATATTTTGCTGGGGGTGTTTCCAGTTTTGAGGGTGGTTACAATTTTTTTTAAAGATATATTAGAAGGAACGTAATTTTGAACAATACTAGCCGTGATTTTAACACTGTTGATATTCTATTGCGCTATATTTAACACACCTGATTTCATTTACAATCTTGTTATTTTGTTGGTAGATTGAAGAAGATTACCACATAATCGTCCATTTTCAAAAAAATCGAAATATTTTATTCCTTATACATGCAAGTTTCTTAACTATGTTCAGACGAATTAAATCAGCACTTATAATTATAGCTTTGCTAATGATTGTTGATCGTGGGTACGAACCCAGATTGGTCGTATAAGATGAAATTTACGAGCACTTTGCTGCCCCGAGCTGAATAAAGAGACATTTTAATGATTAATTGCGATTTGGTTCTCTTTACAACAATTTTAATAAATTTGCATTCATTTCGCCAATTTCAAAACACGAGATTTCGTTTGCAAATATCAAAGTAAAATCCGTAATATAATAAGTGAAAATCAGTTCTGCGAAGTAGGCGTTGAACTCGTAAATTTTCGAATTTAATATTCGTAAGCAATTACCAAATGAGCGTTAATTGACTCTTTGCGACCTTAAGAGCTAGGCTGCGGCCACAATTTCAGCTTTATGTTAAACGACATTCAAATGAACGGACTTGTTTCTTAAAACAAATCTTGAAATCGAATTCGGTCGAATTTTAACTAATTGTGTTTGTAAATAACGAAATTTACCTTGTTTTGCACACAATGTATTTGTAGACAAATTACTTTTTGTAGACAAATTGAATGTTATAGGGAAAGGGTGAGTAAAAACAAAGAGGAAGTTTGATTCAGTAAACATAATATAAACTTAGAAATATAATTCATTTATTAAAACGTACAATGAACAATGAACATAGTCTTTGGTGCGTCTGTTAGCGATCATGTAACTTTCAAACCACTAGAACTATTGAGGTGATTGCTTTTATGTATTTATCCAAACACAACATACACCCATGGACATATTTAGAGAAATACGATAATTAATCGATATGGTGGGAGTGTAGTAAGAATATTACTTCTTTATTACAAAAACAGTCACAGCATCGTAACAGTTCAAGACCAAAACAATGTTTAAAAAACAAAAACTGATTGGTATAATGTGATGATGACTTGCAAAATAAATATTATAATTATAAAATTTAATTAATGAAATAATTGTGAAAAATTCATACAGACCATGTACTATGTCCTATGAAATTTTCCAGGCTGCAGTGTAGGATGTCCATTTCTTCGAAAATAATATTCAATAATTTTATAGCACTTGAATTGGTGCAAAACTGAATAGATATTATCCTCGTGTACGGTACCTTAAATATGGGACATGGGCGACGCCTTGTCAATTCCTTATTAGGCACAAACAACTCCTCAGTTCCTCGGGATGGTACTGCTTGCTTCGCAATACGCGCCACACGTACTCACAGAGCGCGACTTCATGCCTCACAACTAGCCGGCTGTAGATTTTTATCAAAAATTTGCACGATGGTTCACACATAATACCATTGTAAAACAGCAGCTTAATAGCAGCAGTTGTGTTTCGAATGATAAATGTAGAGAATCGCAGACCCTTATTACTGGATACGAGGAATGCCATCTGAGTCCTCAGGGGTGACAACGCATCTGCATTTTGATTCTTAATCAAAGACAGATTTAGATGTCTATGGGCCACAGCATCCATTTACCATCAGATTGACTTTGTCTTGTCACCTTTATTTTGTAAAAGAAACTTATTGTAAAGAATAGAAATTGTCGTATCATTACAGCCTACCAAATCTTTTGGGTAAACATGAGCACCCCTATCGATTGCATCATAGGTTGGATAATTGCAATGGTAAGCACGCATAGCAACCAAAGAATATGCTGCTATGCAATTCCTAATTCAGTATAACTCCGGCTTATATTTTAAAATCTGCGGGACGTTATGGGAATTATAAATTAAAAAAAAATCACTTAACAAATTAGAATGGCCATCTAACTTGTAACAAAAATACACCAAATCATTTAAGAGCTTGAATATAGTAAAATAGTTTGTAACGACTTAATACTATAAAAATACAGCAGGCATCGTATCGTTACTCCCTCCAACCCCCACTAATTTACGACCACATAACGCCCGCAATCTTACTTCCAACACACCGTTATCCACGCAGTTCAAATTAAGCGAAGAGCTACTTGAACAACCCGTGAAGGTCGAAGAGAAGACATTTTTTTACATTATCATTGCAATAAAAATATAAAAAATCTAAATATACCAACCGTTTATTATCGTTACAGTACGTAGTATATTATTTATTCTGTGGTTATAGGAATAACCACGAATCACTCTCGTTGCGCGCGTCTGACAAGGCGACAGAGGAAAACTAAGCAGGCGATGTGCGCAGCCATCATAATAATAATAAATGGCCAATCAATAAATGGTGACAATGGCAAGTATGAGGAATCATCTATGAGGGAGATCTATGTTCAGGTTTGAATACGTACGATAAAAGAGTCTAGAAATAAAATGTGATATTTTTGTTTAAGAATAAGACTCGTTTAACGAGTTTGCTTACGCCAAGTATTTTACAAGTAATTTACGTAAGTTCTGTAGTAATACGATCGTCAATTCACTTGTCGCGTGACAATCGGGGCGCAAATTCTTTCTACGTCAGGAGAAACCTATTCCCGTTAGGGCTTTAGGGCTAATGATAAAGATGAAATATATTATATATATATATATATATATATATATATATATATATATATATATATATATATATATATATATATATATATATATATTATTATTATTAACTGGCTTCTTTCTACATCAGGAGAAACCTATTCCCGTTAGGACTTTAGGGCTAATGATGAAGATGAAGAAAGAAGCCAGTTAATAATAATAATTATATAATATATATATAATAAAATATTTGAGTTGAATTTTCTAGTTTCGTCATTCTTACCACATAATTGAAACATAGATTGTAAACTTATGTTTTTTTTTTTAAATTGCTTGAAAACGTTTATCAAAAACTTTTTTAAATTTTTGCTTCAGTCTGCAAACCTGTTGGGTCAGAAGCGTACTAATCAAAAATGGCGCGTAGATAATCCATCAAAGTTGCGTCCCTTCGCAAATTATTTCAATATTAAAATCAGATAGTAATAAATTTTACGAAACATATTAATTTTCTATTTCATGTTAAATAATTCGAAGTTCATAAACCCGTTACACTAATAATTACATCGTTTGGCCTTTTGCGACGCAAATATATCGATTATGTTTTCAAAATCTATTTTTTTCGTCACTTCTCGCCCTACAAGTCAGGTCGTATAATCTTTCTTGGCCTATTGTAGTTTCAAAATATTAAAGTATTTATTTTAATTTACATAAATATTGCCATTAACTTGCAACGGGTACAATTGTGCAAATTTCGGTAGATGTAATTGTTAGAATAATTTGAATGGAAATGCAAAGATGCGGAAACACACTAGAGGGCTACTGCATAATAAATTCAAGTATATAAAAAACTCCGCCTTCACTTCTTGCTATAATTATTTGATCGCTATCGTCTGTCATATCTAGGAGAAGGGTCAACGTATCTTTAGGATATTTAAATCAGATAACGGACTGAAGATCCAAAAGGGGCGTCGGCAAAGACCTGATTGATATCAGTCTGGATGAGAGGTTAGTAGAAAGGAACATGATCATCAACATTTAGAATCTGCGTAGGTGAAGTTAAAAGTTGTGTCAGATCATAGGCCAAGGCTCTCCAATCAGGGTATCAGTGGGCAATCTCCCACTGATTCCGGCGTGATCCGTTAAGCGTGAACATTAAAATTACCAAAAATCACGGTCCCTGCAGATAAGTTCTGTTGTAGCACGGAGTCTGTAGCCATTTGTACATGGTCGATAAGTCGGTCTGTGTCGGCATTACCACTATGGAAAAACAAAAGACGGACACGTTCCGTACCTTAAAAACTGCCAATGCGTCAGTAACCGTAAAACGTCACCATTATACTGTCCTGCTTGACTGCATCTGCATCAGCCAAATTGAGAGAATGATTATATATACATTTACAAATATCGACAGTGGACATAAATAGGCTGTAGGTAAAGGTAACGGTAGTATCGATTGTGTGAATTATTTTGTTTTTTATTTGTGATTTTTTTGTTGCATCTGCATGAATAATGCAACATTTTTGAAGGAGTAGAGCCATGCTGCAGTTATTTTAGTAGTATTGTTGTAGCACGAATGGGTTGGCTCGACCGGGGAAGGACCACGCTCTCACAAAATACCAGCATCAAATAGTATCTTTATGCTGCTGTGTTTCGTATGGTGAGTGTAGAGAACCGGAGACCATTTTGACTGGAAATGAAGCTTCTATCTTAGTCCTCACGGGTGATAAGTGATAACGCATCTGCATTTTGATTCGCAATTGAGGATAGATGTTGATGTCTATGAGCCGCAGCAACCACTTACCATCAGGTGGACTGTGTGCTCGTATGTCACCCTATCCTATGAAAAACAACAATAGACGCTTAACCATAAACTATACTGAGTTTTGATGTTTTTATTAAAATAAATAAAAAAATTAAATCTTATTAGGTGCAAAACGCGGGTTAGGTCATTGAATATTTCGTAAAAAAAAAAACTTTGTTTTTATTATTGTGACATTTTCTAAATATCTATGCAACTAAAATTGTTAAATCAAACTACGCTTTCAAGTTACAAATTAGAACTTACAAAATCCTTTAATATGTTTTAGTCAAGTTTACTTAGGCGCAAACTTGGTGCTAATCGTCACTCGGTAACGAAACTCAATTTAACAAGTCCACCAGTCCACTAATCGCGGACGTGATTGTTTGATATTATTTTGACCATTAGATGTTTCAAACTAAGAAATTTCACGCGCCCCCCTTTGAAAGACACCAGGGGCACGGGCCCCTCTTGTACAACCCTAGTTATGCCTGTGTGTGTGGTCTGTCGTTTTTTCGTCATAATTTTTGTCTATTTTTTCAGATATAAAGTAAATATGGAGTGATCATTTTAGATAAAAGCTTTTTTAATTGTTAATACTCAATAATTAATCTTGTTTCCAGTGTTAAAACATGTAAGTTGTGTAGTTAAAATATTATTGAATATTTTAACTACACAACAATACCGAAATCCATTTCACAAGAGCAAGCTTTTGAATAAATTAATTTCACTTTTTTACGTTTCTGCTGTAATATATTGACGGACTTTGCTCGATGAATTGACTATCGAATTTATATAAACTAAAATTCTATTAACACTACATGAACTTGATGAATTAATATATTTTATGACCTAGCTATTTTGATCTATTCTAAAATGACGTCATCGTGGTTTATTAAAAATATTTTAAAGAATTAACTCAGATCATCAAAGACGAAAAGCAAGCCGAAACCATTCTATACTTTGACTCCTTAGGTTTTTCGATAATCCGGTGAGCCGCATGATCTACCATAAAAATAAATAAAATGGAATGGATATGTAGATATTTTGCGCGCGGAGAACCCATACTAAGGCCTGCTAAGTCATCGGACCATTTACAATCAAACTTTTATCTGTGGATTGAAATAAAAGACGTGTTTAAATCAAAGAGGACCAAAGTTGTAGAAGAAATTGGAAGCCTCATTTACTCGTATTTTTAATTAATTACTGTCAAATGGGTATTGAAGTATTAATATATTAACACACTTTTAAAAATAACCTTGTATATTATAAACCTTGTAGAAACATTTGCAAGCTTTTCATTGAGGTAACTTGCAGGAGCCATACACATTTAAAAGCCAGACTTAAATTCATACGCCATTAATAGGCACTTTTCAATTTTAATTTCGATGTGTAAGCATAAACGTATAGTATATTTTCATAATAATACTTGAAAGCCCCGGAGTCATCGTTGAATATTATATGAGTAGCTAGTCCCGAACAATAATTACACTTGACTCGAAACCGTCGTTAGGGAAGTTTTAAATCACGCTATCAAATGTCTGTTTTACTTTTATAATTGACAATGACGTTAAGCTTTTTTTTTAATAATTTATTATTATTTTACATTGTTTTACACCCTAATTATGTTAAAAAAAAAACTTATAATAAATATAAATTACGTCCATTTTGAATTGGTGTTCGTATATATAATATGTGAAAATCATTACCACCACCATTTAAATTATATATATATATATATATATATATATATATATATATGATGGTGACGCGTCGGTCTGTGACGTTTATAGGCCGAGTCGATTATCTTAGTTTTAAAAACATTTAACATCGGTTTTTTATAGTCAGTTCCATCTCTAAGTTAATTGTGCTGTATAATTAATGTGTGGAAGTGTTTTCCAGTGAATATGTGCTAAAATTAAAAAGAAATTAACAAATGATCCTAGGTGGACTGTGAACTGCTGCTGCGGAAATACCCTCCGAGTTAAAACAAAATATTATGTACAAACAATTAGAAAAAAGTTTTAATTATTGCCGAGAGCACTAATTGGATCAATTCAGTGTATTTTGTTCGCCGCAAAACAATACATGTAAAATCGTGGATATAATTATCAACAGAACTAAACACAACGCCATCTTTACACGAACAGTGATACTAATACCGCTGCACTTACAATTAATAAGAAAATGCCTAAGTGCGGGTACTGTGGTAAATGTTTATCCAACGCGGACTGTGTGAGGTGCTCTAAATGCGCAAATAATTTTCATCGTACTTGCTGTTCTGTACCGACGGGGCCAACACCTCAAGGATGGGCGTACCAAGGCTGCAAAGTCAAAACCAAAACAGACCCGACGTCATCCTCGAGGGCATCAAAAACGTTATGTGGTGATATTTCGTCAGAAAAGTCAACCCCTCAATCAGATCTAAGTGAGAATACACCCACAACGAATAACCATGCTACGGGAGTTAATGCAGGAGATAAGAGATCTGCGCAGTGAGCTGAGCTAAACAAGAACTGAGATTGCGGACTGCAGGAGGGAGATTCTAGACTTCAAAGCAGAGCTATATTCATGCAGCGCACGCTTAACTGCCTTGGAAGACAAAGTGTCTACACTGGAGACGAGCTGCGAAGTAAAATCTCCCGGCAATGTGGACAAGCTCGAAAACACGATTACCGAATTGAAGCGACAATTGAACGAGCGCGAACAAGAATCTCCGGCCTACCTGAAGAAAAAAATGAAAACATCTTGCATGTAACCGGGCTTATACCTGTAAAGTTAGGCATGAAGTTGGAGGACTTTAGACGTTGTATTCGCGGAGCGGGTGGGCTTCTCGCGGCGCAACCGTGCCGCTGAGGTGCGACCGTGTCGCCGCGCCCACGCGCCATCGTCGTTAGGCTGGCGCGCCGAGCCCTGCGCGACGACTTGCTGCGTGCTGCGCGTGTGCGCCGCGGCTCCCCCGTCATGCTGATGTCGGCCTCACATCGGCCGACATCAGCATGACGGGGGAGCCGCGCTGGTTCTTCGTCAACGAGCGCCTCACGCGGCTGAACCGACAGCTGTTTGGCATGGCGCGGGAAGCGGCATCACGCGCCCAGTGGAAATTTGTTTGGACGAGAAATGGTAACATTTTTGCTAGAAAGGATAACGGTAAGGTAGCCGAGCGAATTAAAAATGAAATTGACATAAAGAAAATTTTTATATCTTGATTTGTTGGTCTATGTATTTTTTGCAATTTTTTTCTATTATCTTGTATGAAGTTGATTGTATTCAGTATGTCATTCAGTTGAATATTGCTTTATTCAATATGACACAACAATGTTACTTTTTCACAAAAAAAATTATTTGCTCCATACTTGTATCTTTTTTATATTTGTAATCGCAGAAAATTCTCTTTGTAGCACGTCTTTGCCGTTTAGAATATTTTTTTACTTTATAATTATTTTAATCGAATATGTTTTGTGTTGCGTTGCAATGCTGATTGTCCGAGTTTTCACTAAATATTCTCCTTGTAATATATCTTTTCCGTTTATAATCTTTTTTTTTCTTTATACGTATTTTAATCGACTATGTTTTGTGTTGCGTTGCAATGCTGATTGTCCAGGTTTTCACTTACGCTAAAGCTCAATTTATTCATTTTCGCATAATACAATTATTAGTGGCAGTATATATGGGTGGAAGTATATTTAGGCGTTCTTTAATTATTAGGTCTTTTCAGACACAAACTTTAAAGTTGATCATGCGCACACTATCGAAACGTTTTTTATTTACTCTAATAGGCGTTGTTGGCGACGCGCCTATAAGAATGTTTCAGTTTATTAAATCAACCGATGACGCATAGTCATGAAAAGCAAATTATCGAGCCACGACGCTCTGATAAGAAAATGCTTAGTTAAATCTTAAAGAAATGTCGAATTAATGATAAGAAGGTCTTGGGTTCGACTCCCAGGCCGGACTAGTTTGTTTGTTTTCCTAGGTAATATCGCCTAATAAATTCGTAAGGAATTTAAGATATAAATTATGTTACCGGATTTGTTCCCCGGTTGAAATCATCTTTCTAATGATGTAAATTCATAAGAATATTAAAGTAAAGTTAAAGATCGGATTGGTTCCCCGGTCGAGATAATCACTCTGTGCATAGACAGAATTAAAGGAAATTAATTGCATAAGTATTGTCTTGTATAAGTTTGATACGTTTGTACGAAAACAAATGCCTATTTGTTATAATTGATTAATGAAAACATTCACTTGTATTGTTATCTGATAAGAAGCATGATAACAAGTAAGAATCTTATCAGAAATAGTTTCCTACTGTTTGAAAATTATGTAGAAACACTTGTCTATTTAATATTGTTAAAATTAAGTGTATTTCAGACTTTCATTTTTTCTGATAGTCGAGAGTCGTGCAAAGTTAGTTGTTCAAATAGTGTGAGTTCACGGAAGCACGCTGACCACGCCCTTAGGAGGCCGAATATGTAAAAATTTAAAATGTTTGAAATTTCAGCAATTTATGTAAAAATGACTTGTAAACTATTTCAGGTTGATTGTACGTGCTAAAAAGGTGAATTCTGTGTTATTTTTATGTGAAAATTCCTGTGCATAAGTGAAATAATGATAGTTTTGTATAAGAAATTTAAAAGTGTTTTAAATAGTGAAATAAATAGAGAAAATGTGAATTAAACTATTGTATTAGTTAACTTATGTATAAATTCAAGTAGGAAACATTGTTTTAACTTTCTGTGTTAAATATTTAAGAAGTTTGCATTTTGGATTTGTGAGTAAAATAGGTGGTTTTCGTTTAATAAATAAAAGGTTTTTTGTAAAATGAAGATATAATGCATATCATAGTGTAGATATTGTTTTGTACTACCTATATTGACAAATTGTATTTGAATATGACTTGAGTAAATAAAGAAATTAAGTGAAACGTGAGAGAGTAATAGTACAAATTCATGTAATTAAGTTGCGCAGGCACGCGAAATGCGCGGCTCACTTTCGCGTTTAGCTCTGGGGGTAGCTTAGTAAACGGGTTTTATTGCAATTCGTTCGGGGAAGAAAATAGTTCGGGGAAGAAAATAGTTGGGGGAAGAAAATCCTTCGGGAAAAGAAAATAGTTCGGGGAAGAAGATAATTCGGGAAAATAGTTCGGAAAAACAAGAAAATCCTTCGGGAAAAGTGAAAACCAGCAGTCAAGAAGAAAAGTATAGGGAAAAGTGATTACTCTCTCACGGAACGGTTTGAAGATAATTGCTGTTTCATTCCCAAGATCCCTTAAGTTATACAGTCCACATCGAAGAATTAAGGCGTCGGGACCGGGACGACTTCGGAAGACCCGTAATCCCCGTCTGAACCTACTTGCTGAAAAGGAAAGAGGTTATCGCCCTAGTGTGTTACTCCGTTGCGGAGATCACATACGTTGTTCCCGAACCCAACGTAGGCGCGATAGGAGGCTGGATCGAGAGAAGCCTCGATTCCTCCCTTCTGTTTCTTAGTATTATTTTCCGAATTCCGTTAGGTCCTTTTCAATTGGTCCTCGCGAGCCGAATTCCTTTTCAATTGGACCTTCGGAGCCGGATTAAAGACCACCCGAACCCCGCCAGCTGGATCAAGGAACCAGCTGTGGACTGCTGGTTGTGGAAAAAGAAGACCTTCGGAAGCCGAGTGAAGATCAGCAACCGAAGGAAGCCGGAGGTTTGAGCTGAAGCAATAGGACCAAAGGCCAGAAGACCAGGACGTCAGCGCTGAAGGACGGGACCTGGAACTACCGGAAGAAAGAAAACCGGGATTGCGGCCGGGAGCGTGTGCTCGCATGGGGCACGTATCGCAGCCGGGCGCAGGTGTCTTGTGAAGGCACTCATCGTGGCCAAGCAGGGCTTGGCATTTTTCCTGTCGGGCAAGCGTGCTCGGCATTTCCTGTCGGACAACTGTGTCCGGCATTTCCCGTCGGGTCATCAGGGTGCAAGAAGCATCCACCGCTGCTGCTGCCGGGCGAGGGTGCGCGTGGGCACCTGACTGCATCGCGGCCGGAGGAGGGCGCCTGGACGAGGCGTCACCGGCAACTGGGCGGCGAGCACAGTATACATCCCGACCACCTAACGGTGCCAAACGGTTGGGCTCTGGCATAACACCTTCGGGTGGAGCAGTTCTCTCGAGCGAGACTGCGCTTGCACTACCGCTCGACTGTTTCGTCATATTCCTTGGCGGGACAGTTCCTGAACCTTTCCTCCATTCCATTCCTGCACGACTCCATCCCTGGACGGCTCACCTCGGTAGGCCCCGTTCAGGATTGATAGGGCTGTTAGGGCTGTTAGGGTGGTAGTAGGGTTGTAGGGTTGGGAGATAAGGGGGGGGAGGGGTAGTGGTGTTAGGTTGGGGTGTAGAAGGGTTGTAGGTAAGGGGTTGTAGGGACCGTAGGGACAGTTAGGGACCGTAGGCCAACAATCACCTTCCTGCAAGATGAAGAAGGCACAAGACCAGACAGGGAGAAGCGAAGGGAGCAGGACAAGGACAGGGCTCTCAAGAAAGGCTAAAGAAGCGGAATCATCTGGAGCGACCACAGCTGCTGCGTCGAATGGAGCAACTCCTTCAAGTGGAGCCACCACAGACACGTCCACATGCACGTGGGACACAGGGACGTCCGTGGCAACGACAAGCAACAGGACGGACACCAGTGGTACGCAAGCCAGCACCGCACAACAATCCGTTATATCCAGGAGTGAAACGGTGGTCGAAAAAGTAGGTCAAAGGACCGAAGAAGCGGCATCGTTAAGGACAGTAATCGGGCACACTAGTGATAAAGGGTCACAAAGAGGTAGTAGGTCATCGCGATCGGCGAGGCTGAAAGCCGAATTAGAGGCGCGGATTAAATTCGAACGCTCAGAGCTCGAACGAGCACAGGCAGCTGCTGCCTTAGCCAAGTCTCAATTGGAGTTGGCACGACTCAATCGAGAAGAGGAGATCGACTCGAGTGAGGATGAAGAAGAGCGGAATACTCAGGTGGAACCTTTCGTAAGGAGTTGGGTTCAGCAGACCATAATGAGCGCGCCGGTTAGTGTAGCACAACCCGATGTTACTGATAAGGAAGCGTGTAAAGGATCGCGCCGCAAAGGGGCGGAGATCGAGCGCAACCAAGGAAATGCACAGAAAACACACGCGAGTGAGGTGTCAGAATTGACCGAAGCGATTGTGAGTGCAATAAAAATAGCTGGTAAAGATAAGTCTTCCCAGCTTCATTTCCTCCAGGAATTACCGGTGTTCGATGGAGACCCGGGTGAATGGATTATTTTCAAAACGGTGTTTGATGACACGAGAAGTCAATTTTCAGGGGTGCAAAATGTCCACGCCTTAGGAGGGCATTAAAGGGCACCGCTAAGGAAGCGGTTAAGTCGTTGTTGTTTACTTTGTGTGAACCGGAAGAAATAATGAACGCTCTCGAAAGAAGATTCGGTAGGGTTGAGATGCTCATTCTAGCCGAAATCGAGAATGTAAAGCGTATGCCAAGATTGGCAGAAGATTGCCGGAATATAGGATCTTTTGCAAGTCGTATTACGAACGTGGTTGCCACGATACAAGCGTTGAATCAACCACAGTATTTGTACTCACCGGAGTTAGTGAGCCGCATAGTGGAGAAGCTCGGAACTATGATTAAATTTAAATGGTTTGAATATCGAGCTCAATATCCTTTGGAGCCAGAGTTACAAAAGATGGCCAAGTTTTTAAATTTATTGAGTGAACAATTTGGAGCGTCCTTAAACAATGAAAATGCGCCTGAAAAAAGGAAGCGTCCTGAATTCAGGAAGCAAACTGTACACACTGCAAAGGGAGGTGTACGCAGATGTGCCGTGAGCGAGCGCTGTATGCGCCGAAGTAAATCGAGCGAGCGTTTAGAACGCCGAAATAGTAAAGGGCACAACCGACAGGTGGTTATGACAACCCAGGATAAGCCTGTAAGTCGGGTAACACATAAGTGTGTTATATGCAACAAGGAGCACTCTATAGTGAGTTGTTACAAGTTTAAGGACATGAATATTCACGAGAAATGGGAAGCGGTCAAAAGGGCGAAAGTATGTTTCCAATGTTTGTCACCTAACCATAGGAGGTTAGAGTGCAAAGCGAAAAAATGTGGTGTAGAGGGATGTAGAATGTCACATCATCGAATGCTACACCGATACCCCATTGAAAAAACCTCGCCACAAGGGGACGAGGGGGGTAAAGATGCTCAGATTACAACTGTTAGTACAGTGAATGCACTGGCATGTGCATACTTAAAGATTATACCGGTCGAGTTGTATGGACCTAGAGGAAAGGTCAAGACAACAGCTCTTCTGGATGAGGGATCGACCATGACACTCATAGAGGAGTGGATGGCTCAAAAATTAGCGCCTCGCGGACGTAAAGAGGGATTACGTATCGAAGCCGTGGGAGGAAAGCGAATTAACGACGATAGTTCGTATCGCTTAAACATTAAGATAAAAGGCATTTACTCGAGCGACTTAGAAGAGATAAGTGTACAAACAATTAAGTCACTTAACCTTTCTCCGCAGTCGGTAAGCCGAGAATTATTACAACGGTGTCCTCATTTGACACCGATTAAGGATGAGTTGATGTATGAGAGGTCCAAACCTACCATATTAATTGGTCAGGACAATTGGCATCTCATAGTTACTCGTGAATTAATTTCAGGAGGTAAGAACCTACCTGTAGCATCGCTCACCAAACTTGGATGGGTTTTACATGGTCACATATCGGGTGGTATTAAACCGATCAAGATCGTTAACCACATTTCCACCAAGAAGGAGGAAGATATGGATAAATTAATCAAGGATTACTTTAGCTTGGAATCTCTGGGAGTATCGGCTAGAAAACCCGTGAACGACCCAGAAGAACGAGCATTAAGTATTTTGAACAAAACGGTACGTCGTATACCTAATAATAGGTACGAGACTGCTTTGTTATGGCGCACAGACAATGAGTGCTTGCCGTCGAATAGAGCGCAGGTTGAAAGTCGCCTGTTTAATATTGAGAAAAAGCTCGACAAAAATAGCGAGTTGAAAAAGGAATATGAGAAGCAAATTGAAAATCTCATCGTTAATGGTTACGCAGAGAAAGCGAACCATATTCCCATTTCCCCACGTACGTGGTACCTTCCTCACTTCGCAGTGACTCACCCACAAAAAAAGAAAATAAGGATAGTTTTCGACGCCGCCGCAAAGACGGGCGGACGTTGTCTCAATGATGCATTGTTAACCGGACCGGACTTATTGAAGTCGTTGTTCGGAGTTCTGCTACGATTCAGAGAAGGAAGCGTGGCAGTAATGGCAGACATTAAAGAAATGTTCCTGCAAGTGAAAATCCGGGATGAAGACAGGGATAGCCTTCGATTCTTATGGCGGCACAATCGTGACGCGCCACCGGAAGAGTATAGAATGACGTCACTCATATTTGGAGCGGCATCATCACCTTGCATTGCTATATATGTAAAGAATAGGAATGCGCAGGACAACGCGCATATCTATCCAGAAGCAGCTTCCGCTACGGAAAGCAATTTCTATATGGATGACTATCTACAGGCATTTCCCGACGTGACGACGGCCGAAAGGATAGTAAACGATATGTATGAATTACATAAGCATGCTTCTTTCCAACTGAGGGGATGGGCTAGCAACCGACCCGAAGTTTTAAGTAAAATGGAAAATAAATATAAGAGCGACAGTGCTTCGCTGGGAGATAAAGAGCATACAGAGCGCACGTTAGGTTTGATTTGGAATATCAAACGGGATATAATAAGTTTCTCCACAAGTCTTCGTAGCACACCGGAAGAGGTGATGGAAGGTTTGCGACCGCCTACGAAGAGGGAGATAACTAGCGCTGTGATGTCAGTTTTCGATCCTTTGGGACTCGCATCACCCATAACGATTCAAGGGAAGTCGTTGATCCAGCAAGTATGGAGGACAGGCATCTCTTGGGATGAAGAAGTTTCACACGAATTACACGTGTTATTTTGTAAATGGATATCGGAAGTGAAGAAATTAGGTCATTTAGAAGTACCTAGACCCGTTGCTGAAGGCATCGGCAAGGGAGAGTTGCATACATTCACGGATGCTAGTGAAAAAGCATACGCCGCCGCGGTGTATTACGTCACCACGGACGAGCAAGGAAGAAGGCGGATTACGTTGATCGCCGCAAAGGCAAGAGTAGCGCCGTTGAAACCAATTTCGATTCCAAGGCTTGAATTGCAAGCAGCTCTTATGGGCAGCAGACTGGCTGCTTCAGTTAGTGAAGAGAGCAAGTACGAGATGTCCGAGAGAGTATTTTGGACAGACTCACGTACAGTATTAGCGTGGATTAAGTCAGATCCTCGCGCTTTTAAACCATTCGTTGCTCATCGATTGGCTGAGATCGAAGATCACAGTAAACCATGTGAATGGCGATGGGTTCCAACGTCACAAAATGTGGCAGATGACGCCACGAGAAATTTCCCTTCCACCTTCGATGTAAGTCATCGCTGGTTTCAAGGACCTGAATTCCTCAGGAAAAGTCCTGATTTATGGCCCAAACAAGTGGACACCATAAAAGGCTTAGAAACAGGTGAAGAAAAATCGCCAAAGGGCGTAAATGCGTTAAGAAAGCAAGAACCGTTAAGTCTACCCGACTACGGACGATTTAGCAGCTTTAAGAAATTCCTTGGGGCAACTACACGCACTTTACAAGCGGTAGAAAAATTCAAGAGTTTAAGAAAGTCGGTTAAAGGACCCGACGACGCAGCCGAAAAGTCGGTTATGTGTTCCAACAAAGTTTTAGCAAAGTCGGTTAAAGGACCCGATGGCGCGTTGGACATAGCGCTCTTGAAAAAAGCGGAATTCTTAATTTGGAAGTTCGTTCAAGACGAATGTTTTTATGCGGAAATAAAATGTTTGAAAGCAGGCAAAAGCGTTGAAAGAAGTTCACGCTTAAGTAAATTATCTATGGAAATAGGAGAGGATAACTTACTCCGTTTAAATGGACGTTTACCTTTCAAGTCTAATTTGACCGAGGAAAGTAGAAAACCTGTCATATTAGACGGTAAACACGAAATCGTTAAAATGATGATTAGAGAAGTTCATCATCATTTTGGACATGCCAATCACCAGACGGTGATGAATGAGGTGAACCAGAAATTTTACGTCTTGAACTTACGTAATGTAGTACGAAGTGTGTCACATCATTGCCAGTGGTGCAGGACATACAGGTCAAAACCGCAGAACGTGCCACAAGGAAATATTCCTCTGGAGAGAATAGCTCATCATGAGCCACCTTTTACATGCTCAGCTGTGGATTATTTCGGTCCTATGAGTGTGACTATAGGAAGGCGACACGAAAAACGTTGGGGCGTTTTATTCACGTGTCTGACTACCAGAGCAGTACATCTGGAATTAGCAGCCTCATTGACACCAGCGTCAATGATAATGGCGTTAAGGCGATTTATCGCCAGAAGAGGAAAACCAACCGTTATATACAGCGATAACGGGACGAATTTCAAAGCTGCAAATAAAGAATTATTGAAAGCATGCGAAGAATGCTATGAGGGCATGAAAAATGAGTCATTTAAGAAGTACATTAAATGGAAATTTATACCTCCGGGAGCACCGCACATGGGTGGCGCCTGGGAGAGGTTAGTAAGGTCGATTAAAATTGCGTTGACCGCTACGCTCAAGGAAAGGAACCCACGAGAGGAGGTTCTACATACGTTACTTTTAGAAGCAGAGCATACGGTAAATTCCAGGCCTCTGGTAACATTCAGTATGGATAGTCCTGAAGAGGGTTTGACACCCAATCATTTTCTTCTGGGACGCTCATGTGGTGATCGACCACCTGGATTATTTCTAGAGCGGCATCTGACGGGTCAACTCAATTGGAAAGCTGCACAGAGGTTAGCCGACCATTTTTGGACAAGGTGGCTGAAGGAATACATGCCTACCTTAATACCGCGAACAGGTAATAACGGAAAGTTCATGGAACCTAAAGAAGGCGATATTGTTTTGATAATAGATCATTCGTTGCCACGAAATACGTGGCCAAAAGGAAAAATTAGTAGAACGTTACCGGGACCAGACGGTCACACCAGAGTGGTTGACGTCATTACTAGCACAGGTATCTTGAGGAGACCTACATCCAGAATAATAGTCCTGGTACCCGCGACGCCTCCCAAATGATGGTGCTGACGCACGGGGGGGAGATTGTTGGCGACGCGCCTATAAGAATGTTTCAGTTTATTAAATCAACCGATGACGCATAGTCATGAAAAGCAAATTATCGAGCCACGACGCTCTGATAAGAAAATGCTTAGTTAAATCTTAAAGAAATGTCGAATTAATGATAAGAAGGTCTTGGGTTCGACTCCCAGGCCGGACTAGTTTGTTTGTTTTCCTAGGTAATATCGCCTAATAAATTCGTAAGGAATTTAAGATATAAATTATGTTACCGGATTTGTTCCCCGGTTGAAATCATCTTTCTAATGATGTAAATTCATAAGAATATTAAAGTAAAGTTAAAGATCGGATTGGTTCCCCGGTCGAGATAATCACTCTGTGCATAGACAGAATTAAAGGAAATTAATTGCATAAGTATTGTCTTGTATAAGTTTGATACGTTTGTACGAAAACAAATGCCTATTTGTTATAATTGATTAATGAAAACATTCACTTGTATTGTTATCTGATAAGAAGCATGATAACAAGTAAGAATCTTATCAGAAATAGTTTCCTACTGTTTGAAAATTATGTAGAAACACTTGTCTATTTAATATTGTTAAAATTAAGTGTATTTCAGACTTTCATTTTTTCTGATAGTCGAGAGTCGTGCAAAGTTAGTTGTTCAAATAGTGTGAGTTCACGGAAGCACGCTGACCACGCCCTTAGGAGGCCGAATATGTAAAAATTTAAAATGTTTGAAATTTCAGCAATTTATGTAAAAATGACTTGTAAACTATTTCAGGTTGATTGTACGTGTTAAAAAGGTGAATTCTGTGTTATTTTTATGTGAAAATTCCTGTGCATAAGTGAAATAATGATAGTTTTGTATAAGAAATTTAAAAGTGTTTTAAATAGTGAAATAAATAGAGAAAATGTGAATTAAACTATTGTATTAGTTAACTTATGTATAAATTCAAGTAGGAAACATTGTTTTAACTTTCTGTGTTAAATATTTAAGAAGTTTGCATTTTGGATTTGTGAGTAAAATAGGTGGTTTTCGTTTAATAAATAAAAGGTTTTTTGTAATATGAAGATATAATGCATATCATAGTGTAGATATTGTTTTGTACTACCTATATTGACAAATTGTATTTGAATATGACTTGAGTAAATAAAGAAATTAAGTGAAACGTGAGAGAGTAATAGTACAAATTCATGTAATTAAGTTGCGCAGGCACGCGAAATGCGCGGCTCACTTTCGCGTTTAGCTCTGGGGGTAGCTTAGTAAACGGGTTTTATTGCAATTCGTTCGGGGAAGAAAATAGTTCGGGGAAGAAAATAGTTGGGGGAAGAAAATCCTTCGGGAAAAGAAAATAGTTCGGGGAAGAAGATAATTCGGGAAAATAGTTCGGAAAAACAAGAAAATCCTTCGGGAAAAGTGAAAACCAGCAGTCAAGAAGAAAAGTATAGGGAAAAGTGATTACTCTCTCACGGAACGGTTTGAAGATAATTGCTGTTTCATTCCCAAGATCCCTTAAGTTATACAGTCCACATCGAAGAATTAAGGCGTCGGGACCGGGACGACTTCGGAAGACCCGTAATCCCCGTCTGAACCTACTTGCTGAAAAGGAAAGAGGTTATCGCCCTAGTGTGTTACTCCGTTGCGGAGATCACATACGTTGTTCCCGAACCCAACGTAGGCGCGATAGGAGGCTGGATCGAGAGAAGCCTCGATTCCTCCCTTCTGTTTCTTAGTATTATTTTCCGAATTCCGTTAGGTCCTTTTCAATTGGTCCTCGCGAGCCGAATTCCTTTTCAGGCGTTGTTATTCTTATTAATTCTTTTTGTTTTTTTTTTTTGGTTAAATGTAAATATTTCAACTTTTTATTGTAATTGTTTTGTTCATAGGCCTTAAATTATACTATAGATTTGGTTTTCTCAACGTCTGCTCGTTAAATACGAATCACGAGGAATTTATCGCAGCGATGGAACGTCACCCGGTGGACATAATGACTCTGAACGAGACATGGCTGCGTACGGGAGAAGAGGGCTGCGCGCCTCGTTTGCCCGGCTACAGTCTGCGCCACACGCCGCGACCGCTGAGCGTGCGCAATGGCCGCGGCGGAGGCGTTGGGTTCTACATAAGGCATGGCGTAAATGTGCATTCTTATCACCATCCGGTGGACCCTTCGCACACGGCTGTGGAACAGATGTGGTTAACTCTTAACACTGGGACAGGAAAACTTGCTATCGGAACAGCATATCGCCCGCCTTGGCTCGACGTTGATTTATTTTTCGATGCAATTACATTAACTATAAGTTCGTTAGCTTCGTGTGATTTTTTTATTTTGCTCGGCGATTTTAACATAAATATTCTTGGTTTAAATGATATTAAGGTTCATAAACTTAAAATATTTTTAAGCAGTGTAGATCTGCAGCAAATAGTTATGTCTCCTACACATTACACGGACCATAGCCAATCCATCATAGATATAATATGTACAAATACTGGAACGCGACATGTTACGTTGGAACCAGTTGCGCCCCTTAGCAATCATGTAATGTTAACTTGTGAAGTATGCTGTAAAAGAGAAAAAACATTTCCGAGAAGACTTATATACAGACCTCTTAATGACGTACCGATTGATATACTTAATTCTTGTTTAGACTCGATTAGCTGGAATTCATTGGAACAAATGTGTGATGTTAACCAAATAGTGAATACGTTTAATTCTCATATTATTACTTTATTAGATTTAATAGCTCCCATAAAAAGAATTGTACTTAAGGAGCAACCTCATCCATGGATAACAGACAATATAAAGCTTATGATGCGATTACGGAATGCTGCTCACTCGCGATATTTGAAATCAAAAATGGAGTCGCATAGGACGTATTATAAAAATCTTAAAACTTTAGTTGTACAATCAATTCATCATGAAAAGAAAGCATACTTCAATCAGTATATAAATAATAATTTAAATAAACCAAAAATGCTATGGCGCAACTTAAAATCATGTTTTGCCTCCTAAACAAAATTCTCATTTACCTGCGCATCTGACAGATCCCAACATAATTAACAAACATTTTATTGATATACCCAGTTTTATTGTTTTTCAATAGCAACCGTTTTAAAGGATATATAAAATTTTCCCTTCATTATGTTGAACAAGACATTATTTCGAAAATTATACTAAACCTTAAATCGAAAGCAGAGGGCATAGATGGGATCTCTCTCGGAATGCTACTTAGAACCTTGCCACAGTCACTAGGTGCTATCACATCTATCGTTAATTGTTCAATAGTAACTTCTACCTTTCCAGACGTCTGGAAGACGGCCATCGTTAGGCCACTGCCTAAAAACTCAAACCCACAGGAACCTAAGGACCTACGACCTATTAGCATATTACCCTGTTTGTCAAAAATTGTTGAGAAAGCTGTTGCGATGCAACTTAGGGAATATCTTGAAAGTAATAAAATACTTTCCGAATTTCAGTCTGGATTTAGAAAAAACCATAGCACAACCACAGCTCTTCTAGATTTTACAGACAATATTATTAATGCACAGGATGCTGGTATGTGTACCTTACTAGTACTTCTAGATTTCTCAAGGGCCTTTGATTGCATGAATACTCAATTACTACTAGCTAAGATGACATATTATGGTTTTGATCCCGACACGGTCAGTTGGTTTCATAGCTACCTTACGGATCGTGGTTAATATGTTGAAATCACTCAAGTAGACGGTCGACCACTTCGTTCAACGTATAGCCCCTTAACAAGAGGAACTCCGCAGGGAACGATCTTATCTCCTCTATTATTTATACTCTACACGACAGATATCGTAAACTGTATAAAATCTTGCAAATATCACTTATACGCGGACGATTTACAAATATATATTTCTTTTAAATCTAACGAATGGCGCTCGGCAGTGCAGTCGCTTAACGAGGACCTTGGTAGAATATTGGAATGCTCAACAAATAATTGTCTAATTCTTAATCCTAATAAAACAAAGTATATAGTATTCGGATCGAAATTTCATGTAAATAATGTTCCCCTTGATTGTGAAGTGAAGTTAGGTGCTGAGGTTTTAGAACGAGTCTTTGAGGCTCGTAACCTCGGCTTAGAGTTGGACTCAAATTTGCGATACGAGAACCATATATCAAAAGTTGTTCGCAACTGTTTTTATAGATTAAAAGTCCTGTATAAGGTTCGACAGTACCTAAGTGAAGAACTTCGTGTACGCTTAGTAGATTCTCTCGTTCTATCTAAATTAAATTATTCCGACACAGTTTACGGCCCATGCTTGTATGTAAGAACAGAAAAGTTGATTCAGCGGGTTCAAAATGCTTGCGCTCGCTTTAGTTTTAGAATTCCAGCCCGTAGTCACGTAACACTTTTTGAATCAACACAACATTTAAAACATGAGACACCGCAGACATCACCATTTAGCATGTCTACTTTTCGGCATTTTGAGATCGCAGACACCTAGTTATCTTAGCAGCAAATTAGAATGGAGTAGAGGGAACATCAGCGGTAATCGCAGTCGACACCTAAAAATACTGCGACATAGATCCGCAATGTTTAGAGGCAGCTTTCGGTATGCAGCAACCAAATGCTGGAATAACATCCCACCACCAATAAGGAACGCACAAACGAAATCGTCGTTTAGATTTAAAATCAGACTTTTTCTTATGGAAATCCAAAAAAAGATAGCTTAGAAAAATAAGCACAACTCCCATAAGAAAAAACTAGGTTATATTATATGTTCAGTTTACGATTTTATGTAAAAATCGCGGTTGCCGCATTATTGATTGTTAATTATACACTTCTCACATACTATTCAATTTTATTTATGTCTTTGTTACATTAAGAAATTCGCTGGAAATGATTAATATTCAATTTTATTTACGCCTTCGTTATATTAAGTATTTCACTCTCGCATCTGCCACTGACCGGCGCGTTAACACACACACGGGTTTCTGCAGAATACCAGCGCTGGTCATCCCAATGGGGGTGTCAGCTTACGCTGAGCAGCTGACCCTATCGACTCAGCATTGCAACGCTCACATTTCCTGTACATAGTTTTTATTTTTTGTTGAATGTTATAGTTTTTCTTCTTTTATTTTTTATTTTTCGCTAATATTAATTATACTTGTTGTTTTCTATATATGTACATGTTGATTGTTTATTTTTTGCCAGTGTTGTTTGTTGAGTTGATTAAATGGTTTTATTATTATTATGGGGTATCTATATAGTTTTCTCATCTGGTTGGGTTATATAAATATATAATTATAAATGAAAATGAAAAGATAAATATACATAAATATCAATAACATAAAATAAATATAAAAATACATAAATAAATAAAAGCCCAACCAGATGGAGACCCTCGGCAGGGGAGACCAAACGGCCGAGGGTTAGGGGGAAAGCGAAAGAAACCGGCGGACGATGCGGGCGGTATCGATAAGCACCGCCCGCATTATTATTATTATTATATAGCTTCGGAAATTGATGTTTTAATGTTAACCGCTAAATATAAAAGCTTACTGATTAAATTAATTGAAATCATTATATAAAAGCTTATTTCTTTGCTTATTATGACAAACTATGTATGATCTGTCCTTGAATATTATTGCCGAGAAAATAAAAACTATTTTCTTATTCGTACAAAACTACTAGAACAAGTATGTACAGAATTCATTGAGATGACAGTAAAAATAAATATAGCCTATATTAAATGCGACCCAACTTTTAAACCTAGTTTCTAGAAATCATTTTCGTTTGATCAATTATACTTCCACGTAAAATATTTCCAAACGGGGATAACTGTTAAGGAGGCTCAACAACCACCACTTATTTCATATTATGCAAAAAGAAATTATGAGATTTTGAGAAGAACATTTCCCGCTTTAGAACTTATGAATTTTCATGGATTGCCAAATAAATGGATAATGTTCTATGATACTTTCAAGGTTGTAATAGTTATAGGTTGTAATAATTCATAATAATAATAATTTATCAAACGAGGAAAAAGTTCAGTTCCTGATCGGCAAATTATCGGGCAAAGTCTCTAACTGTCTGCGCTGTTATACCGCCCATCATTCATCATTATGAAATCTTGAACGAATTAACCACTGGACCCGACATGTAAGCGGACGTACCTATACCGGTCTTGTCAGTAACCAGGAAATTCTAGCCTTGGTCGTTTATTTTTGCGTTAGTCTGAAGCACTTACTTGTCAACAAAACATCTCCAAAAACTGACTTAATCTTCAGTTAAATGGTGTATAAACTATAGCGGCGGAAGCAGCACTATTTTTTTCACTTGTAAATACATTATTTTATTACATTCATGGTTATTTATCACAAAAATTAATCAAAAGTAAAATAAAATTTCGTATTATCCAACTATGTTAAATATAGTCGATATTTCTGTGTATTGTTGACATCTGACAACCATCACAAAATAGCTGGATTATACCATTCAAACGAGTGACTTAAACTGTGGAGTGAGTTAATTTGACATCGACTATTGCTTGACTATGTCGAAAAATATATCGATATTTGACGATATGCCGAATAAATGATGATGTTATTTGTGCTATATATATATATATATATATATATATATATATATATATATATATATATATATATATATATATATATAACAGTATCCTACAATCTGATGTCATTATATTTATAATAATAATTTTTATAATTAAATAAAAATATTATAAATGCAAAAATTATAATTAGTATCTGTACTTAAAATATTTAAACACATAAATTACACGAATTTTCAGATTTCCCAGTGACCCTTCTCGGAAGAGAAAGTGGGTAGAAGCAGTTCGTAAAGATAAAACCTGGATCCCGACGAAACACAGCGCCTATGCAGTGTACATTTCGATACTGCCTTTTTTTTAATACTAATGCAAAGAAATAGAAAATGACACCAATGAAGGCAGTCTCATTGCCCATAAAGACAAGGGAAAACTGATACTTCCCTCAAGCTATTTGTTAGCACTGCGAAATCGAACTTAGGAAGAGTATTCAGAATAATAGACTAAAAAAAGATTATACAGCAAACTTTCTTCTACCGAAAGTATCAGAAACATTGCTGGAACTTTCGTTGTACAAAGACATTCATTTCCATAAATTTGAAAACGACGACGTGAATCACGTCGAAGAATTAACGAAAGACGTTGCCGAAAAGTATTTAAACATTAGAATTGCTTATATAAGAAAACAAGTGAACACAACAAATTCTAAGAAAGATAATACATAATAAAAGTCAGTAAACCTACTAAAATAATTTAAACTTAACAAAACATTTGACGTTTATCATAACTATAATTGAATAAAGTCCATAAAAATGTCCTGCTTCTCTTATTTTAATTAAAATTTAAATACCGGAATTTTTAGGATTCAATATAATTGGATGCATTTGCCGAACAATTTGCGTCAGTGCCAGCAGCGCCTAAACAGCTTAATATTAAAGATTTAGGCGATTTCATCATAACGCACATAGCATCGATGAAATTAGACAAAGAAACTGTAAGCCTTTTTGAGCAGTAACCGTATACTGAAAATTTACCTTCCTTTGATTCCTTACTGGCGTTCTTAAATGAAAAAAGTAGGATTTTTTTTGTTACATACCCTGAGTTCTAGTAGTGTGAGTCATAAAACGCCCCAAAATTATCACAAACCTACCGCTCCGCCAAACAAAACAAATAGGAATTTCGCTCAGACGATGGTCATTTGCGGCAGAAGTACTAACTCACCAAAATGCTTGGTTTGTAAAATAGAACCGGGTCACCAATGTGATTCCTTTTCTAATTTAAAACCCACAGCTCGTCACAACTTTGTTCGAATTCAGAAACTATGTATTAACTTTTTGGAATTCCATGCCGTTAAGTCATGTAGAATTTGTAGCCACTGTAATATTTGCGACCGCATGTACCATACAAAATTACACTTAGATTCGCCCATTATCGAACCACTGGTGTTAGCTGTGATTTATGGAGCCAGATCACATGCGCCTCCTAATCTGCAGTCCCCACCGGCGCCATCCTCGTCGCTGCTCTCCACCGCGTCCGCGGCTACAGCCGTACAATATCAAATCTGCTGCAGAGAGTGTGGTGCGCGACACGGGCGTGACTGACAGCAGACCACAATCGCCGCCCACTAATAACGTCACATTGACTGTGTCCGCTCGCAATAATTTTAATTCTTTCGTAATGTAGCCTACCGGTACCGCTTATTCATATAATATCTCTGGAGAACGCATGTAAGTTAGGGTATTATTAGACAGTGCGGCTATATTGTATTTATTACAAGGAAATGTTGTGGTCGCTGTAATTTAAAGCTTAACCACGCCTCCGCTTATAATTACGGTGTAGGTTGAACACCTACTTTGAAATCTTGCTTTGGTACTGCTGAGTTTATTATTTTTTCTCGCTTTGATTTCCGGTATAAGTACATGATTAAGACGAGTATCATCGACACTATATTACACGTGGTTCATGCTACGCACGCTAGACGAGATAATTTGGAACTTTTACGTAACTTACCGCTATAGAATGAAGACTTTCATAACCCTACAAACGTTGACTGTCTGACTAGCGATGAGATGTTTCCGTATATATTAGGCAGTCATAAAATCTTATCCACTTCTTCTTCTGCAGTGGGCATCGAAACTGTGCTAGGTTATGTCATCATGGGACGCATAAACATAGACTTTATTTCTTTGCGTATAAACCGTCAAGCAAATACTAATCAGTGTTTACAGATGTCCGCCCAACCTACCTTAGAAGAATTAACGCAAAGGTTTTGGGAACTTGAAAGTGCACTTGAAAGACATTTAAGTCCCGATGATACGGAATGCGAACGTATTTTCACAGATACTCCTGCGCGCGGTGTTACGGGTCGGTACACTCCCTTTCAAACATATCCGAACGGACTCGGTTGCTCGGATTACTTGGCCACGTCACTGTTTGTCAAGCTGGAAAAGCGCTTAAGGGAGTTCCCGAATCTCCGATAAGAATAAAATGCAACTACAAAGAAATATATCGACAAGAGCTATCTCAAATCTATAGTAACCCCTTCACTACGTTCGTGCTATTACGTCCCACATCATGCGGTGTACCGCCCGAATAAGGTTACTTCGAAAACACGAATATTCTTAAACGCTAGTTGCAAGATAAGTTCGGATGTATCTCTAAATCACTTACTATATAATAGGCCTTATCTGAAAACAAATATTTTCGATTTTTTATTAAATCTGAGATGCCCTATATTTTATAGCGATTTCTGCAGATATTGAAAAGATGTCGTTCAGGTGAATGTGTATCTAAATAAGCATAGGTACTGTACTTTGCAGTATGAATGGTTCATTCCACAGATTAGATGAGACAGGGTTTTTTATTTATTAAGATACGGGGGACAAATTAGCACACAGTACACCTCATAGATATAAGAGAGATTCCCGGAACTCGATGTCTCCAGTTTGCACCTACCACGCGCCAACTACTAGACTTGCAGATCAGTAAAAGATACACAGTCGCGCACACACTCGCATTTTATAAATCAGAACGTACTACACAGTCAATCATAAACCATATCTCTGAAAGCACAGCGTGCATTTACCATTTACCGTGCTACTTATTGACACAAAAATATCGGTCACTATTTTTGTGCTGTAAAAAGCCATTTATTCTACATATTATGCGTTAGTGATTGACTAAATTGGATAGTTAACGATTGTTTCATTTATACCAAAATTGTACAAAAATTTTTTTAAATATAAAATAAATAAAATACGATATGTTCAGATAATAGTATAATAAAAGTAATTAATATATAGGTAAAAATGTAACTATTGAGTACCTAAACTAAAAAGTTTAAAAAATAAAAAATCCGGTTATGTTGGTTTAGGCTATCATAGCGGATTGAAATAGTAGGTATTTTGAAACCTCAACCTATGGTATTTACTTACTGACCTGTGAAGTGAAGGTATTTTTGCAGCATTTGACGATTTGATAGTTTGGGGTGGCATTCTTTGTTAAATAGTGTAATCCTAAATTAATGTATTTTCCGTGACTGTTTTTGTAAGAAATATAATGTGATTATTCATAGAGGGCTGCTAAAATTGGTGAAACTTAACATTAAAAAAAAATTAAAATTGGCAAAGCCTTTGCCATGATTTCCTGTGTGACTTTTTCAGTTTTAATTGCTAATTTATCAATGGCGAGACAAGCTATTTTTATGATAATTTTCGACCAGTACAAGTTTTTGTCGGGAACTAGTTAGTTGGCCTTCCTGTGGCATCAACCCATTCCTTTTTTTTAAATTAGCATCATTTGGGAAGCTGAAAGGTACGACAATAACTTATTTATTATTTTCATATATCCTAAGCTTCTAAACCTCACCATGTACTAAGCAGGTTTTACCTGGCAATCTTTAATTATAAAAACCCCTGGTTAGTGAAAATATTGTAAATATGAACCGAACCATACCGGTTAGGTATTTATGATACATTCGTAGGTAGCTTTTGAAAACTGTAAATTATGTTAAACCCCAAAACCATAAAAAGTATGAAAATCTATCGAAGATAAAGCATAATATACGATTATTTAAACCTAAGAACACTCCATCGATTATTAACCTAAAATTTAATCAACTTACTTTACGACCGTTGTAAAATAATCGAAATAAGTAAAAAAAACATTATGTCACATCGTTCTTCCTACCGGGTTGAAACGGTTGACAAATTGGAGAATAAACTATAATCAAAAAAAAGAAAAAAATATAAATTGGAGAATAATATAATTTGCCAATCCACATTATTGTCGATAGTGGATCTGCACAAGCACGCTACTAGCTCGTCGCAAGATACAGCGGCCGTACTACGCTATAGGTATATTATGCATAAAGTATCATTTTGTGATATTTACATTGCTTGCTCAGTCACTTGGCGTCATACTAAGGTAGTGATTATGGAGCAATGTATTAACTGCAAAAATATTACAGTGGCTGTGATATTTGAAAACAAAAATAACGTAGTATGAGCAAGAAATATTTTACCTTTTGCTGTTTAATATAATTTTAAATATAATTATAATGATATACTTTTACTTGGGTATGGTAAGTGATTCCATCATTTCCAAAGTTTTCGTTTTGACACCATGGTATTCTGATAATATTTCACGATGACGGTCGAAAGCGCACTAATTCGCAGAAACAGCCATTTGTATAGAAGCTGAGCATTTTGATCATAGCGCACGGACACAGACACGCCCCCTTGCCACTTCTCCCGTTCTTTATACTTCTATGGTTCACCCGATGGTAAGAAGATTTTAGGGCTAACCGAATACCCTCTTTACTGGAAATAGGGCATTCCATCTAAGTCTTCAGGGGTGACAACAAATTTGCATTTTGATTCTTAATTGAGCATAGATGCAAATTTGTATGTAGCCCATACAAATCATCTGTAAAAATATCATTTAATATATTTTTATAAATATTATATAATAATAATATTATGTAATATTAATTTTAATAATATTAAAGAACATTATTTAACATTCATTCCATAAAAATAACAATAAAGAAGTGAAAATATGTTTACTAGTAATCAATATAAATATACATTTGTTATAAATATATATATCAGTGTTGACTCGAAACAAAATTTTTTTCAATATGTTATAACTAATAGTTTGTTATCAATATTATCTGTGGTAAATCCAAACTAATATTTATAACTTCAAAATGATGTTAACGATGTGTGATATAATCTTTTTTGTAAAAAGCTCTATAAATACGGGTACTGACGTTTTAGTGACAGAATCTTAAACAAACCGCATGTTATGTTTAATAACCCAGGTTCAATCCTTCATGGCACCTAAAACTTGAAATTGTTCATATAAAGTGACTAAAATTATTGTTACGGATTTTATAATGTTTAATTAAATTATTTTTAAATCCCGACGTATCGACCATAACTAAACGGCATAAAATCTTTAAAAATTCTTTTATTTAATTTGTAGTATTCGCATAATTATAAAGAATCTTTACTGTTCATATCAAATTTTGAACTCCGAGTTACAATATTATGCTCAGCGATTAAAAAATATCTCATAAAGAAAATCTTAAGTCTGAAAAATAAAATGTTTGGAGGACTTGAGAAATCAAAAGCTCACTGAAACAGCACGGTAGTCTACTTGTACTTGCTTGTTATTCTTCCATAATTTGATAATTCGACTTCAATTTCGATTCGATAGACAAAAAAGGAGGTTGTTATTATACATTCACTTTATGGATAAATTATAGACCAAAGTACTAATAAATTTAAAACATTTTGTTATATTTTAATATAAAATTTCGTTCGATGATAATGCAATTTCTTTATCGTAAAATAATTTGAGGTTAAATGGAATTTAAGTTATAGCGTAAAACGTTTCAGTGATTTCCGCATTGCAACGGAAGTTGGTAAACCGACGCCACTGAATAGTTTCGAATTGGATCGTCGGCTAAATATTTGCCCATCGATTACCTTCATTCCACTCATGTAAACAGTATAGTTGAGGGATATTCATTGTAATACATTCTGCCAAAATTCTGAAGTCGTAATTGTTTTAATATTAGTAAATATTGTAATAATTACATTTAAGATTGCCTATTAACAAAACATGTTGAAAAATTCCTCAACAAATATAAAATTCAATTCAGTTACTTGTCTTGCCTACCTGACTTTCAAAACCTGTGAGGTTAGAACAAATTTATCTTGCTAAATCTTGCTAAACTCATATATTAGTATGCGTTCTATTATAACAAGGTAGTAGGAATCAATTCCTAACTAGTGGTCTACCTGGATAGCAACACCCCTCTTACATATTTCTGCCGCTCTCTACATTAAAAATATATTGAAATTATCACAGAAATATAGTCAATTTATGTTTTAAACTTTCTAGAACATTTTATGAACGTAAGACATTTAAGAACGTCTGCTAAGTTGAAAGCTATTTCATGCACGTTATTCTTTTTATTTAATATATAATATGAATGCTAAGCTACGATCAATTTTTTCATTTAAATTTATTCAAAATGTGAAGTTCCTAAGGATAACAAGTGTATATAACAAGTTATTAAGTAAATTCCAAGTTTAACTTAAAGTCTCACAAGCGCGGTTTACTTTCAAGTTTTAAATAAATGAATGAATGATAATAACAATTCAAGATAGGTTTATTTTACAATTCTTTTATTCAGATTTCTGTTCATACAGTTACCGCTTAGTTTCAAAAATACGAACGGTACAGCAGTAATTTAACTTAACACTAAGCTACTTTCTGTCTTTATTGATAATATTTTTACAGATTTTGTACCGATAAAGAAATTCATAATTCAAAAAGTAAGTTCGGATCACTGTGGACAAATAGTTTAATTACCATATATTAGTTTAATTACATACACAAAACAACAGGAAATTGAGTGAATTGTGTTTGTTCCGATTAATGCAAAACGCCTGGAGTGATTTAGAAGCAATATGGTAAAAAAATCTTCAATCGCTTTCTTACAAGAACAATTCAGACTTTTTATATGGAGTAATATTTACCCTTGTAAGCAATGAATTTAATAAAACACTTACTTCTAAAAAATTCTCCAGTAACAGTCGCAAGGCATTTAATGAGTGGGCGACAGTAGGCATTCATAAGAGCAGACGAAGATTATATGAACTTTACTATGAAAGATAATATAATATTTCCGATACATTTAGAAAATATGTCAAAAACATTCTAAAATGTTTAAAAGAATGTGCTCCACAGCCAAATCTTTTATGATTTATGGGGGATTTCCGTAACAGTTATTGCGTCTATAATAGATTTAATTGCACCTCATTATGCTCTTATTTTTTATTTTTTTTTTAATACTAGTATCGAATCTGGAGTGTTTTCGGATTTAATGAAACGTATTTTTATTTAAATCTGGCAATACATTGGACCCCACTTATTTTAGACCTATTTCTGTAATACCAACTCCCAGTTAAATTAAAGAAAAAGATAGTTTTAGATCAATTGTTAAATAAAAAAAATCAATTTGATTTCACAAGGGGTCGCTCGAAGACTGACGCAGGTGTCGAGCTTAAAAAAAATATTTAAATGCCTGGGAGAGTTCACAAGATGCCTTAAGTATTTTTCGTGATCTTTCCGAGGCTTTTGATTGTGTTTATAAAGAGATATTAATCAGGAAACTACAACATTACGTTTAAAAAAATATTACGCTTAGAAATTACTTCATATTTAAGTAGCAGAACTTAAAAAGTCGTTATCAATGGTAAAGGTTACGCCGGATCAGTAGTATCAATAGGCATTCCTCAGGGATTAATTTTTAGCCCATTCCTGTTTTTACCTGTTTTTAACTTACCTTATCTTGTAGAGGACACTCACGATATAGTATTATTTGCTGATGATACTTCTTTAATTTTCAAACTCAGAAGACAGTGAATTAATTTCGGTAATGTAACTAATGCTGTATTGAAATTAGTATATTGGTTTAACGCCAATAATTTGCTCTTAAACGGAAACAAGATAAAATGTATTAAATTTGCTATACCTAATGACACATTTTCAAATAACAATGTGTCTTAAAATGAGAAAGAGTTGAGTCTTGTGGATACCACTGTTTTTCTTGGTATTACTGTTGACGCAAAATTTCGATGGGGCCTCCATATATCTAAATTAGCAGGCAGACTTAGTTCTGCAGCATAGGCTGTATTAGTTTATTTTAGTTACTTTCACAGCGTAATGTCTTATGAATCTTGCTATGGGGAAATGCGACTAATATTGAAGTCATATTCGTTTTGCAAAAGATGACTTCAATGCTTCAATGCAAAGCTGTACGGGCAATTCATAACTTAAATGAAAAGAGTCCTTCAGAAAAAATAAAAAAAAACAAACATATTAACTTCGGAATCACAATACATTTATGAAAATCTACTGTATGTACATAAAACATAAACAGCTTTCATAAGAATAAAGATGTTCATACTTTAAATACTAGGAACAAACATAAGATTGTAATACCAGTTACGAGACTCCACAGAAGTAGTAATTTATTTATTGGGCAATGTAGGTTTACGCTTTCACACAAAATTCCAGAAAATGTACAAAATTTGTCAAACAAGTTTATATATGTTATTAATGAAAAATTGTTTAAAAAGGTTTGTTATAATAGCAAAGAATACATAAATTAAAATAACCCCTTGGAATGAAGTGATCGTCACTACGCTGGATCTATAAAAATTCATTCAAAAATTGTACAAAATAAATGATTGTAAATTTAAATATGTTTAATAAAAAGTTACTTGCTGGTTCTTCCCAGGACAGAGATTTTCTTACGAACCAGTTGTATATAAGAATGACTTTCAATAAGTATTATTCAATAATCTAGATTGAATAAAAATCATCGATTTCATTTCATTTAATTTTATTTCCTAATGGAAACCTAGACGTACATATTTCATTACAGAACAACGATGACAAACGAGCAAACGGTGACGATACAACAATGATGGCTAGTAGTGTATGCCGTGTAGTAGTGGATACCATGGCTGCCAGACATTTACATCAATTAGAATTAAAAACTACTGCTAATTGAATATCCATTCTAAGGACTTAGACATAATGCCTCGATTCCAGTGAAAAAAAAATCGGTTTACTAATGTCACTACACGAAACACCACGGCATTGTTCTGTTATTTTTCGTTGATATTCTATAAAAGCTATTACTGAATATCATACATTAATGTAGAATTATCATATATTATTCATCAGACCCCATCTTAAGATTAAGCTTAAGCTGAAACAATTAAGTCGCTAAAACTTTCCGAATAGTCACAGTGTAAGAATATTGATAGGCAGTAGCATTTATCTGGTAACAGTATAATTAAATAATAATAATAATAATAATAATAATATTAAAGCTGCGGTTGCGAAACTAATTACAATGCGTGGAAAACCAGCACTTTAAAAACGGCAAGGACCTTATTGATAACCTCAGACCAACATAGAAAAATAGACAATGCGTTGTGTACTTTTAAATACGCTGAAACCTTCACTTAGGTAAACCTAAAACCATGTTGTCGGATGCAAATAAATTTATGTGCAAATACGTCTAAGTGAGAACGTTCTCATAATAAGTTGAGCATGGTGTTGGTTTCTTTTTTCGTTACTTAGAATGTACGCAGCGCTCTTTATTTTCATCTTTGTTGTCACCTTAGTTGAGGGTGTGCGTTAATTACGTTACATATTGTATAATAGTTTAAAGTGGATTTTGAAACGTAAAAGTGATGCGATATTGTGTGTGAAGTTTCTACGCGTGTGAACTATTAGAGAAAGCGACGAAACAAGGGCATCGATGTAAAAAACCTCAAGTTATTTTGATCGCTGAGGTGCCTTACGAACTTGAATGACTTTTGAAATCGACTTTCCGCTGGGTTGCGCTGTATTTAAAATCTCCCAAAAACTTTGCAACGTCAAAACGTCAGCATATTATAAAAAAAAACATAAAAACGAAGATACCTAGAAATGAAAATATGGCTTAAAGAACAAGCATCCGAGCCAAAAATCGTAATAAAAAAGTTAAAAACTATATATTTTTGCTGTATTAAAAGCATTAGCTTTCGTTTTTCTGTTTTAAGAAATGTTCTTATGCTTGTCCCATGTACTACAGAAATAAAAAAAATTATGTCTCATTGAAATAACTCTTTGGAGCTAAATGACTCTTTGGTGTCTAATAATAGTGCGCACACGTGTACGTTTATATTATATTTATATCAAATAAAACTGTTTTTCTAACAAATATATTACAGACTTGAGATCATCCCCGGCTTCGCTTGGATATTTCGTGCAACGTTATTAAGATTTTAGTAAAGTTAATTTAATTAATTTAAGTTACCAATATCCGTCTTTCCATCCAAATACAATGTGGGTGTCTTCAAGGCAAGAGTGTAAGCTTTAGTTTAGCCAGTGCGCTTCACCGTCTTAGGCTACATCGTTATACATGGGACCTGTTTCTGTACTACTAACTCTCATTTAAATTAAAGAAAAAGATAGTTTTAGATCATTTTGTTAAACAAAAAAAATCAATTTGATTTCACAAGGGGTTGCTCGAAGACTGACGCAGGTGACGAGCTTAAAACGTATATTTTAATGCCTGGGAGAGTTCACAAGATGCCTTAAGTATTTTTGTAATCTTTCCGAGTCTTTTGATTGTGTTACGAATGAGATATTAATCAGTAAACTACAACATTACGTTTAAAAAAATATTACGCTTAGACATTATTTCATATTTAAATAGCAGAACTTAAAAAGTGGCTATCAATGGTAAAGGTTACGCCGAATCAGTAGTATCAATGGGCATTCCTCAGGGATCGATTTTTAGCCCATTCCTGTTTTTACCTGTTTTTAACTTACCTTATCTTGTAGAGGACAATCACGATATAGTATTATTTGCTGATGATACTTCTTTAATTTTCAAACTCAGAAGACAGTGAATTAATTTCGGTAATGTAACTAATGCTGTATTGAAATTAGTATATTGGTTTAACGCCTATAAGTTGCCCTTAAACTGAAATAAGATAAAATGTATTAAATTTGCTATATCTAATGACAAACATTCAAACAACAATGTGTCTTTAAATGAGAAAGAGTTGAGTCTTGTGGATAGCACTTTTTTTCTTGGTATTACTGTTGACGCAAAATTTCGATGGGGCCCCCATATATCTAAATTAGCAGGCAGACTTAGTGCTGCAGCATATGCTGTATTAGTTTATTTTAGTTACTTTCACAGCGTAATGTCTTATGAATCTTGCTATGGGGAAATGCGTCTAACATTGAAGTTATATTCCTTTTGCAAAAGACTTCAATGCTACAATGCAAAGCTGTACGGGCAATTCATAACTTAAATGAAAAGAGTCCTTCAGAAAAAATAAAAAAAAACAAACATATTAACTTCGGAATCACAATACATTTATGAAAATCTACTGTATGTACATAAAACATAAACAGCTTTCATAAGAATAAAGATGTTCATACTTTAAATACTAGGAACAAACATAAGATTGTAATACCAGTTACGAGACTCCACAGAAGTAGTAATTTATTTATTAGGCAATGTAGGTTTACGCTTTCACAACAAAATCCCAGAAAATGTACAAAAGTCAAACAAGTTTATATATGTTATTAATGAAAAATTGTTTAAAAAAGGTTGTTATAATAGCAAAGAATACATAAATGAAAATAACCCCTAGGAATGAGGTGATCGTCACCATGCTGGATCTATAAAAAATCATTCAAAAATAGTACAAAATAAGTTATTGTAAAGTTAAATATGTTTAAAAAAAGTTACTTGCTGGTTCTTTCCAGGACAGAGATTTTCTTACGAACCAGTTGTAGATAAAAAATGACTTTCATTAAGTATTATTCAATAATCTATATTGAATAAAAATCATTGATTTCATTTCATTTAATTTTATTTCCTAATGGAAACCTAGACGTACATATTTTATTACAGAATAACGATGACAAACGAACAAACGGTGACGATACAACAGTGATGGTTAGTAGTGTATGCCGTGTAGTAGTGGATACCATGGCTGCCAGACATTTACATCAATTAGAATTAAAAACTACTAAACTAAACTAAACTAAACTACACTCTAAGGACTAAGACGTAATGCCTTTATTCCAGTGAAAAAAATCGGTTTCCTAAAGTCACTACACGAAACACCGCGGCATTGTTCTGTTATTTTACGTTGATATTCTATAAAAGCTATTACTGAATATCATACATTAATGTAAAATTATCATATATTATTCATCAGACCCCATCTTAAGATTAAGCTTAAGCTGAAACAATTAAGTCGCTAAAACTTTCCGAATAGTGACAGTGTAAGAATATTAATAGGCAGTAACATTTATCTGGTAACAATATAATTAAATAGTAATAATAATAATAATAATAAAGCTGCGGTTGCGAACCTAATTGCAATGCGTGGAAAACCAGCACATTAAAAAGGGCAAGGACCTAAGTGATAACCTCAGACCAACATAGAAAGATAGACAAAGCGCTGTGTACTTTTAATTACGCTAAAACCTTCACTTAGGTAAACCTAAAACCATGTTGTCGGATGCAAAAAAATGTATGTGCAAATGTCTACGTGAGAACGTTCTCACAATAAGTTAAACATGGTGGTGGCTACTTTTTTCGTTACTTAGAATGTACACAGCACTCCTTATTTTCATCTTTGTTGGCCTTAGATTAACATAATTGAAAAAAAATCAACAAATGAAAAAAACAAATAAAAGCAAAGGGCTTTTTAACCGTGATAAACCTTATGAAAGGTTCATTAGGAATTGATTTGTTAGGTTGGTCATCATGATAAAGCAAAGTTTTCTTGGATTTCTAAGCAAGTTAAAGCAAAAATGTATTATATTCATAACACTCTCACCTATAACGGCAACAACAATTTAAAGTGAAAACATTATCAATTATTTCCATATCAAAACTACACATCATTTTATCGTGTCGACAAGCATAGCAATTTAGTTTCAATATAGCACCACATCTATCAAATCGGTTTCCAATGTTTTGTGTTTTGCATGATTATACTAGTAATATTGTAAATTTGTTTATTTAGATGTTGCCTTCATGTGAGTAAATTAAAGTTAAAGTAAGTGTTTATTAACCGAATTCAAAAATGAGGAGCTACTCAATTAGACTGTTTAATTTTTAATGTGTGTTACCTCAGAACTCTCTTTCTGGATGAACCAATTTTGATGATTCTTTTTTTATTTGAAATCTGGTGCTTTTCATGTGGTTGAATATTAATTTGATCAAGATCTGACTCGTATTTTTTGAATTATCCTTAATTCAAAAAATACGAGTCAATTAAATGCGCATTGTATTTAATTGACTTCAAATACATTGATGATGTTCTCATTTTATTTATATCGAAGTCGGTTGCACAATTTTTTTTAATTCTACCACTTGTTTCAAAATATGGTTAAATTCTTTCGACCTATAGCTTAATTGTAAATATTGAATTATTCTGTAATAAATAACTACTGTAATAGGTAACTGAACTAGGATAAGTGTGTATCTCAGGTTTATGTGCCAATGTATACACTATAAAATATTTGATAACTTTTCATAAAATGATCAACTAATTATGTTAAATTCCATTGAATATGTAATCGGAAACATTCACCAACTTTATCATATTGTAGAATAAATTTTGTAACAATGTTCGAATTAAATTTTGACAATCTGCCACTCAATCGATACATATGTACGAATGGGGATATACATGTACGTATGTGTACGGAGATCAACTTGATTCCATACAAGCTTTGGCCCAGCTTGAATAAAGTTCAAATATATCTTATTTTAAAGATTTGCACATTAGCTACTTATGTCAATAAATCATATTTTTGCAGGACCTGGGGTTTCATTGTTTTTTATGTTTTATGATTTGTAGGTTATGTAGTAAAATCAGTCCTTTTTGTGATAAGTGGTCCGAATATATTGAAATGGTCGGAAAAGAATGCAGTTTTGTAGTTATCATTAAATAAACTAAAATAAAACTCAACTTATTTTAATTCATCAATTATTTTCTGCATTCTATTACAAAATGTCATCAAAAAAGCAGCCGAAGGCTGTACATTTTCTGTTCTAGTCCTCTCATAACGCAAGTACCACATTATGTCATTGTGTGAGCGCAACAACCCACAGTAGGTTGTCGCACTGTAATCCAAGAGTATTCTCTTGAATTACAGTGCGACAACCTACTAATGGCCAAGGGTCAACTTTAATAATCCACGAAAGTAAAAACGCGAAGTCTATCCACAAACATAGCCACAATGCTAAATGTGCATGACAAGTTGAAACTTGAAGATGCCAAGTTAAGTCTCT
Source organism: Parnassius smintheus behrii (assembly GCA_036936625.1). Taxonomy (NCBI): domain Eukaryota; kingdom Metazoa; phylum Arthropoda; class Insecta; order Lepidoptera; family Papilionidae; genus Parnassius; species Parnassius smintheus. The sequence continues at coordinate 8,755,601 of JAUPFT010000003.1, forward strand.
TTTCAGAACAGGCAATTATTATTGACTTCTTCAGCTTATTCAAATGAAATTCCATTCGTGTCAAATGATATTCCAATTTTTTTTTTGTTGAATAACACAGCCAATTCAATCGTTTTTCTAAATGTATTCCTTTCATTCAATATTAATCTGTATAGATTCTCTTCAACGTTCATTATTACGATTTTTTTTTGATATTTTATTATATAAATAGCCTTCATTATCTACTGCCATACACTAAATACGGAAAAAATATTTAAAAAAGTAGCGATTTTGGCGGGTACTTGACCGTCGACGGATTGTTTGTTTCATCGTTTATACAACACGTAACATAATTAACGCACTTTGAGAAAGTAGTTTGTTCAGAATCGTTTACTGAATCGATTCCTATCATTTTTAATATAGGTAATTTTTTATCCCAAAAATAATTAAAACTACGTAAATTACAGTCACACCAAATCTGTACTGTCAAAATCAACTAAAATGGATCGTAACTTAAGGCAATAAGACTTTTAAGAGTGCAGTTTTATATGTATTATTACTAATTCTGTCATACAATAAAATGAACTTTATTTCAAGCATGTTAAAGTCTTTGTGTTCGTGGATTTGTACTGTGACCATAACATTCTTCCGGAATTAGTATAACTAATTTCATAAATAATCAGTGCATAAAAATGTTTAACTAAAAATTCTGTGTATGTATTATGATTATAACATAATATACTAATTGGGGTGTCTAAGGGTGTGCGTTAATTACATTACATATTGTATAGTAGTTTAAAGTGGATTTTGAAACGTAAACCAGATGCGATATTGTGTGTGAAGTGTCTACGCGTGTGAACTATTAGAGAAAGCGACGAAACAAGGGCTTCGATGTAAAAAACCTCAAGTTATTTTGATCGCTTAGGTTCCTTACGAACTTGAATGACTTTTGGAATCGACTTTCCGCTGGGTTGCGCTATCGTTAAAATCTCCCAAAAACTTTGCAACGTCAAAACGTCAGCATGCTATGAAGAAAAAAACCATAAAAACTAAGATCCCTAGAAATGAAAATATGGCTTAAAGAACAAGCATCCAAGCCAAAAATCGTAATAAAAAAGTTAAAAACTATATATTTTTGCTGTATTAAAAGCATTAGCTTTCGTTTTTCTGTTTTAAGAAATGTTCTTATGCTTGTCCCATGTACTACAGAAATAAAAAACATTTATTTATTCCTAAAATTTATCGTTTTATTACCTACACATTTTGTTTAACTATTACAAACGATATCAAGCAACCAATTTCTTTTATCTCCTATCATTGATTTCATTAAACAAAAAAAATCTAAATTATTTAATGTAAGTCAATATTATGTAAGAATATCTTATTCTAATCTTAGCTTCATAGACTCTTTGTCTTTAATCAATTACCTCTTTCCTGCAGGGCAAGTTTTGATCGGGTAATAAGCCTAAGAACTTAAAGAATTAGTAATAAAAATATACTACAGATTGAATAAGTTACCTCGATCAAGGACCATCTTTCACAGAATACCAGCGTAAAATAGTGACATAATGATAACGTATTCCGCTTAGTATGTAAAGAGAAGTGAGGACTCTTATCACTTATCACGAGTTAATCTGTCTTCTGGTATGGTACAATATCTGTTTTGATTCTTAATAGAGGATAAGTTTTATCTACGGTTGGATCAGGACTGTAAGCTTACTTTGAATTTAAGCGCTAAATTGTATAAAATTTTTGTGAACCGAGTTCAAAAAACAAAGTAGTTCCATATTCTATTCCCATTTTGTTTATTTTTTGCTTTACTGATTTTTCGCAAACTGCGGAACTGATTTAAATAATTGTTGTTAATAAATAGATGAAACGTCAGTATATTGCCATTTATATGCAAAGAAGTAATCTATCCAAGACTATAGAATGTATGGAAAAATGGGACTTTCTATCTGTAAACTTGAACTTGTGTATTTTTTATATAAGATTGGGTAAACGAGCATGCGGCTCACCTGATGTTAAGTGACTAGCGCCGCCCATAATCAACCGCAACACCAGGGGAATTCCAGGTGCGTTGCCGGCCCTTTAAAAAGGAGTAAGCTCTTTTCTTGAAGATCCCAAGGTCGTATCGGTCCGGAAAAATCGCCGGTGGTAAATTATTCCACAGAGGGGTCGTACGCGGAAGAAAACTCCCTGTGAAACGTACAGTGGTGGATCGCCAAGCATCCAGATGGTGTGGATGGTATCGGGACGTTTGCCGCATAGTGCATTCACGAAATTTGGCGGCTGGGATTAATCTGAACGATTCCTCAGAGCACTCCCCATGGTATATGCGAAAGAAAATGCAAAGAGATGCAACATCTATTCGCAGTGTCAGTGAATCGAGCTGATCGGAAAGCACTCGGTCGTTGACGGTTTGAGCCGCTCTGCGCTGGATGCAATCAAGTGGAAGGAACTGGTACTGGGGAGCTCCAGCCCAGGGATGGTAACAGTATTCCATATGCGGCCGAACCTGTGCCTTGTAAAGTTGCAGGCGGTTTGCCGGCATGAAATACTGTCCCGCTCTTCTGAGCACACCAAGCTTTTTAGAGGCCAATTTAGCCTTCTCTTCCTAGTGACCACGAAACTGCACGTCACTCGATATGTCGACGCCGAGGATTCCGATACTGGCTGAGGCAACAAGGGAAGTACCTTGAAACTGAGAAGATACGACAAAGGAGTTATTTTTAGCGGTTACCGCGCAAGCTTGTGTCTTCTGAGGGTTAAACTGTTCAGCAAAGACTCGACTTCAGACACAAGTTTGTCCCGGTACTCGGACACGTTTTCCCGAGAAATATTGGCACGGCTGATGTACAGAGCATCACCATATTACGGTAATGGTATGGACCCATGTCCTGGTTGATGCATTATGAAAAGAAACCTTACTAAGTAAACCTAAATAAGTACACGTCACATTTCGCTAGTGCTCTTCTTGAAATAATTGCTAGTATCGCTGGTGGTATTTTTATTTGTGCACATCTATTATTATATGGTACCTACTGTTTCTTTCAAACAATATAAGTTTCATTCTCAATTTATGATGTTCATGTATTAATGTATTAGATATAAAAATACTTGGCTCGTAACCTAAATTGCGGGGATTAACCCCACAAAACTTCCCATCTCGACCCTCCAATTTCACGCTACCTAACGAGGCACAAAAGTTGAACTGTCCAATTTTTATGTGTCATTGAAATAACTCTTTGGAGCTAAAGACTCTTTGGTATCTAATAATAGTGCGCTCACATGTATGTTTATATTATATTTATATCAAGTAAAATGTTTTTCTAACAAATATATTACAGACTAGAGATTAGCCCCGGCTTCGCTTTGATTTTTTGTGCAACGTTATTAAGATTTTAGTAAAGTTAATTTAATTAATTTAAGTTACCAATATCCGTCTTTCCATCCAAATACAATGTGGGTGTCTTCAAGGCAAGAGTGTAAGCTTTTGTTTAGTCAGTGCACTTCACCGTCTTAGGCTGCATCGTCATTTACAATCAAGTGGTTTAGCAGCTGAGCAATAACTTAAAATAGTAAAAAAAAATTAAGAAAACATTAAAGATTTATTTTTTTAATTTTTATGATTTTTCACGAACAAATTTCAAGTTTTAGGATAGAAGAAAGCACAGATCACTCCTGGTATTGCTCTTTATTTGTTCGTCAAGTTTTATCACTATTGGTTTAGCCTTTCTGAAAATCATCCCAAATAGACAAACAAACAAATTAATTTTTTTTTTTTTTTATAAGATAGGGTGACAAACGAGCACACAGTCCATCTGATGGTAAGTGGTTACTGTGGCCCATAGACATCCACATCTATCCTCGATTACGAATCAAAATGCAGATGCGTTGTCACCCGTGAGGACTAAGATGGAATGCATCGTTTCCAGTAAAAAGGGTCTCCGGTTCTCTACACTCACCATACGAAATACAGCAGCATTAAGCTACTATTTCACGCTGGTATTCTGTGAGAGCGTGGTCCTTCCCCAGTCGAGCCGACCCATTCGTACTACAACTATACTACTAATATAACTGTAGCATGGCTCTACCACGTATAAAAGTAATATACGAACATTCGTATATAATACAGTAATATACGAACAGAATGTCAGACAAACAGACCGACAGACAAAAATTTTAAAAATGGTTATTCATGTCCAAGAAGCATCCAAAAAAACCCCTCAGTTTAATAAAATACAACTATTTTCTTATTACTGACATACACTTGAATTTATTTGTGCATATAGAACCTTCACTATTTTATACCCATGCATAACTTTATAATAATAATTTAGATCAAGGTAATTAAAAAATTGTTTTTAATTTGCGTGAGATTATTCTAAATGCATCCGTTTGGCTTTACGGAAGTTCGCACACAGCGGTAAATTCTAACTAAGCGTCGAAGGGAAATGGACGGTGAGATTAGAGAGCACCACCGGAGGTTATTTGACTCTACGACTAGGTGTTTAATGGAAGCTATTACGGCACTTGCAAATGAGCCCATTGAAAAGCATTTTGCTTCGCTGAATAGTTTTTAATTAACACCTTCCAAGCTATGTGTTAAGTTTTGTAAGTGGAAGGACGCGTTGAGGATTCTAACAGCTTAAGCTGATCCTCACTCCAACCCTCTTCTTCCGCAGACAACTCCCACTCCTCTACATATCCAGAACCAGTTCTTGGACTCTGAGGGGTGGTAGATCTGCAGAAATGTCCAACAATTCTTTACTAAAGTTCCGTTTTGTGAATGGAGTGGCGAGAGCATGTGATCTCAAGTCTGCTTTCCAAAAAACTATGTTCCATATTGGTACTACAAGAAGTTCCTTACGCTTGATTTAAATGGGCAAAGAAGTTGGACACTAAGAATGGAGGGGAAACACCCACGTTAGTTTATAATCCCGTTGCTGGAAGTAAGCATCCTGAAACAAGACTTGTTTATCTGCCATATCTAGTGTCACATAATATTATGTTAATACGTGAGATTTTTGAAGCAAATACATTGATCACAGGGTGTGCCTAATTTTGCAAATAGTAAGCTGGTGGTTCGGTGATCTGCATGATTGTTGATAAGATTTTGAGCTATTACGTGAAATTATTGATAAGTTAGATGTAATAATGTATTTGACTTGGTTTTTCCTTCATTCCATAAGTAAACGACAACAGTCAACAATTAATGTCACATTGAAATAGAAAAGTTGAGCGGTGATCCTCTATTTTTTTCTTTTTTCTTTGTTTGCTTTTTAAAAAAAGAATATTAACAATGCTATAAACATTACTACCTGTAAACTGTAAATACCTTTAGAATTGCTAAAACTTCCTTTTGGTTGTAGTGACGACTGAGCTCTTGAGAAGTCCAAAGTTTCGATACGTTTGGGACGCTATTCAACAATTGGCTAGCTACCACCTCACGTTTTCTGTGGCGGATTGAGGAAGCTGATGAAGCGTTCCCGAATCTGACCTTAGTAGCGAGTTTAGAAGAGAAAATAAATCTCGATACTTCAAATGATACTTTGCAAGTCTTTTACGGTAGCCGTACTGGAAAATATGAATGAAATAAAAACTGCATAGTTGTCCCATTAAAAGTAAAAAAGTAACAGCCTAAATACATGTCCCTACTTTGTATAGGCCGTTGAAAGTTTTGGTCGAAAAAGTGTTCGCTGCGCTAACCCCAACGCGGAATGACCTCAACTGAGAGACGCCTCACATTTGCAAGTTTCCTCGCGATATCTTCCTTCTCGAAATCGAAATTTTCCACATTCTACATTCGAATGTAAATCAATATGCAGAATCCAGATGTGTCATCATTTCTGAATGTCATATAGTAGGACTGATCAATGCAAATGACTGTGAGTTTACCATCAAACTCACCTACGATCAAGTGGGCTATATACACGTTGAGAATAAAATAGTATAACTCTCATTTAACATCCATACCCGCCATATTACAAAATAATATTTCTTGAAAGACACTCTTTACTTCTTGCGTAAAAATATCTCTCTCCGGGAAAGAGTTAGCTTGAAACAAAGCGAGTTTTTTTTTAAAATTACCAATTTATATTTTAATAAGTTGTATAGTTATTTACAATAGCCACGGCATTTTCATAGTAGGTATTTCTATGGTATAGAACATAAATATCACGAACCCAAAATATCAGGTTACGGAATGTTTGTGCTTATCCAAAGCAAACCTAATTATACGCTCTACTAACGTAAAGCCATCATTATTATAAAAATATTTTATATAGTGGGCTGCCTTTGCTTTCTAAGCGGGGTCAGGGACAGTAATAAAATATTGTATATCTAAGTGCTTTACGGTTCTTACTCTGCACAATCGCTCCGTACCATAAGATAAAGCGATCGTATCGTAACGGTAGATAAGATTTAAGACATAAATCTTTTATTTAACGAAAAGATACTTTAGACCAATAATATTTTATAAAAAAAGAAGCAGAATTGTTGTTAGCGCCCGCGTAGTTAAGCGTCGAAAACATCTTAGTTGGTACTTTTTGTCTAAAGTTCGCGTCATGCAGGGCGACGAGAGACACCCTGTAGAATATTTTAACAATAATAGAAATTCTAACGTGTAAAATAGAATGTAATAGAATCATTTTATTCAATAGAGGTAATATGTCATTTTAATTAAAAGTAATTTTTGCTTTTATAACTGGTTCGGAAAAAACTGCCCTGGAAAGAACCAGCAAGAAACCCAGCGGGACTTTTTTTAAATAAAATAAATTTACAATATACTATTTATACAATTAGTGTAAAAACATTTACAAACAGCATGACAACGGTCACCTTATTCCCAGACGTCATTTCAATCATGTACTTTTTAATAGTACAATAACCTTTATTAAGCAATTCTTGCTTTCAATAATTTTAAACTTTTTGATAGATAAGTTCTGCATATTTCTGGAACTTTCTTGTAAAGCGTATATATTTCCTCATGAAGGAATTACTGAATTTTTTTTAATACTAGCAATGCTATAATCATTACTAATATTCCCTTTGACCACTCGTGGTAAGCTTAAATTGCTTGTGTTACGAATGGTTCACGCCAGTAGTCGAATGGTGGATTCGAACCCACGAACTTTTGAGTTCGCGGTCCGGACCCTGCCATTAGGCTACTGTCGCTTTTATTCTATGTTCATTGATTCGTTACAGAATATTAAAAGCTCACAACATAGGCCTCTACCATAGCTTGTCTCATAGAGAACTATTTACTTTAGTAACCAAGCTTGGCAGGCGAGTTTTTTACTATTTTGAATAGTTATCAGGACGATGTTGCGCCCAGCTGCTCTGTCACTTTTTACTACAGCTACTAGATGACACGGGCAGTAGATTATCTTACTCAGCTTCTTTATAAAGAGTTCACTGTTTTTCTGTGAGCTTATAATATAGTTATAGTATATAATATAATTACTTGAAACAAATAAAAACCTAAGAAGTGTAAACGCTACCCTGAACTCGCGTTTCTATTCTCATTTTAGTGAAAACTGATATTTTAAATTAAAATGGGGCTTGTACAGTCCAATTAAGTAATATAATATTAAGGTAAATGGCTGTGTAAGGGCATTCATTAGCTCCTTTAGTTCCTTCAATGGCGTGGAGGTAAGAGGCGACATAGGAAAACGTTGTAGGACCATACTGCTGTTGTATTTATAGTATATTTGTAGCACGAATTAGTCGGCTCGACCGGGGGAAGACCACGCTCTCACAAAATACCAGCGTAATATTTTTATTTTTTTTTTTATTTTTTAAATAATTTACATGTGAAACTCAATCTAAATACATTTAGTGACAGTGTGACATAAACCAGCATTGGTTTTACCGCATACTGCGATTCGATATCTGTCGCTCGAACAGAACTAAGTAATATTCATTCTTAACTACCTACTTACACATTAATTGCGCGATGTGATTACTGCGCACGCTATCTGACCGATCAACACGCATAACACATACTATGCACCTCTAACTCCTACAAAAGCCCAAGTAACTCGTTTGGGTTTGAAGATTCACACGGGTGACATTTTTTGTACATTTTTTTTATTTCATTTTTTATATTTTACGCTAGTAATGCTAAAGATAAGTAGTGCTGTTTAAGTTTATTTTTGATGTTTACTTTAGTAATTTGGCCTTCAACTGTTGTAGGTAACTCGTTTATCGGTTTTGGTATTAGATATTGTAACATTGCTTTTCCGTATTGGAGCGTGTAGAGAACTGGAGGCCTTTTTCACTGGAAACGAGGCATTCGATCTTAGTCCTCACGGGTGACAACGCATCTGCATTTTGATTCGTCATCGAGGGTAGATGTAGGTGTCTGTATGCCACAGCAACTACTTACAATCTGGTGGACTGTGTGTTCGTTTTTCAACCTATCCTAATAAAGAAACTATAAAGTTGGCGCTGGGCGTAAAATTTCCATACCAGCAACAGGGAGCAACTTCAAAGCCCAAGACATCTGGTTCTGCGATCGTCAATCTGTCTGCCAAGCTTAAAGATTTAATTAAATCCTCTATGTACGAAAATAGACCCATGTCCAGCTTGGATTTCTATGGGCCAATGAAGTAAGAAAGAAGCGTCCATTACCCATTCATTACAGCCGAAGATTCCACTCCTATCTAGGCCTCTCCAATATATTGCCTCATAAGGAGGATTTCGCCACAGTTGCCACGTGCTAAGCTGATTGGTAACCACAGTTTTTATTTGTACATAAAGCATATTTTTTCAATTCAATTTCACACAACGAATTATGTAATTAATTGAAATGAACATGCAGTTTGCGGTTTAATGGTGCTGTATAGTAACTATTCTCGTAATATGTTTCATGTATCATTAAATAAAATAAGTAATTGTCAATGAAACCGGTTTTACTTCTCAAGATGTGCAAGATTAAAAATTATGATTTTGATATTCTTTCAAAAAATATTTCAAACCGTAGATAAATATAATTTAAAAATTAGAAATTCTAATACCGAATCCATTAAAACAACAAAATAAATAGTAATAAATATTATAAGACCGCTATAAGCTTCATACTTAGACCTTACCACCTGAGAATACTTGGGTTCAACTATAGCAGATAGCTTCGACTTTATCCCTTATGTTTAGATACTGATCCTTAGATAAGTGTCTCCGATTTTATTACGGGAAGACAGCTTCATACGGACATTATTTTTATATTAGATAAATATGTGTGCATAGGTTAACTTTATAATGGCTTGTATTAATTTGAACTTGACCTCATCATTGCAATTATTAGAGCCCTTCACATGTCCACTGCGGAACATAGACGTCCCCAAATTATGCCACAAAGCACGGTCTTGAGCTTAGATTGTCACTTCATCAAGTGGGAGGGTGCGACACACTTCGCTTAACGGCACGAGGCTGTTACTCTATAGCCTCTCTTTCCCATCGGTTGTAGCTTGACCTGTGTTTGTTTGTGAAGCTATTTCTTTTTTTATTAATATATTAATTGAAGAAATGAAAAATTAAGTGTATCACGAGGGTGATGAACCGTTCAGATAAGTAAATTTTAAGGCCCATAGATATATCCACATATTATGTTCATATAACATCCTCGTTTAAGAATCAAAATTCCCTGAGAACTAAGATCGACGACCTGTAAAAAATGACTAACACTAACATTTCAAAACACAACATTATTATTTATAATGTTATTATGTGAGAGCGTGCTCCTTTTCCTTCTTTGATCCATGCCACGTCCATGAATCTTGTGTTTAAACGATAATATTTATTACGAAACTTATCTACCCAGAATATATCTATAAGTTTATATTTTTCTAACAAATAAATCAAGTAAGATTTTATTTCAGGCTGTAACGGCGAAACACTAATGCAAATAGTTTGAAATATAAATTTAACTGTTGCAATAAAGTCAATGAATTGCAATCTCACAGCATTGTATGAAACGATAAATACGAGTACTATAAAACTATAAATTTATAATACTATAAATTTATAGTTTTATAGTAATAATATATATATATATATATATATATATATATATATATATATATATATATATATATATATATATATATATATGTGTGTGTGTGTGTGTGTGTGTGTGTGTGTGTGTGTGTGTGTGTGTGTGTGTGTGTGTGTGTGTGTGTTTAGAAAACTGCCAAAGCTCATGTCATGCTAGCCATGTCACACGTATACATGTACATATATGTAATGTGTTTATGTTGCAATATTATTATAATAAGGTTGCCACTGAAATTCAGACCTAGGATGACACATATTAGCTTATCCTGAGTGGCAGTCTTATTTAGACCATATCCCATAAAACAGATTTTTATGGTTGAATATATGCATTTTTATTTATTATATACCTTTCTATATTATTTTTACAATTTATTTTTTCTTATAAGTGTATAGTTAAACCCTTAAGACATGGAGATTGAGCATTACTGTTGCACTTAAAAGTACTGCCAAATACACTCTCCCTAATACGAAAAAAGTTATTTCAGTTATTATTTCAAAATATTTTTTTAATAACCCGAGCTGTAACTTGTTCTATTATGTTGAAGTAGGTATTTATTAATTTATTATTGTTTTTAGTTATTTTAAACCAGTGCTACACTAATACTACGATGAAGCCAGATGATAAATCGCAATGTCACTGTAATTTTTATAGATAAAATTACTGTGGCAATGTTTCATCGCGACAAAAGCCGATGTGTATATTTCGGTCGACAAATGATTTCACTCCCTTGCTGTACGTATTACAAAAAACAAAGCAAACCGTTTGATTCGAAAGCGTAGAATATCGACATAAAAGGGGAGGAGATCCGTCGCCCAACTTCCGATTGGGTAAAGAAATTAAATCGGGAAATTCCTGCACATACTTTAAAAACCAGTGACCGATAGAACTATCGCTAGTTTTTAAAATTATATAAACATTAAGTTTATTTATTGAATGATAGGTAACTATAATAGTAATAAATAAAGTCCTATCCGTACCCATATATATTTACCTTTTCATCGATTATGCGTTTCCACAGTGTACGCAACTTGTCAATGTAGTAGCGTCACTTCATTACAGATGTTATGACACATATATATCTATGTGAAATTATTAATGTGTTATTTTAGTTGTTATGTGTGACTCCCACATGAATATAATCGTCTGTCACTACGAAAGTGACAGACGATTATAGTCATGTGGGAGTCAAAGAAAGTGTGCGTGGCGCAAATTTTCCCCCAAAATGACAGAAAGTTTGGTATCGGAAAATAACGCTACAGCTACTCCCCTTCTGTGTTGCTCTACGACTCAGTTCCTTATCTTAATATATATAAATTAAGTGTCACTTTGTTTGTCCACGACGGACTCCTTAACTACTAAACCGATTTTAATCAAATTTGCACACCGTGTGCAGATTAGCCCAACTTGTGAGATAGGATAATTTTTTTCTTCATGAGTTACCCACAATTTTTTGCGAATTTAAGGATTGGACTTGACAAAGGGTCGTCGAAAAGGGCAGAACAACGTCTGCCAGGCAAGCTAGTTTCTTGTAATTATAATTTAATTTGACATGTAAACAGCCAACCGATCTAATGGTGCGTTTGAGTGTGTGAGATATTTTTATCTACTTTTTTTTTAAATTATTTGTATTTTATATTTTTCTGTATATATATTTATATATTTAATAAAAATACATTTTAACAGTGGTAGACCCTATTAAATGTTTCATGTTTAAATTAATATAGCACAAAAAAACGCGACCATACAAAAAATTGGAATCATAAAATTCTATTCATCAGGTCTTCTCTACATGGATAACTCACCGATACTTCAAACGCACGGACTCCAACGAAGAGTTCGCTTGATTGGTTTTTAATAGCCAATCATATCTCCCACGACACCGTCCTGTAAAAGCGATCTCAATATCTCATGTAATTTCATCGTCATGTTTTTTTTTCTAATTGAATCAGGTTTCTTCCAAGTGTAAAGTAAATTATTTTCTAAGCCATTTATGAAAAAAAAATTAAAGAGCCATAAACAAGCCTTTTTTATATTATTGTATATACAAAATAAATTAATAACGATAATTTTATGATGATGTTGTTGTTCTTCATCCCCGATTCGTAATAGTCCATTGTTGGACACGGGCTTGTCCTGTTACCTTAATCGTCAGTTTTAACGGACGGATTTACGACTGCAGTTAAGTTACAGCCTACAAACGTCAATTCTACGTGGTGGAGCAATGCTGCAGTTATATTAGTAGTATAGTCGTAGCACGAATGGATCGGCTCGACCGGGGAAGGACCACGCTCTCACAGAATACCAGCGTGAAATAGTAGCTTAATGCTGCTATGTTTCGTATGATGAGTGTAGAGGACCGGAGACCCTTTTTGCTGGAAACGACGCATTCCATCTTAGTCCTCACCGGTCACAACGCATCTGCCTTTTGAATCGCATACGAGAATAGATGTAGATGTCTATGGGCCACAGCAACCACTTACCATCGGATGGACTGTGTGCTCGTTTGTCACCCTATCCTATAAAAAAACTGTGGTGTCCCACTGCTGGGCACAGGCCTCCTCTCAATTTTGAGAGGGTTTTAGGCAAGGAAATTCGCCGCGCTGCCTCAATGCGTGATGTCGAACTTCACATGTCTTCGAAATATTTTTTTCTTATTTCTCATACATACTAATTTCCTCACGATAACAAATACGGTGGCGACAGGGCTCGAACCCAGGTAGCTTGCATATTTTGTAATTTAGTCAGCGTTAACTATCTGAGCTGCCACGGCTCATAAGTCAAGCAAAAACATAAATGTAAAAAGTTCTAACGCATTAAAACGCATTTTTCCTAAAATATAGAAATATTATGAATCATCTAAAGGCACCATGAATAACTATTTTATAAAGAAACAGTAAAACAATACTAGAATTATGATATGCAAAAATTAATAAGTAGTAGGAAGAATAATTTAAATACTTTAAAAATATGTTATTTGTGATTTCTTATATTTACGCGAACACTACACATTGAAATAATACTAGTTTTAACGGAATTTATCGCGTATATTTAACTTTTTTACCCGACGTTTCGAGAGCTTTACAGCACCCATGGTCACGGGAAGGACTGAGATGTTCAACGTCCAGCTGTCATAGTTAACCGCGGTTACCATAGATTAAAATTTTAACTTTTGTTCCGATCTACACAGTATGAGCTTATGGTATCATGGAGTCTTGCAGTTGTATGCTTGGGTTGGGATTTAATTTTATTTATTATAGGATCCCAAGCAGATGGTAGCACCCAGCCATCTTCTCTATTGAAATTAGGATGTTTTTTGATTTCAATAGCCTCGCGAATCATCCTTGGAAGGAATCGGTGTTCTTTAGCGAGGATTTGTGGTCTATCAAATCTGATGTAGTGACGGGGGCGATCTTGTACATGTTCACAGACTGCAGACTTCCCGGAGCGTCGATTCTTCACATCAGCTTTCCACCGGCTTTCAAATAAAAAAAGAATCATCAAAATCGGTTCACGCAGAGAAAAGTTATGAGGTATATATATATATATATATATATATATATATATATATATATATATATATATATATATATATATATACATATATATATATATATATATATATACATAATTTGTACTGTCGGATGTTATTTAATAACTATATTTTGTAAAAATAAATAAATAAAATAAAATAAATAAATAAAAAACACGCATAAAAAACATACAGTCGAGTTGAATACCTCCTTCTTTTTGAAGACGGTTAAAATGATTTTAATTTATATAACACATAAAAACATACAGTCGAGTTGAATACCTTCTACTTTTTGAAGTCGTTTAAAGTTATTTTAATTTATATAACACACATAAAAACATATATTCGAATAGAATAACTCCTCCTTTTTGAAGTCGGTTAAAATGATTTTAATTTATATAACACACATAAAAACATACATTCGAATTGAATACCTCCTTCTTTTTGAAGTCGGTTAAAATGATTTAAATTTATATAACACACACAAAAACATACAGTCGAATTGAATACCTCCTACTTTTTGAAGTCGGTTAAAATGATTTTAATTTATATAACACAGATAAAAACATACAGTCGATCCTATATCTCCTCCTTTTTGAAGTCGGTTAAAATAATTTCAATTTATACAATATGTAACGTAATTAACGAACACCCTCAGCCACCCTAATTATTATATTATGTTATTCTCATAATACATACACTGAATTTTAGTTAAACATTTTTATGCACTGATATACTGATATAAATCATCAAATTAGTTATACTAATTCCGGAAGAATGTTGTGGTCACAGTACAAATCCACGAACGTAAAGACTTTAACGTGCTTGAAATAAAGTTCATTTTTCTTTATTTTTATTGAATGTATGTATATATATATATATATATATATATATATATATATATATATATATATATATATATATATATATGTAAGGAATCTCGGAAATGGCTCTTAAATGTTTCATGTTTAAATTAATATAGCACAAAAAAACGTGACCATACAAAAAATTGGAATCATAAAATTCTATTCATCAGGTCTTCTCTACATGGATAACTCTCCGATACTTCAAACGCACGGACTCCAACGAAGAGTTCGCTTGATTGGTTTTTAATAGCCAATCATATCTCCCACGACACCATCCTGTAAGAGCGATCTCAATATCTCACATAATTTCATCGTCATGTTTTTTTTCTAATTTAATCAGGTTTCTTCCAAGTGTAAAATAAATTATTTTCTAAGCCATTTATGAAAAAAAATGAAAGAGCCATAAACAAGCCTTTTTTATTAATGTGTATAGTGCATTGGGGTAAGATCGGTAATGGGGTAAGACCGTAAAATTCAAATTCCCGGTGAATTATGCTATATTTTTGAAAGCTAGCAATATGGTACAAGACTCCATTTTATTCTGCCCCGACCCCAAGTTTCAGCCAGTCGCTCCGAGAAGTAGGGCGTGTGCTGCGCATTATTTTATAAAACAAGGTAATTTTTGTATTTTTTTCGTCTGTCCGGTCTTTCCCTATCACTTTTATTTGAGATTTTTAGCGACGTCCGGTCTTATCCCTTGATGGCCAATTATTCATCATGCATATAAAAAATTATGCCTTGTCTTCGCACACGTTTTAAGCAGAAACTGTTGAGTTTTGAAAAGTAAAAGCTTCTTATAGCTAAATTACGTGTAACCATTAAGGGGAAATATAATCTCAAATGGCTTAGCAAGATCCTTCGTTATACCGAAAATATTGCAGCAATAATTTTGAAATAAATATACGGTAAAGTTGAGGATTAATGTTAAGGATTATGTTAGACGAAAACACGATTTCGTAAAATTTACTCGATAGAAAAAAAATCCAAAATTACCTCTAAAATAAATAATTAACCGCTGTTATTCATAAAATACTTTAAATAAGATCATGAAACTTTGCATACTAACTGAACTAATTATACAGCAGTGCTTATGTTATTTACTTTTTTTTAAATACCATTATTTTCACTGTAAAAAGAAATTACCTAAACTATCGGCCTCTTGAAGCTGATTCCTGCCGCACGGTCACTTCGCTTCGCCCTTTGAAGGGGGAGGTTGTGTCGCTTACGATCAGAATATACATTACGCAACAGGACGACGTAAAATTAAAATGGGAAATAACCGTAATAAAAATAAGAAGCGACTGGCTTGGCATTAAGAAACGGGCATAAATATGATAAACCTAATGAAATAAGTGTCTAACGACCTTTCTACTTACAGTATTAGTGATTACAAACATGTCGGTACATGGCATACGACGCGCGGGCAAGTGGGGACGAAATTAGAATTTGAGCTGACTTACTATATCCCCTTAACGATTTGCGCAATGTTTCAGAAATCTGACGTATATGGATGTCGAGAAAATAAAGTTTTTGCCCGACTCTTTTAACTAGTCGAAAATCGTCCGGTATTACCTCAACGCACTTAAATAAATTAATAACGATAATTTTATGATGATGTTGTTGTTCTTCATCCCCAATGGTCCAGTGTTGGACATGGGCTTGTCCTGTTACCCTTATCGTCAGGTTTAACCATAGAGAATTAGTCTTTGGGTTTAACAGACGGATTTACGACTGCAGTTAAGTTATAGCCTACAAAACGTCAATTCTACGTGGTGGAGCAATGCTGCAGTTATATTAGTAGTATAGTCGTAGCACGAATGGATCGGCTCGACCGGGGGAGGACCACGCTCTCACAGAATACCAGCGTGAAATAGTAGCTTAATGCTGCTGTGTTTTGTATGGTGAGTGTGGAGGACCGGAGACCCTTTTTGCTGGAAACGACGCATTCCATCTTAGTCTTCACGGGTCACAACGCATCTGCATTTTGAATCGCATACGAGTATAGATGTAGATGTCTATGGGCCACAGCAACCACTTACCATCGGGTGGACTGTGTGCTTGTTTGTCACCCTATCCTGTAAAAAAACACGTCCCACTGCTGGGCATAGGCCTCCTCTCAATTCTGAAAGCGTTTTAGGCAAGGAAATCCACGGCGCTGCCCATTGAGGCAGCGCCGTGGATTTCACGCATTGGCGTGATGTCGAACTTCACATGTCTTCGAAATATTTTTTTCTTATTTCTCATACATAAAGATTTCCTAACGATAACAAATACGGTGGCAAAAATAAATCCTAGCTAGATCGATTTATTGCCCCCGAAACACTCTGGACACTAAATTTTATTAAAATCGTGAAAAATACCACTGTTAAAATATTATTTTTATTAAATATATAAACATATATACAGAAAAATATAAAATACAAATAACTTAAAAAAACCAAATTAGTTAAAAAATATATCACACACTCAAATACACCATTAGATCAGTTGGCTGTTTACATGTCAAATTAAATTATAATTATAAGAAACTAGCTTATATATATATATAAATTACGTGTCCCGTTGTTTGTCCGCGATGAACTCCTAAACTACTAAACCGATTTTAATCAACTTTGCACACCGTGTGCAGTTTGGTCCAACTTGAGAGATAGGATAATATTTTGGCCATGAGTTACCCACAATTATTTTTGCGAATTTAAGGATTTTTTATTGGACTTGACAAAGGGTCGTCGAAAAGGGCAGAACAACGTCTGCCAGGCAAGCTAGTTTCTTATAATTATAATTTAATTTGACATGTAAACAGCCAACTGATCTAATGGTGTATTTGAGTGTGTGATATATTTTTTAACTAATTTGGTTTTTTTAAGTTATTTGTATTTTATATTTTTCTGTATATATGTTTATATATTTAATAAAAATAATATTTTAACAGTGGTATTTTTCATGATTTTAATAAAATATAGTGTCCAGATTGTTTCGGGGGCAATAAATCGATCTAGCTAGGATTTATTTTTGCCACCATATTTGTTATCGTGAGGAAATCTTTATGTATGAGAAATAAGAAAAAAATATTTCGAAGACATGTGAAGTTCGACATCACGCCAATGCGTGAAATCCACGGCGCTGCCTCAATGGGCAGCGCCGTGGATTTCCTCGCCTAAAACGCTTTCAGAATTGAGAGGAGGCCTATGCCCAGCAGTGGGACGTGTTTTTTTACAGGATAGGGTGACAAACAAGCACACAGTCCACCCGATGGTAAGTGGTTGCTGTGGCCCGTAGACATCTACATCTATACTCGTATGCGATTCAAAATGCAGATGCGTTGTGACCCGTGAAGACTAAGATGGAATGCGTCGTTTCCAGCAAAAAGGGTCTCCGGTCCTCCACACTCACCATACAAAACACAGCAGCATTAAGCTACTATTTCACGCTGGTATTCTGTGAGAGCGTGGTCCTCCCCCGGTCGAGCCGATCCATTCGTGCTACGACTATACTACTAATATAACTGCAGCATTGCTCCACCACGTAGAATTGACGTTTTGTAGGCTATAACTTAACTGCAGTCGTAAATCCGTCTGTTAAACCCAAAGACTAATTCTCTATGGTTAAACCTGACGATAAGGGTAACAGGACAAGCCCATGTCCAACACTGGACCATTGGAGATGAAGAACAACAACATCATCATAAAATTATCGTTATTAATTTATTTAGGTGCGTTGAGGTAATACCGGACGATTTTCGACTAGTTAAAAGAGTCGGGCAAAAACTTTATTTTCTCGACATCCATATATGTCAGATTTCTGAAACATGGCGCAAATCGTTAAGGGGATATAGTAAGTCAGCTCAAATTCTAATTTCGTCCCCACTTGCCCGCGCGTCGTATGCCATGTACCGACATATTTGTAATCACTAATACTGTAAGTAGAAAGGTCGTTAGACACTTATTTCATTAGGTTTATCATATTTATGCCCGTTTCTTAATGCCAAGCCAGTCGCTTCTTATTTTTATTACGGTTATTTCCCATTTTAATTTTACGTCGTCCTGTTGCGTAATGTATATTCTGATCGTAAGCGACACAACCTCCCCCTTCAAAGGGCGAAGCGAAGTGACCGTGCGGCAGGAATCAGCTTCAAGAGGCCGATAGTTTAGGTAATTTCTTTTTACAGTGAAAATAATGGTATTTAAAAAAAAGTAAATAACATAAGCACTGCTGTATAATTAGTTCAGTTAGTATGCAAAGTTTCATGATCTTATTTGAAGTATTTTATGAATAACAGCAGTTAATTATTTATTTTAGAGGTAACTTTGGATTTTTTTTCTATCGAGTAAATTTTACGAAATCGTGTTTTCGTCTAACATAATCCTTAACATTAATCCTCAACTTTACCGTATATTTATTTCAAAATTATAGCTGCAATATTTTCGGTATAACGAAGGATCTTGCTAAGCCATTTGAGATTATATTGCCCCTTAATGGTTACACGTAATTTAGCTATAAGAAGCTTTTACTTTTCAAAACTCAACAGTTTCTGCTTAAAACGTGTGCGAAGACAAGGCATAATTTTTTATATGCATGATGAATAATTGGCCATCAAGGGATAAGACCGGACGTCGCTAAAAATCTCAAATAAAAGTGATAGGGAAAGACCGGACAGACGAAAAAAATACAAAAATTACCTTGTTTTATAAAATAATGCGCAGCACACGCCCTACTTCTCGGAGCGACTGGCTGAAACTTGGGGTCGGGGCAGAATAAAATGGAGTCTTGTACCATATTGCTAGCTTTCAAAATTATAGCATAATTCACCGGGAATTTGAATTTTACGGTCTTACCCCATTACCGATCTTACCCCAATGCACTATACACATTAATAAAAAAGGCTTGTTTATGGCTCTTTCATTTTTTTTCATAAATGGCTTAGAAAATAATTTATTTTACACTTGGAAGAAACCTGATTAAATTAGAAAAAAAACATGACGATGAAATTATGTGAGATATTGAGATCGCTCTTACAGGATGGTGTCGTGGGAGATATGATTGGCTATTAAAAACCAATCAAGCGAACTCTTCGTTGGAGTCCGTGCGTTTGAAGTATCGGAGAGTTATCCATGTAGAGAAGACCTGATGAATAGAATTTTATGATTCCAATTTTTTGTATGGTCACGTTTTTTTGTGCTATATTAATTTAAACATGAAACATTTAAGAGCCATTTCCGAGATTCCTTACATATATATATATATATATATATATATATATATATATATATATATATATATATATATATATATACATACATTCAATAAAAATAAAGAAAAATGAACTTTATTTCAAGCACGTTAAAGTCTTTACGTTCGTGGATTTGTACTGTGACCACAACATTCTTCCGGAATTAGTATAACTAATTTGATGATTTATATCAGTATATCAGTGCATAAAAATGTTTAACTAAAATTCAGTGTATGTATTATGAGAATAACATAATATAATAATTAGGGTGGCTGAGGGTGTTCGTTAATTACGTTACATATTGTATAAATTGAAATTATTTTAACCGACTTCAAAAAGGAGGAGATATTCAATTCGACTGTATGTTTTTATCTGTGTTATATAAATTAAAATCATTTTAACCGACTTCAAAAAGTAGGAGGTATTCAATTCGACTGTATGTTTTTGTGTGTGTTATATAAATTTAAATCATTTTAACCGACTTCAAAAAGAAGGAGGTATTCAATTCGAATGTATGTTTTTATGTGTGTTATATAAATTAAAATCATTTTAACCGACTTCAAAAAGGAGGAGTTATTCTATTCGAATATATGTTTTTATGTGTGTTATATAAATTAAAATCATTTTAACTGACATCAAAAAGGAGGAGGTATTCCATTCGGCTGTATGTTTTTATGCGTGTTATATAAATTTAAATAACTTTAACCGACTTCAAAAAGTAGAAGGTATTCAACTCGACTGTATGTTTTTATGTGTTATATAAATTAAAATCATTTTAACCGACTTCAAAAAGAAGGAGGTATTCAACTCGACTGTATGTTTTTTATGCGTGTTACCTCATAACTTTTCTCTGCGTGAACCGATTTTGATGATTCTTTTTTTATTTGAAAGCCGGTGGTTTTCTTGTATTTGCATATAAATTTTATTAAGATCTGACCAGTAGTATTGAGTTATAATTAATAATGCGTATTTAATTGACTTCGAATACACGATGACGTTATCATTTTATTTATATTGAAGTCGGTTGTACAAAATTTTTAATTTTACCACTTGTTAAATTGCATAATTTGTAAAAGTAAAAAGGACAGAAAATGTGCGAGTCTTGATAAAATATACGAATTTCAAAAAAATTCACGTCACTTCTCAGGCTGCGGGTCATTTATCATGTAGCCTTATTCAAAAGCCGGAAAAGCGAATACTGAATACGCTTGTGAATCCCCAGACATCTAAATATGTTTCTGTAATAATTTTATAATAGTATTTTCGACGTTCATGGATATATTATATATAAGCCCTTTGAAGACGTTTGTCTAAACAAATAACATATTTTTAAAGTATTTAAATTATTCTTCCTACTACTTATTAATTTTTGCATATCATAATTCTAGTATTGTTTTACTGTTTCTTTATAAAATAGTTATTCATGGTGCCTTTAGATGATTCATAATATTTCTATATTTTAGGAAAAATGCGTTTTAATGCGTTAGAACTTTTTACATTTATGTTTTTGCTTGACTTATGAGCCGTGGCAGCTCAGATAGTTAACGCTGACTAAATTACAAAATATGCAAGCTACCTGGGTTCGAGCCCTGTCGCCACCGTATTTGTTATCGTGAGGAAATTAGTATGTATGAGAAATAAGAAAAAAATATTTCGAAGACATGTGAAGTTCGACATCACGCATTGAGGCAGCGCGGCGAATTTCCTTGCCTAAAACCCTCTCAAAATTGAGAGGAGGCCTATGCCCAGCAGTGGGACACCACAGTTTTTTTATAGGATAGGGTGACAAACGAGCACACAGTCCATCCGATGGTAAGTGGTTGCTGTGGCCCATAGACATCTACATCTATCCTCGTATGCGATTCAAAAGGCAGATGCGTTGTGACCCGTGAGGACTAAGATGGAATGCGTCGTTTCCAGCAAAAAGGGTCTCCGATCCTCTACTCTCATCATACGAAACATATCAGCATTAAGATAGTAGCTTAATGCTTCATGCTTCACGCTGGTATTCTGTGAGAGCGTGGTCCTTCCCCGGTCGAGCCGATCCATTCGTGCTACGATTTATTGCCCCCGAAACACTCTGAACACTAAATTTTATTAAAATCGTGAAAAATACCACTGTTAAAATATTATTTTTATCAAATATATAAACATATATACAGAAAAATATAAAATACAAATAACTTAAAAAAACCAAATTAGTTAAAAAATATATCACACACTCAAATACACCATTAGATCAGTTGGCTGTTTACATGTCAAATTAAATTATAATTATAAGAAACTAGCTTGCCTGGCAGACGTTGTTCTGCCCTTTTCGACGACCTTTTGTCAAGTCCAATAAAAAATCCTTAAATTCGCAAAAATAATTGTGGGTAACTCATGGCCAAAATATTATCCTATCTCTCAAGTTGGACCAAACTGCACACGGTGTGCAAAGTTGATTAAAATCGGTTTAGTAGTTTAGGAGTTCATCGCGGACAAACAATGGGACACGTAATTTATATACATATATATATATATATATATATATATTATACATACATGTGTATATCGCACTTTACGACAACAATAGGGTTCCCATAAAGTGCGTTATCAGAGTTATCAGAATCAGTGTTCAAACCAATGATGTATAAACTTATAGATACGTTGTCCGCACTCTAAAATGGCAACATGAAATGAAGCCAATTGGCCACATTGCGCTTAGTCACGCACCAACCTGTCGCGCGACGCTACGTTTGTTTTTAATTCATTATATCGTGATTCGTGTGTGTAAACATGTGCAAAACATAAAGAAAACATGCCGTCGTGTGTTTTCAGACGATGTACAAATTATACCCCAAAAGTTAAAGACAAAAATGTGTCATTTCATGCGTAAGTTCACAAAACTACGAGTACCTATTTTCATTCCATTTTATTCGACGACGCCGTCTAATAGCGGCCAGCGCATGCAGCTAGTAGTCAAGCAACAGGCATCCCGCCGTACGGTGTCATATTTTCTTTCTCTTTCTTCATGCGTATATGTAGTTCTAGTATTTTCGCCGTTTTTAAGCGCCGCGATGTTCGTTCATGACGTGTCTATATATAATACGTCATTGGTTCAAACGTATAGAAATAGATTTATTCTAGAAATCTCGACGTAAAATAATCAAAAAAATTTTAGTTAAATAAATTTTTTAATTGTTTTTAGATTGATTACCTCCGCATACAATGATTGCGTAAGTCAAAGCGAAATAATGAGCCGCGGACACCTACACTACAATAACCTACACCTGCACATAGCTAGTAAACTAACCTAAACAAAATGAACTTGTCTAGCGGATCCTTCGCTTGGTTTCAAATCTTTACAATAGTATAAGTTAGTAGGTTCTTAAAAGAGCGTGCTAGACACAGATATTGCCATGGAAGGGTTGGTGAAAAGATGTTTTATCCCAAGAATTTGTTTAAAACGTAACACCTACAACTTTGCAATGACAATTAACAACGCGACTTGCAAGAGTGGATCTAAAGTTTGTAGGGGGTCAAAGATAGTCGCGTTACTCTAAAGTCTGGCGGGGGCTCAGAGTTTTGTCGCACTACTTTATGACTCAAAAATATCAAAAGAATTGTCTTCTCCTATATTTCTTCGTCATCAGCCCCTAAAAGTCCACTGCAAGACATGGACCCACTGTAGGAGTGATTTACTATAATTGCCACGGTTGGCAGACAGATCGCGGGCACAGCTAGTAGTTAATGTAAACAACGATGTTTGACGACGACAACTCAACTAGTTAAAATAAAAGTGATTAAGTAATTTATTTTAACTCTAGTATTAGTAGTAGTTATAGTTCTAGTAGTATTTAGATATATTTATTTATTTATTTATAAGGTATATCAATAGCAAAACACATGAAAAATTAACAACACAATAACAAATGTATATGGTTAAATATGTTTGCCAATTAAAATAATAATATATATAAATTTGCCTCTAGAAATCGGAAGTAAGCAATAAATATGAAGAATTTTTTAAACTTTTGAATTATCTGTTTCTAACTCATTCAGGTAAGCTGAAATTAAATCCTTCTCGCCGCTTGCACTGCGCCTTTTAATACAGTCCACTATTTATTTTAATAACCACATCGCATAATTATCCTTTTAGTTAATTTTAAGCAGCAGCTGGTCATTTAAAGCAACAGAAGTTCTAGCGACTATTATTTAAAAAAGTAGGTGTTGCGTCTATATATTTTAAATCCGATTTTGCTGTTTAAAAAAAAAAACAAATTTGTACAAACATTTAATCACAGTATAGCAAGGGAGAGAACGGATCATTCATTCTTCAACAGAATTTAGTTAATGAATTAAGAACGCAATATCAACTCGATTGTGGAAATTCGCACTTTTGGAATTGATGATCGCCGTATGGTAAAGCGTACAGTAAGTGGGTGTCGTAAGAGAAGAATACGGAAAATAAAAGAAAAATCTTATAGGATTTTGATATTTCCAATAATATGGGAAATAAAATACATATTTTGTAATACAAAAGAAGTCTAACGTAAATTTAGAGCAACGAGCTCTGAACACGAATGAGTTGACTTGACAAGGGAAGAACTACATTTTAACACAATTTTATAGTCTTTTTATAGATTAAGGGTAACAAACGAGTCCGCTTGAAGGTAAGTGGATGCTCTAGCTGGTAGATATCTACATCTATCCTTGATTAGAAATCAAAATGCAGATGCGTTTTCACGCTTGAGGACTAAGATGGAATGCCTCGTATCCAGTAAGAAGGGTCTCTGGTTCTCTTCACTCACCATACGAAACACAACAACATTAAGCTGAAGCTGCTATTGTACTTTCATATTCTCTGAGAGCGTGGTTCTTCCCCGGTCGAGCCTACCCATTCGTGCTACAAGCATAATATGGCAGCAGCTTGACTATACCACGTAAACGTTATTAATAACAACATTACAACAGTATTTCTATCTGTTCTAGACATTTCTGATTTAGTCTAGAACAGGTAAATGAAATTGTATACTTGGAGAGTGCTTTCAGCCGGGATGGAAGTTGTGATTTAGATGTGGACAGGCGTGTTGCTGCCGGGAACAAAGTCAATGGTGTCTTGAATGCGTTAGTCAAAAGGCAAGGCGTAGTGAAGAGTGCACGCCTTGCAATACATAACGCAGTGTTGGTACCGACTTTGTTATATGGCAGCAAAACCTGGGTATGCCAGAAGAAGCATAAAAGCAAGTTGAATGCAGTGGAGATGCGATCTCTTCGTAAAATGTGCGGCGTTACCATAGCCGACCGAACGCGAAACAAAGAGATTCGCAATATGGCAGGATTGAAAGATGACCTTATCACAAAAATTGATAGGGGCGTACTCCGATGGTTTGGGCACGTTGAGCGAATGAGTAAAGACCGAATGGTGAAGAAAATATATAGCGCGAAAGTAAATATTAAAAGGTGTCGAGGTAGACCGAGACTAACTTTCGAAGACCATGTGAGCAAATTACTCGAAGAGGGGAAGGTCAAGAGTGCTCGGATACCTAGACGTGCATATATGAAGAAGATAATGAACCTGAAAGAAGCGAAAGAGGTATGTAAGGATCATGACACTTGACAATCTGTTCTCTCTGGCTACCCCGTTAGGGATTGTGCGTGAAGATAAGTAAGTAAGTAAGTACAGCAGTATTGTGATGCTAATTTCTTCCATTTTTCTGTAACAAGGCATCCAGTCGATTCTTAATCGTAGATAGTTGTTGTTTATGGTTCACAACATGACCTTATTTAAATGTATAGTTTGTAATTTGTAATTTTTCACCATGTTTTAAAGAAAAATTTATGTTCTTATCAAAATAACACCCGTTTTAGTAAATAATATAACATTGATTCTAACGCCTGTAACCCAGAAGGGTAAGTACAAACCCCTCATTTCCATTTAATGTAAAATCCTGATACACCTCTCCTGCTTCTTTAACCCTAGTCACTGTATTTTACAAATCACCCTTTTTCCTATAGCATAATTTATCACCCTATCAATTTTCACTTTAGCATGAAATTAACACGTAATTATTACGACATTCGTACCAAATTGCGTATTCAAATAATTAGTAGGGACTTAAAAAATTGTCACAAATGCTCATATGACGCCTTCTAACGTCGAAAATAACGATAAATTAAAATGTAAAAATTACATAAACGTAACAATACTATAGAAGCGTGTTTCCGCTACTATTTTTTATAGCATCGACAGGGTATTAGTTTATTAAAACGAAATTTTCATACACCTTAGAGAATTATAACTTGTGCAGTTCTTTAAAACTCTATTAATTAAAATATAATTACGAGTATATATAATTAGGACTTCTGTTTTATAAGTTTATTAAGGTTTACGATTATATTTATTAGGGGTTGTGACAACGTAGGCCTAAACGCTAGTTGTAAATTTCACAGTACTCGAGCAAACCGGATTTCATGCCCACCGGCACCAAATAAATTTGTTAAGTTTAATTATAAATACTGATGAACTACGTGCTTGACAGTGAAGAACATAATAACCTGGATGTGAAATTAAGGACAAATACTTTTGATGACATGTGATTTTTGCTAACATGCGGCTGTCTTGTCTCAGAACCTTCTCGGAAATAAAAAATGTATCCAGCAGTGGGACGTATATAGGCTGTATCTTTTATAAATACTTTATTGAAATGCATCTTAATCTACATGTTATAATGCATTGCAAGATTATTTTATATTATATTGCAGTCGTTAAATTATATTTCTAAATAAGCGTAGAAAACCAGTTTATATTTGTCTGAAATGGGATTAAAACAGACTGTAGAATATGTAACAATGAACGGACTTATTGAGAGTAGTATTAAATATACTTGAATTTTAGTGCTGCTGTCGCCGTCGAGAAGTGTTCCATTAATCAAAAATGTCGTCGAGTAAAATACGAAGTCACTGTCGTAGATGTCGACCTGATTGTTCAATAGCGGTGAAATTAACATTTTATATAATGGGATATCATAGTAATATTATTTCGTTTATATTTATTTATTTTAAAGGGTTTCCATAAAGTGATAAACAGAATGCATCACCGTATAGTGATATACAGAATCCACTGCTTCATGTCGTGTGCTACGCAAAATAAGAATAAAAACTCAGTTTGCTAACCCACCGCATTCCATTCTTAAATGATAATTACGGGACAGTGTTTCATAAAATGAAAAAGAGAAGTTTTCTTATTTTCTGTTTTTAATGTCATTTAATTTCATATTTAACGTTGAATAAATCTAGAGCATAAAAGACAAAACGAATCTGCCTTTTGAATATTTGGCCAACGTTTATTTGGATTCGGATATCTATGTCCTGCGGCTTATTGCAAAAGCAATATTTATTCGCGTGATGAATGTACGGAAACAGGAAATGTTTTCCATTTCCTCAACATGGAATAATAAAATGGTACTAAAAATATGAAGTTTTTGGCGAGTATTTTACCGCCGGCGGATTACTGCTCCCCTATAATTGTTTAAATTTTGATGTGTTGCGGTACATAAAAATGTTAGCACGGCGGCGATAAAAAGCGCTAGAATCGTTTTAAAGCCTCAAGTTATTCGTCTGCTTGGGCATAATGAGTCTGTGCCTTGTAAGCTTGAGATAAAATCGTCGTGGACTGTCTGCGGGTTTAAGCAGTTGTCAAATTATAATGCATATATCGCAATGTATCACACCAACAGTTAAATCAACAATCAAAAAATTATTTATCTTTTACAGCGTCTTATGTGTTTTTTTTTTGGCTGATAGGCTTATGCCAACCCCAAAATGAATTCAACAAAAAAATAGAATAGAATCATTTTTTATTCAATATATATAGATTATATGTTAACGAGAGACTTGTCTACGATAAATCTGATAACTCCTAGAGACATATGGTTGCCTTCCTGGAGATTAAAAAAGTTGACGAATTCGAGGATTACCGTGACCTCCCCCTATCTTCGGACCTCAGATAATCGTATAATATCCCAGTGTAAATTTTCTATCTCTTCTTCCAACTCCAGGATCTTCTCGTCAGTCCTCAGAGTGCGTGCGTTGTATTTTACCCGTTTGAGTTGTCTTAGGTAGAGCAGAACCTCCACCGGAGATTCTTAGCACCCCCTGCCTCGCTGTCACCATGGTCGCCACTGTAGTCAGGAATAGCTGAGCCGCCGGGAACTAGGGGCCGTTTATTTGTGTTGTTGCTCATGCGCGTGGAAATTGTCCATCGGTCGGAGCTAAGTTCCACAAGACCCGTCGCAGACGAGCACAAAAAATCTCCAATCACACTCTTAAATTCTTGGTTGTTAGACGGGAAATGAAGCTGAAATCTTCAACAGATTTGACAGCATACAGGCAACTGAACAGACAGATCTCGAAATGCATGCGGCGGGTCTTAGTCAACTTTAATACTGCTCGTATTGACGAAGCGATCGAGCGGAACCAAGGTTCCGAAATCTTTGCCAGAGATCTGTCTGCCAGAAAGAGCCAACTTTCGAAGCTGCTGAATACCGAATGTGGCAGCATTGTTTCCGGGTCATCTGAGATTCTGAGTGGATTGAGAGATTCTATGAGCAGCTGAACACTTCATCAGTGGAGCAGCATGCAAGTGAGAGTAACGATGAAAGAGCAAGTCAAATCCGACATTATTCCAATGATATCTCGGACATCTGTCTGAGCGAGATTGGAATGGCTCTCCAGCACCTTAAAAACGGCAGGTTCCCAAGCGAGGATGGAATTACAGCGAAGCTTCTAAAAGCGGGTGGAAATCCGTCCGATACGTAAAGTCCTTCATAAGCTCTTCAATGTCGTCCTCTATAATGGCACTACTCCGGAGGCGTCTACGTTCTGTTTTCGAGAATCATTAAAATTGTCTCGCATGCAGATTCGACCACTTCCAGCCTCCTGAACAAGCCAGTTTCCGAAAAGGCTTTAGCATCATAGACCACATACATACCCTTTGAAAAATTGTACAAAAGTCCGAAGATTGCAATCTGCCACTTTGTCTTGCGTATGTAGACTATAATAAAGCCTTTGATTCCGTCGAAATTTGGACGGTGCTGCAGTTCCTTCAGCAGAGGACTGTGACCAAGTGGACTCTCGGTATATTGAAGTGCTAATGTGTATATACGGTAGTACTACGATGTCTGTTCGAATACAGAATCGGAGTACGAAATCCATCCAACTGCAGAGAGGTGTAAGACATGGTGACGTAATATCCCCGAAACTCTTTACCACTACATTGGAAGAGGTTTTCAAGCTAATGGTCTGGAAAGAATGAGATATTAAGGTCAACATCACACAACATTACACATCTTCTCGTCAGGCATACCTCCTAATCTTAAAACTAGATT
Organism: Parnassius smintheus behrii; assembly: GCA_036936625.1. Lineage (NCBI taxonomy): Eukaryota > Metazoa > Arthropoda > Insecta > Lepidoptera > Papilionidae > Parnassius > Parnassius smintheus. The sequence continues at coordinate 8,784,636 of JAUPFT010000003.1, forward strand.
GTACAACCAGTGCGTGTTGTCAGTGATGACCTATGGATCTGAGACATGGTCCTTCACGGCTGCCGTATGAGGAAGCTCAAAGTCGCTTAGCGAGCTATGGAGGGGGCTATTACTTGAAGTTTCTCTGCGTGATAAACTAAGGAATGAAGATATCTGCAGTAGAAACAGAGTAACTGACATAGCTCAACGGATTGGTAAACTGAAGTGGCAATGGGCTGGCCACATAGCTCGAGGAACCGATTACCGATGGGGAAAAAGGTTCTTGAGTAGCAGCCTCGTACCGGCAGACGAAGTGTAGGGCGTCCCCCAATAGATGGAAAGACAGCCTGTTAAGACATGCAGGAAGTCGATGGATGCATGTGGCTCAGGATGGTGCTTTGTGGCATTCCAGGCCGCTTTGTGGCATGAGGCTTATGTTCAGTAGTGGACTTGTGAAGGGCTGTTACAATGATGACATTAATTACAATGATGATTATGATGATAGATTATATGTAATACCTATTGAAAATATTTTTTTTTATTTTTACCAACCTCGGAAAAACCTCTTTCCTTGGTAGAGCTAGCAAGAAACCTAGGAGGACTTTTTTTAAAGCACAATTCACTATATACTATTTCATTCTATGAGGATAAATGTGGATGTTTACGGGCCACAGCATCTACTTACCATCAGGTGAACTAACATTAAAATATTATGTGCCTGCCCGGATCTACAAATCCATTTATCTCGAAAGCTTAAATTTAATCTTGCGATGTAAATATTGTAGAAGTTATACCACGTATACATGAGCAAGCATTCTGAAAAAATTATTTGTTCTTGTTCTAAGCTCATGTTTCTTTTATTTTTTCAAAAAATAACACGTTTACCTACACAAAAAACCCCTTTCGTTTCGTTGAGCCGTATGGTGGCGGCACACTTCCGTTTTGAATTATAAAGCGAAGTATCGTTTCAAATACAATTATTACCTTAAGGTAATAAATAGAAAGAGGGTGCAAAAGACCGCAAAATTAGATGGTAAAACCGTGGAATTTACTTTAACTTAATCTAATAATTGAGGCACATTTTATAGTTGAATTTCTTTTCTAACATACGTGCACTGATTAAAATTCGTCCGTCTTAGTACATACAGTACATAAAGTACACACACTAGAAGAGACAAAGACATACCACCTTCGAAAATACGACACGTGTTTCGCCTATATACGAGGCATCCTCACATGTATAGTGGACTCTGCAGTGTCCGATCTCTAAGTGAGCGGCGAGCTGAAATAGTATTTTTCAATGAGTATCGAATATTCGCATAAATATAAGAAATCAAAATGCGAGATATTTTGAAATATTACGTTTGTTATTGTCAATGAATTTAATTTTATATTTTACTGCTAAGTACCAACCCGACACGGATAATTAACGATCATTTGTTTTATGAAGTATATGTTTAAAAAAAGTCTTCAGTTTTTGATTGAAATATAGCTTAGATCCCTTCCGGAATTACTGTCTATTTCTTTGTAAAGTGTCATCACAATCGGTATAATCCCTCCGAAGAACGGACAGACAGACAAAATTAAAGAAAATAGTTATTTATGTATTAGTAGAATGCAAATAACCCCTGATCTTAATCTTAAGCAAATTTACTTCTATTATGTATAGATTATTGGTACCCGGTTGACCGAGCTTTGCTCGGTATTTTTCGCTCGTTTTTTTTTTAATTCGTGAGTTATGGAAATTATATTTAGATACAAATTACATGCTAATGAAATAAGAATAATATTTTTTGATCTTAGCGTCATAATAGAAAAAACTGAACTGGTATTTGAATAAAAAATCATGAGTGCAATTAGTTTAATTTAAATTTTCGTGTTTTAAATAATACTAAAAAAGGGCTCAAAAAATTGATTTTCTCAAAAAAGAAAGGAACATGAAAAAAAATTAAAAAAGTCGGTCGGTCGGTCTGGGCTCGAACCGGGGTTTTATGATTCTGTGACCGACCGTTATACCAATTAAGCTTCTATTCTATTCTATTCTATTCTAACGATATTGTAGCAGTTTTTCATTGCCTAAAAACACGGACAAAAAGACATTTTCTAAAAATAAATCCTAGCTAGATCGATTTATTATCCCCGGAACTCCCTGGACACTAAATTTTATGAAAATCGTTGGAGCCGTTTCCAAGATCCCGATTATATATATATATATATATATATATATATATATATATATATATATATACACACAAGAATTGCTCGTTTAATAGTATCAAGATTAAGAATTGTTTAGTTCTTTGCTTATTTTTAACAACCCTAAGTTAGGCCACTCTTATTTTTAGTAGAATTGAAGTAGCCACTGCTACCCATGGACATGTAGTATATTCTTTCTCACTTTCTCTTTCTCCTTACATCTCTCTCTATCTCTCTCTCTCTCTCTCTCTCTTTCACACACACACTCACAGTACCTGTCCCGATTTACTCCTAACCAAAAAATAAGTCTTACTTCCAAGTAAAGTGAGTTAGTGAGTAAGTATTAAATTATATAATTTTTTTAATAAGATTTGGGATCACTTACTGAGCTAAAAATCACAAAATCAGATCCTGGTGGCGCTTCAAGCGCCATCTAGAAAAAACGTTTTCAGCCGATATCTCGGCAACTATGCACTTTAAGGCAAAAGTTATAGAAACTATTCTCGTAGAAAATAAAATTTCTCATCATTTGTTTCCAGTAAACGTTTTTGTAAAACCTACCGTTTACGATTTATGGCCCATTTAATGAACTGGTTTTTCTATCGCGGCCAATAACTCTTGAAATATTAGATTAATCAATAAAATACATAAATCTGTTTTAAAGATCAGTTTATTTTCTAAAACTTTTGTTTGAATCTTTTTTTTTTCTAATGTCCATACTTTTTGAGTTATAGGACGTTTAATGTTGGTTTACGTAAGAAACCTACATTTTGATAAATCTCACGTGAGATTGCGGGATGGGGGAGGGGGTTGAATAAAACCTCATGACATCTCACCAGGGGGGGGGGGGGACAGAAAATATAAAAAAACACCTCACGTAATTTGTGGACGCCCACTTAGAGAATAAAACAAAATATAAAGTTAACGAAATATAGCAGCTTAATGCTGCTTTTATTTGTATGATAAATTTAAAGAATTGGAGACCCTTTTTACTGGTGATGCGACATTCTGTCTTCGCCCTAAAGGTTGTCGGTGCATCTACATTTTAATTCTTAACGAATAGACAAAGGCCTCTATTGGCTATAACAGCCACTTGTAATCACGTATAATGGGAATTTTATCACCCTTATTCTATAAATAAAATACCTCACGATTTTCTTAGACTTTCTAGCATTTGATTAAATGGTACTGGAATTGCAATTATTTTATTTGTAATAACAGGAATCGTACTCGGATGCTCACTTAGATTGAAATTTAAGGGATAGCGTTTATTCTCTGAGATACCACGAAGTCTTGTCTTGAAATTACCTAAACAAACGTAATTAATTTTTTCCGGTTTTCATATTAGTTTTCTTTTCTACGCTTTCCACAATTAAAATTTAAAAACCATCCAACCAACAAATTCATTTATTTCATAACATCGGCAAGAAATTATATTTAGCGGGGTGTAAAACGCTTACCGCTATTAACACCTCGCAATACGAGTATTCGCTTCACGGTTGTCATATTTTGGCATAAATCACCGCTAAATGTGTTTCGTTTGTTGCCGGTCAGATTTAGTGACTTTGAGGCAAAACGTCAAACTGCACTCTAACTTTGGAAATTTCCTACGTGAGACAGAACAGCAAAAAATTCTATAAAAAACTACGAAGTAGTTTTGAGGTACCGGAAAACAGTTCGCAGAGTCAACAATGAGTGAGCGATGACACAGACGCACGCTTGTATTAAAAGGTTTGCATTCTTATTTATGTATCTACAACATACGACATACATAAACCTAATTGTACTCATTGACACTCTTACTCCAACGACGAATATCAGCGCATCATGTTCAAAAGAGTTCAATGATGGAGTGCAACGCTATGTTTGTAAAAAGCACTATGACTGGGTGTGCTAGTATAACAGAACGAGACTTTTTTATTTATTGATTTTTTAAATAATTATGTAAAGTTTGAAGTAATAAGCAATGCATTATTAAGCATTGTTTATTACTTCAACTAATGGGTTTTTGAAATATGACGTAGTTTTAATACAATAAAAAACGTATATTCCATATACGTTTTTTATTATATTAAAACTATTTTGGTTATAGATAAGCTTAAAAATGACATAATAATGGTGTAGGTGTAGGGTATGGCAATGACAAGAATATATTATCAAAACGTATGAGGCTTGCGCACTAAAACGGACATATTTTATCTTAATATTCTTATACGTGATTATGAAATAATATTACTAACGAAGACTTTTTATACGTGGTAGAGCCACACTGCAGCTATTGTGGTTGTAGCAGTATGTATGGGTCGGCTCGACTGGGGAAGGACCACACTCTCACAGAATACCAGCGTAAAATAGCTGCTTAATACTGCTGTGTTTCGTATGGTGAGTATAGAGAACCGGAGACCCGTTTTACTGGAATCGAGGCATTCCATCTTAGTCCTCAAGGGTGACAACGCGTCTGCATTTTGATTCTTTAGCGAGGTTAAATGTAGATGTCTATGGACCACAGCATCCACTTAACATCAGGTGGACTGTGTGCTCGTTTGTCACACTTATTATATTAAAAAAACTTGGCTTCTGGACAGAATTAGTTATATGGAATTATTTGATAATCGATAATAATAAAACTTTATTTCAGTTAGTGTTACTAACCAATTTATGGACAAGAGTCCATAAATTGTTTAGTAACATAACATTATTATAGAATCATTGTTAGATAAATTGCCTAAAATCTAAGAAAAAAAAAATATCATGCATTTTAATAATTTTAAAAAAATATCTGCCTCACTTAGAACTCTTATAATTTTACAATACATGTCATCTTATATTAACTTATGACTAAGATCTGTACACATTTTATCAGAACACTTCTCAAATTGCTACAGAAAGTCTATGTCACTCATGTCATGTCAGATATGCAATTTAACATTGCATATCTGCCTACACATATTTATTTGGTTATTATTTCTTTCACTCCATGTCGTCTTATTTACATAAATCTTATTATCATTTACACTGTTACTTCTAATCAAGCTTATGTTACACTCTATTTGCATTGGATAGTAATTACAATAATATACGTAGGCGGTCCCATAATGAATTGGCCTAACTATGAACCAATGAAGGAAATGAAACGAAACCAATTTTATTTTTCAATATAATCACCATGAATACTAACACACTTCTGACATCTGTGAATCAACATCTCTAAACCTTTATAAAAATAATCATATTTTTATCCTCAAAATGACTGAAGACGGCCGCCTGCAACTCTTCATCGCTTGAAAATTTTCTTCCTCTTAAGTCCCGCTTTAAATTTGGAAATAAATAATAGTCGGACGGGGCCATGTCTGGACTATCCAGTCACTAGCCGCTCGATCACAGTCTTTGGATTTTCGCCACAAAGATCCAAAAACTCCGAAGCGCAGCGCACTCTTTCCTGTCTCTGTACCGCTGAAAGAAGTTTCGGTACCCATCTTGCACTCACTTTTTTCATGTGAAGATGTTCATGGATCGCGCGATGAACGGTACTCTTAGAGAGCCCAAGCCTTGCTGCAATTTCTCTAATCTACAAACGGCGGTCACTCAGAACCTCCTCTTCGATAAGAGCAATCATTTCGGGAGTGAGCACTTCCACAGGTCGACCGTCGTGGCCAAAGTCTTCGACGGTTTCTCTCCCGAGGCGAAACTCTTTCACCCAATTTTTCACTGTGCTATAGGAGGGGGCAGACTCCTTATACACGCCATCCAATCGTTCTTTTATTTGGGCAGGGGATAAACCTTCTTTAAACAGAAACTTTATGACACTTCGATACTCAGTTTTCGATATTTTGAAAAAATACGCGACTCTCGTTATTCAAATGCCTGTTAAACTAAGACTAAGCATTTCATGTCGATGCATGTTTCTTATATTAAGTGCACGATAAACGTACTATTTAATGCAACACAACATGTAGCGTTGAACTATATCAGGCCAGTTTATTATGGGACCGCCTGGTATACTTTATAATACTTTTGCGCCAAAAACTAAAGTTTGAGCCGCTTACAATGGTCCAGCTAGCGCTGACAACCATGTGTCTCACTAACAAACGTATATGTGTCTAATGGAAGCACATTCATATCCTCGCAGGTCCACAAACATTCTGAACAAAAGTTCAATAATTCATTACCATAAAGCGTACCTGGATGCGCATTAAAATCACTTAGTATGAAAACATTTTCAGCAGCCCCACTTTCCACAACTGCGTTTACTTCACTTGGGCACTCAGTGAAATCAACTATATTATCACTACAGTCTGTTGGCGTATAAACTGAGAATATAAGTAACGTATACTCTGGCAGTTGCAACTTAATTCCTGCAAGACGCACACTGTCACACTTTACTATACTTACTATTTTAAAAGCACTCTTCCGCCGTAATAATGCAACTCCGCCGTACGGTCTGCCTCTAATTATGCCTACTAATGTATCCATTGCTGATTTACCAGCATACATGAAATCCTGATGAATATTTCCGAGGAAATCTATCTCATGTTGAAATAACCACGTTTCTTGGACAGCTATTACATCCGCTATCTCACAAATTCCTCTTAAGCATTCAATTGACCGTTTAACTGATTTACAATTAAAAGTTACAAACTTGAGTGTACTATTCATCTTGAGTTAGTAATTTTACAGTATCAGGCCTCTTTCTTCCTTTATACTTAAAATGTACATACTGTCTAAACGATATACCGCCTGGTCATAGGTTATCATCCAAATATGTTGATAATTTATGTTTAGATACCAACAACTTGTAGATATTATATCTTTTATCTTTTTTTATTTAAATTTTTTCTAATGTCACTCTTTCGTTTGTTTTCGACAATATGTTTATATATTAATTATTTTCGATTCCGATTAAATAAGGAAAAACTCCTAGATTGTAAATTCTCTTTAAAATGTTCTAATTTTTTCTTAATTTTAGGTGTTTTTACTTAATATAATATCTACACCTATTCCTTTTGATATGGAATTATATAAACGTAGAATATTGTTGTAAAAGTAGTTGCTTTACGAACTCAGGGGCTAAGCGCTTATCGCGGCCAATGAAAATATTTATAGCAGCTTAAAATTCTGAATTAACACATGTTTGGCAATGAAGAAAACGCGAGGAAATTACGTCTGAGGAATAATGACATCATGTGAAGAAGACTATTGTTTTATAGAATAACTGTGACAAATGCACACACATTCAACCCGATGGTTAGAGAATACTACGGCGAAAATCATCAACATCTATCCTCGATTGAGAATCAAAATGCAGATGCGTTGCCACCACTCGAGGACTAAAAAATAATGCCTCGTATACAGTAAAAAGGGTGCCTGGTTCTCTACACCATACGAAGCATAGCAACGTTATGCTGCTATTTTACATTGGTATTCTATTAGAGGTTGGCCCTTAGGTGGTCAAGCCGACCCACTCGTTCTACAACCATACTATAGATGCATTACTCTAACGTGTATAATTACTTCATAATCCTTTCAGAAATGGAAGAAGGTGTGTGCCGAGCTGTGGGTCATATATGGGATGAAACTACTTACTTCATTTCCTATTGCTGTCCTACTTTGTGTGTGTAAATTATTATTAAAATAAAATTAATTAAAATAAAATTTTTCATTCAGAGGTATTAAAATTATATAAATAACGGACAGAGGCTTGCTGTGCCCACATAATAACCGGTGTCTAGTATTTGGGATGGGCTCGTTATCAAACTTCCATAATCGCACGGGCCTCATTTCTGGATGGCATTTTAATAAGAGAGGATTCTGAATTAAGATAAATAAATAAGAATTGAAAAAACAAAAAAGCAATAACTTTTGCGCTTCACTTGCTATACTTCATAGGACTGGTTAGCCTTTGTTATGACATCATCCAGGCTTTAATGTCAGTCAAGCCATATTCTGATTTATTTCCAATCATTATTACTAGTACAAAACCAGGCCTACGCTTCATAAATTTTTAACAATCTCCTTTTAATAATAAGATTATTTATTTATTTTTGACCCTGAAAGAGAGCCCGACGCATGCAGACAAATTCAATGCCCCAGCAGTGGACATTCCCAACAATTTGTCAGTATGCCCATAATACTCTTTGATTGTCAGACACACGTCTTAGCAGCCAGGCGCATATTATATAATATATTAATATTAAACATATTGTTACTAGCAATCCACCCTGGCTTTTTTTTTACATGGGGAAATGCCTACGCATACCCGCCTCGCGGGGACAAGGACGGGTTATGTCGGACTCGCACCGACTAAAACCCCATGGTGTTCCACCTTTGTCGCTTATTGGCAGGGCCACGGGAACGCTTCGCACACATCCGCAGCCCCACCAGCGCCTGCCGCCCCATGGCAGCACCTCCTCGGGAGCGGAATATTCCTCCCCGTTCTCCTTCACAGGTAAGGCGCACCAGAACACATGGCGCGCCTTCCTTCTCGGCCTCTAATTACATCTGCGCAACGGACGCCCCCGCGTTCAATGCAAGAAGGCCATGGGGCCAGGAAAAACAAAAAGCAGCCAGGGGCATATTATATAATATATTAATATTAAACATATTATTACTAGCAATCCACCCTGGCTTGTGGCGTGACTTCTGGGTTAAGACAATAACGCTACATACCGAGTATAATTGTAAATCATTCTAACTGTAAATCAATCTAATTGTAAAACAATCTAATTGTAAAACATCCCATTTAGGGACCTACTCAAACGAATACAAAAAATTTCATCAAAATTTTTCGAGTTTTAGCCAGACTAACGGACAGCAATTGATTTTTAAATATAGATATTACAGTCGATTGTAAGACATAATACAATTTTACAATTAAATTCATTGTAAAAACCCACTTAATAGTAAGTGGGAACTGCAGCCACAGGTGGATTGTCACCGTGCAGACTACGATGAAATGATTCACAGCATATAATTATACTGACTTTCTTTCTGTTCTATGGAAAGCTAGTCAGAACTAGAACAAGTACTTTCTGGAACACAATACGTTAATGTATATATGAGGCCACTTTTGAGGCCTTGGTTTGCAACTTTGTAAATTCACTGTAATCTCAGGCGCGTGAAACAAAATACCAACTCTTAAGGCCTACTTTTCTGACAAATGACATTACATTTTTTCTCAATCATAAATGTTTATCTATTAATTTTCATTATATCTGCATCATCATCAACATTACAAGTCCACTGTGAACTTTACGCCTTCCCAAAATAATGCTACAAAACAGTGTCCCGTACCACCAGCTTCCAACGTCACATGTTTTTATACAAGAAACACGATCCTTTTTCTAACATAAGAAGCAAGACACTTTCATTTTATGGTAGATTAAAATTGAACTTTTATACTGAAGGAGGTATTGGAAATTGTGAAAGTATATTTTAGAGCTCTCTTAAGTGCATCCGTGGTGGATAGAAGGTGTTCCATTAATCAAAAAGATCGCAGGATAAAATACAAAGTAAGTGTCGCAGCTGCCGACTAGATATTTCAATAGAAATTTCACGGAAATAAGATCTATCGTAATATTAACGAAAATTAATAACTTTATATACGTATACTCAGATGACCGAGCATTGCTCGGTTTTTTTTAAATTACATTTAGATAAAAATTACATACTGATGAATAATATTTTTTGATCTTATGGACATAATAGAAAAAACTGGTTATTTGAATAAAAAATCATGAGTGCTATTAGTTCAATTAAAATTTTCATATTTTTAAAAAATACTAAAAAAGGGCTCGAAATAATAGATTTTCTCACAAAAGAAGGGAATTTGAAAAAAAAAAGTTGGACCGAAGACAGGACACGAACAAAGGCATTACGATTTTGCGACCGCTCGATATCCACTAGAGCTATTACGATCATTAACACAATGTCAAAATTTACCTTCTTATATTGTAGCTGCTTTTCATTGCCTGAAAGCACGGACAAAAAGACATTTTCTAAAAATAAATCCTGGCTAGATCGATTTCTTGCCCCCTGTTTTCATGTGTTTTAAGGAGGAATGTATAAACCTTTTCTACGAATATCAAACAACCTCTTACTGATTTCTACCGCCAAATAGCAGTGATTGCACTGCTGTGTTCTGACCTGGAGTATATAGAAAGCCAGTATATGTAAAGGCTGGCAAACCTACCCGCAAAGCGTGGCAACTATGGCAAACATATATATATATATATATATATATATATATATATATATATATATATATATATATATATATAACTATAGAGATAAACTTATAAATTAGAATTATTCACAGTAGGAGCAAATTCACCGAAATAGCCCAACGGATTAGCGAGATGAAGTGGTAATGAGCAGGCTATATAGCTTGAAGAACAGACAACCGATTGGGAAGAAAGGTACGCGAGAAAGGCCTCGCGCATTGATGCCATTGCGCCCTTCTTTCTGCAAAGGAGGGCTTATGTTTACGGCTTAAAGATCTCTCATCAGATCGGTAAGCCAATCCCAAAAAGGTGAAGTTTATTAAGTAAAAGTCTCCACTAGCAGCAGCCGGTTGCGTGGTATACCATGAGTTTTCTCCGCCTCCCTCCTCCATTACCGGAGGGTTGCCCTTATTTGCTTCGAGCGCAAAAAAAATTGATGCCAACTGGTATCGTAACCGGGTTGCTCGCGTTCTGTGTATACAGTGAGTGCTGAGCCTCGAAGCTACCACCGCCCAGTCTCTGAGCTACCATGACGCGGAAGCTTATGGGCTAATATAAAATTTATTAATATAACGTGTATTAATATAAAATTAATGAAGCCACAGCATGCCGACCACAGCGCTGCTAATCGGATCTTTTTCGAAATCTTGTTTTTGATTACTAAACCAACCTGAATGAACTATTTAAGTGTTATTTTAGCCATACATATAAAACTTGTTAAAAACTTAACTACATCGCTACCATCGGATCTAAGCATAGCTGCTAAATAATATCCCAACAAAATAAACAACAAGTCTGGGTTAACACGTTGTAGTGTAGCGCTCCCACGTTAATATACTTTAGTGTTAAGGTAGAATAATGGAGTAGTCTAATTAAAGTTTTAGTAAAAACCACACGTCTCCTTCATTAACACCTTTCCTATAATATTACATGGCGAACCTGCCAGGCGGTGCGCGTGCATTGTTGCAGCGCACCGCCGCGGCCTGCAATTTTTTTTAATAAAATGGGAAAATAATTTAAATAAATAATAAAGAAACAATATAAAGAAAAAAATCAATTATTGAATTGACATACTACCGGATGTGACAAGAAAACCAAAAACTGATACGAGAAGTGGCCACAATAATAATTTAAAGAAGTTAACTCAAAATTAAAATTGAAATACGAGTATATGTAGTACTATGAAGACAATCAAACTAGGAATATTATTAATTTATTAATTAGTAAACAAAGAATCTATCTATGAATATATCTATGTCTTAGATTATAGTTTTCATAATGATATTAACCTTTTTTAGAATAATCTTAAGGATCTATTTTAAGAATTGATAAAAAAATATAGATAGCATATTTTTTTTTATTCTTTTGTCGGTGGGAGGTGTAGTGAAGTATATTAACGTGGGAGCACCACGTTAATATACTTTAGTGTTAAGGTAGAATAATGGAGTAGTCTAATTAAAGTGTTAGTACCAACCACACGTCTTCTTCATTGACACCTTTCATACATTACAACGTGGTTCACACAGTTCACCTATTGGTAGGTGGTTGCTGTGGCCCATAGACATCTACGTTTTAAGTAAAAAGAGTCTTGGATTTAGAAGTGATAGAATTATTTTCAATCGCTGTAATTAAAAACTGGTGGGCGAAAAGGACTTGGCATTCTAGCCAGCATTTATACCCACGAACAGAGACTAGCTTTGTACAGTTTACAGAGGTTACACAGGCTACAATAACTTAGGATCGTGATCTAAACATGAGCCATAATAATTTATTTTAAAATTTAGAATTAGTGAATAAAATATTTTAGAATATTCGATACATTTAATAATTTAAATTATTAATGAAGTACAACGCTGTATGTTTTATAGCATTCTATTTTTATTTATCTTATATTTAAAATGATAAAATACTACCAATATTTTCACGAAATTTATTGTTCTTTACTTGTATGTAACCTGGGCAATGCGTATTCCGTTTTTAGGGCGAAGGCAGTGTACATAGGGCAAACCTACCTAGAGAAAACAAAGATGGAATATGTTGTGTGAAACAGTCAAGTGGTTTAGAAGTTTTACGACTACAAAGACGTGCACCAACGATTATAATACGCTTACATTAATTAGGTCCTTTCCTGCACCAAAAATTTATTCCGTAAAGAAAAAAAACTGGTTAAATTACAATATTTGATTTTAATATATTAAGCTTTTTCAAATATGAAAGCGCTCGTAGATTATTTATTTCCAATATCCTGTTCCGTTATAATCCTTGTTTACTTATTATTTCCCACCGCGCATTTCAAATTGAATATAATATTCACATAAAATTTTTGAAATAGGTATGGAAATTAAGTTTCAAAAGTATGGTACAAAATGTTCCTAACAAGGTTTTTATTGTTTAAACATTTACAAGCAACAACCCTTTGGTGTATTTCCTTGAAGTTAACCCAAATCATGGTTATGTGCTCATAAAACATTTATAACAAGTGAGAAAGTATATTGGTTGGTTTCGCACGCACCAACGGTGTGATGGATCAACTTGATTTTGACGTGGTGTTAGTTTATGGGCCGGAAAGTGGCATAAACATTTTATTTCGAAAAATGCATGGTTCATGTGGGATAGGTCTGCAGCGCAGTTAGTATTGAACTTATTTTGATGAAATCAAATATGAAGGTTTCTTACGTCTTGAAAAATATCCTTTGTGTTACACACGATACTTTTTATTCCAAAAAAAATCATTGCTATTTTTCGATATCAATTTTTCATTTAGCATGTAATTTTCCCTATTAACACTAAAATAACGGAACGGATTTAGGTGAATTTTGGTCAATGATTTCCTAGGCCTTGAAATAATTTAGGAACAAATGCACAGTGCCAGTCGATTTTAAATTCAATATCTGAGTTTAAACTTTATTTAATATAACAATATAAACACAAAAATGCCGTCGTACATGCTAAACATTTATACTTTGCTCAATAAGAGTTCCTGTACTGTTGTGGGATAAATATAAGGTCGCATTATCAGAAAATATTGCACAAAAATACAAAATAAGTATATTTTCTTATCAATGAAAAGTTAAAATTAAATGAAGATAGAACGATATCAATACCTGTCAATAATTGGTAGATTTCGGTTTTCTAGCACCGCATCAAAGGAAAGACTTATCAAGCGATTTTGTGAGGGGGCTTAGCTACAACACCGAGGATTTATAATAATTCTCATTGGCTTCTGTGGCTCTTATAGTGTGAATGGATGCTCTTCTTACTCAACGCACTAGAGAGAACGGGAAAAACATTCCGCCTAGTTTCGCCTCCATATAACTTTGACTTTAGCTATATCTATATACTCGTATTAGTAGTATAGTTGTAGCACAAATGGGTCGGCTCGACTGCGGAAGGACCACGCTCTCACAGAATACCAGAGTGTTGCTGTTTCGTATGGTGAGTGCAGAGAACCGGAGACCCTTTTTCCATCTTAGTCCTCAGGGGTGACAACGCACCTGCGTTTTGATTCTTAATCGAGAATAAATGTGGATATTTATGGGCCACAGCTTCCATTTACCATCAGGTGGACTGTGTGCTTGTATGTCACCCTATCCTATAAAAAAAGCTTGGATATCGTTGCAAAGTTTAGAATCAGTAAATCAATGGCACGTTCTGTTTCCAAATTTCCACTTGATCTAGCAAGCGGACAAACGCCAAAGTACAACACTAGCAAGAGTAACAGAGTGCTAGTTAATTGTTTAAGATAATTTCACAAAGTCACACAAAAGCGCGGTACATGCCTTAAGCTGCAGTCTCCGGTATATCCACAGTAGTAATACCCCGGCAGATGATATTAAAATTGTGTTCGCAAGTGACTTTAGGTATGCCAGTTCTTGAGAGAGGCACATCGATGAATGGAATTCATAACTATATGTATCTATATACACGCATGTTTAGAGGCGTCGCCACTATGGTCCAGGGTGGTAAAACTCTATTTGACGCGAAATACTAGGCTGCACTAAAAATATCGGGAATGGAATATTTCCATTGTTCCTGTCATATTAAAATCTTTTTAATTGAAAACTTCCTGGTTTTAAAAATCGAATACCATTTATTTATTTAAAAAAAAGATTCTCGGTCTTGTCACAAGGTTTTGTCCATGGGCGTGCAACTTAGAACATTGGGTGCGTTTGGCAGAAAAAAGCGCTAGCAAGCGCTTGTAAGCAAAATGGCGATCGTAAGCGGTAAGCGCTGTCAAATCGTAAGTAGCTGTTTTCCCCTAGGACACGATGTTAGTTTTAACCGGGGACCCTAACCTAATTTTAATATATGTTTCTAAAGTATTCATATTAAAAACTTACCAATCATGAATTTTTAATAACATGTATATGTTTATTCATGTAATTATATTACTTAAAACTAATATTGCACAAAACAACTTATAAACTCTACTTCAAAACAAACAAATTAAATAAGCAAAATGGCGGATTGTGTCAGCGCTACTGAAGTAGCAATCGTGTCCTGGCCGAAAACTATTTTAGCGCTTATAAGCGCTTGCTAGCGCTTTTTTCTGCCAAACGCACCCATTATTTTGAGAACAAAATGATATTTTTTTGTGCTGCCATCTACATTCCTAAGCACTAGACTAAATTAGACGCACCACGCCACTACCTACGCAGGTGGATGGTTAATGGCGGTCACTGATAGTTGAGGTTAATTTGATATTAATATTAATTTCAAATTATTCTGATTCCTCGTTTGTTTATATGCTTTCTTGTATTAAAATAAATATTTGCGACCCAGTGTTTTTTTAATGTGTGCAAAAATGTGAAGAAGAAGAAAAATGGCAATGTGTTTTTAAATGTGACCAAGTAAGGACTTTTTTAACAACAGCTAACAGCTAATATCTAAGAAATCGAAGGTTCAAGGCACCTCCACGGATTGCCTCATAGGTACTATTTGCCATAGCTGCCACGCTTGGCAGACGGGTTATTGCCCATCTCCTGTTTCAGTTTCCCTCTCTCGCCTCGGAATTAATGATTATATTTTATTATTCCAGATGTTTTACACTATGTTCCGAAACCAGAATACCTCACTAGAAAGGTTTCAGCAGTTGAAAAGTATAGCTGGAACATCTAAAATATAAAATCGATCGTGAATTTTACTATAACTAGCACTTTGAGGACCGTTTTCTATATCCTCGAACTAAAAGACCTTGGTAAGTTTATTAAAAACTTTCTCATTGTCATGTTAATTAGCAATTGTTTTAGCAGTGCAGACTAAAGAAACTCACTTTCATGATTGTAATATTAGTAAAGGTGGGCAAGCAAACTTTATGTTTTTACTTATTATAGGTATGTCAGTGTATAGCTTGACTGCGACAACTACTACAACCCCACCTGATGGTCAGTGGTTATAAAGCCATAGATAGTAAAGCACTGTCTTATCAATAACTAAAGGATAGGATTGGATAGGATAGGGGTAGGAATAAATTCCGTTAAAGTAAATGTTATTGAAGAACTTGAAAATAAATATCACGATTGGCACAAAATCTACACAGACGGATCAAAGAGTGCTAAAGTTGCAAGGGGCAGCTTTTTTCGACCCATATCAAGCAGTTTCTAAATCTTATAAAGTTACTAATGACATTTGTATTATGACCCTTGAACTCATTGCAATATCCGAAGCCCTAAAGTAAGCTATAACTGTAACTAAATTATTATATACTCAGACAGGAAAACTGCTATCCAATATTTGGCTCGATCTGCCTCTGGAATTGTAGGTGTTTCGAAAGCCTATTGCATACTTTCCCAAATAATATATCAGTTCAGTCTACGCGACACATGTGCAAGAGTGCAGTGGATTCCAGCACATAGACCAAATATTGGGTAATGACAAGGCAGATAGATTAGTGAACTCTGCTTGTATAAATGGTGTAGAATATAATATTGACCCTTGCTACTCAGAAGTACTACCAAAATTCAAAAATTAATGTCATAACAAATTGAAAGAATTTTTCAATGAACGCTCTAAAACGAAAGGTGTTTGGTACTAAACAATACAGAGTGAACCACCTCGAATACCTTGGTTTGTAGATACAAAATTAAAAAAAAATTCTATTAAATTAATATCTAGAATAAGAACAGGTCACATTCCATGAAAAAGATTTCTTATTTGATGAAAAGAACTGATTCCATCTAATGTGAAACTTGTGGAGTAATAGAAAACTTACATCACTTTTTGATGGAATGTGAACGGCAACTAGGGGAAAGGGAATTATTTGGAAGGACATATAAGATAAATGTGGAAAATATAGGTATTACACAGGGCATCCTACATGCCCCACCTTGGATATTGCATTGAGTATGTGCAGATTAATAGCAACATATAGATTTTAATAGGATTGACATGTTAACTAACAAGAATCCCTAAATAAAATAAGAAAAAAAAAAGCTTACTCACTTTTAAATTAAAGACAGTGGTATGTCAGTGTATAACTTGACAACAACTACTACAACTCCACCTAATAGTAAGTGGTTATAAAGCCCTAGATAGTAAATTAATAATATTTTACATTTTTAGGGTTCCATATTTACACAGAACAAGGAAACCTTATAGTTTCTCCATGTTCATCCCAACGCAGTTTTACTCAGAGACACTAAGTGTTACAAATTTGTAATTTTGCATAGTTTATAGGCATTAATCATGTCTACAAAACTGTGAAATAAAATCTTAAAAACATTTTTATTTTGGGTACACCTCCTATGCAGGTAAATGAATGATTATTTTTACCCATATATTCCATCCTGTAAGGTATTGTTGGATAGGTATTTCAAAAACATTGCGAGTATGGAAGTACACCTTTACGATTCAGGAGTTTGTTACCGAAATATTAAGCTTTAAAGTTGTATTTTTCATTAGAGTCATGTGTCTCCTCTGCCAACAAAACTGCTATTTTTGGAAATGTGGAAAGTATACTCAATAGTAGCATATATAATGAAGTTGAAAGGAAAACTGTCGCATCAAATTAGAATTAACAAGTTAACGGATTTTTAACGAGTAATAGTCTACCATTTTTTACGTGGTAGAGCCATGCTGCTGTTATATTAGTAGTAGTATAGTTATAGCACGAATGGGTCGGCTCGACCGGGGAGGGACCACGTTCTCACAGAATACCAGCGTCAAATGGTAGCTTAATGCTGTTGTGTTTTGTATGGTGAGTGTAGAGATCCGGAGACCCTTTTTACTGGAAACGAGGCATTCCATCTTAGTCCTCATGGGTGACAACGCATCTGCACCTTGATTCGTAATCCAGGACAGATGTAGATGTCTAAGGGCCACAGCAACCACTTACCATCAGGTGGACTGTGTGCTCGTTTGTCACCCTATACTATAAAATAAAGAAAAGAAATAAAATAAATACCAACTTATTAATTGAACTTGGATTGGTAAAAATTTCGTTACAACTCCATAGAAAATGACATAAAACTAGCTGCATTATAACTTTGTATTGTTATTGTGAACTGTAAGAAATAAACATTTTATGAAGAAATCTTACTATTTTCGTTTATTTTTTAGTTGGTAGATATTGTTGTCTCAATCAAAGTATTCATACAATCAAAAAGCCTGATACAGTTTCATTTGTAATTCTCTTGGTTTATGCGGGCGACCCTCAGGATAAATCAGGGCAGTTGTAGTAGATTACCTAATCGGTATAGTTTTCGATTATTACTTATGACATAACTTTAAACAATTTTTAATAGAAAAAAAAGCATATATCATAATAAAAATACATGTGGAGTGTAACTTAATTTTTTTGCAAATTTAATAAAAAAAATAAAATTAAAGTATTTGACTGCTTTATGCACACATATCGGCATTTTTCAAGGAGCACCATTTTTTATTTTTAGGTTTAATGATTATAATGAAAATACATTAATTTATTCCTTAATACTATAATAACACTTGACTGCCTCGTTGGTCTAGTGTCATAAATGCAATTTGATCATGAGATCCCGGGTTTGAATCCCAGTTCGGTCCAAAATCTGTTTTTGGGTATTTCTATCAAGAAATTCTCAGCAGTTTTAAATTTTTAAGTTAGAGTTAAGAAATTGGAAATAGTAATAATGACCAGTGCTTGCGCATACACTTTGGGCACTGTAAAATTTGGTCTGGAGGACATTATTATTATTATCATTATATATGTGGTATGTAGCAGTGAATAAAGCAAGCCCAATAAAGAAAGTTTTGTGTTACTCATATACTTTCACCACTATTACAGGCTTACATGCTGAAGGATTAGAAATGGAACCCACACCACATATACTGAATGTACTTCACAAGATTCTGCCAAGTTCACATGATAATCCTATAAGAGGTATTTAATTTATTTTTTAAAGGAGAGGGGGGGACGATTATGCAGCTCACCTGATGGTAAGTAACTATCACCGCCCATGAAGAACCACAACACCCGGGGGCATTTACAAAAGAGTAGGTTCTTTTCGTTACATTAATAATTAGTAATTACTGTAACTATATTCTATTACTATACCAGTAAGTTTTCCGTGTGATAAGTTAAAGATTACTATAATAGTAACAACTACGACTAATAATGGTTCAAATGTAGAAGGCGGTTACAACTCTTGTATTTATAACTTCGAAAGGAGGATGGCCAAATTTCTATAGGAGCTGGACTTTTTTTTCATGTCCCAAAACAAACTATAGTTAGATTGGTTTGTTTTTATGTTGTAAACACAATCACGTTTAAAAATAATATCTAAATAGCCACGATTTTTTATAATAACATCAAAAATATTTTTAAGGCTAAATCTTTACTTTTTTATTTATCGACCATTTTGTTAAAATATAACATTGGTTTGTCAAAATTACAATCAATGCAAATGATATTACATTACATTAGATTATTAAAATTACAAATTAAAATTCATCTACATTTACATGTCAAGCAAGTCAAAAAATGAACATTTCGTATATTCTTCTATATTGTAGAAAGCGTGATTCAAAAATTATGTTTTTGTCAATTGTCGAAACGCGTTTAATGGAAGTCTTTATTTCTAAAGGCAATTTATTGCACATTTTAATTAATAACGAAAAACCTTGCTTGGCCGCTTTATCCGACTGCGATGTAGCCTAAAAGTGTAAGCGATAAGTGAGGGGGGTAATTAGCGTTATTAATCAGTGTTTAGCAGTGGTTTTAAAAAAAATGATGACAATTTATATTATTATATATTGTTATTTACCCATATATGGATACATTATCATGAGGGATAATAATATTAACATAATCACATCCTTAAGTGGCAATTGCACCTCATGACAACGTCCTCGGTTCACGTCAGTGTTTGTGTGACACCGGCACTCCTGCTCAACATGTTGAATGTTAAATTAAATTAAAGTGGATGTTTCTCAAATTAATTGAATCCTGGTATTTTCAATAATCCTATAAATAACGTAACCTGATGATTACTTGTTAATTTAAAATTTTTGATATTAAAATTATGGTCGATTAATTATTTAACTAATTAATTAATTACTCAGTTCAGACTGCCTCGTTGGTCTAGTGGTTGTAGTAGTGCGACTGCTGATCATGAGATCCTGGGTTCGAATCCCGGGTCAGACCAAAAAATTAATTATTGAGTTTTCCGTCGATAAATTCTCAGTAATTGCCCGGAGCCAGGAAGTTGGCGGTGCCTCACCCCATGCCTCGGAAAGCACGTAAAGCCGTTGGTCCTGCGCCTGATCTCTCTCCGGTCTTGTCAGTTTACCATCCCATCGGATTATGAAAGTGAGGGAGTAGGGAGTGCACCTGTGCTTGCGTATACACTTGGGCACTATAATCCTGTCCTGCGCCGATGGCTAGCCTCCGTTGAGGCAGGCTGCCGTGGCCGAAATTCGGTCTGGAGGACATTATTACTCAGTTATTTATATAAGGAAAACATACAGCTTTTTAGAAAAATACATGATGTGTGTACAATTAAATGTGAGTTTTAAATTAGCGAAAACAATTTCCACAGACATTCAGTTGCACTTAAGCAGTTGTGCACAGCTTAAGTACAAAAATACATGAAACTGTCTAAGTTAATTAAACTATTTAATTAGACTTAAATATCAAATACATCACTGTAATGTTCCTGTAAAACTAACCCAATTTTCGGAAAAGGTATAGATATGAACTCATTATATCTTATATTCTATTATACCTTATTACGTGCCAAGCTTCAACTATGTTATGGTTGTAGCACGAATGAGTCAGCTCGAATGGGGAAGGATTACGCTCTCACAGACTAACAGCGCAAAATACCAGCTTAATGATGCTGTTTCTTACAGTGAGCGTAGAGAATCAGACCCTTTTTACTGGAAACAAGGAATTTCATGGGGTAGGGGTGACAAGCGGTGTCTGCATTTTGATTCTTTATATATTATATTATTAATTTAGGTGTCTATGAGCTTCAGCATGCACTTGCCGATTGCACTTTGCTATTGGAATGTGTGCTCCTTTGTCACCCTTATTCTATAAAAATACATATTCTTAGAATAGAAAATGTATTTGCTTAAAAACATGGTACATAAGATGGTCAATGACGTGGAACTGATTAATAATGATTGATATTAATCCAGTACATAATAAATCAGCATAGTAGTTGATTTGATGTCTACATACTAATTGAATTGAATTAAAATTAACAACTATTCATAAAAACGTGAATAATTATAGTCTTTGAATACCAAGTCCTTTCACACATGAAATGAATCGTCATTAGGTGCGTTCTGAAACTATTATTTGAAATAATTTTGAACAGTTACAACAATAAAAATAAATTAATAACTTTTTTTTGTGGCTACTTAGAGAGTTATACCTTAACAATAAGGTATTTTACATAAATATTTCATATTGGGACGCTGTAATTTCGTTGTCTGGTACGATTTGGCCATCCTCCTTTTGTTATCACTGAGCCGCAAGCCATGCAGTGGAAATGCTACATTTTTGCACTGTGTACACTGCAGCACTGCGCCAGCTCCAAAAGCATTCTAATAGCATATTGCATAATATATATTATATCATTTATTTATTATTTTATCCTAAGGCACAACTTGCAATTCAAAATCATTTATTAAAAAAGGAGAATCCAATACAATTTGATCTATGCCGTCATTGTTTCATTTGATCTCTATATGCATACCTGATTGTCGTACTTTTTTCAGGTACATTGATTACAAGAAAGGTGTACAGATGTGAAAATGAAAAAAAATAATTAACAAAATCATGATTTTAAAAAGCAAAATTAGAAAACAAAAATGTCAAATAAAAGCAGCAATGAAAATGGCGAAGACAAAAATTGTTTCCATATCTTTTTTAACTTCCTTAAATCTCATTGTAATAGGTAAAACTTCGTTTCACAGCATATATGTTCTGAATAATGTTTTAGACACTTTTTATAAAATCTTTGATTAAAGGAATTAAATAAAATCAAACAAAAGTGACTAACTTCAGTCAGTCAGTAATATCTGCAGTATCTTTGCTCTCTTGGGGTAATTAATAATGTTTTGAAAATAAAATCAAAACAAAGTTGTTACAGACAAATATTTATTTTACATTAATTATTAATTTTTCAATTGTAAAGACTTACTTGCACAAAATATTAGACCATCTGATACACGTTGGTTAAAATTCGTGCTTTACTCTTAAATTTAGGTATTTTGTCAGGTTACACTGAGTTATCTGTCAGCTTACATGTCCATCATTCAGTAGTTCATTTTCTCCCGCATTAATATCTAACTGTAATTATTATTTATGCTCCCATTTAGTTTAATTTAAGTTCAAAATTAATTTGAGTTCAACACATTCCTTGGGGGCAAATTGTGAGGAAGACTTTAATAAAGTTTTAAATAATTTGGATTGCCTGCTGGCAAAAAATGAATTACACCTGCCCCCAAAGGAAAATAGAATTAATATAGACTATAGTTCAAAAATTGGCAGGTAATGATTCGCAAGAATTTGCAAATAAAATTGTCACGGAGACAAAAAGGTATGTGGAAGGGCAAGTTATTAAAAAGTCAAAAATTAAAGTTTGCAAATCATGTTTTACATGTAATAATGAATTGTGTGATACAACTCCGCCACAAGTAGACAATTACATTTTATCTGTGGATGTCACGCGAAGATCACTTATGAGACCTTCCCAAAACTTTTTAGAGTGTGTTGAAAATGTGATTAAAATAATAAAAAATGCTTTACAAAACGGCCCCTACAGTGGTATATGTGATGGAATTAAATTATTAATAGATCTTGGTGTGGAATTCGAATTTTTGTCATGTAAAAAGCATAATTTTTTACGTGGTAGAGCCATGCTGCAGTTATATTAGTAGTATAGTTGTAGCACGAATGGGTCGGCTCGACCGGGGAAGGACCACGCTCTCACAGAATACCAGCGTGAAATAGTAGCTTAATGCTGCTGTATTTCGTATGGTGAGTGTAGAGAACCGGAGACCCTTTTTACTGGAAATGAGGCATTCCATCTCAGTCCTCACGGGTGACAACGCATCTGCATTTTGATTTGTAATGGAAGATAGATGTAGATGTCTATGGGCCGCAGCAACCACTTACCATCAGGTGGACTGTGTGCTCGTTTGTCAGCCTATTCTATAAAAAAAAGAAAGCTTAAAAACCTTTATAATTAATTATATAATCAGTTTAATTATTCACAGCTGGTGCGTGAATGTCATGAAAATATTGCAGTGTAGACATGTTAAAATTGATGAAAATGACAAAATAAAAATTCAAGCTAAAAAATACTATCTGACTCATAGATATTTATCTCTATATCACATTATGATGTACTTTTAACTTTCTAAACTTACTAATTGAGATGCTTATGGCGCTACTCCTTGCGAACGACCTTGAGCGGTCGGTTCTATACAATCCACGCGATCTCGCTACAATATATCGCGTAATAAATACGCTCAAATTTTTGGAATTATTTAAATTAAGAAAGAAAGACGAACTTAAGAAATAATATAGATTTTTAAATTATCTATCCAATAGTATGTAATGTGTAATCCTCAAATGATTAGAGCATTGCCTTTAACAACAGATGCATGTTATCAATAATTTTATTCATTTTTAAAAATAGGTTTTAAATGTATAGATAACATAAAAACTAATTAAAACGTGGAATGTGATGATAGGATATCGAACACTTTAATAATGTGCTTTTGGATGTAGTTTATTTCTCATAACTAAAGAGATAATAGTCTCTGAAAAACACACTTTCGCAAGGTTTTGATCGGGGCCTTAAGTAAAGTAGATAAATAATCACATAAGCTGTTTGATGACACCTTAATTTTGATATTTTGGAGAGAAAAAACCTAATTATAACCACTTCTATTTTTGGTATTTCTAAGAGTTTAAAAATATTTTAATGTTTGAAGTTTTATTTTATCATTATTGATTTTAATATGTCTGCCTTTTAATATTTTATTTATAATTATTACACAAGCTCTTAGGCCATCTTTGAGGGTCTGAACTATGTATAATTATTTTGATCATCAAATTAATGATAAGGGTCCTTACTTTTTTGTTTATGTCATGTAGAAATTCAAATTTGATATTTATTAACAATTTAATGATTTAAAATATCCCATTTCCGGGGAATCATTGGTCAAATGTTTTTAATTATTTTTGTTATAATCTTCAATACATCGTAAAGTTTTGTGAAAGTCACAAAAGCGTTTTTCTTGAAACATTACAAATTTAATGAATTTGCTTGGTGTGGAGTTGTATTACAAAGGTCATTATTACGTTATTTACATACCTACATTAATTTTCATCTTTTTATAACTTTTAAAATACAAATATTTTAGTTTTAGTTTCTGCAAATTTGCTAACTGCCAAATTGTGAGCAGTAAAATTTCTTTTAATTAGTACCTCTTTCTTTGGCGTGGAGGACATTTTTACCAGTAAATATTCCAGATTTTATAATATATTATTAGCTTCTTGCTAACAACTTTTCACCAAGGAATAATTTAAATTTAAATTATTGAACAACAGTTTATTGAATACACTTTAAATTGTTGGCAAGTAGGATTCGTGTTTTCTGCTTCGTGGTTTTTTTTTACTAAGGAGAAAGTATTCAGCAGAGTTTTAGTTAAATTAACACATTAACTAACTTAATATGTTGTTATCATATAGATATTGAAACAAATCTTTTGTCGTATTAACATAAGATATTGTTCAATTTTTATTTATGGAAACTGTTTAAAATGATGACACACACTTCCATCTCTTTTTTAACTTCCTGAAATCTCATTGTAATAGGTAAAACTTTGTTTCACGGCATATATGTTCCGAATTATGTTTTAGACACTTTTTATAAAATCTTTGATTAAAGGAATTAAACAAAATCAAACAAAAGTGACTAACTTCAGGCAGTCAGTCATATCTGCAGTATCTTTGCTCCCTTGGGGTTAGTAATATGTTTCAGTTGTAAAAACTTATTTGCGCAAAGTCTAATACCACCTACTATTACATTATTACTAATACACGTTGGTTAAATTTCGTACTTTACTCTTAATTTTAGGTGTTTTATCAGGTTACACTGAGGTATCTGTCAGCTTACTTATCCATCAACCAGTAGTTCATTTTCTCCCGCATCAATATCTAAAAGTAGTAATTAATTTTAAATGCTCCCATTTAGCAGTCTGCTATGTCATGCGTATAAATCTTAATTATTTTCAAATAAAATTTCCCCTTTCGATAAGTGTAGGATCAAACAAAGAGAATTATTTCTAATTTTAAATTTCAAAAGCATTCTTGCTGTTTTTTGTCCTATTAACTTAATTATTGCTTACTTTGGTATTAATTGTAAATTAATCATAGAGGGATTTAGAAAGGGAATGGGATGTACAGATCAAGTCTTTTCCATGCGCATGATTGCGGAGAAGTTTCTGGCCAAAAACCAGAAGGTTTTTTGTGCGTTCATGGACTTGGAAAAGGCCTATGACAGAGTGGATAGGGATTTGCTATGGCAAACACTGAACTCATTTGGGTTGAGCGCTGGCTTGATACGGGCATTGGAGTCTCTTTATAGGGACTCTAGTGCTTGTGTTAGGATCAACGGGGTCTACTCGGACTGGTTTGATATCCATAAGGGTGTCAGACAGGGCTGTGTGGCTTCCCCGTGGCTGTTCAACCTATTTATGGACAGTTGTTTGCAAAATTTGAAAGTTGAAGAATGCGGATTAAGAATGGGTGAGTAAACCGTCAAATGCCTTTTGTACGCCGATGATCAAGTTATTCTTGCGTCGTCGGCGGCAGAGTTGCAAATGATGGTTACATTAATAAACGGATCATTAAAAGAAAGGGGTATGAAAGTGAACGCAAGTAAGACGAAGGTTAGACGAAGAGTAGAATAAACGCAGTAGAAATGCGGTCGTTAAGGAGTATGTTAGGGCTGAATCTGAATGACAGGGTAAGGAATTGTGTAATAAGAGAAGAGTGTGGTTTGCAAGATGATGTGGTGACCAGGATTAAGAAAGGAATGCTTCGGTGGTTTGGTCATGTGGAAAGAATGAATGAGGAAAAAGTGACAAAGAAAATTTATGGTGCAGAAGTGAATGGCAGAGTCGGAAAGGGACGTCCTAGGCGAAAATTTATCGACCAAATTGGCGATTTATTGAAAACGGGCCAAATTAGGAGTACCCTTAACCGACGAGCATGTATGCGTAGGTGTATGGAAGTGAAGGAGGCGAGAGAGGTGTGTCAGGATCGTGCCAAATGGAAGTCTGTAGTCTCTGCCTACCCCTCTGGGTGACAGGCGTGGGTGTTTATGTATGTTATGTATATGTAATCATAGACAACATTTAATCATGTTTGTTATAAATCTTTTATTATATATATTTTTTTAATTACTGCCATCGTAGCATTTTTGCAAAAATCTATAACAAATTGATAGCTTAATATGAGCTTTATCTCCTTTATCATCAAACCAAAACATGTTTATGGTTATATTCTCATTCTTAACGTCCTCAGTCTTCGGAACCTATGACAGTTGTATTGTAATGTAGTTTAGAACACTAGCATCTCATCAAACATTAAGAAACACAAGCAATCTGCCATGTTCAAGCTTTGTTCTTTCATTTGCCTAAATATAATTAAGTTTATACCTGGTTTAATTAATATTTATTTAAGGACATTTTTAATGTCCGTCTTGAGGACAAAGTGAACAATTTCCTTAAAAATATATATCTTGTAAGGCTTTTTTCTTTTTATTGAAATTCCTAAACAATTTGTCTTCAAAGTTTTATCATCTTCCACGACATTCATGTTTTACTTGTACTAACTGCATATTCAGGAATTCGTGGGTGTAGAATAAAACTTTGGCTATTTTTGACTATCAGAATTCCCCAATTTATTAGATTGATTATAATTTCGCAAATAGTTTATAAAGTCGTATAATGTATGAGTATGTTATAATATATAAAATGCTCGTTTTGTAATAAAAAAATATAATGATTACACATGTAAAACAATGGTAAAGTGGGCATAAGAAAGTCACTTTTGTAAATTATTTGTATTTCTTAAAATTGTGGTTATTACACACATTTAAAAAGATTTGTTATGTTACTAAAGTATGATAACATTATCAAGTTCACATTTTAAAGATTAATAATGCTGCTCCAAAATGTATCTTTTTTATTAAATTAATTAATTTTAAATACTAATTCATAAAATTATGGAAGAGGAGCAAACCTTTGGAGAGGATTCAATTACCAATGTGCTCTTAAATGGGAAGGAGTTGAGTCTTGTGGATGATACCACTGTTTCCCTGTATTAATATTGGGGTCATGTGACTGATATTGAAGCCATATTTTGATTATAAAAGAGAGCCGCACGGTTTTTATCTTAAATTTTAAGGAGCCTTTTAAAAAATTTAAAGAAATAAACACATTAACTTTGGCATAGCAATATATTTATGAAAATGTAATATAATATGTACGTACATAAAAACATAAATAGCTTTCATAAGAATAAAGAAAACACCAGGAACAAACATAAACTTGTAATACCAATTACTAGAATCCACTGAGTCAGTAGTGCTGTTATGGGACAATGTATTATACGCTTTTACAACGAAATTTCAGAAAAAGTACAAAATTTGTCAATTAACAAAAATGTTTTATTAAAGGAAAAATGTACAAAACTGTTATAAATAGCTTTCATAAGAATAAGGATGTTCAAACTTTAAACACTAGGAACAAAAATAGGCTTGTAATACCAGTTACTAGAATCCACTGAGTCAGTAGTGCTTTATAGGGCAATGTATTATACGCTTTTACAACAAAATTGCAGAAAATGTACAAAAATTGTCAATTAACAACTTGAAATGTTTTATTAAAGGAAAAATGTACAAAAAGTGTTATAAATAGCTTTCATAAGAATAGAGATGTTCAAACTTTAAACACTAGGAACAAAAATAGGCTTGTAATACCAGTTACTAGAATCCACTGAGTCAGTAGTGCTTTTATGGGGGCAATGTGTTATACGCTTTTACAACAAAATTGCAGAAAATGTGCAAAATTTGTCAATTAACAACTTGAAATGTTTTATGAAAGGAAAAATGTACAAAAAGTATTATAAATAGCTTTTATAAGAATAAAGATGTTCAAACTTTAAACACTAGGAACAAACATAGGCTTGTAATACCAGTTACTAGAATCCACTGAGTCAGTAGTGCTTTATGGGGCAATGTATTATACGCTTTCACAACAAAATTTCAGAAAATGTTCAAAATTTGTCAATTAACAATTTGAAATGTTTTATTAAAGGAAAAATGTACAAAAAGTGTTATTATAATATCAAAGAATACATAAAATAACTCCTGGGTATGAGGTGATCGCAATCATGCTTGTATGTACTATTAAAATTTATTTAAAAAATGATATTGTAAAGTGAAATATGTTTAAAAAAAAGTCACGCTGGGTTTCTTGTTGGTTCTTCCCAGGACATTGGTATCGGTGGTAAATAAAACACGATTTCCAATAAGTATTATGTAATAATCTATATTTAATTTAAAAAAAAATGTTCTATTCTCTGTAATATAAGATATTTACTAACTAGTAGGGACATTGTATAAAGAAATCAATTGATATTGTGCAAATACTGTTAAATTTAACACATTTAATGTTATTCAATAACTAAGCAAAGAATTTTTAAACAATAAACGTTTACAACTACCAACTTACAATTACCACGAGAAACATAAACAACTATTAATTACAATGCAGCACTTGCGCAATGTAATTAGTGGTTGTATATAAAATAAAAATATTAAAGTGCAAAAAAAAAGGGCGAGCCCAAAGCACCAATATTTTAACGCCATCTATTAGGCAAAACAAGAACTTTAACTAAAATTAAACTTGAGTCGCACATCTATCTCTAGTATATATACAGCACAGAGTACATTATATATACCTGGAATAGAGTTGCTAGTCGATTCCGTGGTACAGAGACATCTATAGTGGAGTTGTCGAACTAAACGGACTATATTCTATATATAGTACAGCCCCATCCCTGGTGTACTGATTATTTTTAATTAATTTTACAAGATCACATAATTCAGCAACTAACTAGTTTTGTGCATATAGGCACAAAACTAGTTAGTTGCAGAATTATATAATCAAAGGTAAATCATAAAAAAGAAAACTCAATTTAAAAATAATAAGCATGTTTATTCAGGTAATTTACACCCATAACCAGTAAAAAAATTTAAGAACTAAGCAATCTACACAATTTCAGAAATAAATAAATAAATGTCGATCAGTCAATATATTTCATCAAAGTAACAATTTTAAATTAATAAATCCAACAGTAATTATAAGTAGACAGTAA
Organism: Parnassius smintheus behrii; assembly: GCA_036936625.1. Classification (NCBI taxonomy): domain Eukaryota; kingdom Metazoa; phylum Arthropoda; class Insecta; order Lepidoptera; family Papilionidae; genus Parnassius; species Parnassius smintheus. Next base: position 8,813,916 of record JAUPFT010000003.1, read on the forward strand.
TGATAGTATACAAAGTAAATTAATCGAAATAAAATAACATAAAATTTAGTTTATTTACCTAAGATTTTGGTATTTAAAATAATAATGCAACTTATCTACTACACAAAAGTTATAAGAAAAATAAAATAAGATGCACAAATTACAAAAAAATAGTACAATAGACAAAAAGTTGACAATTTTTATAAAAAAAGCAACTTAAGTATCCAATATCTTGAAAACGGTTAGGTTTGATGTATGGTGTTTCATAGTCGTAATAGTCGGTAATGATGCAAATTACAACCCCCTAAAGGATCTAAGTCGACTTAACCAATACAATTTATATTGAAATATATATACAGGGTTACCCTGTATATTCAATTTTTTTTATAATTGCTCTTAGATGTTGATGCGGGAGAAAATGAACTACTGGATGATGGATAAGTAAGCAGACATAAGTGTAACCTGATAAAATACCTAATATTAAGAGTAAAGCACGAATTTTAACCAACGTGGATTAGGTTGCAAATAAAACTTTACAACTGAAACATATTAATAATTAATGTTAAATAAATATTTGTCTTTAACAACTTTGTTTTGATTTGTTTTCAAAACATTATTAATTACCCCAATGAGAGCAAAGATACTGCAGGTATGACTGACTGACTGAATTTAGTCACTTTTGCTTAATTCCTTTAATCAAAGATTTTATAAAAAAATGTCTAAAACATAATTCGGAGCATATATGCTATGAAACAAAGTTTTTCCTATTATTTTACCCATTATGTTACCCTGTATATTCAATATTTATCTACCACCATATTTCAATATTTATCTACTATGTTCCACTTGGCACTAACATTTGATGTTCCCTGGTCACATACAGTAGCAAGGATTTTAAAGCCAGACCCCTTCAATTTTCTTATATTTCTTTTAATCATTAAGGCTAATTCAGCTTTTTTTGTACTGCAAGCACAAAATGAATATGATATCGGCTGTTTATAGTTTTTAGAATACCTCTATTCTAAGTTCAGTCCTCACTACATCACCATTGTCAACTAAACCAGTAATTGAAATAATACTAGTTTTTACGGATTTTATCGCGTATATTTAACTATAAATACCCGACGATCCGGTGCTGTAAAGCGCTCGAAACGTCGGATATTTATATAATAAATATCGATAAAATCCGTAAAAACTAGTATTATTTCAGTGTGTAGTGTTCGCGTAAATATAAGTAATCATTGTGTAAACCAGTAATCTTGTCATTTTTCCTGTCATAACCAATATGTGGTGTTAAGGCCATTTCATCAAAAACCAGTGTACACAATTTATCATTGGCTTTCATTTAAGATAGATACTTGCTTCTTAAGCTGGTAAAATAAGTTTTCATTTATACCAGGCTTAATATTGGCCTTAGATACCATCCTGCTTAAGGTGAAAGGTGATGGCAGAACAAATATCTTTTGCAGCATTCTGTAGGCTCTTGGCCCATGTTAAAAAAATGTAATGTCATCACTTTTTCATCAGGTGTGAATTGTCTGTCCCTTTTGTGTTCACCATATTCTCGAAATTGTAGCATCGTAAAAACTGTTGCCATTGCGGTAAAACTTTTAAATGCTTAATGATTTCTTAAATTTACGCGAACACTATACATTGAATAAAACTAAATTTACGGATTCTATCGCGTTTATTTACCTGATTTTACTTATTTTTAATTCCCGACATTTCAGTTCACGACGTTACAGGCTACCCCGTGACCATGGGTGCTGTAAAGCACCCCAAACGTCGGGAATTAAAAATAAGTAAAATCAGTTAAATAAACGCGATAGAATCCATAAATTTAGTTTTATTCAACTTTTAAATGCTTTCAAGAAAGTAGTACTTTCTAATAGATTCATTTTCTTCTTCAGTCTTTTTGTTCTTTCTTCATACTTTCTCATTTGCTATATTCAAGCTTTTAAGTTTCTTTTTTAACATTGTAATTCTTGTACTAATTTGAGTCCTTTTGGGCTTAGTCACTGTTGGCGCGACTACTAACGCTGCCTAGCGACGCACCGGAACACCAAACTTTTATCTACGAATCAGAGCTCGTCATTGTTGGCACAGCACGTCGTGCAATCACACAACCAATCACAGCACGTCGTGCAATTAGTTATAAGATCTGTCTGTTTAAATTTTGATTATTACCTGATACACACTGTTAGCAATAAGACGACTTAAATATAACCAACAAACGTTCAATAAATCAATCTTTGAAGAGCACCTGCCTCCCGTTCCTGTACATAAAGTGGTCCTATCGAGCCGAATAAGGAGTTCAAGCTTGAAATCTCCGAAGATTCGTCGCATCAAAATACGACGAATCACTGACCATAAATCCACCAGAAATCACCTGCCTCCCGTTCCTGTACAGTCACCTTCAAGCCTGAAATTAAAATGCAAAACATTATATTTATATAGACCAAGAAAATTTGTACTATAGTTTAGTAAAAATAAATTTAATTGTAGCAAGTTGATTGCATTTTAAATCATAACACCATACACGAAACTTAACCGTTTTTAAGATATTGTATATTTTAATAATGCAATAGTGGAGTACTTGTGCAGGCGAAACATGATGAAATATAATGGCAAAAGTGATAAAATATGTTTACTTATTGAAGTAAAAAAAAAACATAAACACTCACGCCTGTCACCCAGAGGGGTAGGCAGGGACTACGGACTTCCATTTGGCACGATCCTGACATACCTCTTTCGCCTCCTTTACATCCATATATCCACGCATACATGCTCGTCGGTTAAGGGTACTTCTAACGTGGCCCATTTTCAAAATATCGCCAATTTGATCGATAAACTTTTTTCTAGGGCGTCCCATCCCGACTCGGCCGTTCACATCTGCCATATAAATTTGCTTTGTCACTCTTTCCTCATTCATTCTTTCTACGTGACCAAACCACCGAAGCATTCCTTTCTTAATCCTGGTCACATCATCTTGCATACCACATTTATCTCTTATCACGCAATTTCTCACCCTGTCATTCAGATTCAACCCTAGCATATTCCTTAAAGACCGCATTTCTACAGCATTTATTCTACATTCGTGCTTCTTAAAGTAATTATTAAAGTTAACATTTTGGTGTTTTATTTGGTACAAGAGCGAACAAAGCAAGCTCGGGACTTGGGGCACACCAACCCATATAGGTTTGGTTAGAAAGATTTGTGGTTAATTTTTCATAAACCACCCAGAAATAACGGGGGCTCCATCAACTAAACTTTGGTATTGCTTCGGTGAAGAGGGGTCACGCCCCCTTCCCGACTACCTATTAAGGTGATTTTTCTTATAAATTATTTTATAAAGTTTTGATCTTTAACATTTAATATAAAAATACCATGCATCTCATGGTGGGAGGACAGCTGGGGGACGAATCTACCCCTCTCCACCTCCCTTCCCCCCGCCCCACAACCCCCCATTAAAGCAACTTGATATTAAAGCTTTACCAGAACCAGCACAAAACCCAGTGGGACTTTTTTTTAAATAAAATTAATTTACCCCCGCCCCACAACCCCCCATTAAAGCAACTTGATATTAAAGCTTTACCAGAACCAGCACAAAACCCAGTGGGACTTTTTTTAAATAAAATTAATTTACAATATATTATCCTCAATTTAATTTATACAATAATTTTTATTTATAAATAATATATTATCAATTTTAACTTACTGGATGTTTGAGCAGTTGTTGTCTCTTGCACATAACTTGATGTTGAAGAATTTCTTGTGTATAACGTGTTTTAAAAGTATTATTTTTATTTGTAACTTCAGCTAAGGGTGATATCTTAGCAACAGCACCTGTAAAATCAATATATACAATGAATGATTATATTGTACTTGAAATATATTGACAACTTAAGAATAGAACAAAGACAAATGTGAACTGATGGCTCTAATAAAAATTCTAACCTGCTTGGGTTTATTAATTACAAAGATTAATTCCTCTACTACCAATCAGCAAAAAATTACAGCATACACATATTAGCCATGTAGAATTTGGACGACTAAGGCTGAAGGACTACCAACATCTTCCAACAGACAATATCAAACAACAAATACCACAAGTAGCATAACAAAATAAAACAAATAAAAATGAAGCTAAAAGTTACACATTCCATTTTATTAAAATGGAATGTGTAACTTTTATTATTAGTATTAGTTGTACAATAGAACACCTGTGAAAAATATGCATACTATAATGTAAATTATGGATCTTACAGCAATGTCGAATTTTACAAAGACGGAGGCAAATCAAGTAACTTCTCTTGTGATTAATTAAGTTTGGTAATAAGACCAAATGAAATACTAACTTTTTTGTTCTGTTTCTTATGAATACTGCACAAATTTGGGCATCTAAACTTTAAATATGATATTCTAAGATTGAATGAAATGAAAGAATGGGATATCAAATTGAAGATCATCATAACTTTAAATAGATACTAAAGGACAATATGATTAAAAAATAATTAAACATTGAACATATTGTACAATATAGTATGTTGGTGCAATATATATTCTCATTAATACTGGAAAAGATCTTTAGATCACTATATATTTGTTATTATAACATAAACTCATGTTTCTTCCCAGTTGTACTCTGAGCAAGTTTAATATTTATAAACTGGTGTAGATTTTGATATACGTATGAGCTTTGAAAAAGCCTTAATTTATAAGCTTTTTATTATCATTTGAATCAAACTGTTAATAAGAAATAACAAACTTTCCATAAAATTGCTTTACATGTCATACATAATATTTCATCAACATGGAAGTTGAAAATTAGTATTGCAGAACATAGTTTAACAATGATTCAAAATTTATACATTCAATTATTCATGTTTGATAGTAAAATTAATTATTTGAGGAACAAACTTCCATATTAACTTTAACATTCATAATATTAAGAATAGATCATTACAATGTTAATGCAAATTTTTACTAACCTCTCATATGCAATGCTGGTATTGCAATATTACTTAACATTTTACTCCGGTCCAGTACTTGGATTCAAAAGGTGTATGACAAATTCTTCGGTACTTAAACACATACATATCATCTAAGCACAGAAAGTTTCCACCAACTGCTTGAACCCGTGTACAAAAGCGTGTTGAATCTTTTGTGGAGTTTGGAAATTTGTGAAGTATATAGCCATCTTCACCTACAAAAAAAAAATTAATATTTTAGAAGCGTTTTTGAAAGGTGTAATGACAGTAGTATAAGTAGTAGAGTTATAAGGGTAATTCTTTAGTAATCTGCTACACGAATTATTGGTCGCCGAGTGGACGGGTAGATGGGGGGAGGAGTAGGAACCTCCCCCTAAAAGAATTAAGTGCCGGAACCCCCCCCCCCCATTTTTTATGTATGTAAGTATACATAGCAAGGTATTGGCTCTAAGGGTGGAAAAGTGATGCAGAACTCTTGGGCTACCTGCGTCTGCGCTAGGTATCATATTGTTGCCCAAGGTGACACTGACTTATATATAAAATAGAAAGAAGAAATAATATATTGACTGGTAAAACCTGTAAATAATTAGATTTACTCACAGCTCTTGGTACATCCTGAAACATAGCAAATTTTATCCGCGGCCATCACTAAACTATACGAACTATGGCCGAAGGAAAGAACAGATAATCGAAGTCCCTTTCACGTGCATGGGCCACTATATTAAGCAAAGATAATCAAAGTCCAAGAATAGCCAAGTTGTAAGAATATATAGGAAAAATATAAAAAATTCAAAACATTCAAAGCACAATCGTTACGTCAGAAAAACAAAACGCCAATGTCAAATTCAAAAACAAACAAAATGGTGGTAGAGGGTGCTGGTCACGTTTAGAAATTAAAACACCAATATTCCATCTTCCAATTAAACGAATAAACTAGACTTAAAGCAGCTAAATCTTAATAAAATTAGTTGTTTAACTCATTTTCTGGTGAAAATATCTAAATTCACATTATTAACACGTCGATTTAGTCAATGTGATACGATCATTTAATTTGATTTAATTATCTAAAACAATGCACTTCCGAACGTAAACTTACTCCAGCGCTGTCCTTTGGAGAGTTGTGGAACTAAATATGCAATGCTAGTTTCTATAGAACAGAAAAATGTTCTAACTACAAAGGCCCTGATATACAGTAATCTATGGTTTTGTCAAACTTGTTTAGTCGTTGAGAAAATGGAATTGACTCGAGAAAATTCAAGAGCGATAGTTTAACACAAAAACAGTGTGTTGACCGGATGATTTCTGCATTTGGTGATGAACCCTCATCCAAAACCACAATTTATCGCTGGTTTGCTGAATTTCAACGTGGACGTGTCAAGCTCAGTGATGATCCCCGTCAAGGTCGTCCAAAAACTGCAGTCACTCAAAAAAACATTGATGCTGTTCGTAAGCTGATTGAGGAAGATCGACATGTGACATACCGCGAAATTCAAGCAACTTTATACATTGGCATGAGTCAAATACAAATAATCTTGCATGAACAATTAGGTGTAAAAAAGTTGTTTTCCCGATGGATACCGCATTCGCTCTGTGAAGAGCAAAAAGCGGCTCGCGTTACTTGGTGCGTCAGAACTCTCGAAAGGTTCCACGCAGGATCCTAAAATGCTGTATACAACATTGTATCCGGTGACGAATCCTGGATATACGCGTACGAACCCGAAACAAAAAACCAGTGCCGCCCTCGTAAGCGTGTGAAACAAATAATATGTCAAAAAATATACTACTCATTCAAATAAGCATATAATACATATTATAATACATATAATACAATGTTTTCTGCCACCAAGGAATAAGGTGAAATATTTAACATATTTCATAGCGGAGAAAGTAAATTCTCAGAATTGTGTAAAATAAATGTTTCCTTTTGTACTATTAGATATATTTTTATACTTAGATGAAAAGAAAGATAATAGGGTGACACTGTATCTGCATTTTAAATCCTAATCGAAGATAAACGTGGATGTCTATGGGCCTTAGCATCCCTTTACCATCGGGTGGACTATGTGCTCGTTTGAAACCCTTAGTATAATTAAAAAAAAAACTTAATTTTACAACTTTTTTTCTAGCAATAAAAATATGGGTATATAATAAGACCAATTAATTAATTTACAGAAATGTATATGGAGCAATGAGCAAGAAAAGTCAAATAATACCTACAAGCTACTGAGAATTACAATTCTTATTTGATACCGAATAATAATATTTGCTAAAATGCAGAAACGTGTTCATAATGCTCGCTCACGAACGCTTTCATGCTTGCTAGCGCACATTGTACAAAGAAGCTCCGGTTGTTTGATAAGAGGTTGAAACCGAATACGAGCCTCTTTCACATGAAAACGACGGAGTTTTGTATAAAGATAGAGGAATTTCATGTAACTTATAAAAATATATTTTTATGCCAAAGTTTAGTCCATTGTAATATTATTATTATTATTGGGTTCGGCGTTGTTCGTCCATTCCGTTGTAATTTGACTCGTTGTACTAGTGGTTATAAGTATGACTGTTGGTGATGTAGTCCCGAGTTTTAATCCCAGATCGAGTGAAAAATAAGTTGTTGAGTTTACTGTGAAAAAATCCTAATAAAATCCTAGAGTCGTAAAGTTAGCGTTATTTTAGCCCCATGCCTAGAAAATCACGTAAAGCTTGTTCCTGCGCCTGATCTCTCTTCGATGTTTTCGGATTACCGTCTTATCGGACAATGGGAGTGAGTGAACAGAAAGTGTACTTGTGCTTTCTCATATATAAGGGCACTATAATCCTGGTCAGTGCAGACAGCTAGTCTGCATTGAGACTGGCTGGCATCCGTTAGTTTTCTACATTCTACGTCATTTATTTTGACAATAAATATCCAGTAAACTTAGTAAAAGAACTTTTTACTTTTGCATTGAAGACGTTCATCTATTAATCATTTGTAAAGGTAAACACCGGCAGAATATTTAATTATTTTGCTGTACGAAAACAAAGCAAAGCTAACGAATAGGTTGGCTCAACTGAAGTAAGACTACTCACTCACAGAATACCAGCGTAAAATAGCAGCTTAATACTGCTGTATCTCGTATGGTGAGTGTAGAGATCCGGAGACTCTTTTTACTGGAAACGAGGCGTTCCATCTTAGTCCTCAGGGATGACAATGGACAACGCATCTGCGTTTTGATTCTTAATAGAGGATAAATGTAGATGTCTATGGGCTACAGCATCCACTTACCATCAGGTGGACTGTATGCTCGTTTGTCATTCTTGTTCTATAAAAATATCTTTCTAAATACGACAAGAGCGAAGTTGCGGATAATAACAAGTTTCTTCTCTCGTTACTCCTTTTGTGTTGCATTCCGTTTTTCTTTTGTTTCGAGAAAATTATTCTCGCATTGTTCAAAAGTAAATTCAAACAATACCATACATACTTTCCACAGCACAGGCACAGCACAGGTTTGTACGTTGCGGTTACTTCGAGCTTGTTGGCTGATTTAACACATTCTCGAAATATATTTCTTTTTTTTAAATACAGGATTCTTCACAATAAATTAAATAACGAAAAAAAATTACAACTAAATATTCATTGATGTCAGCACGAAATGCAAAATGCTTGTCCTTTAGGGATTACGACTGTTTTTATGTAAAAATATGAATATCCTCGAGGCAAAACATTTTTATTTTATTCTTAGCTGGCTTTTATTGTTTGCATTAACTATGAGTTCATTTGGAATGTTTAAAAAGTGCCAGGTATATATTTCTCCCAATAGTTACGATTTAACCTCATAAATCATATTGTTAGCAAATTTTTCCCATCCTCAGCCATAGTTATAAATTACACAAACCTCTTATCGCTAAGAATGAAATGTCGTATCTATGTCTGTATGTGAGTGAATACTGTGTCGTCAACGACAGTGGCGATACTATAAGTTTTAAAAAAAAACTCTTTTATCAAATCTATACATGCTTGATTATTTGATTATTAATAATTAAGTATCATAAATGTTTTTAATTACATTATAAAATAAGATTACGGATGTAATAAATAATGTAAGCGATTTTAAACTGTTTTCGTTTATGAATAACTGTAAACTGCATAATGCGGGTATAAAAACAGAAGCAGGGCTCTGACTACAATTATTGTTAGTTACATAGTTGCCTCAAGCGGAAACTCTGTCGATCATATATTAGAGTACAACAATATAAAACTTTTATTTGAAAATCAACAACCACACTCTGTCACAATATACTCAAATCAAGTAAATAAAGAAAGCTGATTATGTGCAAACATTCTTATCTTTTAGACAATTATCTGACTTATAATTATTTTATCACTACACGCGCGTTACATTACAAAGAAACCTTTGCATGAGTTTAAGTTGCATAACTTAAGGCATCTCAGTAATTTTACTTGGAAAAAGATTATTTCCTGGAAAAAGAAATAACTTAAATTCAATGCATATCATAAAAATGGATATGCCAGAAAGATCATGTGGCTTCCGATAAATGTAATTGTCTTGATAGAAAAAAAATTCAAAGTAAGCTCTAATTAATTACATTTCTCGATGACACCACAATATTCTAACGAATAATTTCATGGAATTGTTTTTAAGGGATATCCCCTTGTTAGTGTCAGCTTAAATTCTAATTTCGCCCCCACTTCCCCGCGCGTCGTATGCTATGTACTGACATATTTGTAATCACTACTACTGTAAGTAGATAGATCGTTAGATACTTATTTCATTAGGTTTATCATATTTATGATTGTTTCTTAACACCAACCCAGTCGCTTCTTATTTTTATCACGGTTATTTCCTATTTTAATTTTACGTCGTCCTGTTGCGTAATGCGTATTCTGATCGTAGGCGACACAACTTTTCCCTTCAAAAGCCTAAGCGATACTAACGGGGCAAAAGGAATCTAGCTTCAAGACGCGTTTAGGTAATTTCTTTTTACAGTGAAAATAATGGTATTTTAAAAAAAGTAAATAACATAAGCACTGCTTTATAGTTAGTTCAGTTAGTAGCAAAGTTTCATGATCTTATTTAAAGTATTTTATGAATAACAGCGGTTTATTGCTCAGTTTGGAGGTATCTTTGGATTTTTTTTCTATCAAGAAAATTTTACAGAATCGTGTTTTCGTCTAACATAGACCTTAACATTAATGCTTAACTTTACCATATATTTATTTCAAAATTTATGCTGCAATACTTTCAGCATAACGGAGGATCTTGCTAAGCAATTTGAGGTTATATTTCCCCTTAAGGTATAGTAGATAACCATATCTAAGTTCTCATAAACGTGGCTTGCAAGATGACGTTGTGACCAGGATTAAGAAAGGAATGCTTCGGTGGTTTGGTCATGTAGAAAGAATGAATGAGGAAAGAATGACAAAGCAAATTTATATGGCAGATGTGAACGGCAGAGTCGGGAAAGGACGCCCTAGAAGAAAGTTTATCGACCAAATTGACGATATTTCAAAAATTGACCACGTTATAAGTACCCTTAACCGACGAGCATGTATGCGTAGATTTATGGATGTAAAGGAGGCGAAAGAGGTATGTCAGGATCGTGCCAAATGGAAGTCCGTAGTCTCTGCCTACCCCTCTGGGTGACAGGCGTGAATGTTTATGTGTATGTGTATGTGTTCTCATAAACCAGTTTTTTAATCCATAACGAAGTTTTGTTAAAATAAATAAAAATGTTGTTTGGCGCTTACTTAGTTTTTTCTGAGCACTTCCTCGGCTATATTGGCTCGGATATTGGCTCGGCTCGGGTATGGCTATCTCATGATTTGCGAACTATGAAGTCATTGCATAACTTTCATTTTGATACTCTCGCAGTCATCCGTTAGCTTCACCGACAAAGGAATAAGCCACGCCCCCAAAACTTCGATTCATTTTCAAGGTATCCTCTTAATATCGCAGAATAAGGTTATGTTGACTCAAGTCAGCTTAAAATAGCCGAAAAAAGAATCCCGCTTGAATTGTACGTACCAAATAAGTAATTATATTTTGACAAAAATATTGAAATGCTTCTACGTATATTTATATTATAATCAAAAAAAATACCTCTGTAGTGTTCCGAAGAGGGCTTAGAATTCCTCTTGACACCGATGAAGCTCTTTCGCGCAAATGTACTTTACTATGTGATGTACGTAATTTGTGTTCTAATTTTTTAAATTTCGATTTCATTGTTGAGAAGTTTTCTTTTACCTATCACGATTCTTAAGTATATTTAACGCAATAAAACTAGTTTTTTGAGATAAAATAACAACCGCTTGGAAGCGGATATGAGTGATTATACGTAGTTTGTTTAATTTACATCATTTCCTTAATATGAATGATGTGCTCGGAGCACAGGAGCTCGCTCTGAAATACGGTCTCGTGGACCGGAAATTGTCATATTAAAAGTAATTGCCGGAAGCTGTACTGGGACCGGGCGATCATCACAGACAGGACTATTCTTGCGAATAACCCAGATATTGTGCTTATAGACCGGGCACAGTCAAGGATATTTTTGATCAACATTACCATACCGTATGACGAGAACCTCGTGAAAGCTGAAACAGATAAGCTAACAAAATATCTGGACCTGGCTGACGAGGTGACCGACATGTGTTGTGGCTTGCCGACCGAAATTTCAGTAGTCATTTCAGTAGTCGTTCCTGCAAATAGGCTATAATACCAGTCTGCCTCTCAGGTCGTCTGAAGCGGCATATTTATATTATAATCAAAAAAAAATACCTCTGTAGTGTTCCGAAGAGGGCTTAGAATTCCTCTTGACACCGATGAAGCTCTTTCGCGCAAATGTACTTTACTATGTGATGTACGTAATTTGTGTTCTAATTTTTTAAATTTCGATTTCATTGTTGAGAAGTTTTCTTTTACCTATCACGATTCTTAAGTATATTTAACGCAATAAAACTAGTTTTTTGAGATAAAATAACAACCGCTTGGAAGCGGATATGAGTGATTATACGTAGTTTGTTTAATTTACATCATTTCCTTAATATGAATGATGTGCTCGGAGCACAGGAGCTCGCTCTGAAATACGGTCTCGTGGACCGGAAATTGTCATATTAAAAGTAATTGCCGGAAGCTGTACTGGGACCGGGCGATAATCACAGACAGGACTATTCTTGCGAATAACCCAGATATTGTGCTTATAGACCGGGCACAGTCAAGGATATTTTTGATCAACATTACCATACCGTATGACGAGAACCTCGTGAAAGCTGAAACAGATAAGCTAACAAAATATCTGGACCTGGCTGACGAGTTGACCGACATGTGGAGTGGCTTGCCGACCGAAATTTCAGTTATCATTTCAGTAGTCGTTCCTGCAAACAGGCTATAATACCAGTCTGCCTCTCAGGTCATCTGAAGCAGCTGGGTCTCAGTGACGGACTACTCCAGGCTCAAATGCAGAAGGCGGTGCTCCTCGATACCCCCCGCACCGTCCGCCGGTTTCTTGCCCTATCCCCCTTACCCTCGGCCGTTTGGTCTCCCCTGCCGAGGGCCTTCATCTTGTTGGCCTTTTATTTATTTATGTATTATTTATTTATTTAAGTTAGTATATTAAATCTTTATTTACGTATATTTATCATTTCCTTTTATATATTTGTTCAGCTGAACCAGATGAGAATACTCTATTAATACCCCTAAATAATAATAATAAAAGTTTTGCATATCGGAAAAGGATGTATCAACCTTTTTCTGAGCTGGAGCCACCTGTAACCGCCACCGAGTAAAACCTGGCGGACCGAGTTCGGTATATCTTGCGCTCAAATATATTTTATGTCACCGTACTCAAACGGCTACGACGGGAGGCTGTTTCATCATCGGATGAAAATGCTACGACTGAGGATGCGGCGCCACAACTTGCAGAGCAACCGGCAAACGTGGATGCTACCGTGAATACCCCAGTTTTGGCCAATTCAAACGATGATGAAACAGTCGCCCAGGAACTGGAACTGGAGAAAATGAGGAGTACGTTGGAAGAGGCGATTGTAGAAACGCGCAGTACGACTCTCGAAAATTGACCACAACCTCTCCGCATGGCACTAAGCAAGCGTAGTCGGGCTGCCGTGAGGGCTCTGAACCCATTGATGACCTATTTGGAAGCCAGCTGGGACCTTTGCGAGACGGGCTCAATTCTTTTTGGCGACGCTCTGACAGTCTGTCGTATTATAGATGCCTAGGTTTCCATGGCTGGACGCACTACTAGACAAAGTAGCCCTATCCCAGCCTGGAAAATAAGAATTGAGGAACGTATCGCAAAGGCTAGGGCTCTCATCGGCAGACTGATATGCTTCATGTCAGGCAATAATAGGCCAAGGATTGCGCACACCGTCATGATGGCGTTTGCTGGGACAAATGTCAGTTTGTTCACTAATAGTTCACTAATCAATCGCTGTCCATCGTGTTTACTCCTACTCACTAAGCACCTACACTAATCACTAATCAAAGTGAATACAGGCCTTATCATCCAAAACTGGCCACGTGCCACCTCTGCCATTTTGTTTTGGTCACAGTGAACCACCATAAATACAGTCCGCTTTTGAAATTCGTGTAGCCAATACCATTGTTCCCGGGAATCGGCCGAGACCCTGTGGCCTCACCATTTTGTGGTTCCTTCTCTCCGGATACGAAGGGAAATCTAGTCACCCTAACCATTTATTGACCATCCGTTTCCGGATTTAATATTAGCAACCATTAGCGCCATCACAAGGATTATCTTATATTCTACTATTTCTAATTCACAACACTCGAAAGTCAGTTCTGATGCCTCAGGAACTCCTTTAGAAAAGGTAGTTCCTTAGTCGTGATTGAATTACAGTGTAAAATACATGAAAATATTTACAATATCTCAGCAACGATTTTAAAATATGAAGTTATTTTCAATTTTGTTAGTTGTTCGTCTTTTACTTTTATTTACTTTTGAATAAAAGTTAATTTTCTTAAACTCTAATATTATTTAAAACGAAATTTTATACGTGAAATAAAGTAAATTATAAGATTCAAATTATATTTAATTTCGCTTTGCCTTTTAACATACAATTTCCATACTATTTACTTACCGTTGCAATCATCGCAACGAGCTGATTAAGTCGATTATGTACAATTAGAACGTAGAGTGACTGAGACTTTGGTTTGATTAAATGGCGGATCACTATAGCAATGGGCGTCTACGAATGATTCAGTTATTTGATATAATCTGCCACAACCAATGTATATTTTCGATTTGAATATTAGAAACATTTATTGTACAGGATCGAATGATGAATATTCGTATATTAGGTATCAATTATCATGTTTGACGTTTCGTTTCGACTAGTTTGACGAATCATATGAATTATTTGCTAGTTTTACTACGTTAAAAGAGTTTATCTACCTCGGAAACTGGCTGGGTAGGTACCACCCTCCCGTTCTCAAGAATGAAAGGAGATAGTCAGTATAATTATGTACAGGCTGCTAGGCATTCAATCTTACCACTCAGAGGCGAAAACGCGTGCTTGTGATTCGCAGATAGCAGTAACCACTTAGCATGAGGTAAACGGTTAGTTTGTTTATCAGTTATACTCTTAAAGTAAGTTGATTCGGCATCATACAATTAAAGAAATAATATTCAGTATATTTCATCCATTCTGTTACTTTGTGTAATAACCAGACTGATTTGAGATCTACTTGGCAGAGCCTTGCTGCAGATATATTAGTAGTATAGTTGTAGCACAAATGGGTTTTCTTGACCGGCTAAGAAAGCTCTCAGAGAATATCAGTTTAAAATAGCAGCATAATGCTGTTGTTTCATATGGTGTGCGTAGAGAACCGAAAACCCCTTTTACTGGAAACGAAGCATTCCATCTTAGTCCTCACGGGTGACAACGCATCTACATTTTGATTTATAGTCAAAGATAGTAGATGACTCACAACAAACAACGGCACTCTTATAAACGCACTCGTATACTAATACACTTGCTTCTACCCCTCAATTTTACACTTTGTTTAAACATGTAATATATGTTGCGATCCTTAGATCACCGTTTATAAAATAAACATGTCACAATTTTTTAGAAACACGTCACAATTTTTTATATTTGAGTTTCTATTGTTTCTATTTGTTCCTGTTAAAGTTTACTATTATAGTTATAACATATCGCTCTTATTTGGAACTAATTATTATAGTACATATACCCATGATATGTAACGTGATAGACCCACGCTGCAGCTATATTATGGTTGTAGCACGAATGAGTCGACTTGACTGGGGTAGGACCACGCTCTCACAAAATACGAGCGTGAAATTGCAGATCAATGCTGCTATCTTACGTATGGCAAGTGTGTAGAACTGAAGACCCTTTTTACTGTAACTAAGGCATCTTAGTCCTCAGGTTTGATAAAGCATCTTCATTTGTTTTTTTTTTAGTTGAGGGTATATTTAGATGCCCATGGGCAACAAACACTATCCACTAACCATCAGGTAGGCTGTGTGCTCGCCTGTCACTCTTTTACTATAAATAAAATAATATAGTTACGCAAATTGTTGAAATTGTAATTAAGTAATTATTTTACTTCTATCCGCTTTATTTTGTTTTTTATTGCAGTAAAATTATTTTGATGCCTCCTTATTTTTTTGGTGTGTTGGCTTATGAAGGCTATATTTACGTGCCTATGTGCAATGGTGTTGTGAAGGTTTTGTAGGCTGTGAAACTTTTTCTGTACTTAATGAATGAATTAATGAAATTGTTTACATGGGAACGGCTTAGTAGCGTAACAGTACAGCGGTGACACGGATTTATGACCAAGCAAGGTAGAATGTAATGATAGCGGTGCTGGTGAAATGATAACTGATTTTCATTTTGTTATCATAGACCAGCTGTTTTTGTTTGTTTATTTGTATAACATTATATATGTATCGAATTTTTACGTCTGTTAAAAATATTACGTAATAATAAAAAATACATGCATAACAGAACGGAGGGATGGGCGGTGCCCGTTTAGTCACTAACATGTCAATTCACACCTATAAATGTCAACTCATTTTTGACATTGCCCAATTTTTGTGTCAAGCGTTGCTGGGTGCAATTGAGATCTAAAAGACAGATTTGTGGGATAACTACGTGTCGAAAACACAGTGCAAACTATCATAACTAAAGAAATTTTTATGAGTAAAAAGCACAATACTTAGCAGATTCTTAGAACCCCCTGTTTCATTCTTGTATGACTGCTATCACGGTTAGGTACATAGGAACGGCCGGTAAATGGGTGCCGTGTTTTTAGTGCTTTGCATTGGTAAGTTATGCCCTTTGTCGCTACGCCGGACATGCAAATTGGAGATCGCAGTGACAAAGACATCGCACCTGTGACGCTGCAGCCCAGCACAGATCTGGACATTTTGTCCTGATATAAGATCTGACATGGTTATCCCATAATGATTTCTTATATTTACGCGAACACTACACATGATTAAAACTACTTTTACGGATTTTATCGCAAACGTCGCGAATTAAAAATAAAAGTAAATAAAAAGTAGATTAAATAAACGCGATAAAATCCGTAAAAGTAGTTTTAATCATGGTTATCCCACTATCTGTCGGATGCCCAAGCTTGCTTTTTTTCGCTTTTACTCCATAGCCGCCTCGTAAAACACCTATAAGGAAAAAGGTAGGATTCTAACTTCGCCGCCACCACTTGAGTCTTTTAAATGATGACATTACTATTTCCCTAATGATTATTTTACGTGTTATAACTAAGTTACAAATTAAACCATTATTACTATGTAATAATGTTTTCTTATCCGTAAAAGTAGTTTTAATCATGGTTATCCCACTATCTGTCGGATGCCCAAGCCTGCTTTTTTTCGCTTTTATTCCATAGCCGCCTCGTAAAACACCTATAAGGAAAAAGGTAGGATTCTAACTTCGCCGCCACCACTTGAGTCTTTTAAATGATGACATTACTATTTCCCTAATGATTATTTTACGTGTTATAACTAAGTTACAAATTAAACCATTATTACTATGTAATAATGTTTTCTTATCCGTAAAAGTAGTTTTAATCATGGTTATCCCACTATCTGTCGGATGCCCAAGCTTGCTTTTTTTCGCTTTTACTCCATAGCCGCCTCGTAAAACACCTATAAGGAAAAAGGTAGGATTCTAACTTCGCCGCCACCACTTGAGTCTTTTAAATGATGACATTACTATTTCCCTAATGATTATTTTACGTGTTATAACTAAGTTACAAATTAAACCATTATTACTATGTAATAATGTTTTCTTATCCGTAAAAGTAGTTTTAATCATGGTTATCCCACTATCTGTCGGATGCCCAAGCCTGCTTTTTTTCGCTTTTATTCCATAGCCGCCTCGTAAAACACCTATAAGGAAAAAGGTAGGATTCTAACTTCGCCGCCACCACTTGAGTCTTTTAAATGATGACATTACTATTTCCCTAATGATTATTTTACGTGTTATAACTAAGTTACAAATTAAACCATTATTACTATGTAATAATGTTTTCTTATCCGTAAAAGTAGTTTTAATCATGGTTATCCCACTATCTGTCGGATGCCCAAGCCTGCTTTTTTTCGCTTTTATTCCATAGCCGCCTCGTAAAACACCTATAAGGAAAAAGGTAGGATTCTAACTTCGCCGCCACCACTTGAGTCTTTTAAATGATGACATTACTATTTCCCTAATGATTATTTTACGTGTTATAACTAAGTTACAAATTAAACCATTATTACTATGTAATAATGTTTTCTTTGATTCTGATACTGACAACTTATAATCAGATGCACTGTCAGTTCGTTTTTTCTAATAAACCTCTCATAAATAACAACACTTAATTGATTTCAAAATTAATAATCTTCAAAACATGGAGATACATGGGTCGAATACACATAAACCTGAAAACCCTTACTTTTCACAATACGACCTTACTCATATTTCGTTTTCCACAGAACGTTATTTTGCTTATTTCGATGGAAATATGTGGCAACACACTTTTTATCCTGAAATGTGCTCCCAGTATTTCATAATGAATAAAGGAAAAATTTAATGAGTAATTCTCCGTAATACATTCGTAATAGGAATTATTGCAGTGTGTTATTTTAATACAATTAATGTATCATTCAATATATAAAAAATATTTTTATTTGTTCTTATTTTACGTACTACCATACCGTTCGTCAGCTTATTTAAACTTTGCCAACTTATTGTTTACACTTGCGGGAAGGATATTGGCATATTACAACAACTTAACACTAAGTGGCCTTATCGTCCTGTACTGTACTATACTATTAGTCAACAACACAAGTGAAGACCTCTGCAATCTGAACAGTGACACACGTACGGTATAATTCCCTACCCTTAACTCAGATCGCTGTTGCATAAGTTATGGTGGGAACATATGCTCCCTTATACAAAACAGGAAGGGCCGGGTAACGCGTAAGAGGGGATAGAGGGAATCTGAAACAGAAGATGGTCAGCAGTATTATTAAGATCATAATTTATAATAATAAAAAAACCCGCCTGTCAAGCGTGGCAACCATATTACTATCCATTCATAATATAAAAACTATATGGTGGCAATCTTCAATGGACGAATATTTTAATGTATTTTATTTTATAATTAGGAAGCGTTACTATTTTTAAAATTATTATTAATTTATAACCGAGTGATGGCGATATAAAAAAATTCACAGACCTATTTATTTCCGTCCCGGATTACCGAGATAAAAGGGAAATTTCGGAAAAAAATAGGGGTATAGCTGTGTTGTGGACTCTGCCGTGTATTTTAAACATAAAGTAGAGTAATATAATTTTTGGTGAATGAGTGTACGTAACGAAATGACCTCAAAATGGAGGCACTCCCCCCTCTGCCATGCCTCACATTCCCCACTCAACGTAGCGAATTCTTTGATACTGTAGTTATCGAGTGATGTAATTAAATGTTAAATTATATGTAGCTACAACTCCAAACTGTATTCACCGAATTCGGTATCATCACATTTTAGAACTGCCTTCCAATATGGAAACAATTTTATAGACTTACTCACGTTTTTGGCTTCTGAAAGATAGTGGTTTTGCAACTTCGTATCATCGTCGATCATAATAACCCGTCCACGTGCAGTAGGTAGTGTCAAATGTGCGAAACCTCTGATATTTCGATCGTTTACTTGCCCACGAAACGTGACAATGATGGCAAATCCTTTCTGCATCGGGATAGGCCCTAGATTTAAATTTATATTTTTCCATAAATTGCCGTATAAGTGCCGTATACTGTGCTGTGTGGACACAGTAATAGAAATCATCAATCCATATCCAAATATCAATCCAATGATATTGGATTACTCCCATGGATTTATTAGATTGGATCCAAGGATCGGATGGATTTCTCTTAGGTCTTTCAGTCAGCCCATTTCTTCATCCGAAGAAATAGCTGATTGAAAGACCTAAGAAAAAGAGAGAGCATTATTCCTTAATGTACTATCACATTAGTTTATTATTTATTAATTAAATTATCATATAATCAAAATTAACACATATCTAAATTTTTATTTTATTTATTATATACATAATTAAAAAATATTAAATGCAGACCGTAGTAACTCAGTAGCTACGCGCTTGCCTTAAGTTTCACAGTACTCAAGCAACCTATGTTCAAATCATTTCAATTTTAAGTGCTGATCTCTTTGGATTAGGGTATCGACGCTTTTTCAATTTTTTTTATAGAATTGGGTGACAAACGAGCACACAGTTCACCTGATGATTTGAATATAAATTTAAATATATATCCTTATATTTTTAATAATGAGGATAAATCCTTGATACATTAACTGCGAGCCATTACTAGTGGTGTTCTGATGAAGAAAAAAAATGATCTTCAAAAAATATTTGTGGTAGAAATAAAAATACGTTTACTTCGGCATACAGTACAAAATGTAAAAGCTAATAATAAAAAATCAAATATAACAAATTTGGTATTAACCACATCTTAAATATAAAAAACAAACTTAAAAGAACCTGTGCCACAACGTAACGTTGTGAAATGGACCAGTTTCATTGATTGCTTTAGCTTTTTGTACGATCTATCGAAGGCAGGTTTCTTATGTGAAATGCGACCTAAAACAGCTTCGAGTGGAATATGATGGACCTGAAAGCGTTTTTCATAAATCTAATATAATATCTTATATTCTTTTTCTTGTATCTAAAACCGGGTATACGAAGATATTATAAGGAATGATGGAAATTAAAATACAAAAACTGAGTAGAAATTATCCAAATCCATCAAAAGCTTCCTTTATAATTTTTTTGATTGTTTATTTTATCTAAAACTAGCTTGCCAGGCATACGTTGTTCTGCCCTTTTCGACGACCCTTAGTCATGTCCTATTAAAAATTTTTAAAATCGCAAAAAAAAATATTGTGGTTCACTCATGGGCACAAAAACTATCCTATCTCTCAAGTTGGACTAACACCGTGTGTACTGGTGTGCAAATTTGATTAAAATCGATTAAGTAGTTTAGGAGTCCGTCGCGGACAAACAACGTAACACGTAATTTATATAAGATTAAGATTTTATCGATTCACCTTTTAAGTAGGGACAGAGTTTAATAATAATAATAATCTTTATTTGCAAGAATGTGGTTGTACAATGGTGTTGGAGTATAATTCGTTCTACATATTCTACCTTAGTGGTGTGCAAATATTAATGGTCAAGTAACCTAAACAACAAAACTTATCGAATTTAACCACATATATTAATTTAACAAAATATAAAATTATTTAATATTATTTACTTGATTTGATAATTAATTTATCATGCCACAGTGTCAGAAAAATTATAAGTAAGTATTATTATATCAAGTAAGATTATTATTATAGGTCAATGTCATATATTAATTATTATTCTTACGTCAATAATTATATAATGTTACATATCCAATTGTCATTAATATCTTTCTATTTTTACATCAAATTTATTAATTAATTAGATACATAAGTCAAATTATACATAAAATAATATCAAAAACAAAAAGTTTGTAAAGTTCTTAAATATTTACCTTCCATAATTAGCATAATTTCTTTTGAAAGGTTTTCCCACCACAAGTTGCAAGTTAAAAAAACATTATACTTGATTTTCGGAAAATTTAAAAATGTGTATTTTATATTTTTATCCAAAATTTATTCTACCAATTTTTAAGTCACGAAAGTCACTTAATAATAATCATTTACAATAAAAATATGAAATCGACTCGTAAAATAAAAAGTATCGTAAAAACCTTAACAACCTATCACATAGATTTCTTTTTGACGAAGGCATTCGTCAAAAAAGAAATCTATTGTCCCAAGCTAATGCTTCTATGTCCAAGGTTTTAGCTAAATAGTAGGTCTTCATTTATGAAATTGCCGTTTTTTATGAAATAAGTTAACATTTTTTTTGTTACTCAAAGTAAGCACTCTCGTAATCGATGCATATTTTCCAACGCAGTGGCAGTTTTTTGATTCCCTCCTTGAAAAATCTGCTGGACGGGAGGCAACAAATTCTTCAAAGGCATTTTGTACTGCCTCTCGGGTATTGAATTTTTTTCCACCAAAAAATTATCCAAATTCTGGAGAAAGCAGAAGTCTGTAAGCGCAAAGTCTACTGAGTACGACGGCAGAGAGCTTCAAACCCCAGCTCTTGTAACTTGGAGACCACTTGTTGTGTAGAATGTGGTAGCGTGTTATCGTGCGGGAGCAGCGGGCGATTGACCAAAGCTGCTTGGACACATGCTGGCTTCGCCATAATAGTGTTCAGCTCTTCACAGTATACATGATCATCCCGTTTATTAAAAAGATGTGATGAATGATAACGGCCCTAGATCTCCAAACAACGACCATCACATTTCTAGGAGTAAGTTTTCGTTTAGAGCATTGTTTAGATGCTGAACTAGAGCGCAACCAACTTACTGAGCGTTGGTCAAATATAATCCACTTGTCGTTGCAGGTAACAATTTGGTTCAAAATTTATTCGTTTGTATGTCTATTGAGCACTGCACAGTACGGCTCGACGCGTCCACCCGCTGGCGATCATAGTTTTTGTGGTACCCAATAGTCAAGCTTTTTTACCTTGTCAATATGACGCAAATGAACCAATATTGTTTTGATAATGTTAGTGCGAATGTCGAAAGTTGCTGCTAATTCAGCCGTAGATTAAGTATCGTGAACTTCCACAATCGCCTTAATTCGTCATTGTCGACCATATTTTTCAAACAACACGAGGTTCATTTTTTAGGTCGAAATTTACAGAACGGAAGCAGGCAAACTAATAACACATGGTGCGTCTGTTTGTAATATTTGCTCTGTAAACGTCGCAGAACTTTCATGCCGCTTGTGCTGCATTGCTACCACGCCGGTACTCATATTTAATAATTACTTGAATTCTTAACGTATCCATGATGACGAAAATGATTCAACCGCGATGAGAACGCTAGTCATAAAAAAAATTACTAATTTTGAAAAAAAAGAATTCCATGTTTTTCAAGACGAAATGGGATCGTGGTCACGTTGGATTTAAGGGGGTGAAGCAGACGCATGCAGGCGATCGGCGCGCAAACAGGTTCCCTCGTGTGTCCGGCTAGCTGCTAGCAACATTCCGCTTATGTACTCATGTGGCAATAGCGACGAGTAGGGATGGGCAAGTGAAAAACTATATCGATATATGTCGTACCGATATTTTTAACCACAGATTTTTATCTATTTATTCACGTGATGAATATCGATATATCGCCATGTTTTGCATAATGTAGTACGATAAGACTCAAAATGGTATTACCTGACGGTTCGATGACAAAAAAAACAACAACGACACATGAATGTTTTTGTAGCTTCTTTTGTTGCTTAATGTTTTTTTCGATTAATGCAACATTTTAAAATATACCGATATTAATACGAATTCGACACTAAATATTAAATATCGATATATCGCGATTTATAAATATTTATTTCATAACCCACTAATAGTTAAATACATCTACGTAGTAAGCAAATATATTGTAATTGATTGATAAACCGGCGTTTATTTATAAAATAATTTCAGATGATAATTGGATGCACCAAAAGAGCCTTCTCGTGTGGCAATACCTATATTTTATTATAGACAGGTACAACATGATACGACTCGTACCTATGCCTACAGATGCTTACTTACGAGTCGACGTACACTTACTTTTCAACATGAAAATTAGCTACATACCTACCGAGTAATAAAGTAGGTACATTAGTTTATTTTCAC
Source organism: Parnassius smintheus behrii (assembly GCA_036936625.1). Lineage (NCBI taxonomy): Eukaryota > Metazoa > Arthropoda > Insecta > Lepidoptera > Papilionidae > Parnassius > Parnassius smintheus. Next base: position 8,837,199 of record JAUPFT010000003.1, read on the forward strand.
GTTTAAAAGTGTTTATTTTATTTGGACACTATATACATTGTAAACTAATAAGTACCAACAAATACTTATTTTCTACAAATTTTTATTCCAAGTGTCTTGGACGATGACGTCCAAATAAAATAATAATCAAGTACTTTTCAACATAAAAATAAACTAGGCAGCCTAAGCACACTCTAATATTTTTAATTTAACATCACTTTTTAAATAGTAAAAAAATCATTTTTTTTTTCTTTGTACAAGTTTAAACATCCTGCGTTAACCCTACTCTCACCCCCTCTCTACATTCAATGGTTTGGGCTGTAGGTTTAAATGCAATATTTTTAATACAAACTGCACCCTCATTCTAAAAGATAAAGGGATAGAGATTTTTTAAAGGAACTAAAAATGTAAATTTGAAGCTTTGCTGGTATCGCCCACTCTATGGGCTAATTGAAGGTAAATTCAAGATATCTCACATCCTAAACTCTGATGCAGTTATGTAAATTACGAACTCTTTCAACTTCATTAACGTCGTAGAGAGCTATCATTCTTATCGTAATTATAACTTGTCACAAGTACACAAGAGCCGTGGTTGCTCAGATTGTTAACGCTCGCTGTATTTACAGAACGAGTAACCCAGGTTCGAACCCTCGAGCACCAATGAAATTGTTAATTGCAATTTTAAGTGCTGATTTACCACGTGCTAGGCGGTGAAGGAAAACATTGTGAGGAAACCTGCATGTGTGAACAATAAGAAAAAAAAATATTTCGAAGACATGTGAAGTTCGCCAACACGCATTAGGGCAGCGCGGCGGACACTTCCTTGCCTAAAACCCTCTAAGAAATGAGGGGAGGCCTGTGCCCAGCAGTGGGACGTATATAGGCTGTAACTCTACTTTATAAGTACACAGATAAACATGGGCCTCTCCCAAGGAGTGCCAATCAATGAAACAGTCCTGAGCTAGCGACATCCATCAACTTCTACCAATTTGTAACTCCTAGAGTTGGTTGCCCTACGCCTTTCGGTACGAAGCTGCCGTTCGAGAAGCTGTTGATTCTGAACAAACGTAAAAGCTGAAGAGACAAAAACAAACGCAGTACATATATATTTAGTTGTTATAAATATATAAATAAAAATTTAAATTAACACCATTTCTTAACAATAAATAACCCTTCTAGTTTTTGTCAATTTATCTTCATGGTCTTTAGAGGTCTCTAAAGAGTTATTTAAGAATTTCGTACTGAAATAGTATATTTGCGTATTTTCATCTTACATAATATCAAGAATAATTTATAAGCACTATTTTAGGTCAGACACAGCCTGCCAGATTATACAGAAAAGTTTATCTAAAATTAAAACGGAATCCTCGCTCGATGACAAAAATTTTTTTTCTTTGTCTGTAAAACTACCTTCTCCACTCCAGTACTTTCGTCTATTTGCTATTTTTAGATTTAAAAGTTAAATAGAAATATTTTAACTTCGCAATAAGAACTTAACAGCTTCCGATGTAAAAACGTTAAATCGATACTCTGTGTTTATGTTTCAGAGAGCTTCTTGCTTCTGTCAAGTTTTGACTTCTTTATTCTGACACATTAGTTTATTTCTTGATATTAAACGCTTTAATTTTACGTAAGTTTAGAACATCATCATCAATAACAACAACTACAGCTTGCGGTAGTCCACTGTAGTACATAGGTCTTTCATAAACCGTGGCACCACCCAACCGGTTTTGTGCGTCTGAGTAATGACACATTTTTACTACCCGTGAATGTAGGTACGTATACATTGCGAGCGTGTAGATCTTCGCTACGATTTCAAAGCATATTATATCTACCGTAATATATAATAGATAATGTCTGTACGTAGGTTGAATATCGAGTGCAGTAGATGAAGCATGATGTTTATATAAACCTTCTTAGGTTTTTGCGACACCGTTATAAAATAATTTAAGCCTTGTATTTGATTTATTTTAAAAATTATAAGATAGACATACCGTAAAATATACATTATGATGATCATCGTCACCATTCCCGCTCTTCAGAATTCCATTACTAAACATAAACCTCATCCAAGTTATATATATCCACAAAGCAAGGTACTGGGCCACCTGCTTCCATCGTCTTCCTGCATATCTAACCAGGTCATCTGGTTAGAAGTCATCTAGAGGTCCGTCCTACAGTTTAGTTGCTGACACGATATTACTACCCTACATAGTATGCAAGTCATATAAAATACCGCTGGGGTACTAGTTGTTTCATAACAGGAAACAGGTTCACTTTCGAAGCAATAGTACAAGTATTTGTATAACTTGAAACCAATACTGAATAAAAATATATTCTATTCTACTAAATGCCAATATCACGTTATTACATTAACTTAAATATTCATAATGGGGTAGTTAGATACGTTACAGATACTATAAAGAGGGTACGTAAGCTTAAAGCCGTTTTGTGTTAGTCTTCGACCTTCTCATAAAATGTCGGGACCAGCTTAATTCATACTTAAGTTCTTAAAACAAATTGTGGTTCTTAAATACCTTTTAATATCTTAAGCATTTAAGTTTATTTTATTGCAATGGGGCTTTAGTTATATAATCTTATAGAATAAGTGTGACAGACGAGAACTACACCTGCTGGTAAGTTGATGGATAGTCCATAGACATCTAGTTATATCCTTGATTAAGAAACAACTTGCAAATGAGTTGTCACCCCTGATAACTGAGACCGTTTCCAGTAAATAGGGTTTAAGGTTCTCTACTGTCACCATACGAAACAGCAGCATTAAGCTGCTATTTTACGCTGGTATTCTGTGGGAGCGTGGTCCTACCCCGGTTGAGCCGACCCATTCGTGCTACAACCATAAAATAGCTCTAGCGTGGCTCTACCACTTATATTAAAAAATCATTCAGCATTGATTTTAATCGATTTAGTACTTTCTAGTTTCAATTTTTTAATCATTCTTAGTCTTTTTTATTAAGTCTGACAGACATTACAGCATAAATTAAAATTTACTATGTTTATGTATTCCTTTTCTACATAGAAACCCTTCTGAGTAAGTAACACTCTATTTCTGCCAACAAATAGCAGTGTATGTACGAGTACTGCTGTGTTCCACTCTGTAAGGAATAGAGAATCAGTATCATCACAGGCTGTAAGACATTCCTTATTAGCCCTCAGTGGTCAACGCATTCTGCAGCTTTGTTTTGTTTGAAGTTGGCTGCAAGTGTCCATTGACTGCAGTAGCACTATGTTTGTTTATCAGTTGAGTTTCTTAGCAGATTGTTCATAATACATATCAAAATTGTAGATCATCAAATATGACATAATATGGCTTTATGGCGCAGTGACTTAACATTTAGCTGAAGCGCTCAGGGCCGAGGGCTTAATCCTACATTTATTAATTGTTCCAGATTTGTGTATGTAATATGTATACTTGTAGAATTTATGTATGTCAATTTGTGTATGTAAGCTGCCTCCATGATACAGGAGAATATCCTAGTTCGCAAAACACAACTACAGTAATATTAAAATAATAATTATGAAGTTTTTAGTTGTTAAAAGTACTTAAGCTTTAAATGGAACGCTCAAACAAAAATTATAACTTGTTTTATTCACAAACTTTAGTGTTGATTTATGTTACAAAGATTTGTAGTCTATTTTATTTTGATAAATGTTTCAATATATTAATTTTAACGAAATTAATATGAGATGTGGTTTTTAATCTTCATCAAGTACCTTTTTCTGCCTAAAAGTTACTCTGTGTACGTAAAATCTTCTGCTACCAATCAAAAATGTTTTGTTTCAGTTAGAAAAGATTTAAGAATGTAACTACACCCGAGGCTCTCACTATCGAAGTTTCTAAGCGACTCCGCATATACGAGTGTAATAAGCTTCGTCTACCACATAAATTGTTGACCGCTTCCTGGGCCGGAAACCTTTTCTGGTAAGAGCTTTCCCTTTTTTTATTAATTTGGATTGCCATCATAAGAAACAGCAATGAGTGTTTGGTTATATTACAGTATTATAATTTTGTTCAGAATCACAGCTTGTGTTGTGTTACAAAAAATTAAACAATATTGGTCAAAAATGTGTTGATAATTAAAAATGGAAAGAAAAAGAAGTAAAAGCTGATTTGTGCAACTAGAAATTCTTTGATAGTCAAAAATTCATCAAGCACGAGTCTTGACAGCTCTCTTGTTAATCAGTGAAGTCCAATAAAGAAACCTCTGATACGATGATGATATGGAAAGATAAAAAGATCCAAGTACACGTCAGAAGATATTTCGTCTGAATCAACCCGCTTGGCTGTAATGCCTAGTGTTGTCATTTTTGCCTAGAGTAGACTTTAAAACGTGGACAATGAGCTAAAATCCCACTGCAAAACACGGGTCTCCCATAGGTTGCCTCATAGGGGAAATATTTGTCATAGTAGTCGCACTTTTCGGGTAGGTAGACATAGACGTAGACGCTCTACCACATAAATACGTGGCTCTACCATGTATTTACGTGGCAGAGTCACGCTGTAACTATATTATTGTTGTAGCATGAATGGGTCGGCACGACCAGGGAAGGACCACGCTCTCACAGAAAACCAGCGTAAAACAGCAGCCTAATGCTGCTGTGTTTCCCGTTATACTGGGATCGAGGCATTCCATCTCAGTCCTCACGGGTGACAACGCATCTGCATTTTGATTTTTAATGGAGGATAGATATAGATGTCTATGGGCCGCAGCAACCACTTACCATCAGGTGGACTGTGTGCTCATTTGTCGCCCTATTCTATAAAAAAAAACATACAAAAAAATGACAAAATATAAAAGTGACAAAAACTGCAGCTGCCAACCCGCTTGCCGATTGTGGCAACTATGGCAAGTATTCCCCCTATGAGGAAATCTATAGAGAAGGCCTTTATTCAGCAGTGGACTATTGATAGCCTGTAACAGTAGTAAACTGACAACCAGGCTTGATTCGTGGAAATCCGCATTGGAACTGTTCAATATTTACTAAAACGTAATAACAATGCCAATAAATAAGAACATTTTGCTTCAACATGAATGCAACGATTTTTATTTTGTTCAAGTGACCCACTCTGGCTACACCTAGATGAGATGATCATACCGCCATCTAGCGAAAACGATAAGATATTGCTGGGATTTTCAATAGGCGCCTCCTTTAAAAAAAAAAAAGAATATTAAGAATGCTATAAACACTACTAATATTCCCCTTAACCACTCGTGGTAAGCTTAAATTGCTTGTGTTACGAGTGGTTCACGCCAGTAGTCGAATGGTGGATTCTAAGGTTTGAACCCACGACCATTTTGAGTTCGCGGTCCGCGCCCTACCGTTAGGCTACTGTCGCTATCTCTTACGACACCTACGGGACGAAACGTGATGAAGGACTCTCTTACACCGCCAGCACACGGCGTGTAGCTCTGTCTTTTTTATATAGAATAAGGGTAACAAACGAGCACACAGTCCACCTGATGGTAAGTGAATGCTATGGCCTAATCACATATGCATCTATCCAAAAAAGAATGATAATATAAATGTGCCGTCACCTCCGAGGACTAAGATGGAACGCCTCGTTTTCGGTAAAAAGCTTCTCAACACTTAACATATGAAACACAGCAGCATTAAGCTACTTTACCCTGGTATTCTGTGAGTGAGTCTGTATACTGTAGTTCTCAATATTTTTTTTAAATTATACGATTCCTCGATCCTTAGTTGGATTATTCAGCTGTCAGGCTCAAACCGCGTAGGTATGTTCTGCTAGCACCTATAAATCAATAAGCCGACGTTTTGTCGCATGAAATCGTATCTAACAATCATATAAATAAATTAAAAAGCACAATATCAGATTTATAAGTGATTGTTGAACTTTTAATTTTTTTAAATCGATTAATTGTTATTTTTAGCTAAATAGACTCATTCCAGGTTCGGCCTAGGTCATCAGTGCAATACTGTATCATTTGTGTACAGCGGTTCGTGACGAAAAATATCGATCGCTGTAAAAATACAAAATATTCCAAAAACAAAATTTAATGCATACTTCATCAAGGTAAGATATTATTATTATTTTAATAATCACAGATTTTGATTTCAATATATTGTTTCGCTAAAAGTACGTAGGATTTATATATAAATATACTTATACGTGCTACTGGAAATGGAATGGTTATAATGATACCTTACCCCAGGACTTGACGGAGTGACCTGAAGGTATACTTTGGTTAATGCAACTAGAACTCCTCGGACAGTAGTAATAGTAATAGATGTGCTGAAATTGGGCTTGTTAGTTATGATGAGACCTTATCTCGGGACAGTGGCGGATTATCGGCAAACTAGAAACGTGCCGAAGGGCGCAAGGCTAAAAATAGAAACGCGCAGAGGTTTTTTAAACGTAAAAAAACCAAACGAACCACAAAGATAAGGTTATTAGTGAAAACTTGTGTGTATTTAAAATACTTTGAAAATTTACGTGTAACCTGAGCGCATAAGCCATGCGCTCATGTTACACGTCAATTTGAAATTTTCACATTAGAATTTACAAAATTTATTTTCTAGTTATATTGTATTTGGTTTTACTTTCATGAGCTTCCATTATCTATCTTTTACTTAGACGAGATGTATAATAGGTTAGAAAATGGAAAACGCGTCAGAATTAATATATTACAATGCGAAGCCTCATGAATGTAAATAACGTGGTACTATCCTAATTTAAACTTTTTATAAATCAGTAAACAAGGTAAGACGTAAAAATATAACACTTTTATATTTTTTTACAAGATAGGGTGACAAACGAGCACACAGTCCAACTGATGGTAAGTGGTTGCTGCGGCCCATAGACATCAACATTTATCCTCGATTACGAATCAAATTGCAGATGCGTTGTCACCCGTGAGGACTAAGATGGAATGCCTCTTTCGTAAAAAGGATCTCCGGTTCTCTACACTCACCATACGAAACACAGCAGCATTAAGCTACTGTTTTACGCTGGTATTCTGTGAGAGCGTAGTCCTTCTCCAGTTGAGCCGACCCATTCGTGCTACAACTATACTACTAATATAACTGCAGCATGGCTCTACCACTTAAAAAAATATTTTATATTATTTTAAAGTGAAATTTCGCTAGTGCAGTGGCTAAGCATTTGGTTGCAAGCCGGGCCACGTGTTCGTATCCGTGTGTACAAATAACTGTTCCGGGTAATGACGGTTATTCTTGTGCAATTTATGTATGTAAACCACCTCCAAGATACAAGATAAAATCCTAGTGTGAAAATAACGTTGTTTTAAAATTAAAATAAGGAAACAAGAGTCAAAAGTAAATTTACTAAAATGTTTTACAGCCTCCTACCATTTTCTAAAAGGAAAAAAAGGAGTAATTTGACAGTCGCCTTACTTTAGTTACGTTAAAAGAATGCAAATAACGACGAGAAATCCTTCTTTTTTCTTATATACAAGGTATATTTTGGAATTAATCAAAAATATTAAAATTAAACGCGATAAAATCCGTATTATTAATTTTGTGAAAACATTACCCCTAAAGTTGGATTTCTTCCTGTATGTTCCTGTATGTTGAAGGTCCTGTATCGTGGTCGTTTATCTAAATGAATTGCACATGGACCAATATTCAGAGTGAACAACTATTTGTGCTGTTATTGCGCTGTTAGGTCATCTTGGCGGGCGTTATGTTATTTAAACAAAAACACAAAAAATAAAATATCTGACTTTCTGGCCACAACGCGAAGTTAGCAGTTATTGTTTAATCGGCAGCTTTACAGTATGTTATTGTTGCGACTTCCACTTTTATTTTGCAATTTTGTCATAAGATACGAAATTGTATATTTTCTATAATAATTTCACGAAAAAGTGACATTGTGTAAACTTGATTTGGAAAAACTTTGCACTTCAACGGATTTCACATAAACGTTGAAGGACGATTTCATACGAGTATCTTTAGTTCTGTATTTATATATTTAATAATTTCCGATTAATTTTGGATATTTATATCGTTTATTGTAGGCAAGTTAACAAATTTCGACAAGTCTAAAAAAGTTTTATTTTTTGGCAGCTATGGTTTTTTTTTCAATAAATAAGTGTATAAAGTTTATTTTACGATATATAATGCACATAATATGCTTACATCGGATTTAAGTTATTATTTTGTCAAGTTATCCATGTGGGTTGATACCTAATATTTACCTACTTCTTCATTGTTTACTTATTATTGTCATTGGAATTTGAATGATATTAACACAAGGAGCTATAGATAACGCCACGAGTCATGGAAGTGCGCAGCACCGAAAAATAGGTGTCGGCACGGCGAGGTGTGAGGTACGGGGAAGCGAAACCGTAGCAACGGGCAACGCGCTACTCCCAAGTAGTTTCTTCCTGCGTCCCGTCGCCCGCGCACCTTCTTGTGTACTATCGATAACGAAAGTGTTAGCGACTACCTATTATAAAATTTTAAATTTTTGCGATTATTTTTGTACTTCATTTTCAAATGGGGTGCAAATATTTATTACTTTATAAATTATTTTGGGACTATTTGAAATAGCGTAGTTCGTAGTATATTGTATATATTTAATAGTTGTAAATATTTTGTTATTTTCTACAAGAATCAGCCCAAGCAAGCCCTTCACAAGTCCACTGCTGAACATAGGCCTCCCCCAAGTAATGCCACAAAGCACGGACCTAAACACCTGCATCCATCGACTTCCTGCATGTCTTACCAGGTCGTCACTCCATCTAGTGGGGGGTCGCCCTACACTACGCCTACAGGTACGAGGCTGCCCCTCGAGAACCTTTCTTCCCCATAGGTTATCGGTTCTTCGAGCTATATGGCTGGCCCATTGCCACTTCAGCTTACTAATCCGTTGTTCATCTTAAGACCTATCCGTTGGGAGACACCATTGATTTCATTGAGCATAGTGCTAAGGTCCTCCAGCGATTCTGCCATAAGGATTATATCGTCGGCAAATCGAAGGTGAGTGATGTACTCGCCATTGATGTTAATACCGTATCCTTTCCAGTCCAGTAGCTTGAAAACGTCTTCCAACGCAGCGGTGAAGAGTTTCGGGGATATAACATCACCCTGTCTTACACCTCTCTGCAGTTGGATAGGTTTCGAACTCTGGTTCTATACTCGAATAGCCATCGTAGCCCTACTGTACAAACACTTCAGCACTTCGATATACCGACAGTTAACTTGGCACCACTAAAGGTACTGTAGCACCGCCCAAATTTCGACGGAATCAAAGGTTTTCTCATAGTCCACATACGCCAGGCAAAGTGGCAGATTGTACTCTTCGGTCTTCTGTACAATCTGCCGCAAGGTATGTATGTGGTCTATAGTACTGAAGTCTTTTCGGAAACCGGCTTGTTCGGGAGGCTGGAAGTAGTCGAGTCTGCGTGCGAGACGATTCGTAATGACTCTTGAAAACAGCACGTAGACGCGGCTCAGAAGGGAAATCGGTCTGTAGTTCTTCAAGAGAGCGTTGTCGCCTTTCTTAAAGAACAAGACCACCGCACTTCTGCTCCACGCCTCCGGAGTAGTGCCACCATGGAGGACGGAATTGAAGAGCTTCTGAAGGACTTCAAGTACCGGTGTTCCACCCGCTTTCAGAAGCTCCTCTGTAATTCCATCCTCGCCTGGGGCCCTGCCGTTTTTAAGGTGCTGGAGAGCCATTCTAATCTCGCTCAGACTGACGTCCAGGATATCATCAGAATAGTGTCGGATAAGGCATGCTCTCCGATCGTTACTCACACTTGCGTGTGGCTCCAACGATGATGTGTACAGTTGCCCATAGAACCTCTCAATCTCACTCAAAATCTCAGGTGTCCCGGAAACGATGCTGCCACACTCAGTCTTCAGCTTTGACAGTTTGCTCTTACTGGCAGATAGATCTCTGGCAAAGACTTAGGAGCCCTGATTCCACTCGATCGCTTCTTTAATACGAGCAGTATTAAAGTTGCGTAAGTCTCGCCGCATGCATTTGGAGATCTGTCTGTTCAGTTGCCTGTATGCTGTCAAATCTGTTGACGATTGCAGCCTCATCTCCCGTCTAACAGCCATGAGATTAAGAGTGTGATCGGAGAGTTTTTGTGTTTTTCTGCGGCGGGTCTTGCAGAACTTAGCTCCGACTGCATGGACAGTTTCCACCAGCTTGTCATTCATATCGTCCACTGCATTGCAATCTTCTAGGCACTGAAAGTGGTTACGTAACTCGGGCTGAAAAGTCTCGGGATTCTGGATTAGAGCTCGAGGGGGACGGAGCGTTGACTTCATTAGACAAGACCTCTCCAACTTAACGTTTAGGTTCAGTGTGCCTCTAAACATTCGGTGATCGCTGCCGGTTTTCACCCTTGCGATCACTGAGATATCACTGAACAGTTGGCATCTAGTCGTCATAATGAAGTCAATCTCATTTTTTGTTGAACCGTCGGGGCTCGACCAGGTCTACTTTCTGTGGGGCCACTTCTGGAAGAGAGAGTTCATCATAAAGAGTCCCTTTTTCTCCATAAAGTCAGCCAGCTGCTGGCCCCTACGGTTCCGTTGCCCTACTCCAAATTTCCTTAACTTCAGCTCACCGCCTTCTCTTGTGCCTAGTTTTGCGTTGAAGTCTCCCATCAACACCGTGTAGTGGGTTTTGGAGGAATGCATGGCTCTAGAAATATCCTCATACATTTCCTCCACCTCCTCATCGGGATGTGCCGAGGTTGGTGCGTAGACCTGTATGACCTTCAGCGAATACCGTTTGGTGATTCTGAGTATCAGGTACGCGACCCTCATCTACAACTATACTCGATTTATTTATTTTTTTAAATTCTGTATAAGTTTAATAAGTATTATTTATTTATTACTATTGTTTTGTTCTTTGTCCTAAATGTTTGCTTTGCATTTTGTGAATCTAGAAAAGGCTAATGTAAGTACATAAGTAAATATTGTATTTAGAAGAGCTCCTACTGACAAATTGTGTTCGCGGTTTAGCAGATTGTGGTTATATGTAGTATATTATGTATTTAGAATTAAAAACAAATTAATTTAAAAAAATTGAGCATCTAAATACAGATGAGTTCCCTGAGGTTGAAGATGGAAAATTTCTAGCAAAAATGATCTCCAGTTACGAAAGCTCATAATACGAAGCATATCAACATTACACTTCTATGTGACGCTGGTATTCTGTGTGATCCAAGGTCGAACCGATCGGTTTGTACCACAACCATAATATAGTTACCACGCATAAATGTCTAAAATATTTTTTATAAAAGTTAAAAGCAAACTAACTTATAGTTTTCCTGATGGTGGATGGCTACTTTTTACATAATCAGCAATCAACGTGTCGTAAGAGGTGACAGAGGAAAATTGAAACGGGTGATGCGCAGCAGCATCTTCCACATAACAAGCAAAAATAATAAAAAAACTACGGTTGACAATCCGCTCGCCGATCATATCAACTATGGCAAAATCCCCGTAAGGCAATCTATGGAGGAGGCTAATGTACAGCAAAGGATTTTTATAGGCCGTAATGCCAAGGTTTGTCAGTGTTTACAGGCGTAAAGATTCTATTATTTAAATAAATCCGAAACTCACTTTGTCACTCATCGATACAGTTACTTATTCTAGGTGGAGTCTTACGTTCTAGCAAGCAATTTGAGACGTGACGGAGAAGCCACTTATATGGAATGTTATGTAAAAGTATTTGACTGCTGCAGGACATGAACAAATTCGTCCAACTTCAACAAAGCAGTGTAAGAACTGCTATTTAGTGGCAAAATAAAAAGTGGCTGATACTTACCTAGACGAACTCTTTAACATAAAAAATTAATCCTACTATCCAGAAAACTATTAAAGTTTTTTAAATAATTCTTTTATCAAGACTAAAAGTATATTTTAGAAGAAACAACATAACATACTAAAAGTACAAACTTCTAAACAATCCAATATCGTTGCTGAACTTAGTTTATGGATACCACAATGGAAGCACAACAGAACAGAAAACTTACGCAATAACACCGTTTCGCGAAATTACGACCAATAACGGAGACCAAATCAGAGCAAGTTCTGGAATGTAAAAAAAAAACTAAGTAAATCACAGCTGTTAAATTGGAATACAAAAATAACGTTTTTGTTGTTTCAGTTTGGAATATAAAAGATATGTTAAAATATTTTACAAACATTTTTTATAGTGGTAATCAAAACTTCTATTCAATTTTTTTATTCAATTAACTGTCACAACAAGATAGATTTCCAAAAACAGCCTTCCGAAAATTCGCTCTAAAAATGCAAAGGTAACCTGGATAATTGTTAAAGGCGTTTGTAGTATACGACTAAAAACTCCCCACATGCAGATTTTTTAATAGAATAAGGGTGACAAACGATCACACAATCCACCTTCTGGTAAGTGGATGCTGTGGCCCATAGACATCTACATTCATCCTAGATTAAGAATCAGAATGTAAATGCGTTGTCACCCCTGAGGACTAAAACGGAATACCTCGTTTCCAGTAGAAAAGGGTTTCCGAATCTCCACACTCACTATACGAAACACAGCAGTATTAAGCTGCTATTTTACGCTGGTATTCGGTCTTTCCCCGGTCAAGCTGAACCATTCGTGCTACAACCATAATATACTTGCAGCATGGCTCTACAACGTATAATAAATTTGATCCACATTTATACAACGCGAAATGAATCACTAAATTGTGTTGATGAATATTTTGTTAATGTTAGGCGTAATCTTTCCATTAAAATGATATATCAAGTAGGCGAAAATGGATCAGATTTTGCTTTAAGTTTTTTAAATTAGTGAATATAATTATTTAATAATTAGTTTAATTATATTTAATAATTAGTGAATCCACCACCGAGTTCATTTTTAACATATCCAACCAATGAATTCGAATTTAAAAATACCATCTTAAGCCCGAAAGTGCACCTGTATTCGACGGAATAACAGTCAAGATATAAAAAACCTGCGGGTGCTTTGCAAAACACATCACTTATATCTGTAATCTACGTTTTAGTACTGCACACTTCTCTAATATGTTAAAGAAAGTAGTGGTATGTCCGGCTCACAGACTGTAGCTTAACTCTGATTAACACGCACTAAGGTGATTCTGTGTGTATAACGGGAATTAATAGTATTTTTATTAAGAGCTTTTAATGCCAGACAAAACCATCGATTCGGATCTCTACTGCCAACAACTAATGAAATTAAAGCAAGAAATTGAGAAAAAACTACCTAAATTGATCAACAGTAAAGGAATGATCTTTCATCACGATTAGGGCAGAAACTTCACAACAGACACTGGTACTTTCAGTATATTTCAATCACAAAATAATCACAATATATTTACTGGTCACTCAGTAAAAATCGAGAGAGCTTGGTTGGGAAGTGTTAATGTTTCCACTATACGAGTACCCTTGCACCCTCAGATTTCCATCTGTTACGGCCTTTTCAGAATTCTTTTTGTGGTGTTAGGTTAACACGAAGAGTTAATATACATATAATTTTTAAATTAAATTAAAACTTTTAAAACTATTTTATCCTACAATTAAATATACTAAACACTAAACAAAAACTATTTCAACAAGTATTTACACAAAACTATTTACGTAAACAGCAAAAACTGTAACATTCAATCGTCTTCAACGCGCTAGCCCCACCTGCGTATTACACGGTCGGTGACTCGCGATTTTAGATAATTATGTCATGCTGTATGTATATAGTATAGGTAGCAAGAGTGACAGAAGCTTGTCTTGATGGTAAGTGAATGCATTGGCCCACATTTATTGATACATGTACGTATCCATCTACATGTGTCCTCGATTAAGAATCAAAAAGAAAATGCGGAGGCGTACTAATATGGAATGCCTCGTTTCCAGTAAAAAGCATTTCTAGATCACTACTATCACCATACAAAATACAATAGAATTAAGCTGCTATTTTATGATGGTATTCCGTGAGGGTATGGCCCTACCCTGGTCCAGCCGACTCATTTGTGCTACAACAATAAAATAGCTGCTAATGGGCTCTACCACGTAAAGGGCCTAATTCATTTCGCTACGGAGCCGTCGAAGAATAATAATATTTTGTAATGAAATGTTTATGATACTTTGTTTTTGTTTTGTGAATACTGGAAACGAGGTATTTCATCTTGGTTCTCAGGGGAGACACCACATCTGAATTTTAATTTTTAATCGGGTAATTCATTTACTATCAGGTCGACTATTATGTATAATAATGCCATATTATGTATATCGGCGCAACAAAGTATAAGCGACGCATTATTCATTTAAAAAAAAAATCAACTTCTGAAATAACGTTATAAGCTGATTTTTATAACATGTGTCTTTGTTTTTATAATTAGTTGATTGTTGTTACCAGATAAATAATTTAAAATGCTTTAATTCACAATATCATTAAATGCGGGTTGTCGCTATAACAATTTGAAGGTAATCATTCTCTCAAAGCGCAGGAAGTGGGGACGGCTTGCGCTCGCATTCAGTTTAAAAGGCGCGCGACGGCTGGGGCAGGAGTCATTCTTGCTCGAGCTGTCGTGCTGTTCAGACTGTTGTTTGAATTTGAGAACTATAAATTGTGAACGATAGCGTGTAATTGTTGATTGTGAGTAACTATTAGTTGTGATTAGTAAAATCATTTAAAAGTAAATAAGTGATTCTTATTATTAAAGGAAACAATAATGAGTGAAACTAGAAATCTCAATAATGACGTCATCAATGATGACGTCATAGTTTTAAAAAATACTTCTGGTGCAAATATTCCGTCATCAGAAGTGGGATGTGAACAACGCTCTTCCACTTCTGCTCAACCATCTGCTATTGAACAACCATCGATGTCATCTAGCACTGAAACAATGCAACAGGATCAGAGTGATAACACTTCAACGATTAATGTACCATCACATTTTTTTATGCAGATGATGCATGTGATGCAAAATATGTCGGATAGACTGAATACTCCATCGGAAGCAAAGGTAAGAGTTAATGATATTTACCTACCTTCATTTGATCCAGATACTAACGTTGGAGTACGTGAGTGGTGTCAACACATTAATAAAGCAATTCAAACGTACAACCTCAATGATTTTGATATACGCATGAGGGTTGGCAGTCTGTTGAAAGGACGCGCTAAAATGTGGGTCGATGATTGGATGATAACTACATCTACTTGGGAAGAACTACGCAACAAACTTATAACTACATTTGAACCAGAAAACCGGTATTCTCGAGACATATTAAGATTCAGGGAACATGTTTTTGATTCGACAAAGGATATAGCGGAATTCTTATCGAGAGCATGGGTACTATGGAGACGAGTTACTAAGGATAAATTAGGTAATGAAGATGCGGTTGAGGCCGTCATAGGTTGCATTAGGAATGAACATCTACGGATTGAACTATTAAACGCACGCGCAACAACAGTGCCAGAACTTATATCTATTGCATCCTCAATACGATTAAAACGCGTTCATCCATCAAATAGTAGTATGACAATGCCACACAAACGCCCCCGGTTATCAAGCAATAATCATGCTTACGCTCCATCATTCTGTCGCATCTGTAAAAGGAAAAATCATTCTGCCGATGAATGTCATTTCAAACCAACCGCATCGAGACAGGAACAATTTAGTAAAAGAAGTGAAAGTGATAGTAAGTCTACCTGCACATTTTGTCAAAAATTAGGACATACTTACGACCAATGCTTTAAACGTGATCGTTCTTTGACATCAAATGTAAATCACATTGAAGGTGCAAAACTCGCCCCTTTAACTATCAGGATAGGAATAAAATCTTTAAGGGCAGTATTCGACAGTGGTGCAGAATGTTCAGTTATACGGGAATCTGTAGCCGCAGCTCTGCCTGGACAAAGAGTTCAAACAGCTAACTACTTGAGAGGTATTGGACGATTTCCCGTACTGTCTCTCACGAGCTTACTGACTATATGTGTCATAGATAATATCAGCGTTGAAATTCAATTTTATGTTCTGCCTGACTGTGAGATGTCGACAGACATTTTGGTGGGCATGAACTTGATTCGAGGCACAAACCTGAGTGTTATAGTCACGTCTAGCGAAACAAAATTAGTACACCAAGGGTTTGTCAATCATATCGTCACAAATAATCCAATATTTGAAAAACTAGACTGTGATCTTTCCAACCCTGAAGAGATCAAACAACTTCGCATACTCCTTAATAAATTTGAACATCTATTTATTCGAGGATACCCTAAAACCCGAGTTAATACAGGTATGTTAGAAATCAGATTGAAGAACCCGGATAAATACGTTGAGCGAAGACCATACCGCCTCAGCCCAGTGGAGAGGGAAAAGGTTCGTAGCATTGTTAACGAATTACTGAAGCACAACATTATACGTGAGAGTAAATCGCCATACTCAAGCCCTATTATTTTGGTAAAAAAGAAGAATGGCGATGACCGTCTTTGTGTTGACTTCCGCGAATTAAATGCCAATACATTGCGGGACCATTACCCACTCCCACTCATCTCCGACCAGATCGATCAACTGGCCAATGGACTCTACTTCACCACATTTGATATGGCGGCAGGTTTCCATCAGATACCTATTTCGGAGAATTCCATAGAGAAGACTGCATTTGTTACACCTGATGGGTTATATGAATACCTTACTATGCCGTTTGGTTTATCCAATGCATGTGCAGTGTACCAAAGGTGTATTAATAGGGCATTATTGTCGTTACTAGGAAGTGCTGCTCAAGTTTACGTCGACGATGTTTTGAGCAAAAGTGCTGATTTTACTCAAGGGCTAGTAAACATTGAACGCATTCTCATAGCATTACAGAAGGCTGGGTTTTCTATTAATGCAGATAAGTGCAGCTTCTTCAAACGCTCAATAGAATATTTGGGTAACGTTGTTTCTAATGGTCAAATCCGTCCAAGTCCAAAGAAAGTTGAAGCTCTAGTCAAGTCACCAGTACCGAATACTGCTAAAAAAGTAAGACAGTTCAATGGTTTAGCTGGATATTTTCGGAAATTTATCCCCGACTTTTCCCGTATAATGATACCCTTGTATGAGCTGACTAAACAAGGTGCTAAATGGCAGTGGAATGATCGACACGAAGAAGCACGTAATAAGATAATCCAATGTTTGACATCATCTCCTGTGTTAACAATATTTCAGGAAGAAGCACCGATAGAATTATACACGGATGCTAGTAGCTTGGGATTTGGTGCCGTACTAGTACAGATAATCAACAAACGTCAACATGCAGTCGCCTTCATGAGTATGAGGACTACTGACACCGAAAGCAGATATCACTCGTACGAGCTGGAGACCTTGGCGGTAGTACGCGCAATAAAACATTTTCGACAGTATCTGTATGGACGGAAGTTCAAAATTATAACCGATTGCAATGCCTTAAAGGCATCTAAGCACAAAAAGGATCTCCTCCCGAGAATTCATCGGTGGTGGGCGTTTTTACAGAACTACGATTTTGAAGTAGAATATCGCAAAGGAAATCGTCTGCAACATGCCGACTTCTTTAGTAGAAATCCAAGTAGTTGTGAGGTTAACATTATGACAAGAGACCTGGATTGGTTAAAGGTCGAACAACGCCGAGATGAGATGTTACGTCGTCTGATGGACAGCTTCAATAACGGAAATCCAGTGGATGGGTACCTTCTAGAAAACGATGTTTTAAAACGAATCGTAAAAGACCCAATTTTTGGACAGCAAATCTGTATTGTGGTCCCTAAATCCTTCCAGTGGAGTATAATAAATTCATTTCATACAGCGCTTAAGCACCCTGGATGGGAAAAGACTCTACATAAAATTAAAGAATCTTACTGGTTTGATAAAATGAATACCCTGGTGCGCAGATTTGTGGACAACTGTATCGTGTGTAGAACATCAAAAGGAACATCGGGCGCTGTACAAGCTCAACTACATCCAATCCAAAAGCCAACTACAGCTTTTCAAGTGATACATATGGATATCACTGGGAAGCTCGGTACTACAGATGACCAACAATATGTTATAGTAACTATCGATGCTTTCTCAAAATATGTGCTATTTTATTATGCTACCAATAAAAGTCCGCACAGCACATTGGCTGCACTAAAACGTACTATACACCTATTCGGAACACCACTTCAAATTATCGTGGATGGAGGCAGAGAATTCTTGGGGGAATTCAAGACTTATTGCCAACAGCTTGGAATAAACATCCATGATATATCACCAGGAATCAGCCGAGCTAACGGACAAGTTGAGCGAATAATAGCAACGCTCAAAAATGCATTAATAATGATAAAAAATTATGAAACAGAACAATGGCATACTGCATTAGAAGAACTTCAGTTGGCCATAAATTGTACTGCTCATCGAGTAACAGGTGTCGCTCCGCTTACTCTACTTACAAGACGAAAACACTGTGTTCCACCGGAACTACTCGGGTTAGTAAATATTGATAATCAAACCATCGATATTGACTCCCTTTCCAGACAAGTGCAGAATAGAATGTCTCAAGCATCGGAACAAGATAGACAACGATTTAATCAACGTAAAGCTAAGATCTGTCATTTTCAGAAAGGAGAATACGTACTTATCAAAAATAATCCACGCAATCAAACCTCATTAGATCTCAAATTTAGTGAACCCTATGAGATATATAGAGTACTTGAAAACGACCGTTATTTGGTAAAAAAGGTAATTGGCAGAGGACGGCCTCGAAAAGTCGCCCACGATCAACTACGTCGTGCCCCGCAGCCAGGAAACCAGAGGGCCGTATCGGCAGAAAGAGAGCCATACTCTTGTAATATTAGTACAACAAGTGAGCCCGGCCCATCCACTTCTTAAGAATCATAACAGCAGAACCTAACTCAAGAACAAAACATTTAACGCTTGTAAAATAATTTTCTACTTTCTATCTTAGAGCCCCTGTGTATGACACAGCATCGACCCTATCCTAGTTCCTATAGAGCCCCTGTGTACCACGGCGAACGGGACCGCCCAGAACACAGCATCACTCCATTTCCATTCTACGAGACAACGAGAATTATGTGTGTAGACGTTATGTATGGTCGAAACACAAATAATAAACAAACAGCAGTAAAGCTGTAAGAATATACAAAAAAAAAAAAAAAAAAAAAAAAAAAAAATCCGTTTTCTATTTTAGAGCCACTGTGTATAACACAGCATCGACCTTATCCTAATTCCTATAGAGCCCCTGTGTACCACGGCGAACAGGACCGCCCAGAACACAGCATCACTCCATTTCCATTCTACGAGGCGACGAGAATTATGTGTGTAGACGTTATGTATGGTCGAAACACAAATAATAAACAAACAGCAGTAAAGCTGTAAGAATATACAAAAAAAAAAAAAAAAAAAAAATCCGTTTTCTATTTTAGAGCCACTGTGTATATAACACAGCATCGACCTTATCCTAATTCCTATAGAGCCCCTGTGTACCACGGCGAACAGGACCGCCCAGAACACAGCATCACTCCATTTCCATTCTACGAGACGACGAGAATTATGTGCGTAGACGTGATATATGGTCGAAACACAAATAATAAACAAACAGCAGTAAAGCTGCAAAAAAAAAAAAATTATAATTGGTAGGTGCTGAGCACGCACCACCAATCAGAATGGCCGTATCGGCGCAACAAAGTATAAGCGACGCATTATTCATTTAAAAAAAAAATCAACTTCTGAAATAACGTTATAAGCTGATTTTTATAACATGTGTCTTTGTTTTTATAATTAGTTGATTGTTGTTACCAGATAAATAATTTAAAATGCTTTAATTCACAATATCATTAAATGCGGGTTGTCGCTATAACAATTTGAAGGTAATCATTCTCTCAAAGCGCAGGAAGTGGGGACGGCTTGCGCTCGCATTCAGTTTAAAAGGCGCGCGACGGCTGGGGCAGGAGTCATTCTTGCTCGAGCTGTCGTGCTGTTCAGACTGTTGTTTGAATTTGAGAACTATAAATTGTGAACGATAGCGTGTAATTGTTGATTGTGAGTAACTATTAGTTGTGATTAGTAAAATCATTTAAAAGTAAATAAGTGATTCTTATTATTAAAGGAAACAATAATGAGTGAAACTAGAAATCTCAATAATGACGTCATCAATGATGACGTCATAGTTTTAAAAAATACTTCTGGTGCAAATATTCCGTCATGTATAATAATTTAAGCACGCCCTTTTTTACTAACGAGTGCAATATTACCAAATGGCAGAGATAAGTCTAGTGATATAACAATGTATTTCATATCCGCTTAGAACCCGACCATGGCATAATTGTGGAATACTCTTCTATTGTGAATCTTTGAACTGCACTGGACATTAAACTTGCGTAGGCGTAACAGTAGAACAATGGTTCCAGTTGAATTAATGAGATATATTGTTTAAACATGGCGCTTGCTTGTGGTATTATGCTTGGTTTATTCTCTGAAGTTCGATCGAATACTATTGTTTGAATGACTATAGTTATGCTGGAACCCTAATCCTAAACGATAAAATCTTGATTTAAAACCTAAACGTCCCAATGTCAAAATTTGTTTATTATTAGAGGTAGTATAGTCTAACCACGAATTTTCACATTTTGGTGCTGGCGTCCCGAGATTAGCACTTCCCCGCCCTTCTTACTGCACCTGTTATTCCAAACACACAAGCCGTACGTAGACAACACTTTCACAATTTAACCATCAGTCAAAGCACTGTAGTTTAAGACCGCTTTAACTCCATAAATTCTAAAATAAGATTCACAATGGAATTTAAGCAAATAATTCTTTGATAAAAGTACATGCGGCTCTCCTAGTGGTTAGTACTGACCGTCGACAGTGAACAATTGCAATACCAGGAGACTTGCAGGTGCGTTGTCAGCTTTTAAAAAGGAAGTAAGCTCGTTTCATAAAGGTCGTATTGGTTCAGAAAAATCACCGTTGATAAACAATTCCACAAAAAAGTCAAGTAAGATCGAAAAGTACTGGTAAATACCACATTGGTGAGCCACAAAACATGCATATGGTGTGGATAGTACCGTGTAGCGATGCGCATTGGTAGAAACTAGCGTTAATCAGAACAATTCCTATAAGCCCTCCCCATGATTAATGCGATAGAAAATGAAAAGATATGCAACATCTCTTGGTAGTTCTACTGAATCAGCCGATCAGAAAGTACTAGGTCGTAGACGGTTCGAGTCGATTTTTGATAGATGTGGTCAAGTGGGAGAAGCTGGCACTTGGTTGCCCCGGCCCAGATATGAGAAAATTATTCCATGCAAAGCCAAACATCTACCTTGAAAGTTGTAATCGATGCGCCAGCATGAAGTACTGTTCTCGTCTGCTGAGCATGCCAAGCTTTTAAGAGGCCAATTTAGCTTTACCTTCCAAATGACCGCGAAACTGTACCTCTTTCAATACAATACAATACAATACAATACAATACAATAACTTTATTTCAGGCATCAAGAACTTAAAAATTAAGAACATTGGCCCATAACAATATATACCTTAACCTAAAAATATATATAAAATATAAATATAACACTATTTAGGGAACTTTCTTCTTTGGCGCATCCCTGTATCGGCGAAACACTACTACAGAGGGCCAGAAATCGGGAGCAAGGAATGTCTCTTTGTATTTTGCAGGAACCTGGAGTACTTAGGATTTGAAGTTCGTGGATCTCTTAGGCTCCAGACGCTGCAAATATAAATAGATCGGATCCTCTATGCGGCATCGGCTTCGTTCTTCCACGAAACGCGGGACGTCTTCTCCCGACGTACTTTTGTCCAAACGGGAGATGTAGAGCTGTATGGTGGGCTCCACAATACGCAGAGTTGTACTTGCGTTTATTTTGGCGGTCCCACGCTGGTTACAGACGGGTCTCGACCGACATCTCTTCTCAACAAGAGTAAACCCGTCACTCTCTCTCTTGGTTTGGGTCACCACAGGAACTGATTTTACATCCACATTCTTTTGTTTTCGACCAAATGAGAGTAACAGTTGCGAAGATTTTCGAGCAACATCCGCAAACGTCTTTCCTTGTTGACAGGTTGGCTTCGGCGGAGGAGTACTCAAGGGTAAGTCAAGTTCTTTCAATAATATGTCAACGCCGAGCATTCCATTGCTGTCGGAGGCAGCAATGAGTGGGCTCTAAAATGAAAGAGTTACAAAAAGGGGGTTCCTTTTAACGGTAAACACACAATAATTGTGTTTTCTGACAATTTAACAAAAATTCAACTTCAGTCAAATGTTTGTTCTGGTATGAAATATTGTGTTTTCAGTTTGTATTTAATTTATTTATAAATTTAGACTTACATATATAAAAATAAAACAAATCAGGGACTCAATGCCTTTAGGTATTCGCTTAGGCAACCATTAGACTAAGCAGAGATAAACAAATGGGAGGTTTGCAGCAAAAATAAACTAACAACCAAAAAAGTGCACGAAGTGGATAGACAAGAAATATGTAAGCATACAAGCTGAGTACGAAAACAAGGTAAATGATCGTATTTAGGAAGGACATAAATGTATCTGATGCAGTTGTTAAGAATACGATCCGATGCGTTACGATGTTGTTGCGATAAGTCTGAGCAACAAAAATCGATATAGTCTATTTCGGACAGTATAATATATATAACAAGCATAACTTCTGTGGAGGAAAATACCGGAAGAAAATTTTCAGGCGTAAATAATGTGACAAAAATAAAAATAAGATATTAAAAAAGCAATATACATAAAATAATAATTGCGGTATTGTATCATGTAATTGATCTGCGGGTGTGCTGCACCTGATTCGATAGAACTTGGGGTTCTGGTCGATGAAGGTATGTGGTATTTGGGTGATTTCTGTATGGGGGACCTTGAGATGGTGTAAGCCCAACGACAGTCGTATTGATTCGTATTATGTTTTACAGCATTACGTCTCTGAAATAGTTGTTTGACGAATCGCTGTTCTCAACGGCACTCTTTGCAACCAGTTAAAGAAGATTTGACTTCTTGGTAGTACGTAAGCACTAACTTCGACCGAATTCGCGCGTGTCATTGCGTGTAAACGCTATACAGAATACGATCAAATCCAGCCACAGTGAATGTATGTCACACGGCTTAGGCACACGTCAAACCTGCTCTTAGAATTGACAGTAAACCTGTATTTTTACTGTTCTTTTTCTTTTCCGTCATGATCAGTCTATAAAAGCCTAGTATTGAACTTGGGTATATCTTTTTGTAGAGAGTATTTGCCTTTGTAGTCGCCTGGCATTAAATAAAACCCTATTTTCAAAGTCTGCTCCGAATTAACCGAAATACAGTTCATATTTGGCAAGCATTAATTATTCCACTACATTACCTATTCTTACTTGTCGATTCCAATGCGATCTCTAGTGGTTCCATGTAAACGGAAACACGATATTTAATTAATGCGTCAATAGCATTACCGACACAGACGTTGACAACAACATGCAGTTAGTTGATTCCGTACTGTGACCAGTATATTTTTAATTAAGAATATATATAATAAAATTGTAAACTGTAAGTGTCAGTATATTGTACTGTATTTTCAAATAAATAATTAAACACATTTGTCTGTCTGTCTATTTGTTTGTTTATGAACATATCATTTTTTATTATGAGCGAGCAGCTATGCAAGTCTAGGGAAAGAGACCAATATCACTGTGACCTAAAAGACATATTGTGATCGCTGCTATGGCTACAGTTCATTGCTAAGCCCTATGTCTTCAATGAATAGAAGGAGTTGCTTAGCCGTGAGCAAATTCACTTCTTCTGGGAGGAGTAATTAGTTTCCCAGATGATTTTGCGCATTAAAGGTCCGCAATCAGGATGTGCAGAGGCGTTTCTTCCGCAATGGAACAAAACCGACACATCCTTGAGTTGCTTAGTCCCAGGATGAACGTGTGTTTTTAAGGCAACAGTGTCCAGTTAGGCTCTTGCCAGAATGCGCAATTTATTTTTACTTAATCCCAGGGCTTCTGAGGTGAATTTACAATCAAAAGCCCGGATTAAGGTTTTAGATTGTTTTAAGCCTGTTGTGTCAGACCCGATCTTAAGTGATTTAATGTGATTAAGATTTTCAAAGGTCAATCGGGCTAGGCTTCTTGAAATACCACAAAATGGCTCAGGTCCAAATTGTGAGTACTTTGAACTAGCAAGTTTGTTGACAATCTCGTTGCCTACAATACCCAGGTGACTCCGAACCCATCTTAAGAAAACCCTGTTGTTACACCCCAGGGCATTTAAACGGTTCGCGCAGTCTCCAACTAGCATCGAGTTCATAAGTTTGACCTCAGCGATGCTGTGCTGCTTGATTAGCAGAGTTTGTATAAATTATATGGTTAACGTAGTGTTTCTGCAGATTGATTTCCAAACTGGCCATTCAAGCAGTTTTCTCTGGATGGTAGTTCCACTGTACACTTTTTTATCAAAAGTATATAGAGGACGCATGATATCTGCGTTCATGCATAAGACCAGTGTTTCCTTAATCGAGTCGAGCATGGATCTGTAGGAGAGCAAACTCAGACTGCCCTGGGCGTTAATCCTATACAAACCAGTCTTTGCCACCTAACCCCTATTAGGGGTAGCATGAACATTAAAAGAATTATCAATAAAACCAGTTAAAAGAAATGGAACTTAAATCTTAAGATTTGTGGAAATGCAAAGTACCCTGTCTTGGTTGGAGGAAAGGTATTGAAATTTACCTTGAAGGGAGAACGGGAAGGACAAATCATTGAAATTAGAGTAGAGAACCCACAATATTCTGTAATTTAAGGTGAATACGAAATTGATAAATAGCGATATTGTCATGCTTGACAAATGGTTGCCAGACGTGGTCACTGAGCAAATAAGACGAAGAAAAAATTGCTATCTGTCAACGTAAAATGGAAAAAAGCAAGCTTGTTCTAAAATTATCAGATAAGGTTATAAGGGTCAATGTCAGGAAAAAAAAAACAAAATTAATAGATGTAAGATAAAGAACAATACTACTCAAGTAGCACTAGGCAGTACACATCTGTACGATGAAAGAATACTGATAGTTCAAACGTCTAAAAGAGAAAAAAGGGAAACCAAGTAAAAGGTGAAGAGACATTTTTAGTATGGATGTGAACCTCTATGGATGCGAGAGGCGAAGGAAAAAGATGTATGGAAAGATTAAAGAGAGGATTACTCTGCAGAGGCGACTACTACCAATATTAATTAAGTCAAATAGGTTCTAACATATGAAATTGGCGTTTTGTACGGGAGGAATATAAAGTCAATTAGTTTTGTCAAATATATTTAATTAATCAAAGTATGCACCGTTGTTATCTATGCACTTTTACCATCTCATAGGTAGTTCATTGATCCGTTTAATGAAAAACCCATGGGGGCGAGACTCAATAAACTATTTGAAGGCGGTTTGGACTGCCGCATCGGAGGTGAATTTTTTTCTTGTAAGAGGTTGTCCAAATTCCGGAAAAAATGGTAATCTGTTGGAGCAAGGTCCGGACAGTACGGTGGATGTCGCAGACATTCCAATTGTAGCTCAACTAACTTAGTAGTTGTTTGTTGCGAAGTGTGTGGTCTTGCGTTGTTGTAAAGCAGCAGTGGCCTAGAGCGATTGACCAATCTTGGTTTATTAGCAGCTAGTTCTTCCTTCATGTTTTGCAGTTGCTGACAATAAATATCTGCCGTAATCGCTTGGCCAGATTTTAGAAAGCTGTAGTGAACGACACCGGCGCTAGTCCACCAAACACTCACAAGTAACTTTTTCTGAGTCAATTTTCGTTTAGGGCAGGATTTGGCTGGGTCTTCAGGGTTCAGCCATTGCAACGAGTACTTCCGATTATCGTACAGTATCCACTTTTCATCACAAGTAATAATTTTAATTTTCCATTTAAAATTCTTTCATTTTTGTGTCGGTTGAGCAAAGTAACACAGCAGTCGACGCGTGTTTGCAAGTTCGATTCACTCAAACCATGAGGTATCAATCGTTCAAGTTTTTTTATTTTCCCGATTTGCTTGAAGTGGATTAATACAGTTTTATCACTTACTCCGAAGCCTGCAGCTATCTCTGAAGTGCTTTGTGTTGAATCCGCTTCCACAATAGCCTTTAATTCTTCATTTTCCACTCTGGTCTCCAGCCGTCCACGGGGATGGTTCTGAAGGTCGAAATTTCCAGAACGAAAACGTTGAGTCCAAAAACGCCAAAAACGTACCGTGATTTCTTTTGCGACACCAGTGCCGTACACATCATTAATCCTTCGAGCTGTTTCTGCAGCACAGGTGTGACGGTAGAACTCGTACTCGTAAACATACCGATATTTCATGTTTTCCATTGTGCGGTAGTAAACGACGCCAAAGAAAAAAATATTGAGGAAAAAACAAATGAATGAATGTCTTCAAAACTCAAATGTACCAGCTAAATTAATTTATAAATTTGAATTTGGAATTCTTAACCAAAAAGTAGATATTTTAGATCAAAGAGGTCAGTACGACAAAAAGGTAATTTCATATATAAGGATACATATACATAATATCACATTATTATGCACATAACCAGAAAAAATACATATTTACTACACTGTTGAAAACTAGATTAATCTTATGTCAAGTTTGAATTATAGTAGAAATTAAGGCTATGTTTATTTATTTATATTTAAGAGCTAAAATATAAATAAAATAAAAATTTTTTGATTATATGCTTCCATACGGAATATTAATTATTCTAATTGTGAAGAGGAGAAACATAATAATTTATTTAATATTGACTGCATCATTCGAAAAAAATATAACATGAAAAAATATCATGAAAAAAGGCTCGTTAAAAACCTACAATTGTCATCAACTACCGGATTTTTAACTCAACTATGTGCTCTATCTTTTTTTCAAAAATCTTTTGTCAAGAGGATGTGTGCGCTTATAACGTGCAATCGAATCGATAGTCACATCTGATCGATCTTTTTTATTTTGTTGTTGGCTCTTTAAAATCTTCTACTTGAATAACTAATCAGCAAAGAAATATCTTGGGGGAGGCCTATGTTCAGCAGTGGACCTGTGAAGGGCTGTAATGATGATGATGATGAACAAAATATCTACTGCCTCTTTTCTCCAAAAATCAAGCACAAGTGCACTCTCTATT
This sequence comes from Parnassius smintheus behrii, assembly GCA_036936625.1. NCBI lineage: Eukaryota > Metazoa > Arthropoda > Insecta > Lepidoptera > Papilionidae > Parnassius > Parnassius smintheus. The sequence goes on from JAUPFT010000003.1 coordinate 8,864,329, forward strand.
CTCTAACTTTCATAATACGATTGATCGAAAAACCTGAGATAAATTAGGCGCAGGACTGACGCTTAATACACCTCTCTATTATTGCAATTTTTATGACAGGAAAACCAAACATTTATTTAGGGGAAGGGACTTGAGCAGAGGTGATTTATCCCTCACAGGGTTAAAATCCGAAATCCACTTACCAGCAGTCATAATTTCAATAAATAGATCATTACGGCTTATTAATATAAAGCTTTAAATCAGGTGTTGGTAGTATAAACGTAAGTAATTTCCAGTAAATTACTCGTATTTTAAGTATGAAAAACGTGTCTGTCATTATACACTGTAACAGCCTCACTGAAAACTGTTGAAATATTTACAACATTTTTACTCAATAGCCATATTATACTCGTAATAAATAAAACTTCTGATGGTAGACACTGCATAATTTGGACGTAGTATGAGTAACAAGCGACCAAAATATTAAAAAGTAAAGTTACAGCCTATATACGTCCCACACCTGGGCAAATAATGTTACAGATAGTGTTCGACCTCCTCTCATGTCTAAGAGGTTTTTAGGGCAAAGAAATATCCGCCGCGCTGTCCGAATGCATGTGTCTTCGAAATATTTTTTTCTTGTTCCTCATACATGCATTTTCCTCACGATGTTTTTCTTCTTCGCTGAGCACGTGATAAATCAGCACTTAAAATTGCAATTTACAATTTCAGTGGTGCCGGCGGGGATCGAACCCGGGTCGTTCGCATACTGTGCAATTTACAACCATCTGAACTACCACGGCTCATCACAAGCGATCACAGATCCTAAGTTTATCACGCAGAGAAACGCCGAGCATAGCCCTCTCCATAGCTCGTTGAACGACTTTGAGCCTCCTAATACGGCCCGCAGTGAAGGACCAATTCTCAGATCCATAGGTCATCACTGGCAACATGCACTGGTTGTACAATCTAGTTTTGAGGTATGCATGACGAGAAAATATGTTGTAATCTCCCGAACGCTGCCCAGCCGAGTCGAATCTGTCGATTCATTTATCGGTATAAGTTGGACTTACCTAATCGGACTATTTATCCCAGGTAAACATACTCGTCAACAAATTCGAGCTTAGTGCTCCCGACAAACACCGGTAAAAGTTGTGACATGTACATTACATATGGCTTTGTTTTGTCCTGTTCATCTTAAGACCGATCCATTGAAAGACACTATCGAGATCATTGAGCATAGTACTTAGGTCTTCCAGCGATTCTGCCATAAAGACTATACTTCGGAAAATTGAAGGTGAGTGATCTACTCGCTACTGTCGTTAATATCGTATTTTTTCCCGTCCAGTAGCTTGGAAATGTCCTCCAATGCAGCGGTGAAAAGTTTCGGTGATATTATGTCACCCTGTTTTACACCTCTAACAGATTGTACTCTTCAGAATTCCGTACAATTTTCCAAAGGGTATATATGTAGTCTATGGTACTAAAGCCTTTTCGAAAACCGGCTTGTTAAGGAGGCTGGAAGTCGTTGAGTCTTCGTGCGAGACGATTCGTAATGACTTTCGAAAACAGCACATAAACGGGGCTTGGAAGGGAAATCGGTTTGAAGTTCTTCAAGACAGTGTTGACGCCTTTATCAAGGAACAAGACCACCGCACTTCTACTCCACGTCTCTGGAGTAGTGCCACCATGGACGACGAAATTGAAGAGCTTCTGAAAGACTTTAAATATCGGTTTTCTTCCCGCTTTCAGAAACTTCGCTATAATTCCGCCCTCGCTCGGGGACATGTTTTTTAAGCTGCTGGAGAGCCATTTTAATTTCCCTTAGACTAACGGAAAACTGTCGGATAAACTTGCTCTTGGATCGTTATTCACACCTGCGTGTGGCTCCAACGATGGCGTGTACAATTGCAAATAGAACCTCTTAATCTCATTCAAAATCTTAAATGTCACGGAAACGATGCTTCCACATTCGGTCTTTAGCTTCGACAGTCGGCTTTTTTTGGCAGACAGATCACCGGAAAAGGCTTTATACCCTCATTTCGCCAGATCGCTTCTTCAATACGAGCTGTATTGAAGTTGCTTAAGTCCCGCCGCATGGATTTGGAGATCTGTCGGTTCAGTTGCCTGAATGCTGACAAATCTGTTGTAGACTGCAGCTTCATCTCCTGTCTAAAAGCCATGAGATTAATAATGTGATTGAAAAATGTTTTATTCTACTGCTACGGGTCCTACAACACTTTGTTCCGATTGATGGACAGTTTCTACAAGCTTGTCATTAATATCGTCCACTTCATTGCAGTCTTCTATGCACTGAAAACTATTTTGTAACACGAGTTGAAAGTTTTCGGCGCTTTGGATTAAAACACGAGGGGGACGGAGTCTTGACTTCTTTAGAAGTGACCTCCCCAACTTCAGGTTTATCTTCAGTGTGCCTATCAACGTTCAACAACAAAGCTGCCAGTTTACACCCTCGCGATCACTGAGACATCATTGAACAGTTATCATCCAGTCGCCATAGTGAAGTCAATGTCAGTTTTTGTAGAACCGTCGGGGTCGGGTCTCATCGTTCTCTCTTGTGCCTAGTTTTGCGTTGAAGTTTCCCATTAACACCGTATAGTGGGTTTCGGAGGAATCCGTGGCTCTAGAGATATCCTCATACATTTCCTCCAGTTCCTCATCGAGATGGGACGAGATTGGTGCATGACCATGACCTGTATGACCTTTAGCGAATACCGATTGGTGATTCTGAGTATACGGTACGTTACCTTCGTTGACACAATCCGAATCTTTACAACGTTGTTAAGGAGAGTCTTGTGGACGATAAATTCGATACCTCCTTGGGACAGATGGTCGCCCTCCCGGTGATAGAATAAGTTGCCGGATTCGAGGATTACCGTGTACTCCCCTATCTTTGAACCCCAGATAATCTTATAATATCCCATCGCAACTTGTCTACCTTTTCTTCCAGCTCCAGGATGATCTCGTCAATCCTCAGGGTGCGTGCGTTATACGTTGCCAGGTCGAGTCGTCTTCAATGCCAGCTGAACTCCCAACGGAGATTCTTAGCATTCCTGCCCAGCTTGCAGGAATAACGGGATCGCCGGGTACAGAGTGCCGTTTATTTGTATCGTTGCTCATGTGTGGTATATATTGCCATAGTTACCACGCTTTGTGAGCGGGTTGACAACCGCAGTGCTTTTTGCTGTTATCAGAAAGATGTTGCTGCCCATCTTCTGTCTCAGTTTCCTTCTGTCGTCTCTACGACACCCACGAGAAGATAGGGGGTAGTGGGTATGGGAACCCGCCACCACACGGAAACTTGCTACTTAAAAAAATGTTGGTTAAGAGTATCTAGGTAGAAATAATTAAAAAAAATAGTGTAGCCATTTTATCTAAATTTAGTAATGAATGAATTTAATAAATTTATCTAAATGCGTTTCGAAGACAACGAGTGGTTTGGCACTTTAATTTTTATTAAATCCTGGCTTAATTTGCAATATTTCAAAAGTGTAAAAATAACAAAATTGAACAAATAATAACCTACGCAATAAACCATAACTCACGATTATCCACGCAGATAAGTGCAATGCCACTGTAGTTATGGATACGTGAGATTATAATTCTAAAATACAAAAACTTTTGTCGGATGTAACCACTTAGAATGGTGTTGGAAATAGTGGTCCCGGGAGTAGTCGTGTTGGGAGTAGTGGTGCTGGGACTAGTAGTGACGGAGTTAGTGCATACAATTGAGGGAGGGCGGGAGGTGCTCTTTAAAAAATAAATAAAATAAAAAAATAAAAATGTTTATTTCAATTACATAAAGCTTTAAGATACAGGGTTTGGAGATCACCTTTTAAGCAAAGAGATGCTTGTGTTAGGTGACTCCGCTCTTCCGCTTAACATTATACAGTGTATGTAATTGGTAACAAAATAAAAGAAAAGAAAGTACAAATACAAAATGGATAAAGGAACGCACTTGTGTGGTGTAAGTGAGTGGGGTTTTGAGTGTACGCGCACACACGTGTGTGTGTGTGTGTGTGTATGTGTGTGTGTGTGTGTGTGTGTGTGTGTGTGTGTGTGTGTGTGTGTGTGTGTGTGTGTGTGTGTGTGCGTGTTTGTTCGTTTGTTCTTGTGTTTATGGGTTAATATTGTTGACGTTGAGGTTTAGGTTAGCCCTACGACAATGTCTTGGGATCGGAAGAAGCCAGGCAAAGCTTCCTCCACTAACGATTGCGTTAGTGTGGTCCTATTGGTTAATAGACAGATTATGGTAACGATGATACCATAGCCTCAATGTCATCGTAGGTTTTAGTCTTAAGCCAATTAGTCACAGCTAGTTTACAGTCACGGAGTTTTAGAGGATAGATGTTTAGCTCTTTATTCAATAGGTTGTATAAGTGGGAAGATTGCCTTTCATACTGCCGCTTGGCAAAAGCAGATCTAACTGGGACAGTTGGAGCGACCAAGTAGCTTCTTCTGCTACTCATAATCGGCTTTTTGGGGTCAAACGGGAGGGATTTATGTTTACTCAGAATAAGGTGGAGTAGGTAAAGTTTTCTTACAGACAGTAGGTTAGAGGTGAGGTAAAGGTTTTGGGTTGAAAATCTATAGGGTTTAAAAAGCATAACTTTAAGCAGGGATCGCTGCGCCCTCTCAAGTTCTAAAAATTTAATTTTTGTTGTTCCACCCCAGCATGGCAGACAGTATGTAAGGATAGATTGGGCTAATGATACGTAGACTTTCTGCAAAAGATTCTTTGAGGCAACGTGTCGCAATGTTTTAAAAGTCCATATTAATTTCCTAATCCTATTCATGATCAGTTCAGTATGCATATGCCAGGACAGACGTTGGTCAATCATGATACCAAGGTACTTAGTATACTGTAACCTGTCAATTTTTGTACAAGAGCAGTCAGGAATTGGGGGGTTAGCACAGGAGTGGATCTTTATTTGGAATTCGAGTGGTGGTTGAGTGTGTGTATACTTGGTGAAGCATACGTAATTGGACTTGGAGGCATTTAGTGTGAGGAGGTTACGCTTAAGCCAAACTGCAATCTTAGACAGGCCGATTTCGGCTGACCTTTTAACTTTTTTCCAAGTGTTATCAGCAAAGACTATGGCAGTATCATCCGCATATGAGAAAATGTGACCGCTGTCAATAGTCATATTGCATAGGTTATTAATATATATAAGAAACAATGTCGGACCAAGGACACTTCCCTGCCCGACACCGTATGAAATTGTTTCTTCTGAGCTAGTAAACTCCCCTATTTTGACTATTTGTTTGCGACTGCTTAGGTAGGATTTGAACAGATCGAGAGGGGTTCCCCTTATGCCTATGTTTTCGAGACTGTCTAGAAGTATGGGGACAGATACGGTGTCAAAGGCCTTTTTGAGGTCGAGGAAAACTGCCAGGCATTTGCTACCTTTATCCACTTTGTCAACTATAGTAGATGTTAAAGACAGGACCGCTTCCTCAGTAGACCTTCCCTGCCTAAACCCAAACTGAGAAGGTGACAGAATGTTATACTTAGTAAGGTATTTAGTTAAACGTGAATTTAATAGTCTTTCTAGGATTTTAGAGATGGATGGCAGAACTGAAATTGGCCTATAGTTTGACGGGTTTGACCTGTCTCCACACTTGTATACAGGCGTTATTAGGGCTACTTTTAAAGCATCCGGGAAAAGTCCCTGCTCAAAGCAAAGGTTTGTTAAATAAGTTAGGATTGGCACAATTTGATTTTTAATCCAGGTAAGACACATCATTGTAATTGGTTAGTGGAAGGTTGCAAAGTAATAAATGATTTATTACAATGCCCGTAGAATATGCAGTATTACTCAGACATTGCGTTACATCTGGCCACCTATTGTGGAAGGAGTTTTCTTATTATGATACAAACAGTTGTTACGTAGCAAGTACAGTATTGTTACATTACATTAATAACAAACGAGTGCCGAAAAATACATTTAGACTAACACTTATTTCAACTAAGCCCGTTGAAATATTTACACATGTTAGTAATGCAACTAAAAAGCAATATTTATAACAACAGTGCAACAAAGCTTAGAAATAGGTAACTTGATCAAAATTTGATAGATATAATTTTCTTAGAGACTGACAATCAACGCATTATAGAGGTTACCGAATGTTACCCTATTAAGTATTTATCTAAATAACTTTTAAAGGTAATTCGTTAAGACTTTTTAAGGAGCCACTATAGAGATCGAGACTCCAAATCCTTGCTAAAGAACACCGATTCCTTCCAAAGACGATTTACGTAGCTATCGAAATCAAAAAATATCCTCATTTCAATAGAGGAGATGGCTGGGTGCTACCATCTGCTAGGGAATAAAATTAAATCTCAACCCAAGTATACAACTGCAAGACTTCAAGATTCTATAACAAAAATTACGGGACGTCGAACACCTCAGTCTCCCCCATGATAATGGGTGCTGTAAAGTTCTCGAAACGTCGATGATATAAAATAAGTTAATATACGCGATAAAATCCGTAAAAAATTGTTTTATTTAAACAAAATTCAAACTAACAGGAAAATTGCATATTATGTAGGTAGCCTATTTTTTTTAAATTTAAATTAAATTTTTACAAGTTGTAGTTTAATTGCCTTAGATTTCTTATAAAACTGCACTGAGCCGCCCGAGTTGCCGCGGAGTTCGGACAGGAGGTAAAACCAGTGCTATGACTAAGTTCAGCCTTTTTCGCAGTTTCATACTGCACTACAGGATTTTTTAAAAGTGTGTTTTCATAAATTTTTAATGTTGGTAAATATATACCTTTATTTACCTTTTTGCTTGTAATTACTTTTTTAGTTGTTGCGCTACATGTTCTATTTCTTCCTACTCAGACCTTAAAAGTTTTCCACGTATGGACTTCTCTCGTTTTGGTCCCATGTTTATGTGGGAATTATGATTAAAAATAATGATACCACAGTGTTACTTACGTATTTTTGTCGTGAAATCCCTCTAACGTACCACTTCTTTAACAATTTTCTATCATTACCGATATTTTATGGCTAATTGGAGTCCAAATGGCTCGCTGCTTTTTGGACTCTGCCCACCCTCTCCAGGTTTACAGGTAGACGTGACGTTTATCTATACGTGCCATTATTTTTCTTCTATATCAGACCTTAAACGGTAACTGCTATTTTCATGATAATGTTCTATAGTATATAAAATTATTATTATTATTCTATAGTATTACTCTTAATTAAGGATAAATGTATATATGTATATATGGTCCACAGTATCCACATATCATCAGGTGAATTGTGTGCTTGTTTGTCACTTTTATTGTATAAAAAAATCGAATAGCATGTCGTTTGTGACTTACGCCGGGTCAAAATCGACAGCAGTTTGCCCTGCCTGAGAGACATTTATAGCGACGTCGTGCCGGACCGAACTCAAACATAATTTATGAACCAAAAGGGATTTTAAAAATACTAGACGAGAGCTTATTGTACCGTTATTTCAGGAAAATAATATTATCACTGAATTACTTTATCTCTGAACTTGTAGTAGACACACCTAACAAACCTAACAGTGTAAAGAAAAAATTTGATATCTATGATATCATAGTGTCGGGTGAGACCCACTTTTGTAGATTGTTTTCAATTTTTAAAAGATGTTTGATTTTATTCCTTACATAGTTATGTTTATTTTTAACGTTGCTTAAGGAACAAGTTTTTATTTTTAATCGATGTCAATCATTTCCTTTTTAACCCGGGACATCAGAAATTTGACAGTTTGATAAGCGAAAATGTTACACGACAGTAAAGTAAGGGCACTGGTAGGTATAACGTGTGTAGATTATGAGAAAGCCTTTGATTCCGTTGAAATTTGGGCGGTATTTCTTTTCCATGCAGCGGTGTCACGTTGACTGTCGGTATATCTCTAATATATAATAATACTGAAGTGTTTGTAGAGCTACGATCGCTATACAAGTACAGAACATATCCAATTGCAGACTGTGACGTGCTAGACAAAGTGACGTTATATTTCCGAAACTCTTATTCGCTCGAAATTGTTTTCAAGCTACTGGAGTGGAAGAGGTACGGTATTAACAACAATGGGGAGTACATCACTCACTTTCGATTTGCTCATAAAAATACTTTAGTCGCGCGTAGAAACACTACCCTTCACGTTACCGCCGACCGCGTCCCGCGCTCCTCTACTTAGTACCGTTACTGTCCATCCACAGTGAATGCGCTGTGTCTGGGGCCTCTTACGGGCGTGACGGCGGGGATGGGCAGTGGCCACAGTGACAAGCGAGCTGTTGGAATGCTTAGACCTTATTTCAGGTGTTACAAACTATGGGCAAGGATTTAGTATTTTTACTAGAAAGTTCGACCCTAAGGTGAGAGATTTTGAACATAGGAGAAGGTGTGCACGAAATAAATAAAAACATAGAAATAAATAGGTAGTGATTTTTATTACTCTGTATGAAGAATTGATATTGTACCCTAGAAATTATTTTGAGTAAACTCGAATGTCCTGATTTGATTATATCGTGGTAAAACATCACATAAAATCATTCTCCATCAAAAAAAATTCAAGACGCGCTTAAGCTGAGCGACAAAACCGAGCTGGTTTGATACCCCGGTGCTGATAAGAAAACTGTCACATACGTTGATAAAACCTGGATTCCTAGCCATTACACCGTCGCCAAATGATGGCAAAATTCTCTAGGCGCTAGTGTAAAAAGCATTTCAATCCGGGCCAAAGGTGGATTATAGTCCACGCCGGGGGTGACAATGGCTTCATATAAAACGCAGGACTAATTTACAAATGTAAGAGTTCCAAGGGTGACTATCATGCCGAAATGTATAATGTTTTGGAATGGTTGAACGAAAATCACTTCTTCCTTTTTACTAGAAACGAGGTATTTTATCTCAGTCCTTGGGGGTGACAACGCGTCTGCATTTTATTTCTTAATTGAGAATAAATGAGATGTCTATGGGCCACAGCATCCACTTAACGTCAGGTGAAATGTGTGCTCGTTTGTTACCCTTATTCTATAAAAAAGGCCAAGCGTTATCATGACCAACTTAGTTAAAAAAAATTGCAATTTTCAGGGTACTAATAATATAACCAGAGTGGCTAAATTCATAAACCCACATACTAGAGTACAAGTTCTAACTTTGTGTAGTCCTGGCATTTTGCCAAGTAATTTCGAGTCTTGATTTTCACTCCCAAATATCAACCACGTAGTGTATCTAATGAGAGATTGTTTATCTAAGTGCAATATTTGAAAGTCAAAATAAGTAAATAGTAAATAAGTGGAAGGATACGTGAAGATAATGGGGCAAGGAGAAAGGTCCATGAAGCAGCAATGCTCCTTGTGTTATTATAGAGCTGTACTGTATATAGCGCAGTAACTTCCGAACCTTGATAGCGCGATTTAGGCTTAGGTATGTTTCGATTGTGCGCGACGACAGCACCGTATCAAAAGTGATAGTAATAGTAAAAAAAAAGAAAAGTTACAGCCTATATACTTCCCACTGCTGGGCACAGGCTTCCGCTCATTTCTGAGAGGGTTTTAGGACAAGGAAGTGTCCGCCGCACTGCCCCAATGTGAAGTTGTGTGTGTGTCTAAGACATGTGAAGTTCGCCTTGTTGGCGAACTTCACATGTCTTAGAAATATTTTTTTTCTTATTCCTCATACATGCAGGTCTCCTGATGTTTTCCATCACGGCCAAGCACGTGGTAAATCAGCACTTAAAATTGCAATTAACAATTTAATTGGTGCCGGCTGGGAACCCGGGTTACTCGCGTTCTGTTATATTTACAGCGAGCGTTACCATCTGAGCTACCACGGCTCTAAATAATATAATATATAAATATATCATAGTAATAGTACTTTGAAATAATACTAGTTTTTACGGAATTTATCGCGTATATTTAACTTTTTAAATACCCGACGTTTCGAACGCTTTACAGCACTCATGGTCACGGGCGGGACTGAGATGTTCAACGTCCATATGTCATAGTTAACCGCGGTTACCATAGATTAAAATTTAACTTTTGTTCCGATCTATGCAGTATGAACTTATGGTATCTTGAAGTCTTGCAGTTGTATGCTTGGGTTGGGATTTAATTTTATTTATTATAGGATCCCAAGCAGATGGTAGCACCCAGCCATCTTCTCTATTGAAATTAGGATGTTTTTTGATTTCAATAGCCTCGCGAATCATCCTTGGAAGGAATCGGTGTTCTTTAGCGAGGATCTGCGGTCTATCAAATCTGATGTAGTGACGGGGGCGATCCTGTACGTGTTCACAGACTGCAGACTTCCCAGAGCGTCGATTCTTCACATCAGCTATATGTTCTTTAACGCGGGTTTTTATTGATCTTTTAGTTTGTCCTATATAGGAGAGACCACATTCACAATCAAGCTTGTACACTCCTGCATCTTGCAGAGGGACATTACACTTGACCGATGGTAAAAACTGACCAATCTTCTTCAGCGGCTTGAAGTATGTTTTGATGGAAGCGCGCTTCAAGATGTAGCCAATCTTGTCAGTGACTCCTCTAACATATGGCAGTACAGCAGGTACACGCTCGACTGTGGCCGGCTTCACTCGTTCACTGTGACGTAGGCGCAGGACTCGAAGCTTGTTGTCATGCAAAACTTGCTTGACATGGTGGAGCTCTGCAGCCAGGTGTTTACTGTCACAGATCCCTCGTGCTCTCTGAAACAAAGATTTACCCACGGTAGCTAGCTGTGAAGGATGGTGGTGAGAATCACCGTTTAAATAACTATCTGTATGGGTCTCTTTTCTATACACAGTATGGCTCAAGGTGTTATCAGGATTCCGAATTACTAACACATCTAGAAAAGCTTGAGCCATTCTGTGTATAGAAAAGAGACCCATACAGATAGATATTTAAACGGTGATTCTCACCACCATCCTTCACAGCTAGCTACCGTGGGTAAATCTTTGTTTCAGAGAGCACGAGGGATCTGTGACAGTAAACACCTGGCTGCAGAGCTCCACCATGTCAAGCAAGTTTTGCATGACAACAAGCTTCGAGTCCCGCGCCTACGTCACAGTGAACGAGTGAAGCCGGCCACAGTCGAGCGTGTACCTGCTGTACTGCCATATGTTAGAGGAGTCACTGACAAGATTGGCTACATCTTGAAGCGCGCTTCCATCAAAACATACTTCAAGCCGCTGAAGAAGATTGGTCAGTTTTTACCATCGGTCAAGTGTAATGTCCCTCTGCAAGATGCAGGAGTGTACAAGCTTGATTGTGAATGTGGTCTCTCCTATATAGGACAAACTAAAAGATCAATAAAAACCCGCGTTAAATAACACATAGCTGATGTGAAGAATCGACGCTCCGGGAAGTCTGCAGTCTGTGAACACGTACAGGATCGCCCCCGTCACTACATCAGATTTGATAGACCGCAGATCCTCGCTAAAGAACACCGATTCCTTCCAAGGATGATTCGCGAGGCTATTGAAATCAAAAAACATCCTAATTTCAATAGAGAAGATGGTTGGGTGCTACCATCTGCTTGGGATCCTATAATAAATAAAATTAAATCCCAACCCAAGCATACAACTGCAAGACTTCAAGATACCATAAGTTCATACTGCATAGATCGGAACAAAAGTTAAATTTTAATCTATGGTAACCGCGGTTAACTATGACATATGGACGTTGAACATCTCAGTCCCGCCCGTGACCATGAGTGCTGTAAAGCGTTCGAAACGTCGGGTATTTAAAAAGTTAAATATACGCGATAAATTCCGTAAAAACTAGTATTATTTCAATGTGTAGTGTTCGCGTAAATATAAGAAATCATTATGTAATAGTACTTGGTAATAATAGTGACAGCTTGTCAGTGCAGTGGCAAAGTGTTGTGCTACGACGCTGCGAACTGCGGATTGGAATCCTGTTCACAGTATGTTTTTGTATGTGCTTTTGCTTACAAAAATTTGTTCAGTTTTTCACATTCTATTTTTCGCGTATCTCGGGCAATATGTTACTTAAATATAAATATTCAATATGGAATTTTTTTGTAATATTTTATGCAAAGATCAAAAAAAATTGGAAATTAAAAGCTGAAGGTGCAAGTGCAAAGCAAGTGAACAAGTTAACTACAGCTACACCCATCACCTCAGTTCCTCCTTGAGGTTTTGCAGTGTTCAAAACGTCATGTGTAGTTTATAATACGTAAAAATAAACACGATTAAATCGTTTAAAGTAGCTTCATCATCATCAGCAGCATTACAGTCCGTTTAATTTTTATAGGATAGGGTGACAAACTAGCTCACAGTCCACCTGATGGTAAGTGGTTGCTGCGGCTCATAGACATCTACATCCATCCTCGATTATAAATCATAATGCAGATGCGTTTTTACCCATGAGGACTAAGATGGAATGCCTTGTTTCCAGTAAAAAGGGTCTCCGTTTCTCTACACTCACCATGCGAAACACAGCAGCATTAAGCTACTATTTTACGCTGGTATTTTGCGAGAGCGTGGTCCTTCCCCGGTCGAGCCGACCCATTCGTGCTACAACTATACTACTAATTGAACTGCAGCATGGCTCTACCACGTATAAACATTACAATTGCACTACTGAATATAGACCTCCTCCACGGAAGAATTTATAGTACTGTTTTGAGATGTCAATTTAAATAATCGGCTTTCTGCATCTCTTATCAGTTCGTGGCGCCATCTAGTGAAGAACCGCTTTACATCGTATCGGTAGGAAACTGGCGCTGGAGAACCTTTCTTACCCATCGGTTGTCGATTCTTTGAGCAATAGGGCCGGCACATTCTCACTTCAGCTCACTGATGCGTTAACGTATGGCGGTCAAGAGCTCTACGAGGAAATCCTTATTACAACGCAATTACGCAGAGAATCTCCGAACATAGCAAAATAACTTTATTAAATATCTTTTTAGATCTCACATTACTTATTTTAGAATACTAATAAGATATTCACTCAAATAAAATATTTTTAAGCTTTTTATTCTATTGTGAAATACAATAGAATTTAATTATCAAGAATGTCGAAGCCACTCTATAGTCCTGTAAAGTAAATTCATGTTTGGAGTTCAGTTTTTGTTTATGTTTTATAGTTTGCGATTAAAACAGATGAGCTGATAGTAAAAGCTAATTGGAGACGTCTGGCTTCTATAAACTTACTTTATTTGGCATTTTGATTTATACTGACTTGAATTTACCATTAGAGACATACATTTATGTCACATTGTTGTAAATTAAACGCTATTTATAAATAAATATGTATATTAAACTGAGAAATTTCGTACTAATTATATTGACAGTGGCGCATAATCGTGTAGTAGCGGTGTAAGAATATCCTCTATCCCTATATCGTCCCGCGGGTGTCGTAAGAGAAGAGAGAGAGATGGAGACAAATAAGAAGATGGGCAGCAGTGTCTTCCCGATACGAACTAAAATATAAAGCCCTGCGGTTCTTAATCCATCTTCCAAGCATGGCACTATAACAATCTATGGGAGAAACCTATTTTTTCGTGGCATTGGGTGACAAACGAGCACACAGTCCACCTGATATCCTCATCATAGATATCCTCAATTAAAAATTAAAATGCAGATGCGTTGTCAACCCTCAGGCCTAAGATGGAATAATTCGATTTCAATGAAAAGGGTATCTGGTGCTCTACACTCATACACGAAACACAGAAGCATTAAGCTGCTATTTTACTCTGTTATTCTGTGAGATCGCGGTCCTGCCCCGATTGAGCCGACCCATTCGTGCTACAACTACAATATAGCTGCAGAGTGGCTCTATCTCGTAAAACAAATCTAATATATATAATCTATGTTCAGCAGTGGTAAAAACTATTAAGAAATTGAACAAATTACAGATAATACAGTGCTACGATGTTAAAAATTTTAATTTTAATGTAATACAAATTTCTTATTTTATAATAAACTGATTATAATATAATGAAGGTTACTCGAGATTCTTCTGCGTGATAAAATCCGTAACCAGTATATCAGAAGTAGGACCTAAGCAATTGACCAGTCATCCGATTATGAAGTAGAAGTGGTAATGGTCCGACCATATTACAGCTTTGAAAATCTAAAAGAAATTCTGATGAAACCTTCACTAGTTTTAATTTTTTTAAACTCGTAGTCAACTCTAGAAGCTGTCCACTGCATCCTCGAGTATCGTCGTTCCGTCCAACTTTTTTTACGCAGCGATCGTCAAGTAACTGAGAAATCCAAGAATTGTCTGTCCTCAGCACCTCCCTTTAACACGTGCTGCATACAGTTCATTGAAGTGTTAAATGCTAGACTTAACTCGCCCCCTATAGCTTTTCTAGGATCCTTTCAGGGCTGTCAAGGGTCGCTCTTATCTCCTTGGGTTTCTGTGTCAGAAGTTCTTCCGGTTTAACCTCGAGCGTGGATGGAGTTCCAACCTATAAAGCCTGCTTTTACGTGGACCTCACTGACCTGCCTTCCTGTTTCAATCGCTTCTTTAACGGTGACGAAACTAGATCGGTAATTGTTTATGCTTCTTAACTATCGTGGCAAGTGGAGGCGGTCTTTCGGTCTCGTACGCTATGTGTGAGAAAGGGCAAGCTCCTTGCTCCGATGGTCATTGACCTAGTCATAGGCTCTTAGACAGGTTTTTGTCAGCTATTGTTGTATGTGTTTTTACATGGTAGAGCCACGCTGCAGCTATATTATGGTTGTAACACAAGTGGGTCGGCCCAACCGAGGAAGGACCACGTTCTCACAGAATATTAGCATAAATTAGCAATTTAATACTGCTGTGTTTCGTCTAGTGAGTGTAGAGATCCAGAGACTCTTTTTTTACTGGTAACGAGGCATCTTAGTCCTCAGGGGTGACAACGCATCTTCGTTTTGATTCTTAATTGAGGATAAATGTAGATATTTATGAACCACAGCATCCACTTACCATCAGGTGGACTGTGTTTTCATTTGTCACCCTTATTATATTAAAAAAATGCTACAATTAAGCTACTGCACAAGTTAAACACAAACTTTGAACTTTGAACTGAGCTTTTGCTTTTGTTTTGGAAATTAGTTTGCGACGAAAAGCCGATGAGCCGATGCCAAAAGCTAATTGCAAACATCTGGCGCGTCCTCAACTCTCTTTTATTGGATTTTTAATGAAAGTAACTTACTGTATGTAAAGTTATGTGTATTAATGAAAATTTTTTTAAATATTTATTCCATCATTTTTATCTCGTGATAATATGTAAAAGTATCAAAAATATCTTCATAATAAACATACATTCTTCATCTTACGCCACCCTAACTTGTCTTATTTTGTCAATTTCACAACAATGTCTTTTTAAAGATGGCGGTAGAGCTCTCTCATTTTCCGTAATCGTTATCGTCATAGCTTATCAAAAGTCCTACAAAAATTCGCTTCGCCAAAGATTTTAGAAATTTAATATCATATCTTCTATCTATCTATCTACATATAATAATAAAAATGAATTGCACTTGTACTCATATGTACATTTTCTATTTTTGTGGAAAAAATTATTGAGAGAAATTAAAAATAAGTAATTGCATACTTTCTAACATTTTTTGAATTGTTTGTCTGGCTATCTGTCTGATTGTTTACGAGCGCATCACGTCTGTAGTACTTACATTTTTCTACAGAATCGTTACGAAAAACAAAAGCGTATCTTCGAGTAACGAATCTACGTTTTATCGTCTTTTTTTTTAAGAATATTAACAATGCTGTAAACATTACTAACATTCCCCTTAACCACTCGTGGTAAGCTTAAATTGCTTGTGTTACGAGTGGTTCACGCCAGTAGTCGAATGGCGGATTCGAACCCACGACCTTTTTGAATTCGCGGTCCGCGCCCTGCCATTCGTCTACTGTCGCTTAAAAATTGTATCGAAATTAATTATTTTTATATATTAAGTACTTAATTGTATCGAAAGTTATAATAATTATTTTTATGTACGATTTTTTTTAAATGTGGCATTGAGTGTTGTTTGTTTTGTTCATTGATTTATATAACCCTAGATCAGTAATAACCGCGCCAAAGCGATGCCACTGCACATATGGCCACAGCCATATGCCTAGCTAACGTGAGTTCATTGTTCAATGTGACGCCGACAGAGTTGAGCCGCGACAAAAATGGGTAAATGCGTAGTGAAAGAATGCTATTCAAGGTCACAAAAATGTAATAAATCAAGCAGCATCACTTTCAACACATAATTTTTAGTCCTTGTTTTCATATAAACCTAAAAAATCTCACATAATTAAATAAAATTATCGAATATTGCTATTTAGGTTCAATGTTGCCACTTTTCCGCGTTTGTGATTATCCTACATTAATGGGAGACTATATAATTAATGGAGTAAGTTAATTTGTTACCTTGATTTTAAATATTTTGGAAATTTTAATAAAAACTACGTTTTGTTACCTTTCATACAAAATAATTAATTATTCTTATTTTAGTTTATTCATGAATTATCTATTAAATATATTTTATTACCTATTTTATATTAATAATTTTATATAACTTATAATTTCATATTAATTATATTTTATTAGATACCTATTTTATATTGTTTGATTTATTGAACCATAAAAATACGTTTTATTTCATCATTATGTTTACTTCTATTCATCTAATAAGCTTTGTATCCCTTTTTTTCTAAGGGGACGTAATAAAGATTTTAAAATGAAATATACTTTTTTAATATAAAAACAATTAACTACAGCTTAAAAAACTCATTTTTATTGCGTATTTACTTAAAATTGTTATTAGTTTCAAAGCTACGTTGTCGCGTTTGGATAGTGGTTACACTTTTTTCGACGCGCGGTAATGTGGTTTGCTCCTCTATTGTTGTGTAACTCAATGGTTTTGTTATTAAAATTGTTCAAAATACAATTATTCCATAATGATTTCAACCTAAAATCAGGTACTTTACAAAAAACAGTATGTTTTCCCACAAAGATTAACGTAATACCATCATCATTCATTATTAATTAATTCATCGATTCGATCAAATTAATTCAATCATTAAAAACGAATCTTAATTTTATTATATAATATATTAGCCGTAAAAAAGTTGTGACGTAGAGTTAAGATGTCAATCAAACCTTCGATTTGCCAATGATAGAGTCCTTATGACAAATTCCCTTGCGGACCTAAGCACTATGCTCAATGACTTCAATAGTGCCTCCCTGCGGATAAGTCTTAAGATGAACATGGACAAAACAAAAGTCATGTGTAACGTACATGCCGGTATACTTTTGACAGTAGTTGATGAGAACACTACTTTCGAAGTTGTCGACGAATATGTTTACTTTGGACAAATAGTCCGACTAGGTAAGTTCAACGGTTTCAACTTGACTGAACAGCGTTCGGAATATTAAGAGACATCTTATCGTCAGGTGTACGTCAGAACTTAAAAACAAGATTGTACAATCAGTGCGTGTTGTCAGTAGTAACTTATGGACCTGAGACGTGGTCCTTTACTGCTGGCCATATGAGTAAGCTCTAAAGTAAGATGAAGTGGCCATATAGCTCGAAGATCCGACAACCAGTGAGGTGGAAAGTTTCTCTAGTGGTAGCCTCATACCGGTAAGTAAAATTTAGAGTGCCCCCCCTCCTCCTCCCCGCATGTAGTGATGACCTGTTCAGAGATGCAGTAGGTAAGTCGATGGATCGTGATTTGTGGCATTCTCAGGGGGCGATCCCTTTTGTTAAGATGTAATCAATAAATAAATAATTGAATGTACATACATTTATAAATTTTTAGATAATTTAATCTAATGCCACAATAAATTAGAATTATAAATTGAATTTGTTAAAAACCGTATGCAAAGTTAAAACGGTCCCTATTTCCCCGTCTCGCGAAGCGCAATCCGCACCACACGCTAACTTTAATTGCTTACCAAATTAGTTTTGTTATTAATATTTGTGTAGGATTAAGATCATTAGATCCTCCTTACTGTTTCGTGGATTCATATGATTTGATCATTTCGTAGTCCTGTATTCCTGTTTCCATAATCATGAATTTTAATTACGATTATAATCAGTAAAATGTACTTATCTAAAAACTAAGGAGTTTGATCAACATATGTATAATATATAAAACATATAATATTTAAAAGTTTTACATATAGTTTACGTAAATATATAAACAGGACATGTATGATACATAAATATAATATAACAACTAATAAAACATCTAAGTATTAGGTTTTTACCTGTGAAACGTAATTTTTATTAATCAAAGTAATCGCCCATGCAAGTGATGCATCTTTGTCAATGTAGTGGCAGATTATTAATTCCTTTGTTGAAGAAATCATCTGGACGGGAGGTGTTTCGGTTGGTTTTACTTTTTCGAAGGCTTCATTCCTATACTCGACTTGACGACTCGAGAAGAACTATCATACCATGGAGTGTAGAGGTAAGAGTGAGGAGAACAGTCTCTGTATTAAAAAGTGTCCGTAGTAAAGTGCTAAATAAGGGTAGCGCCACTGTAGCTAGAGGGTAAATTTTAAATTGGGGTAAATTTTAAATGAGGGTAAATTTTTGGACAAACTTGTGTATGAAGTCGAGTCTTTGCTGAAAATAGTCTCAGATTGAGGGCGACTAAATCTAATCCAGTTTAACCCTCAGAAGACACAAATTTGCGCGATAAACGCTAAAAAGAACCCCTTTGTCGTATCTCCTCAGTTTCAAGGCACTCCCCTTGTTGCATCAGTCAGTATCGTAATCCTCGGCGTCGACATATCGAGTGAAGTGCAGTTCCGTGGTCACTTGGAAGAGAAGGCCAAATTGGCCTTCGGAGAGTATATTATGCTGGCACACCGCTTGCAACTTTATACGGCGCAGGTTCGGCCGCATATGGAGTACTGTTCCCATCTCTGGGCTGGGGCTCCCCAGCGCCAGCTCCTTCCATTTGACTGCATTCAGCGCAAAGTGGCTCGAACCTTTGACGACCGAGTGCTATCTGATCGTCTGCGAAGAAATATTGCATCTCTTTGCGTATTTTATCGTATCTATCACGGAGAGTGCGCTGAGAAATTGTTCGGATACTCTCATCCGCCAAATTTCATGAACGCACTACGCGGCAAACGTCCCGATACCATTCACAACATCTGGATGCTTGGCGGTCCACCACTGTACGTTTCACTAGGAGTTTTCTTCCGCGTACGACCTCTCTGTGGAATATATTACCGCCGGCGATATTTCCGGACCGATACGACCTGGAGACCTTCAAGAAAAGGGCTTACTCCTTTCTAAAGGGCCGGCAACACACCTGCAATTCCTCTGGTGTTGCGGAAGTTCATGGGCGGCGGTAGTCACTTAACATCAGGTGAACCGTATGCTTGTTTGCCCCCTCTTCTATAAGAAAATAACTTTTTATAACTTATTATTGCACTGTCTTTCACAATAATTCTTTTTTATAATAATTATTTTGTTATTGTCAAAATATTTATTTTCAAAATTACTCTTAACGTGTTTCACGGTGACTTTTCTATGGGTCAAAAATGGGTGTGGGCTTTGTAATTTATGGGTAACGCCCCAAATTAAATTTAATATGAATTTGGGTAGATTCACCTCTATCTTTCAGGTAGGAATTTTTGCCATACTTCAGTAAATCAATCTGCAAAAGCACTTCGTTAACTAAATAATTTATGTAAACTCTGATAGTCAAACAGCACTGCTTATGCTGAGGTCAAACTTATAGAGCTCGAAGCTAGTTGGACACTGCGTGATCCGGCTAAATGCGCTGGGATGGAACAACAGGGTCTTAAGATGGGTTTCGGGTTACGCGGGTATTGTAGGCAATAAACTTACCGCCAAGCTCGCACAGGAGGGCTCAAAGACTACACAATTTGGACCCGAGCCATTTTATGAAATCTCAAAAAGCCTAGCCCGATTGACCTTTGAAACTTTTTATCACAATAAATTGCTTAAAATCTAGTCTGACACACCAGGCTTAAAATATTCTAAAACCTAAATTCGAGCTTTTGATCTTAAATTCACTTCAGAAGCCCTGGGATTAAGTAAATAAATTGCGCATTCTAGCAAGAGTCCTAACGGGACTCTGTTGTCTTAAAAAGCACATGTCCATCCTGGGACTAAGCAACTCAAGGATGTGCCGGTTCTGTTCCCTAACGGAAGAAACGCCTCTGCACATCCTAACTGACTGCGGACCCTTAATGCGCAAACGCGACACTCATCTCGGAAACTGTACAACTCTGTAATAATGACAAAGAGAACCGAAACGTGGTCCTTCACTTTTTGCAGAAAGAGAAATCTCCCAGTGAGCTATGGAGAGGTATTAGGTATAAAGTTAGTATTTTCGGAGTTTCTCTGCGTGATAAAATACCCGTGATGAAAACACTTTACAAATGAGATAGTCCTTTGCCTAGCTATGACTACGGAGACTATGTAGGCACGTATATGAGCTATAACTTTTTATTTTTACTATTGTTTATTACTTAATAATAATTAATATTTCAATGAATTTGATTTAAACCAACTCAAAACAATATATCACGCGCTGGTGGAATCTAGGTTGAGATATAGCATATTGGTTGTGGAAACAGCTATAGCTTTAATTGGCAGAGAGCATTAGTAGTGTATTTATACAAGTTCTAGCTCACGAGCCAGAACTGGTACAAACCAGCCTTCGTCTGTTGATAATTGATAATTGTTTTATGTATTGCGCCCAGAAGATTTAAAATTGCTCACAGCTAAGCAACTCCTATTCATTGAAGATATAGGGCAATACCTAAATAGAATAATACAACAGATCTTTTAGGTCGCAGTGATACTGGTTTCTTAACCTGAACCTGTATAACCTGTGTCGTATTATCGTCAATGGTGTGTCTTTCCTAGAATAGTGGTGTTGGGAGTAGTGGTGCTGGGATTGGTGGTGGCGGGATTAGTGCACGCAATTGAGGGAGGGCGGGAGGTGCTCTTCAAACTAGGTAAGACACATCATTTTGTTTGGTTTAGCGGATGATTGCAAAGTAACTACTAATATCATTTGCAATTACTTATGGTTGGTGAAGCGATATACAAACAATACACTTCGCTCTCCCGAAGTTTAAAGGTGTGCTACGAAGGATTGCCACCTGTATTATTTTCTGGTCAGAATGGCAATCCAAATTATTGTCCGAATTGCCATCGGATATTAAGTGATGTTAGCTAAGTGTACTAGGTTTGGGGACAAATTAGAGGAATATAATTTATAACTTTGTTAATGAGGCTGCAGTAAGGTTTTAAAAAATAACTCATCACATTCCCTACACCGAATCTATCCGAATCTATACAACTTTTTGATCTGAATCTTGGTGATAGTCTAAATCAATCTGAATTAGATCGCGTTTGATGGTCCTTCTTAACAAATTTCGTAAATATTTTACATTCGAACTTTCCAAATTAGGAAATTGCACTTGAGTTGAGTTGATTAAAACTACTTTTACGGATTTTATCGCGTTTATTTTTACTTTTTATTTTTAATTCCCGACGTTTCGGGCGTCATGGTCACGGGGGACACGGAGTCCCCCGTGACCCTGGGTGCTGGAAAGCGCCCGAAACGTCGGGAATTAAAAATAAAAAGTAAAAATAAACGCGATAAAATCCGTAAAAGTAGTTTTAATCATGTGTAGTGTTCGCGTAAATATAAGAAATCATTGAGTTGAGTTGTCAATTTTTCTGGACAACGACAAGTTTTTCATTTTCAGGCCGTGTAGATTCGGAATATAACAGAATAATACGGGATATGCTGCCACGTATTGCTGGTCAGTGAACTGAAATGCAAGAGTTCGATTTTCTATTGAATACGTACCAAATATAATTCATAAAATGTAAATATAGTACAAAAGCATAAAAACAATTTTACCGCAATCAAGAAATGAATTAAAGTGGGTAGAAGTAAAATAATTATTTAAGTACTAATCCGACAAAGGGCTCAACAATATTATGTCTAAATGATGAATAGTTGTGTGGTACAAGAGCACACTTATATTAATATTCAGGTGTTATAGTAAACGTTTACAAGTTTTCTTCTATATTCCACATAAAATTAATTGAAACTTTTTACGTGGTAGAGCCATGCTGCAGTTATATTAGTAGTATAGTTGTAGCACGAATGGGTTGGCTCGACCGGGGAAGGACCACGCTCTCACAGAATACCAGCGTGAAATAGTAGCTTAATGCTACTGTATTTCGTATGGTGAGTGTAGAGAACCGGAGACCCTTTTTACTGGAAATGAGGCATTCCATCTCAGTCCTCATGGGTGACAACGCATCTGCATTTTGATTTGCAATGGAAGATAGATGTAGATGTCTATGGGCCGCAGCAACCACTTACCATCAGGTGGACTGTGTGCTCGTTTGTCACCCTATTCTACAAAAAAAAAACTTACTGAGTAGTGAATCAGTTAATACACATTTTCTAGGAAGAAACAAAATAAAATATGTAAAAGTACATTTTATATTGGTGATTTGTTAATCCTTACCAATATTACAAGTTTAGGCAAAGTGTAAAATTAATAGATAGATGCCAATATGTAGTATATGAGTGTGTGTTTTATCTTTTCAGTTTCCTCATACTCGTAAGATAAAGACATTAAAAACTAAGTCAGAGCTTGCTTACATTTAAAACGCGTTAGCGTTTCGTATATCGTTATAATATTGCTAATATTTTTAAAGATAGGGTCCCAAACAGTTTATTTTTCTTTGAGCATAGAATCAGTAAAAATTTTCTGGTAGTATAGTTCGATCTTTTCTTCTTAGTTTTTTGAAATAAATTTAAGTTACAGTTATTGTTCTTATGTGTTTTAAGTACAGATTTTAAAATAAATAGCTGTCGGACTATAAGCACATTTACTTCAGAGAACAAATTAAAACGAATTATTTAGATAAACTGTAGGGGGCTATAAGTGGGTTTTGCCTAAGAGCGTTAAATGACAAATTGTAAAGCTAAACCATGACACTTTGAATTGCATAAAACTCTAGTTCGGAGAAAATCACACTACTGGTTCCAAAAAATGCATAACTTTAAAAAAAACTACGTAACCTCTTGCCTTGAGTGTATTCTAAATTGTCCGGTGGTAAGAAACCACGAGTTTAACATCTAATTGAAAAAATCCCTATGACACAATCCATGTCGATCACGTTAAACCGTTAGTAATTATTAGTACAGGTTTCACGCATATTTTAGTTTTGATAGATGCACTTACTCGTTAAATAAATCTAGTACAACCTGTAAGTAGGAATATGTAAAATAGATCCGAAGCCTTGCATATTTTGAAACAGCTAGATTTGTTTATTTTAGTTGTTTCCATAGCGTAATTTCATAATGAAAATCTTTATATTTGGTAATGCAACTGACAATCTTTGTTTTGCAAATGATAGCCGTAAAAGCAAATTATAACCTAGATCCAAAAAGAAATTACTTAGAGAAAAATGTATTTAAATATAGACTATAGAGCGGACATTGGGAACATTTGCATAACCGTGAGCTCGCGCTTGTTTTACGCCCTCTAGTGAAACATAGCAATACTACGCTGAATATTTATTTTGAAAACAATTCAGCTATTCCCCATTAGGTGATACTACTAAATATAAGGTAAAAATGCGTTTTAGACACGTCATTATTCGCAAAAGGCGCGCTTATTACAATATTTTTTCTTTCTAGAACAATCTACTAAAAATAATAAGATTTAAAGATTATTTGGTAAATATACATTATTCTTACGATGATAAACCGAAATCACGTTAAGTTTTTGCTCCATATCGTGACTGACAATACCTTAATGCACAACCGGGCACATTGTCTTTAAAAATATTTTTTAAAGTTCCCTAGTTCTTGCCAGTTAGCACAAAAGAATTATTTTGATAAACCTCGTTGTAAATACAGTTCAATATAAATTTGCGATCTAACAAGAATAAAGAGACAAATTTTCGCCACCGGAAATAGTAAACAAAAAAAAACTTATACCTAAGTTTAAAGGTCTTTATAGAATCGTTTTCGTAAGGTTTTCAATCATAACTGGTATTAAGTCGAAGATACCGCAAATAAATTATAAACATTATTTTTCTGCGGTAGCAGTTGATAAGATAAACCCGTGTCTAAATTTTCAGAGACCACATGCTACGATGTTAAATGACGGAAAAAGTGAATCCTAATCTGAATTGCTCCATCAAGTTTGTTTTCGAATCCGTAATTTTCATTGTTGTGTTCATATAGTGTTCAGGACAAGAGGGGCCTGAACTATACTTATAAATGTTCAAATGGTGTTCTGTATAAAAGGGGCCTGCACTTTACTTATAAGCGTTCAGATGGTGTTCAGGACAAGAGGGACCTACACTATAATTTTTATTGTTTAAATGGTGTTCAGAACAAGAGGGGCCTGCACTATAATTTTTAATGATCAAATGGTGTTCAGAACAAGAGGGGCCTGCACTATAGTCATTAATGTTCAAATGGTGTTCAGTATAAAAGGGGCCTGCACTATAGTATAACTATAGTGCAGGACAAAAGGGACCTGCACTTTAATTACAAGCGTTCAGATGGTGTTCAGGACAAGAGGGGCCTGCACTATAATTATAAATGTTCAAATGGTGTTCAGGACAAAGACAAAAGGGGCTTGCACTATAGTTATAAATGTTCAAATGGTGTTCAGGACAAGAGGGGCCTGCACTATAGTTATAAATGTTCAAATGGTGTTCAGGACAAGAGGGGCCTGCACTATAGTTATAAATGTTCAAATGGTGTTCAGGACAAGAGGGGCTTGCACTATAGTTATAAATGTTCAAATGGTGTTCAGGACAAGAGGAGCCTGTACTATAGTTATAAATGTTCAAATGGTGTTCAGGACAAGAGGAGCCTGCACTATAGTTATAAATATTCAAATGGTGTTCAGGACAAGAGGGGCTTGCACTATAGTTATAAATGTTCAAATGGTGTTCAGGACAAGAGGGGCCTGCACTATAGTTATAAATGTTCAAATGGTGTTCAGGACAAGAGGGGCTTGCACTATAGTTATAAATGTTCAAATGGTGTTCAGGACAAGAGGGGCCTGCACTATAGTTATAAATGTTCAAATGGTGTTCAGGACAAGAGGGGCCTACACTATAGTTATAAATGTTCAAATGGTGTTCAGGACAAGAGGGGCCTGCACTATAGTTATTAAGGTTCAAATGGTGTTCAGTATAAAAGGGGCCTGCACTTTATTTATAAGCGTTCAGATGGTGTTCAGGACAAGAGAGCTCTACACTATAATTTTTAATGTTCAAATGGTGTTCAGAACAAGAGGGGCCTTTTTTTTTTTTTTTTTGCGGATGGAAAATCGTCTAACGACCCCTTTCGCTCTGGGTGGAGCGTAAGGGAGTGTCAGACTTTTACTGACTAAAAACCATCCGTGTTCCTTCAGTGCCCTTACGTTCCGGAGCCGCGATATCTCTTTCGAACAGCCCGCAGCCCCGGCAGGCGTCGGCCCTTGCGGGCCCCTTCACGCTGCTGACAGCTCTTTGAGGCGCGCGTGGAACAAAACGCGCCGTCGACACGGCCTGTCGTCATTAGACGGACGGACGACGAGCTACCCATTGCTCGACGTCCACAGGCCTGCGCCTACGGTGGCCGGGGGCCAAGACGTAGCCCCCGACGCCCAGGGCGTCTCCCGCGGCGGCCAGGGAGGAAAGCTGCTGCTCTCTCCTTCTCCCGCTCCGCCACCTCCTTCGCTAGCATCACTGCTTCGCAGAAGGTGGTGACGGCATCCCATTCCGTCTCGCTCCGGACCATGGCTTCGACCAGGGCCGGACGCGAGAGGTCGCCGCCGCCTATCGCCGCTACGAGGACACGGCGGTGCTCCGCCCAAGCAGGGCACACCTCCACGGTGTGTTCCACCGTGTCCTCCGGTCCATCTTCGCAGTGGGAGCACCCGGGCGTTTCCTCCCGCCCGATTCGGTGCAGGAACCTCCCAAACACACCGTGTCCGGTGAGGACCTGCGTCAGGCGGAATGTGAGGATGCCGTGGCGTCTCTCAAGCCACTCCTCAAAGAGGGGTCTTATCGCCGCTATAGTGGCGTGCCCAGCACGGGGTTGCGACAGTCGCTGTCTCCATGTCGCCATGAGATCGTGCCGGAAGTCTGTCCGCTGCGCGACAACTTGCCGCGGCAGCGGGGTTTCCCCACGGCATAGTGCCTCCGCACGCCATTCGTGCAGGCGTGCGAGGACTATCGCCTCCAGATCCCATGGCGGCAATCCGGCAAGGAGGCTCGCCGCCTCGCGGGAGATCGTGCGGTAGCCGCGAACCATTTTCACGGCTATCACCCTTTGGGGCGCGTTCAGGTGGTGGACGGCAAGCCGCGCCAAACCACGCGCCCACACCAGGGCCCCGTAAAGGGCCATGGACCGCACGACCCCCGCGTAGAGCCTCCGGCAGGAGGCGTTTGGCCCTCCCAGGTTCGGCAGGAGCCGCCTGAAGGCAGCCCCGGTCCGTTCCAATTTGGG
The DNA here is from genome assembly GCA_036936625.1 of Parnassius smintheus behrii. Taxonomy (NCBI): domain Eukaryota; kingdom Metazoa; phylum Arthropoda; class Insecta; order Lepidoptera; family Papilionidae; genus Parnassius; species Parnassius smintheus. The sequence continues at coordinate 8,890,819 of JAUPFT010000003.1, forward strand.
AGCCAAACGTCGGAAGTGCTCAACGAAGTTCCATCGGCCGTCGAGGACGAGTCCTAGGTACTTCAGCGTTGACTCGACGTCGATGGATACCCCTCCTACCATCACTGAGGATCCCGGTGGTGGCCTGTTCCGAGGACCATGGAAGTGCATGGCCTCGGACTTGTGCAGAGCCACCTCAAGACCCAGTTGCCGAATCCTCTCAACGACTATCGCAACCCCGCGTGTCATATTTTCCGCCGCCGCCTCGTACGACCCCCCTTGTGCCAGTACCAGCGTGTCGTCAGCGTAGCAAACTACGCTGACGCCGGTAGGGAGGTCGGCGCGCAGCACCCAGTCGTAACCGATGTTCCACAGAGGTGGCCCCAGAACCGAACCCTGTGGGACACCGCACGACATCTCTCGCCGGTTCCACTCACCGTTGCGACCGGGGTAGATGACGGCCCTGTCCGTCAGGTAGTCCCCGACTATACGACGGAGATAGTTCGGCACCCGGTGATACCGGAGTGCCTCCCTAATGCAGCTCCAGGGCATGGAGTTGAAGGCGTTGGCGATGTCGAGAGACACCGCCAAGACAACCCCCCCTCTGGCCACTTCATCCCCCGTCGTGAGGGCTCTCACGCGCATGATGGCGTCCACCGTAGAGCGCCTCTTGCGGAAACCAAACTGGTGTTCCGCAAGATCCGGCCCCGTCCCCGCAAGGTGCTCGGCGAGGCGGTTTGCAATGACTCTTTCAAAGAGCTTGCCCACCTCGTCGAGCAGCACCACGGGCCGGTATGCGGACGGAGAGTCCGCAGGGCGCCCTGGCTTCCGAATGAGGACCAGCTTCCCCGTCTTCCAACGAAGCGGGAATTGGCCTCTCTCCAAGCATGCGCTTAGGAGCCCCTCCAGTCGGGGCCCGAGAGCCTCCGAGGCCAGGACCCAGGCTTTGCCAGGCAAGCCATCGGGTCCTGGGGCGGTATTCCTGGCCATGAGCCTACGTACCGCCACTCTCAGGTCTACCCCGGTCCCTTCCGGGATGTCGTCGTCGTCGTCCTGGTGGTCCGGCACCGCAGGTGGCGGAGCCATAGGCGGGGGCGGATGTTCCCGTTGCGCAGGGAACAGAGCGCTCACCACGTCCTCCACGAGCTGGGGCCGGAGACTTTGCGTCAGCGGGGGGGCCCAGGTGCGGAGTTTATCCCGCACCATCTTGTAAGGGCGCCCCCACGGATCTCTGTTGAGAGTCTCCAGCATCTCCTCACGGGCCCGATTCCGGGCCCGCAGGACAGCCTCTCGGAGGGCGTTTTTCGCCGCTCTGTATCCCTCGTACAGTTCCGCCTCAATGGCTGCCGCATTCGGTGGACGAATGCGGAGCCTGCGATGTCTGGTGTACAGGTGCCGCGCGGCGACACACGCCTCGCGCAGAGACGTCAGCTCACGCGACCACCAATACACCTGACGCCGGGCGCTTCCTGGCCGGACGCGGGGCATTGCCACGTCACATATCTCAGACATGGCCTCCTGGAACCACCCTGCCTCATCATTGACGTCGGCAGGCCTGTCCGGTGATGACACCCAGGCCTGCACGATCGAGGCTTCCAGGAGGAGCTCCCGGTCCAGCTGCTTTAGCGCCCAACGCGGACCACTCGGGGCCTGTTGGACTGGCGCGCTCGAGGGCTGGGTGGAGACATCAAACCGGATGTACCGGTGGTCGGAGTAGGTCTCCACCCCCTCCATGACACGCCAGTCAATGGCACGCGGCGACAGAGCGGGGCTAGCGAACGAGATGTCCACCACCGACTCGCCCCGCATTCGCACACACGTGGGGACAGAACCCCGATTTAAGACGACCAGGCCTGTCTCCAGAGCCCAGTCTTCCACCATCCTACCCCGCACATCTGTACGACGAGAACCCCAAGCCAAGTTCTTGGCATTGAAGTCCCCGAGGACAAGTACGGGGAGGGGATAACTTCCGACGACGACTGCTCTCAGCTCTGCAAGAGAGTTGTGGAGCTCGGCGAGAGATCGGTTCGGGGAGAAGTACACCCCCACAACGACGAACTCCCCGAATCGTGCTGCTACGCACCCCTGACCCCTCCTGACACCTTCAAGGGTCGGGGTACCGGCGGCGGCCGAAGAGATGATGGCCACTGAGCCGTTAAGGTCCGCCACCCAGTCCTCACTAGGCCAGACAAAATACGGCTCAGCGACCACAGCGATGTTAATCGACCACTGCGCCATGCTCTGGAGCAACAGATCCTGAGCGCAGGCGCAGTGGTTGATATTCGCCTGGAGGAAGCTTAATGGGGCCGTTATAGGCATTCCATTTCAGCTTCCTCCACGGGGGGCCCCTCTGCGGGCGTCGGTGTCACGGCGGCGGCGGCGGCGACAGTGACAGCGGTGGCGGTGGCAGTTGCGGCCGCGGCGGAGGCCACAGAGGCGGTGGCGGCTTTGGCCCCTACCCTACCCACGGCCTTGGCCTTGGCGGGTGGCACGCAGGCCTTGCTTCCGGCCCGGTGATCGGCTGGCTTGCCGGTCGCCGCACATGCAACACAGTGCGGCGTGGCGCAGCAGGTCGCCGATATGTGTCCGGGCTGACAGCAGCGGAAGCAAAGGCCACTGCGGTCAACCTCCGAGGCGCATCTCACTGATACGTGGTGCCCCACGAGACAGCGATAGCACCTCAGAGGTCTGGGCTCCAGCAGCTTAACCTGCGCTGAGACCCAGCCCACCAGAAGCCTTCGGCCCTCCACTATGGTTTTGGCCGCCGTAACAGGGCAGCGCACCGTAGCGGCATGCATACCCTGTTGGTCCGGGCGTATGGCGCCTGACCTGACTTGGTCAGTAGTGCACCCCCCGGACCTGGCGACGGCGGCCACCAACTCCTCCTCCAATACCGAGTCGTCCAGACCCATGATGCGCAGGTCTGCGCATCTGACGGGCCTTGACACTCGGGCCTCATCCGCGTCCAGAGACGCTCTGAGCTTCGCAGCCAGAGCGTCCGCGGTTGCGCCACTGGATTCCCCGGGGACCTCCAGCATACGGGCCCCCGTCTGGGTGACTTTGAGCCGGAGGCCCCCAGTGATCCCGAGCTCCCCGAGGTCCACCGCCTCCTTCGCCTTCGCGAGCAGATCGCGGTAGGTATTGCCCTTCTTTTCCGCGTCCGGCTGTAGTGTAATCACTACAGCTGCGGTCTTCGGGGCGCGGAGCCTTGCCGCGATCTTGCGCGCCCTGAACTGGCGCTGCCGCTCCTGCTCTTTGGCCTTTTTGGCTGCCTTCTTCCCCTTCTTTTTATCCCCGACCACCTGCCAACCGGCTTCAGCCGCGGGAGGTGTAGGGATCTGGGGGGGCGGTGACGGCGGCGGCAGCTGGCTTGCCGCTGGCGCTGGCACATTCGCCGCAGGCACTGGGGCTGGTGCAGCCACCATCTGTGCTGCCGCCTTGCCCTTTCTCGCCTTCGCCTTGCCTCTCTTTCCCGTCGCCGGCTTAGCCGGAGCCGGTTCAGCCGGTACCGGTTTTGCCGGAGCCGGCTTTTCAGGGGGGGGGAGGAGCAACTGCAGCCCCGCCCGAGGGCTGACTGGACGGCCCCAGCCTGGATGCGGTAGCCGTGGCCGCCGCGTACGTTGCCGGCCTCGCCGCCGTCTTGTTTGCCCCTAAGGGGGGGCGCAGGACGATGCCCTCCAGCACGGAAAACCGGTGCTGGAAGGCAGCCAGCTCCTGCCGGACCAGGTTCAGAACCTGGTTCTCCATTGGCACGGGCTGGCTTGGGCGCTGCGTCTGGGGCGCCGCGTGAGAGGCAGGCTCACGTAGACTGGCCAGGTCTGCGCGGAGCTGCTCGTTCTCCTTCTGGAGAGTCTCCATGGCAGACGTCAGGCGGGCCACGTCCGCCCGCAGCTTCGCCACCTCGTCCGCATTAGGCCCGGCCCCAACAAAGTTGGCCTCCGCAGCCGCCATGATGGAGGCGGAGGCCCCGGGAATGGCCTTGAGCTTTGAGGAGGACTTTTGCTTGCAGGCCACGACCTTGATCGCGGCCTCCACCTCCTTTACGAATCTGGCCTTACGCTCCACCTCGGAGCCGCCAGTCGCACTCGTCTCTTCGCCTGATTCCCGAGCCGTATCGCCCGGGTGGCGCCCCTCCTCGGCAAGCTTTGCCGCTCGTTCGGCCATCTGCTTATCAGAGAGCCCCCTCCCCTTGCCTCTCAGCCCGCCCCGCCTGTTGGTGGGGATTTTCCGGGCCGAAACCTCCTCTTCACCGGATGACGGCCCCTGGTCGCCATCCAGCCTGGACCGCTTGCGGAAGAACTTACTGGTCTCCGCGGTCCCAGGCCCCACGCGTCGGGAGCTCTCTGAGCCTCCCACGCTGCTCGATGCGGCGTCGGACTCAGTCCCCGCATCGTTTCTCCTCTCCTCTACGTTGCCGTTGCCGGCGGTTTTTGTTTTGTTTTTTGTTTTCTGTGTTTCCATTTCTGTACCCACGAGTATGGGGGAATTAAAGGTCCACCTTGGCAGAGACCCCTTTACCAAGGTAAGCAGATTTAGAGGATTTATTACTCGCCAGGGGGTCTGCAGGTACCCTGGCGAGGACTGCACTTGCGGCTGATTTGTTCATAGAACCCCGTCAGCCATCCATCCCCTCGCGGTGCGTCGCCGCTTGGGATTCGGGGTAACTTTTTATAGAGGTTTTCTACCTCGCGGTCCGGGCGATTAAGCCAAGACCCTCGGTCCTTATCAAAGCCGCGAGACATGATCCACGACACTTCGACTGGGATTACGAGACCGGCGGTGACAGCAAAGGATGAATCCTTCACTGTCTGCCCGGAGGCAGGTTAAGTGCACACCGAGCCCGCCCTCGCTCCTCTGCTATGCCCTCTGCTGATCAGAGGGTCACGCAGAAGAACGCACTGTTGGTCCGGGATGGACCCCCCCATGTCAGAATAATTAGCCGCGGCAGTAACATTCCCCAAGGAATAAGAATTTCTTCTCATTTCTCGAGGAAGATTACCGCCGCGCCCAGGGTGCACCGGCCCAGTTGCTGCTCTTCCCTCCAGACGTATCGAGAGGGACCCGCAACTACCAGGCACACGTGGAGGACTTCTGACTTCGCACCCCAGAACAAGAGGGGCCTGCACTATAATTTTTAATGTTCAAATGGTGTTCAGAACAAGAGGGGCCTGCACTATAGTCATTAATGTTTAAATGGTGTTCAGTATAAAAGGGGCCTGCTCTATATTTATTAGTTTTCAAATGTTGTTCTGGACAAAAGCGCCTATGAAACACTTAGAGGGGTGTTCAAAAAGTGTTTTCTAATTGTGCGAGGACACACAATCTGTCGGACGGCCGAATCAACATTGTGGGTAATTAATTATTTTCATACTATAATTCTGCGTGTACATTCATGTCTTAGATTATTGTTGTTGACTTGTTGTTTATTTTTGCTTATATCTATAACTAGAATGTAAAACTGTAAACAAGAGCTTAATCAAGTCTTCTTTCATCTCATACAAGCAACCCTTATAATACCTATTGTTTCTATAACCTAAAACTATTAGAAACCAATAGATACGAAATAACGATCAAATACGCCTTGTTTTGGTAGCGTAAGAGATTCCAGGGGCGATAGTCTTATTAATTTACTGTTTGAAGTTTCTGTTAAAATCGACCGTTATTAGTTTTTAATAAATTAGATTTAATTTTTAGTATATAATATTTAATAAAAGATAACGATGATGTGAACAAAATACTACGTAGTGTTTCTCTTACGCTTACACCTAACCAGTCATCGGGATGAGTCGTTTTACCCCTAACTTGTGCACGCGTATACGTTAAATCCAAGAAATTTAGCTTCATTAACAATTTCAACAATATTACCGCAGTAATCGACTAGCATATCCACCTTTCTCTGTAAGTAGTAAACTGGATTCCTTTTGTTTTTTGTATGTTTATTTTGAGATTTGTTTGAATGTAGCCAATTGATTAAGTTGTGTAAAGTCTCATTAATAATGACATTGGATTTTTCTATTTCGTCACATTTTATTACCATGGTAGTGTCGTCTACGAACATGTAGTAATAAATATAAAAAACAACAGGGGCCCCAAGATACTGCCCCGTGGAACTTCACAGCATAGCAGGATCCTCAGCAGCACCTTTCTTATGACAAGAACTTAAAGTAATAAAACACTGTTGAGGCCAACCTCTAAATCTACCAAGCGTGGCAACTACGGGACCTATGGGAGAGGCCTTACATAGGCTCCTCCCATAGGTTGCCAGCATTGGATTTTTTTATACGCTTTAATGGATGGAATGGATACTTGTATCAAAAGTGTATATACCATTGAAGTAATATGTACTTACGTACTAGAACAGCTATTTCAAACAAAACATGTGCGCTACTCTGTGTTCGCGCCGTTGGTTTTTTTATCATAGAATAAACATAGGTAGAATGATCAGTAGGTAATAATAGATTGTATTGTTAAATAGATAAATTATATCGAGAACAATTTTCAAATTTTGTCATTTATTTTGTATATTATATTCGCTTATTTAATATAATGTACCTTTTATTTTGCCTTCAAAAAATGATAGGATAACCCTGCTGAAAGAAGTGGCTAACAATACCCCCGAAATATATCATTACGTTTGGCAATGTTACAGTCAAAATTCGAACTTGTTTTATCAAAACCATATTATTGAGTCTGCTGTCGGTGTTCAGCAGGATGATCCATTAGGTCCAGCTCTTTACAATTTGTGAATTCAACCTATTATTTCAAATTTAAAATCCAAGCTGAATATCTGGTATCTGGACGACGGTACACTGGGAGGTAAAGCAGATGACGTCCTCAATGATCTTAGTCATATTTTTCAAAATTTTAAAAATATTGGTCTTGAACCAAATACAAATAAATGTGAAATATTTATTTCTAATAATTTTTCTAATTCTAACAGAGATACCTTAATTCAAAATTTCAATCAGATTTCTCCAGGAATAAAAACTGTCAATTCGGAATTGCTTTACCTGCTTGGTGCTCCGTTGTTTTTCGATAGTATTAAACCTGTTTTAAAAACAAAATTTGATCAATTTTTAAATCACGTTGATAAATTATATATTTTAAACCCCCATATTGCCCTTACCATTTTAAAATATTGTCTCCTTGTACCTAAATTTACATACTTGTTACGCTCAAGTCCAGTCTGGAAATGTTCGGATATTTTAAAAGATATTGATAGTCATCTTAAAATTGCTATAGAAAACATTCTAAATTTGAGATTAAATACAATAGCCTAAAATCAAGCCACTTTACCTATCAAATTTGGTGGAATTGGTGTAAGAAATATTTCTAGCGTCGCATTGCCTGCTTTCCTTGCTTCCGTGCATAGTGTCAATGACCTATGTAACACAATTTTAAATAATAAAGTAGACCTGTGCTTTGCTGCGGAGGCAAAGCAAACGGGGCTAACGCTCTGTCCTGGCAAAAATGTCCCACTGGAAGTTAACCAACAAAAACAGTGGGATATTCCGTTGGTACGGAGTGTCCAGAAAAATTTATTTCAAAATTTCCATATTCAACAAGATCAGGCTCGCCTTCTAGCTGTTTCAACTAAGGAATCTAGCCACTGGTTACATGTTCTAACATCAAGTAATTTCGGCACATTGCTTGATGGGGAAAGCTTGCGCATCGCTGTAGGAATCCGGCTAGGAGTGGCTATTTGTCAACCTCACCAGTGCCCCTGTGGTAGCAGCGTCAATGAGTTTGGGCTCCACGGACTTTCATGCAAGAAAAGTGCAGGTAGGTTTTCCCGTCACGGTTCCTTGAACGAAATCATCCGAAGGACTCTTGTCTCTATAAATATCCCCTCGGTTTTAGAGTCTTGCGGGATATTTAGAGACGATGGCAAGAGACCCGACGGTATGACTTTGGTCTCCTGGGAGAGAGGTAAAGCCCTAGTGTGGGATGCTACTTGCGTTGACACTTTGGCGGCCTCTCATCTCAAGGGTACCTCTTTTAGAGCTGGGGCGGCATCAGAGGCAGCCGAATTTAGTAAATGGCGCAAATATGAGTCTTTGAGAAATGACTACATATTTGTGCCATTTGCTGTAGAGACTATCGGTCCGTGGGGTCCACGTGCAATGAAGTTTCTAAAGGAACTGTATCCACGACTGGTCGTCGCTGCTGGTGATAAGAGGGCTGATTCTTTCCTCGCTCAAAGGCTAAGTATAGCTATTCAGCGAGGAAACGCAGCCAGCGTTCTTGGCACGCTCCACGGGGAGCAGGTCTTTTTGACGATTTAAATTTTTAGTGTTAGATTTTCTATATTATAGTTTCTTCTTTTATACTGTATATAATTAGTTTTAATCGTAAATACTATAATTTTAATTATTATTTTAGTTAAGTTCTTTATTATAATTTTTGTAATATAAATTGGATATAATATTATATCACAATTACATTTTAACAATATTTTTATCTGAATATTTTAAAAGGTATCTATGTCAAATATAAAAAAAACATACTAAATATATGTTTAACAAAACTTATTAATATAAAATTTAAATTACAAATATATTTATTTAAATTAGAATAAGCGTCGTTCATAAATGCTGGAAACGCGAGAGTTAAAAATGGACGAATTTATTCCACTTTGACTTTAATGTGGAAACCTAAAAATAATATAAAAGAATAATGAGCAGATTTAAATATAAAAATTGGCCTAATTAAGATAACTCATATATGTTATTTATAGTTATGTAAATTTTACAAAAAAAATGTGTGTAATAATATATTCGTCCTATACTTAAGTACCCACAGAAATGTCGCATCTGAACAAATTAATTTCATAGTCTATATTACATGACACAAGATGGCGTCTTAGGAATAATTTGTTTTATTATTAAGTTATAATATTTTTCTTATTAACCGATGAAAAGTAATACCTTGGTTTTTACTGACATTTCTTCAATTATTTGTGCAATATCTAAGTACACACGACGGCATATTTTTATCAAGAGATTTTTTTTAAATCAACACAATACGTGATAACTCTACAAGCGCCTAGCGAGTGACTGATTAAAGTGCGGTGATGGTGCGGTGTATGCACTGCAGTTGAGTGGAACAGAGTAGCTGAATGCAGTTTCGCCTCTAGTACATAGTACATAATAGCTCAATGGTATATACATAATTATTTTAAGTACCAACTAGTTAGTAGTTTAATTAAATAACACTTAATTTACTTATTTTATTTCCTGGCGCTTAATTCGCGAAGCTCGTTCTGCGTAGATCGGATCAAAAATTTATATTCAAAAACGGAAGGTTTCATATTGGAACATTTTGGAAAATTAGGGTGCTCACACAATATCGATAATTTGATCGCAATCGGCATGTTTCCCGTGGTTATTAGTCTGTACGTATCGAGCTTACGGTCCACAGCGAGCCCAATTGATCTTATTGTTCTCGTAATTTGTAATTAAATAAAAATCTCGTATTATATATTAAGTAAGCATGTATATTTTACTAACTATATATCTATTCTATTCGTTTGCATTTTATTTTGTTTTATATCCTTATTATTTATTTATGAAGTTATTGATCGTTTCTCAAATCATGCAGGGTTGACTGGCAGACAATGCCATAAGGCATTAAGTCCGCCCTTTATATCCCTTAGTATATGAGGTGTATAATAAAGATTAAATAAATAAATAAATAAATAATGGTTTCTTGTATTTACGCGAGCACTACACATTAAATAAAAATCAATTCTACGGAATTTATCGCATTTAATTTTAACTTTACAATTCCCTACGTTTCAGGTGCTTTACAACAACCATGGTCACGGAGGGGACGCTCAGTTTTAGAATATCAGTGTTTTTCCCATCCACGCATAACGAGCTCACAGTGTATCTTGAAGTCTTGCAGTAGTATGCCTGCTTATTGTTCAGCTGTGTGCTCGTGTGCCCGTGTCCGTTCTGGGGTATCGTTAGTTTAATTAAAAGATTTAAAATAAGGATAGGGACTCCAGATGAATTGTTTCTATATTTGAATTTATTATAGTGTCCTCTTTTATGTGGCTAATTTCATTGCGAAGTTATTTTTAACAGTTTCTCAATTTCTTGTGTTCATCTTCTTTATTTCATTACCTTCTTTAAAATACCATTAATAATAAGATAAATAATACTTTTTTTTATTTGTGTGTTTGAAGGAGATTTCATATCAGAAAGAGTTCGCAACTCACCCGCACGCGGAATTCTAACTGCCAGAATCAAAAACGTTTATGTCCAACATCAAAAACCCTTTCTTATAAAAACCGTAACCGTAACCGTAAACCGTAATACTCTTTATTAGGGTTAGACTATCGATTTCATGTCTAACAATCCGCATGTCTACTATACTTACTATTTCCACAGTAGCAATAATATCATTATCCCTTTACATTGTATAATAATAGTGGAATATATTATTACACGTAAATGGAACGTCTAATTGGAACAGGAACTTAGCAATATTGTTGAAGACAAAAAGTTCTTCCCTCGAGCGAGTTGAATAAGCAAGTTTCTCACCTCGTAGAACTATAATCGTAACATTCGTATACTCGTTTCTACACCGTGTTTATTAATAATGTTGTCGATAGAGCTGGCGTAACGTAACTCCCTCCCACCCGCACGTTTAGCCACCCTTTATTGGCCGTAAGAAAATGTTCACGTACTACAAAAAGCTGGAGCATGAACAAAGACGAAACAAGAAATTCACAAGTAGTTCCGCGGGAACATCGAGTATGAATGTATATTACTTTTGAATCCAATCCAAGGCTTGGTAAATGCGTAAATTTATTGCATCAGCACTTAACTTACAACGATGAAACTGGTGAATAAATAAAGTTTATTATTGCTCAAAAAACGAAAACAGCTGCGATTACGAACCCGCTTGTTGTAGGGCAACTACGGCAAATATTCCTCATGAAGCAATCTGTGGGGAAGGTCTTTCCAATAATAAGAGTTTTCGGAATAAAATCCGTTATGAATATATCTGCAGTAAAACAAAAGTAACCGACATAGCACAGCAAATCAGTAAGCTGGACTAGTAATAAAGCTCTAAGAACCGACAACCGTTTTGGAAAAAAGGTCCTCAAATGGCAGCCTCGTACTAGAAAACGTGGGTATGATAGATTTCGCTCTAGATAAAGTGACGACCTGATGAATCAAACAGGCAGAAAGGAAGAGTGTATAAGTAATAAATGTATTCAAAATGTCAGTCTATGAAACCGATGGATTTAGACACAACGTAAAAAAATATAATAAAAATAAAATATACATTTTTATAGGAGGTAATGATCTGGAAATAGATGCGGTATTTAACACCGGGAACCCTCTATCGAGTACAAGTCCATTTGTTCATAAAGTTGTTACATGTCATTGAGTTCAGAACGTAGGCACAGAGGAGCCAGCTTCTCAGTATTATATGAGATACATTCCGGAAAGCGTGCGCAAGAAATAAATAATTTAATTCATCTGTTCCTTTTTCCACCATCGGAAAATCAAGTTCTCGGGTCTTCATCTCTTTTTATCAATACTCCACGCATTAGGACTCAACTTTTTGCTACGTCGGATATGTACAGCAAAGAAGCAACATAATTTGCTAACGTCTGTCCTTTTGTCTGAATAAAATGTAGGTGCCTTTCATGCAAGAGTATAAAAATCTTCTTCCGCTTAGAGAGAGCGATTTATTTTCTAACTTCATCATCCTGGATTATTATAATTAAAAGTAAGCTAAAGTAAGCTTAACTATGATGATGTTCATTAAAATTGCATGCAATCGTTTGAATAGTTTACTGACTGATCCCTAATAGGATTACAGTACCCTCCCAGAGGCGTTACACACCTATTGGTTTTTGCACAAAAGCACGGGGGTGTCTAATCCGATTTCAGTTGCCTACGTGTTTGTTTTCATATTCTCAAGACAAACTCATAAGTTTTAGCTCGGGTCTCGCTTTGTGAGTATTTTTACTTAATTTAGTCGTCGCCATTGTCATTTACCTAATTTGTAGTAAGCCGCAATACTTTTACTTTAGTAACATTAAGTGCCAAAGCATAAACTATTAGTATAAATTTATGATTATTAGTATTGAGTTTAAGAAGTGGTTTTGATTGTTAGACTAATTGGGGCTCTTTAGTTTATTGTGGGAAGTCATAATGCATCAAAAAGGGTCTATTGGTAATATTTAATGCTGTCTTAATCCCTATGTGTGGCAGTGAAAAACGGATGTGGCAGAAGAAGCATGAGGGTAAAATTATATCTGTAGAAATGCGGTCATTAAGAAGTTTCTTAGATTTGCACCCTGAATTATAGAATGAGAAATTGTGTTATACAATAAATGTGTTGGAAAAAAAAATTTATGGCCAAAATTATATTTCAATTGTGTACGGATTTTTAAAATATGGTGGGTATTAAAATTATGTTATCCTTATATTAATACATGAAGTTAAAACTTTGTATCCACTTTCAAGCATATTTCGCGTGAAAGAGTGTAAGATTTGGCACAATTAAAGTTTATATGGTGAAGAAATGCAGTAAGCTAAAATGTATTAATAATATAATTAAAACATTCATTGTTAATTTTCATACAGCCAATTAAAACACATAATCTGTGGTCAAACAGCCATACAGAATAGACATTGTCGCTGAAGAAATAGTCTATGTATGTGAGTGAATGTTAAGGCAAAAATGTATTCATTTCATATATGAGATAACTGTGTTACAATATACATTTGAAAGTAAAATATAGCTTACTTAACAAACAAACTTAAAAATTTTATAAATTGCGGTCGAATTTTGATCACTGAATATAAATATACAAGCTGGAGCTTGCCACTTAGTTTCTTTTCTATATAGCTCTCGGCATGAGTACGATAGAGCTGTAAAAGCCAACTGCCTGACAGCACAATAACATCACAGAAAAAATAGATATTTATATAGTAGAAAAACGGAGACGTAGGCCTTTGCGCCAGTGGAAAGCACAATTTGTTACATTTGAAGTGGATCACAATTCAATTTTTTTCAATTCTTTTCAAAATACTGCGAAAATAGTGATGTAATTCTTCTACATTAACATGTTATACGTATCGATCGATTTCATGTAAGAAATCTGTGTGTGTAAAAAAATTTACTATACTTGAGAAAACCCCGTACTTAACTTACTGTTACTGACAGCCCGAAAAATGGTACGGTTATTGCTTCGTAAATATTTCGACCAATATGTGTAATAAGTTATAAGCATATTATTATACTCCACACACAATTTTATATATGGTAGTGCCACGTTGCAATTATATTATGGTTGTAGCATGTATGGGTCGGCTCGACCGGGGTAGGACTACGCTCTCACAGAATACCAGCGTAAAATAGCAGCTTAATGCTGCTGTGTATCGCATGGTGAGTGTAAAGAACGGGAGACCCTTTTTACTGGAAACGATGCATTCCATCTTAATCCTCAGAGGTGACAACGAATCTGCATTCTTAATCTAAATCAAGGATAAATGCACTTACCATCAGGTGGAGTGTGTGCTCGTTTGCCACCCATATTCTATATAAAAAAATACGAATGACCCTACAGGCTATACCTGCAACTTCTCGCTAATTTCAAACATAAAGTGCTTTAAATCTCACCAGCTCCTCGAGCTCAAAAATGTCGTAACAGGTTCAGGATTAACCGATTTTGATACGATTTACGGCAATCGACGCAGTTTTTTCAGCTTAACAAAATCTATTACAAAAAATTAATTTGACGGAAATTACCAAGTTATTTTGTAAACAAACGCTTTTTAGAGATTTCTTTCGTCAACTATATCTCTCGAACTAATTAACCGATATTGATACGGTTTACGGCAATCGACATCGTTTATCGATTGTTAGATTATCTAATTTATCAAAACAAGAAAATCGAAGTTCAGCGAGGCCCTTTTAGTCTAATCTTTATATAAACTCTGATTGTCAAGCAGCACCGCTAGCGCTGAGGTCAAACTTAGTGAACTCGAAACTAGTTGGAGACTGCGTGAACCATTTAAACGTCCTTGGACATAACAACAGGGTCGTCTTAAGATGGGTTCCGGGTCACGCGGGTATTGTAGGCAACGAATTTGCCGGCAAACTCGCACGAGAGTGCTCAAAGAGTACATAATTTGGACCTGAGCAGTTTTGTGGAACTTAAAAAAGCCTAGCCCGGTTAATCCTTGAAACTCTTTATCACAATAAATCACTTAAGGTCTGGTCTGATACACCAGGCTTAAAACATTTTAAAACCATAATCCGGGCTTTTGATCTTAAATTCGATTCAGAAGCCCTGGGATTAGTTAAAAATAAACTGCGCATTCTGGCAAGAGTCCTGACTCAACACTTTTTTAAAAAGCACATGTCCGTCCTGGAACTAAGCAACTCAAGGATGTGTCGGTTCTGTTCCATAACGGAAGAAACGCCGAAAATTAACTGATTGCGAACACCCCAATTTACAAACGTAACACTCATCTGGGAAACTATGTACTCCGCCCACAAGAAGTGAAATCGCTCACGGCTAAGCAACTCCTTCTATTCATTGAAGATATAGGGCTTAGTAGTGAACTATAGCTACAGCAGCGATCACAATAGATCTTTTAGTTTGCAGTGATACCGGTCTCTTTCCTTAGACCTACATAGCTGCGCGCACGTAATAAAAGCATTCCTAATAAGAAAAATATTATTTAACATGCTGAAAAAAAGAAGAGAACTTACTAAGAGTATTTTGTCTTATTAAACCTCAAGATTTTAAGTAATTTTAAGAATGATAATTAATTATTAAAGCAAGACTATTCAAGACACTTTTTGTTTAAGTTTTGTTTCTCATCTTCTTATTAATGACTGCTTGTGATTTTGTAACATTTTTTTTCCTTTTAGCAACATAAATAAATATTATATACTGAATTTTGTAATTTTGTAGTTCCTTCTTAGGCCATAATTTTAATTAGATACACGGTTTGGGGGTTCATTTATCCTAAGTAACTTAGGGAGATATATAAGACCAAAAGTCGGATAGGAGACTATCTGACTTTTAGTCTTAAATTTGAAAACTTTAAACTCTTAACTCTCATAAATTAAAAAATACAGCAGTACTAACATAAAAACCGACCAACTACTATTTTCTTTTATAATAAAAACACCACGAAAATAAAATGAATCACTTTTATGTTCCTGTTGTAAATTTTTTTGTATGTAGATAGAAGATGTCAGAAGTTCACGGACGATATGTCGATTACATCGATTGAATTATATACTAATGACTGAACAGTATTACAGTGGAATTAAGCTCTATAGAGCAGAGTTTAACAGGAAAGAATTATAACTGGGAATATAACAGGTAGGAATTACATTAGATTTAATAGATGCAGATGGATGGATGTGATAGTGTTTTGTGGCATCACTTGGAAAACCTTTATTCGGCTGTGGACTAATCAAGAGCTGTAATCACGACGATGATGATAATTTTCACTTAACAGAGTATGAAAATATTCGTTTATAAAAATAAAATATTATGCATCACTGATTCCAAACCGGGCAAGAAAGTGGACAGGACACCCACGCTTATGGTACCGTACATTATCACTACCTACGCGAAACAATATATAATTTTTTTCAATTTATTGTAAATGAATTTTCGCAAAACAAGCTTTCCTTTCCTGAGCTTTGGGAGATAACTATTTACAGCATGTCCCTGCTGAAGGCTGATGACTGAAACATTTAATAGTATCTGTTTCAAACGGCCAACTTTAACCAATAAATATATGATACCAATAAACATATAAAAATTTGTACTCCAACAACATACGCTAGAGATAAACACGTCAAAGCGGGTTTAATGTATAACGTTTCCAAATACCACCATAAACGCATATCCCTCAAAATTGCGAATTCAGCACCCTAGATAAGAGTATCTCTTTGTAGGCGAGAGTGGACGTCCGCGCTATCATAATTTATTAGTACGGCCTCGCAGGTGCGGCTGGGTTATCTCCATACCGTCACGTGCATATACACATACGTGGCATAGAAGAATAATGACAATGTGACCGAATAACCGCCCACGTGAACCGAATATGATATGCGCTTTTGTAGAAAATGAAATAGTTATTTTTTATCCGACTGCAGTGGGTTCTGATAAAAAGTTTCATTTTTTGGCTGATAGTCTTGTGATATGTCCGTTTTCTATTCTGCTTTTATTTCATAGACTAGATATTTGAGTTTACAAATGATATCTTAATTTTTATTTTCTTTAAAGCCTTTTTTAAACATAGCGGACATATGCTGCCGAAACGTACTACCTTAAAAATAATAATATGTTAAACACTGTCACGTATGGCAAGGAATAAAAGTTAGTAATGAGTTTACTTTACACTAGCGTGAATATATTACAAATAAATTACTGTATTTTTCGTATATTCACGCTAGTAAGAAAATGGTAAAATTACTGTGCTTCACCATCTTCGGTTATATCACCACTTACCACCGGGAAAGATTATCACCAGGCACTGTTTTTTTTATTTATTTAGGGACTTTTTTGTGAACATATCAATCCCATAATAACTAACTTAAAACCTGTACATTTACCATTAATCTGCACATACTCAATGCAACATCATGTAGAATGCCTTAAGCAATACCTATTGTACACATATATCTTATATCTTGTATATCCTTATAAATAATTCCCTTACCTCTCGGTTCCGCTCACATTCCAATAAAAATGATTGTAAGTCTTTTATTACTTCACAAGTTTCACAATTAGGTTCTTTTTGATTAAGTGAGACCTGTTCTTATTCCTGTAATTGTTGGTTTAGTAATATTTCTATTTAATTTTTATCTATGAAAACAAGGTATTCGAGGAGGTTAACTCTGTATCGATATGTACCACCTTTTGTTTTATAACTTTCATTGAAAAAAAATTTCCATTCCATATAACATGATTATATGTAACATGTTTTGAATTTTGGCAGTACTTCTGAATATCAAGGGCCAATATTATACTCTACATTTTTATACAAGCAGAATTCATTGATCTATCTGCCGGGTCGTAATTCAATAGACCAATGTGTGCTGGAATCCATTGTACTCTTGCAAAACACTGGTTTAAAATAGTAAACATTTTAAATTTTTGGAATAAATGAAACGTAAACTTACTTTGCTTAAGTAGCTATGCATATTCACTAGGCGTATTATCATTTTATGTCACTGTACAGTTTTTTTTTATTATAAGACAGTGTTTGATTTCTATCCCACCTGATGCTGTGATGTGGTGATGCAGCTGCACCACTTTGCTGCATCTGATGGTACGAGGATTATCTTGCGACCACTAGATGTCGCATGGTGCGCCACTTACTTCGTCTATATTTTTGATTAACTGCATTTTATAACTTGCGTTTTCGTTAAATGAAACTTTTATTTTTTAGATTCTTCTATTTCTCCATCAGAATACTGACTGACAGTACGGTGGTACTACAAGCTCTGAGTTGTAATGTGGCAAACTCGAGACTAATATATGAATGCCATCAACGATTAAATGAGGTATAAATAAAATTTAAATAAGTTAGTCTAGTCTCGTTAAGAGATGCGATCGGTGACATCCCCCTTCCATTTATACAGCTTACAAATAACCACATCATTCCAGTCCTAAGACACCACTGCCCTATTCCACACTCTCAAGGAAAGAAGATCGAAGATCGTGGAGGCAGTTTACATTCATAAATTGCAAAAGTACAAAGATCTAAACATAGAACAATTACTTGTAGGCCATACAAATACTTGTTCCGTGCGGGATTCGAGCACGCGGTCGCATAATAAAAGTTTGCAAAATAATATTTATGTTTGACTTCAAAATATTAAAGAAAGAATAAATAGGGTAAAAAGTACCATTATGAGTATTTATTTGCCAATTCAGCAAATTTTTAACTATCCCACGAGTGTCGTAAGAGGCGCATATGGGAGATACCGGAAAGCTTATAATAAGAACAGCTTCCAATAAATAGCACTATAACCATATACTTTACGCCGGGTATCAAAGTTGTTAGACCCTTTGTTTCGTGATCGCCAATCAATCTTCTAAGTGTGGCAATAAAAATAATATTTATTACGATAAAATTGGCAATGGATTTTTGTGGGGTGATGAAAAGAAATGAATTAATAAATAAATATTTTTATAAATAATCAAAAAACCTTGCGCCATGTAGCTCATCAACGTGAGATACTTTCTTCTCATCGCAGAACTATAACTTATAAGAATAAATTAAAAATAAACATAAAATAAAAGCACTCATAAATATAATAGACAATATTTAAGATATTTAAGATTTATTCAAGACAATCTAATAAAATGTAAACAGACCTTTCGAGGGTTAAATATATGGTAAAATTTTTTTAGTGCCCTGCATTCAATTTTATGACACCTCGAGCTCGTTTATCACGATATAGGCGTTGTAACTCAAATAAAAAGCAGTAAACTTAATACGCTACATGCTGCTATGTGACATTTTAAAGATGAATTTACTATAGTGATCTTTATAAAAATATATATAGCATCACGCCTGTCACCTTCAACAGCCCGAACAGCAGCGAGTTACTTTTACCACATTCGGCTAAAAATAAGTATAGATTGGGTATAGAACATTTTGATAGGAGTAACAGCTGCCCATCGCTTACACAAACACATTATTTATAATTTACGTCACAGTAGGCAACTAACGCAGTTTATACTTTCTCTTTTCTTATAATGCCCACAGCAAAATGAGTCTTAACAGTCGCAGACCAACCTGGGACATCATAGAAACAATACAATAAAAACTTCAAACGCAAAACGAAATAGTACGAAGGTGTTAGGACTCGGTTTTTCCTAGGAGTCCGTCTGAGTGAGTACCACCCTATAATCTATTATATTCTAATAGAGAGCCAGTATAATAACAATCTGTGAGGCATTCCATCTTCGTTCTCAGAGGAGAGAGGAAGGAGAGAGGACAAGGCATCTGTAGCTTCTTGTTTGAAGTTAACCGCAGGTGCTCATGGACTGCAGTTGTCTTTTACCGTCAAGAGAGGTAGACTATTATGAGTGCGTTGTTACTTCGGTTTAAAAGATATTTTTTGAAGTGAATATTTCTATAAGCTCTTTGGACATTTTTGGGATGTGGAAAAAACACCGAACTCCCCCGCTCAGATACGTATACAGATGTATATATAAATATATGATATGTTTGCAAGTTTGTGAAGCTAAGAAGTTTTCGCTTCTGACACTTCTATTGTAAATACGGAGCTTTTTCCCCGCCGACACTTAAATATGATTAAATTACATCATTTAAATTACATTTTTCGTAGTGGTAGGATAAATATGTGGTAAGTGGTTTATATTCGTTTATAGATTTGTGACTTCCCGCTGTGAAAATCAATGATTTTCAAAAAAAACAAGAAGTCATTGTCTTCACGCGCTTTTCAAGAATCGATTTCCCATCAGCAAATTGCGGAATACGAAAAAGCCCCGTTGAACCAAGATATTCTGTGAATTTAGACTGAATCGGCACGGTAGATTCCGTGAAAATCTAAAAAATTCGAGCGTTTTGAATTTTCAAAAAGTGGTTTTCTTGGAATTATTTCGACACCCTTATTTTGGTCAATTCTATAATCTAATCAGCTCTTCTACTTAAAAAACTAGCTAGCAAAGCTTTCTTACTCGATTGCCGTAAACTGCATCATAATCAGTTGATTCATTCGTGAGATATCGTTATCGAAAGAAATTTCGAAAAAGTGATTTTTCAAAATAACTTGAAAAATGTTCGTCTTATCAATTTTTTTATGATAAATGTTTTTGTTAAGCTCAAAAAAACTGCATCGATTGTCGTAAACTGCATCAAAATCAAAGTTCGAAGAGCTCAAAAACGTCGTAATAAGTGAAATTTAACGCGCATTGCATTTGAAATTAGCGGGAAGTTATAGGGATGGCCTGTAGGGTCAACCGTATTTTTCTTCCTCATGTCTCTCTGATGATTATTCATAGCTGAAGCTGGTTAGCTACAGCAGTTTGTTATTATTTTGGGTTGTTATTAGAAAGTTGCTGCTGCCGTTCTCCTGTTTAATTTCCGTCTGTCGCCTCTTGCCACTCCTACGGAATTTTATGGGAAAGAGAATCCACTAAATTCTCTTACTCCACCGAATACCCATTCAAAAAGCCAGTTTATTATTATTCTTATTACAGATATATTTACGATACAGAATTTCATGACCGGTAAGTTTGTCAGAGTAAACAATGTGTCTGTTGAAATGATCGAATATATTAGGCCTTTCTAATGCAGGGAGCATTAGAAAGGCCTGCGGGGGTCTAGTACGTGTTTAGAATTAAGTAAAACTTTGGAGGATTGAATATGTTTAGTCATCGTCCCTTGAAATAAGGGCAAGTATATGAACTTGCGCGAAAGTATGTGCCTACACTTTATTTTAATAGTTAAACAGTATTTTTCAAATTTGTTTAAGGTTCCAGAACAATAAGAATAAGAAATTTTAAAAGTTAGTTCAGGAGCGCTAAGCGCTCGCCATTAATTTAACATTACGCGAGCGAATTACCGGATAGTACCGGATTCGATCCCCGCCGGCACCAATGAAATTATTAATTTCAATTTTAAGTGTTGATTTACTACATTAACGCATTGACTTAATTCACAACGGTAAATAGACATCGTGAATAACCCTGCATAACAAAATATTAATACATAAACACTCACGCCTGTCACCCAGAGGGGTAGGCAGAGACTACGGACTTCCATTTGGCACGATCCTGACATACCTCTTTCGCCTCCTTTACATCCATATATCTACGCATACATGCTCGTCGGTTAAGGGTACTTCTAGCGTGGCCCATTTTCAAAATATCGCCAATTTGGTGGATAAACTTTTTTCTAGGGCGTCCCTTCCTGACTCGGCCGTTCACATCTGCCATATAAATTTGCTTTGTCACTCTTTCCTCATTCATTCTTTCTACGGGACCAAACCACCGAAGCATTCCTTTCTTAATCCTGGTCACAACATCATCTTGCATACCACATTTATCTCTTATCACGCAATCAAGAAAATATTAAATAAAGAAATATTGTTTAAAACTACTTTTACGGATTTTATCGCGTTTAATTTAAATTATTATTAATTCCCGACGCTTGTCGTGCTTTCCAGCACCCATTGTCACGGGAGACTGAGGTGCCTCACGTCCCGATGTCAATGTTAACCCGGAGTACCTTCACCTTTTTAATTATTATCTATATAATTTAATTATAATTTTACGACACATACGGAGTATGATAAAGACTTTGAGTATTAATACTCAAAGGATAGAGACTGACAAAAGAGTGACTTATTATCAGATTCGGGCAAGCTTAGGCATTCGACCTCGTAGTAGGATCCTCCTTCACCACTACTACTTGGCGACATTAGACGTGGAATTACTGGGTCACCCGCCCTATAGCCCCGGCCTCGCACCTTGTGATTTTTATTTATTACCGAAAATAAAAGAAAAACTTCGAGGAAAACGTTTTATAGACGCCGATGAAGCAGTAGCTGCGTTTCAAAATGCCGTCGAAAAGACCCCTAAGGACGAATGGGCAAAGGGATTTTCTCAGTGGTTCCATCGGATGCAGCGATATATTGATGTAAATGAGCACTGTTTTGAAAATATATAATAAAACTAATAACTTGCTAGCTGGTTCTGTTTTTGGTTTTCTAAGAACTTTAGATGGCGTTGTTGTTGACATCGAGAAATCACCCGTGTGAAGCTGGGGCGGATTGCTAGTAATATATAAAAATAAGATACGATGAATAGTAATAGTAATATATGAAAATATAGATAGATAGATAGTTGGACTAGTCTTATTTAAGTCCTGCTGAAACTCATTCATACGAGTATTGAAGAGTTCTGACATGGCTGACAGTGATTCTTTGAGGGCTTCCATGGTTTCGTGTAGTGTTAGCAAATTAAGGAAAAGATATATCAAGGAATCAAGGCTGGTAAACAGATGGTTATTACATATATGTTTTACACATTAAAATAACCTAATTTCTATTTTTAAAATATAAACTACGCGAGACTGATCAAAAACATGTGTTTATTTCACTCTACCTACCCTACCTACCCACCCACGAATATCGACGAAAGAATATATTTGTTTTGTATTGTTTATCTCTTATTTAAAAATCATATAGTCCCACTGGGTTTCTTGCTGGTTCTTCCCAGGACAGAGGTTTTTTTTTTTGCGAACCAGTGGTAATGAAAAAAGTGACTTTCAATAAGTATTATTTATAATCCATATTGAATAAAAAAGTTTCTGTTTCCGTTTCAATGAGTTAGGCGAAATCTCTCGCAGACGGCGCCTACAGTGAACTTTATACTGCACAAACGAGTGGGAGTTTCTCGATATACCCTCACCACCTTTGATATGAAATGTTTTACCACGCCACCATTGAAATGAGAGCTAGAGTGATGCAACTTTTTGCTAACTCTCGATCCATCCGGTATTTTATAGATGCACCGATATACATTTACATTATTTTCCTATTGAACGTCCATTGCTGAATTGGTCACTGGTCTCTCCCCCAGATTTTCTCATAAAGAGGATATCTGACACAGCTATCACGCATGGTACGGGGCTGGCACCCACAGTTTATTATTTGCCAGTCGTAATTACGAAGGCGCTGCTACCCACCGCTTGGCTTATTTCCCTCTATAATTTCTAACTACACACACTGGACGATAGTAGGTAGAAGATTGACTTCGACTTCGACAGCGACTTCCTAATAAAAAATTTAAAAACCTGCGGTGGCCCACCCGCTTGCCAGGCGAGGTAACTATGGCAAATATCCCCCCCCCCCCCGTGAGCAATCTATGGGGGAGGCGTATGTTCAACATTGTAATTTTAAACGCTGTAACGGATTGTAATAAATGAACTACAGATACTGTATTCTTTTTTTTTATTTTAAACAAAAGCTTCTAGTATTAATTATCGTCTCACTAAAGATTATAATATATAGTCCATGCAGAGTTAATCGTTAGCAAAATATCAGACCCTTATTATCCCCCGCGGAATGTGCCAATAATGTAATACGACGTAAACTAAACGCGTGTAGGGATTACCGGAGGTTAATATTTCCGTGTCAACACTGGGTTTTGTGTTTTACGATAATTTTATTCAAACGTGTACATATATGGATAGAATATAAAAGTTTGATTAAGGCAAAGCGTTTTAGTTTTGAAACTAGTCTCTAAGATATCAAATTTATATTTTGTGACAGTCTTGTACTATGTAAAAATACTAAAGCAAAGATAAGTGAATGCACCTTATGATTTAACTAGATTTATTGTAATTTACATACTTCTTTTGTAATTCCAAATCACATGTACTTTTAGACTAATATTTATTTTAACTTTTAAACTTTTATTGATTTAAAGTGGTCGACTTTTAGCAATAAGCAACGCATCGATGCGATTAGATGAAACTGGTTGCTTTTATAGTTATTAATATTACACACTGTGATGATACCGTGATATTCAAGTGTTTATATAACACATCTACACAAATAATTATAAGGAAGTTGCTGCTGCACATTCTCCTTTCCCTCTTACGACACCCAAGGTGTACTATGGGGTAGCTTCTGCATTTTGATTCTTTATTGAAGCTAAGTTCAGGTCAGGTAGGGAAGAATTATAGTGCCCGAGTGTTTGCACGTCCAAGCACAAGTGCAATCTCATAGTCCGATTGAACGGTTATCCGACACGACCGGTGAGAGATTACACGCTGGACTTTACTTGCTTACCAAGGCACGGAGGTAAAACACCGCTAACTTCCTAACTATGAAAACTTCTTGATAGAAAAAAACAATAACCGATTTTGGTCTGACCCGGGGTTCGATACCAGAACCTCATTATCAGCAACCGCGTTTACGATCACTTTGTCACAGTCCTTGACGAAAAATCGTTTCGATCATGGTTATGTGATCACGAAACCAAAAAAAAAATAGTTTGCAAAGAATTTAAAATTTAAACAATAAGTTGTGTAGATTATTTTGATATGTAGTTCAATTCAATATAAGTCATATTTTCAGAGCAATTAAAGGACTAAAAGCTGTTTGTGATGTTATAATCAGCTGATTTGCAGTCAGCTGTTTTACACTTTGTTTCTACTACTATAAAATTAAAGCACACACTGAATCAAGCCAGACTACTGAATTGTTTAATGGTATACGTTATACGTGTTCACTTAGTAAAAATCTCCGTATTTAAATAAAAAAAAAATTTTACACAAGAAACGAAGCGTTTAACAGCCGATCGAGCTACCGTCTCAGTATTTAGTATACGAAACAATTTTTTTTTATAATAGGATATGGTGACAAACTAGCACTTAGTCCATCTGATGATAAGTGGATACTGAAGTCCAAATATATCTACATTTATCCTTGATTTAGATTAAGAATGCAGATGTATTGTCATTCGTGAGGACTAAAATGAAATGCCTCATTTACAGAAAAAGGGGTCTCCGGTTTTCTATACTCACTATACGAAACATAGCAGCATTAAGCTGCTATTTTACGCTGGTATTCTGTGAGAGCACGGTCCTTCCTCGGTCGCCGACCCATTTGTGCTACAGCTATACTACTTATATAGCTGCAGCGCTCTACTGCGTATAATATTGATCTGCTATTTCACGCTGATATTTTGTGAGATCGTGTTCCTCTTCCGTGAGCCGATTCATTCGTGCTACAACCATAATAAAGCTGCAGCATAGTTCTACCACGCAACATATCCTTAAATTTACGAAAATTGCTAAACAAAACTTACAGTCCTAAATCACAAAATCCATTTATCGGAAATTCAATTACCAGCGTCAAGAGACAGAACTGTACTCAAATTTAACAAGCGCATGTTGTAAGCGGCTCATTAATTTTATGACGTTGATCGCGTACTAGATCATATAACAAGGTATAAATCAACTGAAATAGCCAACAAATTAAAGAGGCTTTAAGCGCACTGCTATCGGGTTATAAACAGGCTTTACCGTGTTTTGATGTTTACACTTTATGTTATGTATGTGATAAAATGATTATTCTTTCATTATTGCTATCAGAAGTCCATTAACTACACACCTTATCTGACCGTTAGTTCATCCCTCGAGTGTCGTAAGAGGCGACAGGCGAAGCACGCACGCACGCACGCACGCACACACGCACGCACGCACACACACACACACACACAAACACACACACACACACACGCACACACACGCACACACACAAACACGCACACACACACACGCGCGCGCACACACACACACGCACACACAAACACGCACACGCACACGCCCACACGCATACACACACGCACGCACGCACGCACGCACGCACGAATGCACGCACACACACACACACAAACACGCACGCATGTATGCACGCACACACGCATGTATGCACGCACACATGCATGCAAGCTCTCCGACTATATTATTTCGGGGTGTGAGGTAATCAATACGTTTCTATATGTTCATTCAACATAGCCTTAAAAAGTACATTACTGGACACAGGCCTTTACAAATATTGCCTAATAAGATGGATATTTGCCATAGCTGAAAACTGCAGTTTTTTTATAATTTTGAGTTGTTATCAGGAAGATGATGTTGCCTATGGTCAGTATCAACCTTCACAGGGGAATACATATTTTATATCCTTCGCACTACTTCTCAATGCTTTATGTTTTCAAATGTCAAAAATATGTTTACATGTATCGATTACGAGTGTGTTCCATTCACTAATTTTACTATGTGGTAGGACACCTTATCTGCGTAGTAGTTCGTCAGAGATTTTATACGTGGTATTATATTAGTAGTATAGTTGTAGCACGAACAGGACGGCTCAACCGGGGACCAAGGACCACGCTCTCACAGAATACCAGCGTCAAATAGTAGCTTAATACTGCTATATTTCGTATGGTGAGTGTAGAAAACCGAAGACCCTTTTTACTGGAAACGAGGCATTCCATCTTAGTTATCACGGGTGACAACGCATCAGCATGTTTAATCGTAATCGAGGATAGAAGTAGATGTCTATGGGCCACAGCAACCACTTACCATCAGGTAGACTGTGTGCTTCTTTGTGACTCTATACTATAAAAAAACAGTGGGTACTACCCTCGTACCTATTTTTGCTAAATATTAATGCCTGCACTGCTGTGTTTCGGTCTAAATAGTATAGTCAAGGTTTAGATAGATCTATTATTATGTTAATAGCTATTTCGTCTTATTCCTCAGAGGTGACGATGCGTCCGTAGCCTTTGGGCGCGCCAGTAACATGAGTTTCCAAAGTCGTTATCAGCCTTTTTTTTGGAGTTGGTTGCTGGTGTTCACGGGTAGCAGTGACAATTTTCACATCACATCATGTGGATTAAAAAAAAGGCAAGGGACATGCCCAATGTCCCTTGCCTTGCCATGACACAATTTTGTAAGTTTAATATTATTATAATAAGTAATATATTATATGTATATATATATATATATATATATATATATATATATATATATATATATATATATATATATATAAAGGTAAAGTAGTGAATGGGTCGGCTCGAGTCAGCTGGGAAAGAGCTACACTTTCACTGACTACCAGCGTAAAATAGTAGCTTAATACTGTTGTGTTTCGTATTGTGAGTGTAGAAAACCAGAGACCTGTTTTACTGGAAACGAAGCATTCTATTTCAGTCCACAGAGTTGAAAAGGCATCCGAATTTCGATTCTTAATTGAGGATAAGTGTAGATGTCTATGGGCCATAGTACCATCAGGTGAACTGTGTGCTCGTTTGTCACGCTTATCCTATAAAAAAATATTCTGCATCGTATAACAAAATTCAGGTTCATCGAAAACTATATTATAGCATCATGTTTTTGATATGGCAGACAGTATCCTTAGACAACTCCAAAGGTAATATGTATTCCTTAGACCATTCAAAAGGTTACATTTATGACGATATTTACCTACGAACCGATTTCAAAACTAAAAAATAAAGTAATTTCACATAAAAGCTTCAAAAGCTCTGGCTTTAATTTCTGGATACAATGTGTCTGAGCACCGACTTCAGAAGCTATCTATACAGGCTTTTATTAGCTTCGCTTTTACTACCTACCTATATACGTAATCAGGCCGCGAGCCATGAGACCTATGAAGATGTAAAAGCCAAAAGGCTAACAGCAGTACATCACCAGAAACTAGTCATATATATGTAACGGAATCTTATAATGTAATTTTCACCAACGGCCGCCGATTGACTTCAAAATGTGCACTCGTATCAACGAAGGTATTGCAATGTTTTAAAATCTTTATCCCAGTATCAGTATACTATCAGGATCACCAGGATTATTCTCTCTAAAATCATCACACATCATGACCGATGCGTGCTGTTTAAGTTTTCTTAAATTTTAATATTATATTTTTGAATCGGCTTGTATATTTTAGTAAAAGGTTGATTAATTTCTCCTTGATTTTATGAAGAAACTCATAAATATTTATTATATTTCGATCACTACTCGTAAATACTCCCAAGACGCGATTTGACAGTTACAAGACAGCTGTCATATTGACGGTCGGTTTATATGCTGGGAGAATTTTTGGTATTCTGTTAATATTTTGATTTATTAATATTTGGCATCTCTCTCTGGTTACTGAGTAAACTAGAATATAAGGACTAAATTTTGTAATGTTAAGATAAATTATGTTTTTGTCTATTTTTATCATAACTTTTCCTACTTTGAACTTATTTGAAAAGGTTATATTCATTCCTTCAGGACATTCCATCGAAGTAAGACTGATAGGCTGCTTAACGAAAGCTCCGCCATTAATAGCTTGTTATAGAAGTAAAGAGTCATTTAACGCCGTAAACAAAAAAGTGCTTTTTTTGTATTTGTTATTGGGAAAACGCTGCTGCTCATCTTCTGATTTGTTTCCCTCTGTCGCCTGTTACGGAATGATATAGAGTATTGGATATCTCTATTATATGGTGAATCATCATTGTAACCTAAAACAAGTCCACCGCTGAACAAAAGCCATAATGACGCAATGCATTGTCCTGCGTCACTTGCATCCTTTAAATTCCTGCATCTTGTACCTATCTTTTACTACATCTAATGGATATCCCGGTAGGTGGCCTCAAATTAGGAACCTTTCTTTTTTAAACTGTTTGTAATTCCTTTGGGCTATATGGCCAGCCCATTGCCATCGCACGATAATAGCGCTATACAATATAAAATTTATTTAGAAAGGACGATAAAAATACCGCTTTTTGTTTACATGATTCTGTTATATCATGTAAACAAAAAGCGGTATTTCAAGAATGCGCCAGATTTCAAGTAATGCATGCCTTACTTGAAATTTTGCTTAATTTACTATACTGGGCCACAGAATAAATAATAGAACTACGTAACTGGGCTGGCAGGCTGACAAGCACAGAATTAGACACTCGCAGTGGTAATGTTATCTATATTTGTCTTCAATTAGGGATCTAAATGCAGATGCGTTGTCAGCCCTGAGAATTAAGATGGAATGCCTCGTTTCCAGTAAAGAGGGTATCTTGTTCTCTACACTCACCATACGAAAACTGCAGCATTAAGTTGCTATTTTACGCTAGTATTATGTTGTGAGAGCGTGGTCCTTCCCCGGTCGAGTCGACTCATTCATCCTACAAACATAATATAGCTGTAGCGTGGCTCTACTACATATGCGATATTCTTTCCAATTTATACTGGTGACAACATCTAATTTATTGGACATCATATAACGCTACATATAAGCGATAAGTGTATTCTGTAGGCTCGTTCAACAAATTTCTTTATTCGCTTGTAATACGCTCAATATTGAACGACGCCTTCACGTGATTGTTTACTAAAAGCCGACTATTGTCATATTGATCACGTAGTATAACTTTTACGCCAATTGATAGTGGTCGCTTCAATCAATATTTTTAAATAAAAGTAGTTTGTAAGGATTTTATTGCATATACATTATATTCCAGACGTAAGGAGGGACACACACACACACACACACACACACACACACACATAAATATATATATATATATACAGTAGAATCCCGATTATCCGAACATCGATTATCCAAACATCCGATTATCCGGACTCATTCGTCTTGGCTCTAATTATTAATTTAAAAATGTTTTGACGGCGCAACGAGACGTTGCAGACGATGTTACGACAGGTTTATTCCTGCCTCCAACGGTGTACTCCCGCTCTCATTTGTTTTCGGGATAGTGTTTGTTATTGTTTCATTTTATTTGATAGCGTTCAACTGAAAGGTTGTCTTTTATTTTTGTTAACGTTTTGTGTTGGAAATTGAAAACGTCCAAGCAAAAAAGAGTAGCGTTGTCTCTTAATAACAAAATGAAGATAATTGAGAGTATAAAAATGGTGAATCTGACAGTAAGTTGGCACAAATATATGGTGTCGAAACTTGTACGATATCAGACATTAAAAATAATTCTGATTCCATAATTAAATTCACCTGCGCGCTTGAGCAAGAAGATGGAAGCTCGTAACGTAAAGTCATGAAAAAATCTCAAAATGATATTCTGGAGAATGCAGTTTTTACTTGGCTCTTACAAAATAAAGCATGCGGTCAGCCCATATCCGGACTTCTGTTACGTGAAAAAGCATTGGATTTTAATCAAAAACTTGGTGGTGATATTTCTTTCAAGGCGAGCTGTGGATGGTTAGCAAGATTCGAATCCGGACATGGAATTTGAGAACTGGAGATTCAAGGAGAAAAACTGTCTGCTAACGTTACATCAGCCGACTCTTTTGTAGACGAGTTAAAAGAATTTCTAAATGAAAAAAAATGCGATTTAGATTTTGTATACCATGCGGACGAAACAGGTCTTAATTGAAAAGCTCTACCAAGCAGATCATTGGCATCGCGACGTGAAAATGCAGCACCGGGGCACAAAGTGAGTAAGGACAGAGTTACGGTTATGGTTTGCGCAAACGCTAAAGGAACACATCGATTGCCACTGCTACTTATTGGTTAATCAAAAAATCCGCGCTGTTTCAAAAATGTTAAAATACCCTTAACTTACGCTAACCAACAAAAAGCGTGGACGAACACAGATATTTTTCTTACTTGGTTTGAAAATACGTTTATTCCTAAGGTGAAGAAATTTCAAAAGGTTTCCTAAGGTGAAGAAAAGAGGGCGATGTATTGTTGTTATTAGATAATGCGCCAACGCACCCTTCAGCTGAAACACTAAATCGAGAAAATGGGAAGTTCACGGTTAAGTTTTTGCCCCCTAACGTAACATCGATATTGCAACGTATGGACCAAAGTATCATTGAAAATTTAAAACGTTTATACAGAAAGCAGATACTGCGTCGTCTTTTATCAGCAGACGACAGTGAGATAGAAACGTTGTTAAAGTTTTTTTAAAGAAATTAATTTAAAAGATTGTTGTTATATGCTGGTAGAAGCGTGGAATTCTGTGGAATTGCAAACATTAAAAAGGGTATGGAATAAATTATTAAAATTAACTCTATCTGTTTCTTCAATTAAACCGCACGACGATTTTAAAGAAATAACCCAAGCAATGAAAATTCTTAGCATTGGTGAAGGGTGCGATGAAGAGAATATTATGGAATGGCTAAACTGCGATAGTGAAGACCCTGGATTCCAAATATTAACTGATGAAGAAATCATTGAGGATTTAAACAGTAACGAGAGAGAAGATGAAGAAGAGACTGAAACTGGTGATGTATGTCAAATACCATCTCACGCAGAAGCTTTTGAAGCTCTAGATGTTGCTTTTAAGTTGTTTGAAAGACAGGACGAATCGGATCCCATACAGTTATTACAACTGAAGCGCATCAGGGACTTGGCTGCGAGAAAAAGATGTGATTCATTACGTCAAAAATCTATAACAAGTTATTTCCAACCAAAATTTTAAATTATATAGGTATTATGTAATTCATTATCTATGGTTATAGCTCGTTTTTTATTTATCGTATTATCTAAGTAAAACCCATTACATAATAAAAAATTATTAAAACTTAAATATTATTTGATTTGCTTTGAAATCGGTTATCCGGATTTTCGATTATACGGAATAATTTAATTGATCCGGATAATCGGGATTCTACTGTATATATATATATATATATATATATATATATATATATATATATATATATATATATATGCATACACACAAGTATATAATATGAGTAGGCAATGTGATAAAAAAATGAAATAATTAAATTTACAAGGCTTTATGAATAATAGCCTATACTAATTGGGCACAGTTATAACTATATCTTAGGTTAGCTTTATTATTGATGTCTCATATTAACACTTAAATGCAATGGGAATAAAGTTAATCACCAAAGTTTTTTTCCGTGAAACGAAAAGGAAGGAATATCCCATTGCTGCTATTAGATACTTCAAAGTTATATTTCCCATCCTTAACATTATTCAGATTATTATATATTCAAATTTAGTACAGTATCAACTAAATATCTTAATAGTTATGTTAATCATGTTTAAGACGATAAGTTAGCAGTATTTATAATGACCGGTAGATTAATTACATAGCCCGATTTGACTTTTCAATATTCATATTGCCTGCGCATTATAAATACTTCCCTGATTTGTTTTTTGTTCTGTCGTTATAAGCCGTGTTTTTAGTGATACCTTATTCATCTTTATGAATTAAGTATCACTAAAAACACTTTATAATTTTTTTTTTACTGTAAAATAAAGATTTTACAGTAAAAAAAATATTATAACCTTTCCTACCGCGGCTGTTCGCATGTTTTTTTTATATCTGTAAACTCTAATAAATTAGTAGATTCATATATCGTTTTAGTTTTCGAAAAATACATCCTAAACATAAGTTATACGTGGTATTTATACGTGGTAGAGCCATGCTGCAGTTATATTAGTAGTATAGTTGTAGCACGAATGGGTCGGCTCGACCGGGGAAGGAGCACGCTCTCACAGAATACCAGCGTGAAATAGTAGCTTAATGCTGCTGTTTTTCGTATGGTTAGTGTAGAGAACCGGAAACCCTTTTTACTGGAAACGAGGCATTCCATCTTAGTCCTCACGGGTGACAACACATCTGCATTTTGATTTGTAATCGATAATAAATGTAGATATCTATGGGCCGCAGCAACCACTTACCATAAGGTGGACTGTGTGCTCGTTTGTCACCTTATACTATATAAAAAAAGATTTTTTAATTATTAGCACAGTAAGAGAGCTGAGAGAAGAAGCACGAGAGTAGAATGAACGCAGTAGAAATGCGGTCGTTAAGGAGTATGTAAGGGCTGAATCTTAATGACAGGGTAAGAAATTGTGTAATAAGAGAAGAGTGTGGTTTGCAAGATGATGTTGTGACCAGGATTAAGAAAGGAATGCTTCGGTGGTTTTGTCATGTGGAAAGAATGAATGAGGAAAGAGTGACAAAGAAAATTTATGTTGCAGAAGTGAATGGCAGAGTCGGAAAGGGACGTCCTAGGCGAAAATTTATCGACCAAATTGGCGATTTATTGAAAACGGGCCAAATTAGGAGTACCCTTAACCGACGAGTATGTATACGGAGGTGTATGGATTTGAAGGAGGCGAGAGAGGTGTGTCATGATCGTGCCAAATGGAAGTCTGTAGTCTCTGCCTACCCCTCTGGGTGACAGGCGTGAGTGTTTATGTATGTTTATGTTAAGAGAGCTATTCGTTTGGTGTGCCCTTTGGTATAAGAGAATCTATCGCACCATTTCATGCTTTCATTGTCGTGAAAACCAGCAATAGTAAGTGTTGAAAAGCCTTATGACTTCCGAAAAAAGGGATATAACTATCTCCTAACGACACAAAGCAACGTCGAAGATGCGAGAATCCGCCATAAACCGATAAGACCAGTGTTTCATACGTTGAGTAAAGCGAACCGGTGACCTTTTTTACTGGAAACGAGGCATTTTGTCTTAACCCTCAAAAGTAACAATGCATCTGCATCTTGAGTCTTAATCAAGGATAGGTTTAAACATCTATGGTTCACAGCATCAACTAATCATCAGTTAGACTGTGTGCTCACTTGTCACCCTTATTTTATTAAAAAAAACTTGAATCTCTCACATTCTGTGAAATAATAATATAATAATATATGTGAAATATTATTCATAACCACCTAACCGGAGCTGCTATGGCCTTTTAACAGTGTACTGGCTATCAACGCATGCTGCTATCAACGATACAGTTTATAATTGAAAAACATTTGAAATTATCTCAAGTAAAAAACTTCACTCAAACACTGTAATCAGAACAATTTTCAGCATTTCTAAACAACCCTAAAGAAAGCAGTTCACGTACAAAACATTTTCTATAGGATCCTTTAAATAAATTTCTCCTATCAAAGTTCGACTAGCAGTTTCAATTTGTTCACATCACGTACTTCTCACTATTTTATTGTTAGGACTTTATAAATGAACTTACGAGATTTTTCTTAGGATAACTACCGCTGTCCAAGCGTTACGTAAATATAAGTATAAATATATACCTTAAAATATTATGTCCCACACTTAATAATATTTTATAGC
The DNA here is from genome assembly GCA_036936625.1 of Parnassius smintheus behrii. Lineage (NCBI taxonomy): Eukaryota > Metazoa > Arthropoda > Insecta > Lepidoptera > Papilionidae > Parnassius > Parnassius smintheus. The sequence continues at coordinate 8,924,448 of JAUPFT010000003.1, forward strand.
CACGATGGCTTGAAAAACTGCTCCCATAGCGAGTGATGAAAGTTCAGTAAAAGTTCGGTCCATAAAAGTTCACTGCTGAACACTGGCCTATTCTATTTTAAGTAGCATTTGCCTCAATATTTGGGCTTGTCAGAAGGACCTGCAAGCAAAGTACTAGATGTCTCATTTGCCTCTATTTCGTCGCTGAGCTGGATGATTTATCCTTATATAGGTTAACGCTAAAGTACGTAACTCAGTTAATATGCAGGTTAACTAGTAAATTTACACATTACCTGGCTAACTCTGTTAAACATAGAGGTTTAAAAGTAACATAGTAAAAAAACTTCCATTACTTGGATTAATTTTTTTTTGTATTTAACATTATTTAAGCTTATTTGCATTGAATTTTATAATACTTTTACTTCTAAAACATTATTCTTGAACAATCACAAGGCAGAATGGGCGGCAGTAGGAGTCCATAAGAGTAGACAAAGGCTATACGAACTTTACTATGAAAGGTCATATAATCGTAGTGTCGAATTTAGCGAATACGTAAAAAAATATTCAAAAATATTTAAAGGAGCGTGTTCCATAGAAAGCCAAGTCTTTGTATTTGAGCAATAAAATAAATACAGCTTCTAATAAAATTAAAACGGTCAACTCGTCAACTTTATGTGTGGTAGAGCCATGTTGCAGTTATATTAGTAGTATAGTTGTAGCGCAAATGGGTCGGCTCGACCGGGGAAGGACCACGCTCTTACAGAAAACCAGCGTAAAGTAGCTGCTGTGTTTCATATGGTGGGTGTAGAGAACAGGAGAACCTTTTTACTAGCAACGAAGCATTTCATCTTAGTCCTCACGAGTGACAATGCATCTGCAGCTTGATTCTTAATCGAAGGTAGATGTAAATGTCTATGGGCCACAGCTACTAATTACCATCAGGTGGACTGTGTGCTCATTTGTCACCCTATCCTATAAAAAAACTATCGACCCAGCAGTACTCTTACTATTATTGACAAGTTTTTGCGTACTGTTACTTAAATATGAAGTAATTAATTTAAGAGCGTCACTTCTTAAACAGTAGTGTTGAAGTTTCTTGATTAGTGTTTCACGGTGAACCCAATCAAAGGCTTTGGATAGGTAACAAAATGTACCCAATGCATCTTATGAATTCTCCCATGCATTAAAGATATATTCAATCAGCTCGACATCAGTATTAGTATAAATGGGCATGCCTCAGGGCTCAATTCTCGGCCCCATGCAAACTTACTTCTGCAGCATATGCTGAAAAAAAATTAGAAGTCTTACCAGTGTTGATATAGGTAGACTAGATTTGACTTTAACTATTTCCATTGCATAATGACGTATTGTATTTTGCTATAGAGACACGCGACTGACAGTGAAATTATTTTTTTTTACAGAAGAGGATCATTAGAGCAATCTATGATTTAATTTTTTTGACTTGAAACTGACTAAGCAATCGCTCAGACAAAAATTTAAAGAAATTTATATATTAACATTGGCCTCTAAATACATTTATGATAATGTAAGGTGCGTACACGAAAATAAAAGTAGTTTTACAAAAATAAGTGATATTCATTCTGTATATAGTAGAAACGTGACTGCCTCGTTGGTCTAGTGGTTGTAGTAGTGCCACTGCTGATCATGTGGTCCTGGGTTCGAATCCCGGGTCGGGCCAAAAATCAATTATTGAGTTTTTCTGTCAATAAATTCTCAGTAGCTGCCCGGAGTCAGGAAGTTGGCGATATCTCACCCCCGTGCCTCGGAAAGCACGTAAAGCCGTTGGTCCTGCGCCTGATCTCTCTCCGGTCGTGTCGGTTTACCGTCCCATCGGATTACGAGAGTGAGGGAATAGAGAGTGCACCTGTGCTTGCGCATACACTCGGGCACTATAATCCCGTTCTGCGCCGATGGCTAGCCTCCGTTGAGGCAGGCCGCCGTGACCGAAATTCGGTCTGGGGGACATTATTAGTAGAAACGGACACAAGCTAGTAGTACCAGTTACTTGACTCCACCGAGTCAGTAATTCATTCTTGGGGCGGTGTATACGCTTTTACATCAAAATCCCAGAAAATATACAAAATTTGAGCTGCACAAAGTTCAAAAGCTTTATTAAACTAAGTTTGTATAAAAAGGGATTTTATAATATCAAGGAATTTATGGATGATGAATGAAGGATGGGATGATGATGGGAAGGTTGATCCAAGCTGTTTCTAATTTTCAATGTGTTGTTAATAAATTCATTACAGCCTATAAAGTTCAATGCTGAACATAGGGCCTCACACATAGACTGCCTCATCATGATTTTGCCATAGCTGCCACGCGTGGCAAGCTGGTGGACAAGCGCAGTTTTTTTGTTATTTTGTGGTGTTATCAGGAAGATGAAAGATGCTTCAGTACACTTGCTATTTCATTTTCCCTGTGTCCATATTTCGAGTGATACTAAATGAAAACTATCGCGGAGTAATGACTGTGATATGTGCGATTATTATTATTATAGCCGTGGTAGCTCAGATGGTTAGCGCTCGCTGTAAATTTCACAATACGCGAGCAAACCGGGTTCGATCTCCGCCGGCACCAATGAAATTGTTAATTGCAATTTTAAGTGTTGATTTACCACGTGCTCGGCGGTAAAAGGAAAACATCGTGAGGAAACCTGCATGTGTGAGAAATAAGAAAAATAATATTTCGAAGACATTTGAAGTTCGCCAACACGCATTAGGGCAGCGTGGCGGACTATTACTTGCCCTAAAACCCTCTCAGAAATGAGAGGAGGCCTGTGCCCAGCAATGGGACGTATATAGGCTGTAACTTTACTTTACTTTATGTGCGATTATAACGTTTAGACCTTAGATTTCTCTGTTGGCAACCCTAGCGATCTGTTGCTAGGTGCAAATGACATCACGTAGCATTTAACCATTATAGATCCTCTATTTATGCTGGCTATTCCACATACATGATTGTAAGCTGTTATTTTATTTAAGTACCGCTGGATTTCTTGCTGGTTCTTCCCAGGATAGAGGCTTTTTTTCCAAACTAGTGTTAAATTAAATACAAACTTTTGCTAAACGCAAATGTGCATGCCATAAGTGCTTACGTTATACGTTAGTTTTTTAAAGTAATTTAAATACGCACAAGTTTACGAAAATAACCTTGATACTATTCCTTCTAATTTTCCGGTAATTTTATATCAAACGTCAATAAAACAAACTTTTGGAAATCAAAAAATGCACGACTCATAATGCTCACATCAACATTGTACAATTTCGGTGCTCCTCTACTACGTGTCTGAGGTCCCCGCACGGCCGCACAACTTGTACATGTACGACACCAATCCTCGACATCGTCACGATAATGGACCCAGTAAAACTGTTCTCGGACCTTCAGTAGAGTTCGTTTAACTCCCAGATGGACTCTTGAACGACCATTATGGCACAGCTGTAGAACATTCGGCACTTTAGCTTTAGGGACAACCATTTGCAAACGACAGCTGTATCCACGACCATTGTCCCATTTACGGCACAGGACTCCATCCTGAAGCAGCAAGCTGTCCCATTGGGCCCAATAGCTTTTCGTGGTTGAACTCATCGCTGAGACGTCCCTCCACTTAGGCTTGGTAGCACGGGCCTTCATCCATCCCAGAATCGGCTTGATGTCCGGATCTTCCTGCTGTGCATGACGTAGGCTGTCCTTCCACCCATTGCTGAGGTGGTCTGTCCTGAGCATCCTCACGGATACCACTTCCTTACTCTCTTGCCTACTACAATGGTTGCAATCTTCAGGACAAGGTCTTCTTGACAATGCATCTGCGTTGCCGTGAGATTTCCCGCTGCAGTGTCGGATAGTAAAGTCGTATTCCTGCTGCTGCTGGGCGGTGCTGTTAGCCGCACTTCCTTTCTGAGACCGTTCACCTTCCCTTTCTAGGGTGTGCTTAGGGCAACTGGACCGAAGATGGCCCTTTCCCCCACAGCAATAGCACCTAGGGCTGTATCCTTTGTTGCGGTCGCGAACTGTAGCTGCTGCAACCTCCCTGACACGATGGGAACGATGATGTACCGCACGGCTTCCACCTCCAGTGCATGGGCCAAGGCGTCCTTAAGCTCACGATAATAATATCTTACCTTGGTGAAGTATATATCAAATTTGGTTTTTGAAATATTTTGTATTTCTACAGCTATCGGTGTTTTTATTCAAAAGCCACTGTAAAAAAAAAATGACACAGCAACCCACTCACAACGGTGGCATAGCCCAGAGTGAGTCAAAGTGTATCTGTATTTAGTAAAATATATTATTACACGGCTGCTCAAAGCAGCGAAAATTTCGGCATTTCTCGACCGAAAATAATTAATTGATAACTAGGGAAACCAAATTAAACAGCTATTTACATTCTATGGCTTCCCACATGATATATGAAGAGATTAAAATAGATTGAGTTGAACAATTGATATTTTCAAAAGTTGTCGTGTTTACCCGTCCATGCGGACTTGATAAATCTACACCATAACACCATAAGGTACTAACTTAACAATCAAACTTAAGCGCATTGCGCTTAAGGCATTCAAAAGTGTTTTTCAATAAATATTATTTATAGTCTATAATAATTAAAAGAGTTTCTGCTTCTGTTTCAAACTGCTAAAAATGATTCAAATTGTACATCAACTAGTAAATCCGTAGACTTCCTAAGATAATCTGTAGAATAACTACTACTTCTTAGATAATCTGCGAAATAACGACCAAGGATTTCACTTACAGTGAAGAAAATTGGTTTTCTGTTTGAATAAAATATTTGAATTAATTGTAATGATTTATATAATCGTTCAAGCATCCTTAATTCATGAAAAATAAAATTTAAAAATCTGTGCAATGGTATGTTGTATGGTATTACGGTATTTATATCACAGTCAAAAATTAGAACCAATCAAAACCGCTTTTGACTGTAAAAATCAGGTAAAATTTGTTTTGACCGATGCCCTCATTCAAAAGTGGTTTTGCCTAATTTAGAATTCATACTATCGGTCAAAACTCGTAGTCAAAAATCAGTAACAGTAGATAAAGGTACGGCTGTGGTGGTTTTTGGGCTACCCCAAAGTCGCGTACATCATAATGATATAAAATATGATATTAAAAGAACTGAACTCAACTAACAAAACCCAATAAATGTGTAATTAACTAAAACTGAAATTAATTAAAAGAATTTGAACATTTACTACAATAACATCAACAAAAAAATAAAAACAGTCCGACGGTAAAAGACATCAATTATTCATAAAATAATAAAAAAAGTTTTAAATTTGCAATACAATTAGCGATAGGTAAGTACAGATATTTGCTTCTTTTGGTAAAATTTCGTACATTATCTTGTCGTGGTAAAGCCACGCTGCAGCTATATTATTGTCGGCATGAATAGGTCGGCTCGACCGGCGAAGGACCACGCTCTCACAGAATACCATTGTAAAATAGCAGCTTAATGCTGCTGCTGTTACAACCCCAGAGTACCGAGATGGAATGCCTAGTTACTAGTAAAAAGGTTCTCCGGTTCGCTTCACTCGACATACGAAAAACAACAGTTTTAAATTGCTATTTTACGCTGGCATTCTGTGAGAGTATGATCGAGCCCGGTCGCGCCGACACATTAATGCTATTTTTCAATTTTAGATTTTTTTCCAAATTCTATTTTAGACGTGGTAGAGCCATGCTATAGCTATATTGTGGTTGCCGCACGAATGGTTCGGCTCAACCGGGGTCGTAACTCAGCTCAAATTCTAATTTCGCCCCCACTTCTCCGCGTGTCGTATGCTATCTACCGACATGTTTGTAATCACTAATACTGTAAGTAGATAGGTGGTTAGATACTTATAGATGTATCATATTTATGCCTGTTTCTTTACGCCAACCCAGTCACTTCTTATTTTAATTACGGTTATTTCCCATTTTAATTTTACGTCGTCCTGTTGCGTAATGTGTATTCTGATCGTAAGTGACATAGCTTCCCCGTTCAAAAGCCGAAACGAGACTAACCGAGCAGCAGGAAACAAGCTTTGAGACGCTGATAGTTTAGGTAATTTCTTTTTACAGTGAAAATAATGGTAATTAAAAAAATAAAAAACAGAAGCCCTGCTTTATAGTTAGGTCAGTTAGTATACAAAACTTCATGATCTAATTTAAAGTATATTATGAATGACAGCGGTTTATTGTTCAGTTCGGAGGTAACTTCGGATTCTGGCAACACATCTGCATTTTGATTCTTAATTTAATATAAATGTAGATGTCTATTAGCTACAGCATCCACTTATCATCAAGTGGACTGTATGCTCGTTTGCCACCCTTATTCTATAAAAAATATACATGCAGCGTGGCTCAACCTTGTATAAAACCTGCATACACGGTAGAGCCTCATATAAATTGTATTTGAGTGTGTGCTTTAGATGGTTTTTACTGACAAATGGACCGGGTAGGTCGCTTTCCTGTTAAGATACAGAAATCATACGTGGGAAGCCGGGTCGATACCGCTACCGTTACAGCCTATTAAAGTCCACTGCTGAACATAGGCCTCCCCCACAGACTACTTATAGAGGGGATATTTGCCATAATTACCACGCTTACCTAGCAGGTTGGTAACCATGAATTTTTTAAATTTTAGTCTTTATTAGGAAGACGATGCCGCCCATCTCCTAGTTTGTATCCCTCAGCTGCTTCTTACGACGCCAGTAAATTATTATTAGGAAGACGATGCCGCCCATCTCCTAGTTTGTATCCCTCAGCTGCTTCTTACGACGCCAGTAAATTATTATTAGGAAGACGATGCCGCCCATCTCCTAGTTTGTATCCCTCAGCTGCTTCTTACGACGCCAGTAAATTATTATTAGGAAGACGATACCGCCCATCTCCTAGTTTGTATCCCTCCGCTGCTTCTTACGACGCCAGTAAATTATTATTAGGAAGACGATGCCGCCCATCTCCTAGTTTGTATCCCTCAGCTGCTTCTTACGACGCCAGTAAATTATTATTAGGAAGACGATGCCGCCCATCTCCTAGTTTGTATCCCTCAGCTGCTTCTTACGACGCCAGTAAATTATTATTAGGAAGACGATGCCGCCCATCTCCTAGTTTGTATCCCTCCGCTGCTTCTTACGACGCCAGTAAATTATTATTAGGAAGACGATGCCGCCCATCTCCTAGTTTGTATCTCTCAGCTGCTTCTTACGACGCCAGTAAATTATTCATACAAAATATTAAAACCAGTCACAATAATCAAAGAGTTTTATTCCTCACAAGCTTACTTAGTAGTACGTCAAGTCCTAAAGAAATACCGAGGACACAGGTGTACAAACCCTTTGTATACGCGGGACTCTCTCTCTCTCGAGACAGGGTTAATTTAAAAAGTATCCTCACAAACTGTATTTTTTGTTGGCCACACTTTATATAAAATATTATCAACAAACTTTTTTAAGGTACTTTTTACATTTTCTGTACCTTTGTAAAAATCCTTCGCACTCCTAGATTCAATTAAAACAGTTTTAAAACTTAAATTAGCGGAATTGAAACTTTCAAGTGTTCTGTGGCACAATCTTTATATTATATAGCTAACGATCCGTCCCGGCTCCGCAGGGGTGTTTTCTCGATTTCAACAACAGCGCCACCTACCAGGTCTATATATGAATCTAAACCATCTAGGGACCCATTCAAACATGGACAAAAAATTCATCAAAATAGGTCGAACCGTTTTTGAGTTTTAACGAGACTAACGGTCAGCAATTCGTTTTTATATATAGAGATAAATAATTACGTATCACATTATTTATCCGTAATGAACTCTTAAACTACTGAAATATTTTATATGAAATTTTGTACATTGTGTGCAGTTTAGTCCAACTTAAGAGATAGGATAGTTCTTATGCCAATAAGTGATCCTCAAGTAATTTTTTTGCGAATTTAAGGATTTTTATAGAACGAAGGGTCGTCTGAAGGGGTTGAAAATTGTCTGCCTGAGCAGCTAGTCTAATACAATTCTTATGAAAAATATTACAAAAGTGTGGTCTTATATCTTCGGTTCAGTAAATAGAAGTAACATGACTGCACCATTATCTGTTATTTTCTAGAGTACGCTGTGTTATATTGATAAATAAACCATGTGTTTTTTTGTTGTATCGTCTCTGATATTGTATTTACATGCATCCTCTCCGGAAGATTTATTATGTTATATGCCATACCATTGATCAGATTGCGCTAAAACTTTGTCAACTTATCGCTTGCACTTGCGTGAAAGTTAGAGGTAGGCATAGTACAATTAACTTCCAGTAGGTGGCGCGCTTATCGTACGGACAAATTTATTTGAAAGTTATATATTAATATACTTTAATGATTGTATTATCCTTCCGAATTACACAATATAACCCTTCCAAATTTGAAACGATGTTTTCACAATTATTTCTTCTTTGGCAGCAACGTGACTAGTTACCAACTAGTCCTATATAAGATAATAAATTTTCTGGAGAGGATGTATGTAAATGCAATATCAGAGACGATACAACAAAAAGAAACACATGGTTTATTTATCAATATAACACAGCGTACTCTAGAAAATAACAGATAATGGTGTAGTCGTGTTACTTCTATTTACTGAACCGAAGATATAGGACCACACTTTTGTAATATTTTTCATAAGAATTGTATTAGACTAGCTGCCCAGGCAGACAATTTTCAGCCCCTTCAGACGACCCTTCGTTCTGTAAAAAATCCTTAAATTCGCAAAAAAAATTACTTGAGGATCACTTATTGGCATAAGAACTATCCTATCTCTTGAGTTGGACCAAACTGCACACAGTGTATAAAATTTCATTTAAAATATTTCAGTAGTTTAAGAGTTTATTACGGATAAACAATGTGATACGTAATTATTTGTTACGTCTATATATAAAAACGAATTGTTGTCTTATTAAAACTCAAGAACGGCTCGACCTATTTTAATGAATTTTTTGTCTGTGTTTGAATGGGTCCCTAGATGGTTTAGATTCATATATAGACCCGGTTTTTGCGCTGTTGTTGAAATCGAGAAATCACCGGACAAGACCGGGGACACGCGGCAGCATCAAAGGCACGAGACGTCTAGTACTGCGATCGCTAAACCTCTGCCAAGCGTGACGATTAAATAAAATTGTCCCTACAAAGGAGAAGCCCATGTCCGTCAGTGGACTTTTTGGGTAAGTTAAAAATAAGGTTTGAATGTGAGCAGTTACATATATCCACTTTGCTCTCCTCCCCACGCTCAGGACTGGCTGTTAAAATTAAATAATAACTAGCTTACCAGACGTTGTTCTGCCCTTTTCGATGACACATTGTCATGCCCTATTAAAAATCCTTATTTTCGCAAAACTAAAACTATCCTATCTTTCAAGTTGAGTCAAACTACACACGGTGTGCAAATTTGATTAAAATCGGTTAAGTAGTTTAGGAGTCCATCGCAGACAAACACACGTGACACGTAATTTATATATATATTAAGATAATTTTGTTATCACCGTATAGTGGCAAAGTAAGAGAACCCACTAATCCAAATCATCCCGTTGTTTAAGTAAGAGGCACAAGAGGCAAATGAAGTAGGAGGTGAGCAGCGGCACCTTCTTGATAACAACTTAATAAGAAAACTGTGGTCGCTCACCCGCCAGCTTAATGTGGCAACCTCAATGAGGCGATGTAGGAGACCTATATACTCGACAGTTTACTGTGATGTACGTATTTACGAATGGTAATTTTGCAAAAATATAGTGTGCGAACACAGCTTTAAATAATTTACGTGAACGCTCGCTTGACAAATTAATTTCATACGTCTGGCGTATTATATTAGGCAAAGGTATCATAACGTGTTATAATTAGAGTTCGCTTTGTTTCTGTCTTTAAATATGAACCTTCACCATTTATTTAATTTGTGAAATAAGTCTCAGGTATTATTCTGCCTCAATGGTTTGAGAAAATTATAATAACATGATGTATCTCTTACATTCGAAATGTTTGTGTATCGAATTTGATTGCGCTTCTTATTTATGTAACACCTAAAACTTACTAAATTCTTCGTTTAAATCCAATAAGAAAGGTTCTTACGTATTTAGGGCCACAATGTAGCTGCATTGTAGCTGATAAGCATTAAAACTAGCTAAAAATAGCACATAAAGTCGTTGGTCCTACGCCTGATCTCTCTCTGATCGTGTTGGATTACCGTACAATCGGACTATGAGAGTAAGGTATTAAATATTCTATCTCACGAGTCACGATAAGTTTGCTTGTGTGTGTAGTTCTGTCTAATATCTGTTTTAAAAGGGTAATCACATAGATATTAAAGAGAAGTTCCGAAATGCTCATGTAAATAATGAATTCATACACTTCGCTTAAAAATATTTTGTAGCACAATAAGCATGATAAACCCTTAAGATGCATTCGTTTGGACTCTGTAAACTACGCCTAAAACGTTCAAGTTATCAAGCAACACGATATCTGATGGTGGTGAGGTTCACCACCACCCTTCACAGTTAGCTACCGTGAGCAAATCTTTGTTACAGCAAACGCAAACACCTGGTCGCCGAGCTTCAGCACGTCAAGCAGGTTCTGCATGACAACAACCTTCGGGTCCCGCGCCTACTACACGGAGACCGAGTGAAGCCGGCCACAGTCGAGCGTGTGCCTACTGTACTACCATATGTCAGAAGTGTCAATTGAAGCGAGCTTCTATTAGAACATTCTACAAGCCGCCGGAGATGATTAGTCAGTTCTTACCATCCGTCAAGCGTTATATTCCTCCACAAGATGCAGGATTGTACAAGCTTGATTGTGATTGTGGTCTCTCATATATAGGGCAAACAAAGAGATCAATTAGAACCCGCATAAAAGAACACATAGCTGACGTGAAGCATCAACATTCCGGGAAGTCTGCAGTTTGTGATCATATCCTAGACGGCCCCAACCATTACATCAGATTTGATAGACTACAAATCCTCGCGAAAGAACACCGATTCCTACCAATGTATTCGTATTATACGTGAGGCTATTGAAATTAAAAAAAATCCTAATTTCAGTATAGCAGGAGGCTGGGTATTACCACCTGCTTGGGACCCTATAGTTAATAAAATTAAAACTCAACTCAAACTCAAGGCACAGTCAGTTCATTTTGCATAGATCGGACCATAAACAATAATTAAAAAAGCTGAAGGTACTTCGGGATTAACAATGACATTGGGATGTCAGTTCTCAGTCCCCCTGACCATGGGTGCTGGAAAGCACCCGAAACGTCGGGAATTAAAATTAATTAAAAATAAATCGATAAAATCCGTAAAAGAAGTTTTAATCAATGTGTAGTGTTCGCGTAAATATAAGAAATCATTAACTCATGAATATTGAATTCTTGGACACATGAAATGTGTATCTGACAACTACTATAATATACATGACTCTGTTTATGTACCTCATCATGCTGTGATACGCGAAGATAAATCTACAACGAAGAGAGTCGTGTTCGACGCTTCCTGCAAAGGAACAAATGGAGTGTCGCTTAATGATACCTTAATGGTCGGACCAACACTTCAAGACTTACGTCACATTGTCATTGGTGGCGTATGAACCTCATCTGCCTAAACGCAGACGTTGTTAAAATGTAACCCCCGGTACGCGTTGCCAAGCAAGATGCAGAATATGAAAGACTCGTTTGGAGAGAGGATCCAGGGTCTGCAATCAAGGAATATGTATTACACAGAGTTACCTTTGGTACTGCTTACTGCGACTAGACACAAGTCTGTTCCGCACTCAGCAAAGTTTTCCTGATAAACATTGGTGTAACGTATCACTAGTACTATCATCGGAATAGCAATTAATGTAACTTGTCTGTAACATACCATAGATACGCAGAAGAAACAGCGCAGTTAGCATTAATGGGCTTGTAATCAGGATATGCACCGTCTTCTACGACCTTGATGCTTCAATCTGCAAGAAAACTTGTAATCCAATTGTACAATTTCTTAGGAAGCCAATAGGATGGGAGCTTCAAAAGAATTGCCAAACCCGATTTAAGGCCTTCGCAATATCAAAACTAATGGTGGAACCTAAAAAGTGAGAAAATTCCCGAGTTCTGTGAACGTCTTGCTGATTTAAAGGTTGATGTTAAATCAGATATTGACACCATATGGGAACATTTACGAATTCCATTATAACTACTGCAAACAACATTCTTGGCCGTACAAAAAGCGGTAAAAAATCCGACAGAGAGACGTGGTGGTGGACAGAGAAGGTGGAAGATGCAATACGGGAAAAGAAAGACGCTTTTAAGACCTGGCAGTCCACTTTAACCCCAGAAGATCGGGAAAAGTACAAAGAAGTTAAAAAAGTTACCAAGAAAAATATAGCCATAGAACGTGCGCTGTCCCAGAAAACACTTTATAGTAAGTTAAACACAAAAGAAGGCCAAAAGTGTATATATAAGCTAGCAAAACAGCGTTGTCAAAGCACAAAGGATCCGGCCAGGTGTAAAACTGTCAAAGGTCCAAATGGCGACTTGTTATATAAAGACCATGATGTCATAACAGCTTGGCATCATTACTACGAACAGCTACTATCCCTACCCCATCTAGCTGCCACACAACTCCCTGGATTGGAAGCGAATGCAGGAATTATACCTCCAATACATCCTGATGAGGTAAAGAAAGCCCTACATAAAATGTCCAACAAGAAAGCCATTGGACCTGACGGAATACCAGTGGAAGCTTGGAAATGCTTAGGTCCACGCGGACTCGTACTGCTAACCGATTTCTTTAACTGTATGTTGTTCTCTTCAAAAATTCCAAAGGCGTGGAGATTGAGCACTATAGTTCCCATCTACAACGGAAAAGGTAGTAAGTATGAGTGCAACAACTACCGCGGAATCAAGCTCCTCAGTCACACCATGAAGCTCTATGAGAGGGTAATCGACAGCCGCATAAGATCCGAGTGTGAGCTGTCTAAGAACCACTATGGCTTCGTACCTGGATTGTCTACCACGGATCCGATGTTTGCTCTTAACACGATTGTCGAAGAATATCGCGCGAAAAACCGACCATTATATGTCGCATTTTTGGACATGGAAAAGGCGTATGATCGTGTCCCAAGGGATACGATCTGGTGGAGCCTTCGTAAGAAAAATGTCCCCGAACACTACGTTAACATTATTGCCGACATGTACAGAGATGCGAGATCAATGGTTCGGACGGTGGTGGGTGAGACCAAGTCGATAGCGGTCACAGAAAGAGTGCACCAAGGTTCTGTATTGAGCCCTTTTCTGTTTTGTTTGGTTCTGGACTCACTCGCTGAAGCGGCACAGAATTCAGCAACGTGGACATTTATATACGCTGACGACGTAGCCATCTGCACAGACAGCCGCGCTCACTTGCAAGAGGCACTCGTGTCGTGGAAACATCAGTTACAGACCGGTGGCCTAGTGCTGAGTGTGGCAAAGACTCAGTTCATGTCCTTCAATGACCCAGATACAAACAACAGTCCGATTTCCATCGATGGACAATTGGTCAAATCGTGTGATCAATACAAGTATCTGGGTAGTATGATGAGCGGTTCTGGGGACTTGAAAATTAACATTCAGCACCGAATAGCCGCAGCGTGGCTAAAGTGGCAAGAAGTGACTGGTGTCACGTGCGATAGGAGAATGCCGGTCAAACTTAAAGGTTTAATCTATAAGACCATCATCAGACCAGTCCTATTGTATGGCAGTGAAACATGGACCGTAACTCAAAAGAATGTGCATACCATGCAAGTTGCCGAGATGAAGATGCTGAGGTGGATGTGCGGCGTTACCAAGCTCGACAAAATCCGCAACGAGTACGTTCGAGGAAGCTTGGGCGTGCGTGACATCGCTGACAAGATGCAGGAAAGTATGCGATGGTATGGGCATGTGAAGAGGAGGCCACCAGACTACGTAGGGAACTTGGCACTACAACTTTCCATCCCAGGTCGAAGATCCAGGGGCAGACCCAAAACACGATGGAAAGATGTAGTGGTAAAGGACATGAGAGAGTGCGAAGTCTCCGAAAATGAAGTCGAGGATAGAGCGAAGTGCAGGCGTAAGACAAGAAAGGCTGACCCCACCACCATGTGGGACACATAGCCAGGAAGAGAGAGAGCAATATCAAAACTAATGGCCAGGGCCTCCTCCTACCTCTACTGCCTTCGCTCATCTACGATTCAGGTTAACCGGAAAATCACCAGCAGGACGACCCCGACGGAAACCGTACTGGCGGTCACTAATCAGCTGGTGATCCTCAAGGTACCGCATGAGCTGGCTGTTAATAATGGACTCCATTATTTAATAGAATAAGGAGGTGATGGCAATAAGCTTATAGTTGGACGGATCAGAGCGGTTACCTTTTTTATGGATCGGGTGCACGAAAGCTGACTTCCATGATTTCGGGACTACACCCAGGGAGTAGGAGTACGGGAAAAGACACGTTAAAACCGGTGCCAACTCCGGGGCACACGTCTTCAGCATAATAGGAGGGACGCCATCGGGCCCACTCGACTTGTTGACGTCCAGGAAGAGGAGTCATCATCATCATCATTACAGCCCTTCACAAGTCCACTGCTGAACATAGGCCTCCCCCAAGTAATGCCACAAAGCACGGTCCTGAGCCACCTGTATCCATCGACTTCCTGCATATCTTACCAGGTCGTCACTCCATCTAGTGGGGAGTCGCCCTACACTACGCCTACCGGTACGAGGCTGCCACTCGAGAACCTTTCTTCCCCATCGGTTATCGGTTCTTCGAGCTATATGGCCGGCCCATTGCCACTTCAGCTTACTAATCCGTTGGGCTATGTCGGTCACTCTGGTTTTACTGCGGGTATCCTCATTTCTGAGTCTATCACGCAGAGAAACTCCGAGCATAGCCCTCTCCATAGCTCGCTGAGCGACCTTGAGCGTCCTCATACGGCCAGCAGTGAAGGACCACGTCTCAGATCCGTAAGTCATCACTGGCAACACGCACTGGTTGTACAATCTAGTTTTTAGAGATTGAGGTATACCTGACGAGAAGATATGTCGTAATTTCCCGAACGCTGCCCAGCCGAGTTGAATCCGTCGATTGACCTCTCGGTCGAAGTTGGACTTACCTAGTCGGACTATTTGTCCCAGGTAAACGTACTCGTCAACAACTTCGAGCATAGTGCTCCCAACAACTACCGGCATAGGTGTGACATGGACATTAAACATGATCTTTGTTTTGTTCATGTTCATCTTAAGACCAATCCGTTGGGAGGCACTATTGAGGTCATTGAGCATAGTGCTTAAGTCCTCCAGCGATTCTGCCATCAGGACTATATCGTCGGCAAATCGAAGGTGAGTGATGTACTTGCCATTGATGTTAATACCGTATCCTTTCCAGTCCAGTAGCTTGAAAACGTCTTCCAAAACAGCGGTGAAGAGTTTCGGGGATATAACGTCACCCTGTCTTACACCTCTCTGCAGTTGGATAGGTTTCGAGCTCTGGTTCTGTACTCGGATAGCCATCGTAGCCCTACTGTACAAACACTTCAGCACTTCGATATACCGACAGTCAACTTGGCACCGCTGAAGGGACTGCAGCACCGCCCAAATTTCGACGGAATCAAAGGCTTTCTCATAGTCCACATACGCCAGGCAAAGTGGCAAATTGTACTCTTCAGTCTTCTGTACAATCTGCCACAGGGTATGTATGTGGTCTATGGTACTGAAGCCTTTTCGGAAACCGGCTTGTTCGGGAGGCTGGAAGTCGTCGAGTCTGCGTGCGAGACGATTCGTAATGACTCTCGAAAACAGCACGTAGACGCGGCTCAGAAGGGAAATCGGTCTGTAGTTCTTCAAGAGAGCGGTGTCGCCTTTCTTAAAGAACAAGACCACCGCACTTCTGCTCCACGCCTCTGGAGTAGTGCCACCATGGAGGACGGAATTGAAGAGCCTCTGAAGGACTTCAAGTACCGGTGTTCCACCCGCTTTCAGAAGCTCCGCTGTAATTCCATCCTCGCCTGGGGCCCTGCCGTTTTTAAGGTGCTGGAGAGCCATTCTAATCTCGCTTAGACTGACGTCCGGGATATCATCGGAATAGTGTCGGATAAGACTTGCTCTTGGATCGTTACTCACACTTGCGTGTGGCTCCAACGATGATGTGTACAGCTGCCCATAGAACCTCTCAATCTCACTCAAAATCTCAGGTGTCCCGGAAACGATGCTGCCACACTTAGTCTTCAGCTTTGACAGTTGGCTCTTACGGGCAGACAGATCTCTGGCAAAGACTTTGGAGCCCTGGTTCCGCTCGATCGCTTCTTTAATACGAGTAGTATTAAAGTTGCGTAAGTCTCGCCGCATGCATTTGGAGATCTGTCTATTCAGTTGCCTGTATGCTGTCAAATCTATTGACGATTGCAGCCTCATCTCCCGTCTAACAGCCATGAGATTAAGAGTGTGATCGGAGAGTTTTTGTGTTCTTCTGCGGCGGGTCTTGCAGAACTTAGCTCCGACCGCATGGACAGTTTCCACGAGCTTGTCATTCATATCGTCCACTGCATTACAATCTTGTAGGCACTGAAAGCGGTTGTGTAACTCGAGCTGAAAGTTTTCGGGATTCTGGATTAGAGCACGAGGGGGACGGAGCATTGACTTCATTAGACGAGACCTCTCCAACTTAACGTTTAGGTTCAGTGTGCCTCTAACCATTCGGTGATCGCTGCCAGTTTTCACCCTTGCGATCACTGAGACATCACTGAACAGTTGGCGTCTGGTCGTCATAATGAAGTCAATCTCATTTTTTGTCGAACTGTCGGGGCTCGACCAGGTCCACTTCCTGTGGGGCCGCTTCTGGAAGAAAGAGTTCATCATAAAGAGTCCCTCTTTCTCCATAAAGTCGGCCAGCTACTGGCCCCTTCGGTTCCGTTGCCCTACTCTAAATTTCCCTAACTTCAGCTCACCGCTTTCTCTTGTGCCTAGATTTGCGTTGAAGTCTCCCATCAACACCGTGTAGTGGGTTTTGGAGGAATGCATGGCTTTGGAAATATCCTCATACATTTCCTCCACCTCCTCATCGGGATGTGCCGAGGTTGGTGCGTAAACCTGTATGACCTTCAGCGAATACCGTTTGGTGATTCTGAGTATCAGGTACGCGACCCTCGTCGACACACTCCCAATCTTTACAACGTTGTTGACGAGAGACTTGTGGACGATAAATCCGACACCTCCTTGGGACAGATGGTCGCCCTCCCGGTGATAGAACAAGTTGCCGGATTCGAGAATCACCGTGTCCTCCCCCTCTCTTCGGACCTCGGATAATCCTATAATACTCCAGCGCAACTTGTCTATCTCTTCTTTCAGCTCCAGGATCTTCTCGTCAGTCCTCAGTGTGCGTGCGTTAAATGTTGCCAGGTCGAGTCGGAGGAAGAGGAGTGCTCTGCAGAAACCATACTGGTAGTCACTAATCAGCAGGTGATCCTCAGAGTACGTTTTTGAGGACAAGGAGCGGATGAGAGGTCTATGCGGCTTTATCTTTTGCGACATGAGCCAGTAATCAATCCTCCCTCTGCAGAGATGGCAGAGATGGCTGACAGAAGTTCCCTTGGACAGCTATGGCGAGGTACCAATATGACAATTCCAGATGTTCCTGAAAAAAAGCAAACTAGTTTCTCGCCAATTCTACCGTTGTTCTCTGACTTTGCCTTGGCAATGACTGCTTTGAAGGACTTGAAGGCGGAATTATACGATGGCATATTGCATATGGAAAAAGAAACCTGAAATATTTTCCTTCCAAATGTTTTCTCCTGGCTTCATCATGGTCCATAATGCCACCACTGATAGCCAGGATAAGGTATCCGAATTGTCGAGAGGGAAGCAGATTGGTCCAACTTTCAATTTCATTGATAGACATATCAAAACGGGGAGAGATGGGCCCACATTTGTTTAATCTGCCTGTAAGGTTCATTAATATTTTAACAGCTCTGTGGTCATCTACTATTTCAAATTCACCAATGTACCCGCGCTTCATCATCACAGTGAGGAATTTGACAATAACTTTAGAGCAAGACCAAATAAGCACTTACCGTTTGCCCCATTTTTCGTCATTGTGAATTGATTTTAAGGCATCACTCAATACATTCATACGCACCATGGCTAGGATTATAAGGGCGCCTCAACGTCCGATAATAACAGGTTAGTCCAAAAGATTAGTCAAAAAAGATTATATGTCGGAGACCTGTTACCCTTCCGGATGAGAGGTCTCCCCATAATATTTATAAAGTCTCATACATATTAATATATTGCATCTTTCGTGTATGTAATATACAAATAAGGAAGGGTAAAGTTTTTTTTTAAATAATTTATCACAATATTCTAAATAAATATTATAACATTTTACTATTTCGCCGCAAACTGAAGAAAAGTGCATTTAAAAAAGGACAGTAATGTGAAGACATCTTTTTTAAAACTTTTCTCAACGGTAAACATTTTTACGCAGTAGGGTTTTTCTGTTTTAACCTTCGGGCTTGTTGAAGTCTGTTGACAAATCCCTACAAGAATGGTTTAATGACTGGGTCATAGTTTTCTAACCAGTTCCGTTATTTTATAGTACAGCGTCGTGAGTTGTGGGCCTAATTACCCGATGAAACTAATAAATCAAACAATGGTGTCAGCAGTCATCAATAGAAAGTGATTGATAACATGATAATTTGTCTTTGCTCGTTAATGACTAATGAATGACGAAATTTCAATATAATTGCGGTCATAATATTTGTTAAGTAATAAACCACAACTTGCAAATTTTATACCGAGGCACAATGATCTGCTGCGATCTGAGGGCTGGTTATACATCGTTACAAACGATAAACAAATAACGTGCTGTAATAAGCTATGGAGTTAAAAAGGAAAAAAGGGTATGAATCCGTAGAAGCCGCTTATTTCCCTTTGTATTATCATGATGTGGAAATTTCTCTAAAAGTATATATGATTTTTTAAAAGGACTACTCTTATGTGTACCGTGTACAAATTAATTACTAGTGCATTATGTGCCATTTAGAAGAAAGTACCAGGAGCTGTTGTTTTGATGTTTGACGTTTTTAATAGTTTATTGATAGTTTGTTATAATTTTGTGACTGCGGTAACTGAACATTTAAAGTGATTTAGAATATTAATACAGTCTACTATACCTAATTTATACTATATTCGAATTAGTGATCTTGAAATATTAATTATTAATTTATTTAGTGTCTCCTGGACGTTATATATTTGAGTAACACGTAATTAATTTAATTTATTTCTAACGCTTATTTAATTCGCCTCTTTTTTACCTAAATTTCCATTTTTTGTGGTGTGTTTGAAAGTATCCAAATTTTTTTGTAATTAAAAATAAAAAAGTAATTTGCGCGTATTGCAATCTAAACCAAATGATTTATAACTTTCGGTAATTGACAGCAGACAAAAGTATTGACTATGTCAATACTTCAAAATTGTGTCACAATTACCTAAAGGATATCATAATACTATAACTTGTAAAAGTGAAATGTCTTGTGGTGTATGTGGGTCACTGCATCCTTGTCCATTGCATAGGGAGCCTTTTTACAACAAAGTCTCGTCAACTACCAACTGTTTTTTTTTTTTTTGAATATCGTCCGACTGTCGACACGAAAAATTTGTTGTATCAAGTAATAGTGTCCTGTCTTAAAACAACATAATCATACCTACTTATTCAATATACATAACGACATAAAATAAAATCAGATCCTGGGCTGCTACTGAGAATTTCTTGGCAGGAAAGCTTAATTTTGGCCCGACTCGAAATTGAACAAAGATGACGAACTAAGAAACATATGATTATCAGTCGCATTCACGGAGAAATGAATGAATTAAGATACTTGACCAAGTTTTTTATAACAACAATACACCGCCTGCAACTTTACAAGTTGCAGGTTCGGCCTCACATGAGAACACTGTTCCCATCTCTGCGTCGGGGGCCCCCATTGCCAGCTCCTTTCATTTGATCGCATCCAGCGCAGAGCTGTTCGAATCATCGGCAACCGAGCTCTTTCTGATAAGCTTGAGTCATTGGCACTGCGAAGAAATGTTGCATCTCTTTGCGTATTTTATCTAATCTACCACGGAGTGTTCTGCGTGCTCTCAGGAATTGTTAGAACTAATTCCAGCCATTCGATTTCACCATCGCACATTCCGACAAAATACGCGATACCATCCATTATATCCGGTTGATTGGAGGTCAAACTCACTTCACGTTTCTATGTTTACTCGGTGTTTACTTGAGCGAATGAATATTGTCAGTTAAAAATTTATGCTTTTTTAAAGATTTTTAGTGAAAATGGAGGATAATAATGTTCCTTGTGATGAATTAAAGTGTAACACACTTCAAGTAGCACTTTCGGCGAGGAAAAGGTAAAAATTTTAAGCTTTGTTGAGAAAAAACAGCTCATATCCTCGCTGAAACCAACGCCTGATCTGTGCATTTCTCAGACGAGTAAAACCCACAAACGGCAATTTAATAGATCTGTTTACAAAACCCATTGGATTGTTGGCTGCTCACATACCAATAAGTTATACCGTTGGTGCTGTATATTCTTTTCCAACGACTAAACAGCTTGGAATATTATGGATATAATGATTTGAATAACGTATCTGGAGCCATTACATGGATTATGAATTCTCAACAACACATGAATGCGGTAAAGTCATTTAGTAATTTTGAAAATTACAAAACACAACATGCGTGTTTATCACAACCGTAGTGTTTCTCAAAGATTTGTCGATATTGCTTGGCATTTAACACAACAAGAACTTCCTTTCAGAGGTCACGATGAGTCAAAAATTTCATTAAATATATGCAATTTTTTAGAACTTGTGTCGCTTCTTTCGAAGTACGATCTCGTGTTAGAAAAGCATATGCAACATCAACAAAACGACAAACAGCCGAGTTATTTATTTAGGATAATCCAAAATGACATTATTAATTCTGTCGCTGATGTAATGAAAACTCGCATCGAGTACGAAGTAAAATTGTCAAAATTCGTTTCAATTATTATTGACGAAACTCCCGATGTTAGTCACAGAGAGCAATTGTGTCTGATTCTCCGATATTATTATGAGAACGGTATTCATGACTGTTTTTGGGGTATGTAGATGTGTCTGAAAGTCGCACAGCGGACATACTTTGTAATATCATATTTGAATTATTAAACAAACATGACTGCACCACAAAACTAGTTGCGCAAAACTATGACGGTGCAAACGTCATGTCCGGTGTCAGAAATGGAGTGCAACAAAAAAAATGTGTGTCCCCAAGCGATGTATATTTGGTGTAATGCACACAATTTGGCATTAGTTTTATCTAAATCTTGTAACATGATTGGGGAAGTCAGCACTTTTTTGCAGTCCTTCAGACTTTATTTAATTTTTTTAATAACAGCACAATACGGTCGTCTTTTTATGATACAAATTGCAGCAAAACATGTCCATAATGCCACCGCAACTCGTGGGATGACGTCACGAATTGTGAATACAGTATTGGAACGAAAATATAATCTGATTAATTTGTTTTTTGGATGTGTGCGACAATCCGCAGAACTGGGACGGCAATACGATCTTGGCTGACGAGAATTTTGAAAACACATTGCGCTCATTTAAATTCAATTTTTTCTTTAAATTTTCCTCCGAGTTTTTTTAAAAAAACCGACTGCTTGCACAATATTTTACAAAAATCACAAGTTGATGTCGGTTATTGCAGTAATAAAATAAGGGAGTTTCAGGCATGGTTTGTAACGAATTTTAGTCAGATTTAGATCACATTTATGAAAACACATTGCAAAATAACTTTGCTCCTAGTTTGAGACGTAATGTGCGCTGTGGTCAGACAGAATATATACGACTTTTCGTTGAAATAATTGATAACATATCTTCAGGAATAATGGCTGATATTATTGATATTGAAATAAAAATCTTTCCAATTGTTCAACAACAAACTATTCGAAAAATATTGTTCAGATTTTCCTTTTAAGGCATTAGATTCATTATTTGAAAATTACGCAAACTATTTGGATAAACAAACGTTGAAAAACCAATTTGTTTCATTGTGTTCCTCCCCTGAATTAAAAGACCGCAATGTTTTCGATCTCATTGACTTTATAAACAAAAATAATCTTGAAGAGGCCTTTCACCAGCTTTTAAAGCTAACTTATCTTGTCGTAACTATTTCAGCCACAAGTTCCTCCGCAGAACGTGCTTTGTTATCTCTGAAGCGCATCCATACTTATTTGAGAAATAAACAAGGTCAAGAGCGTCTTTCAGACTTATCAATTGAAAAACATTTATCGGTACAATTAAAACGTTCATCATTTTACGCGGACGTAATCAAATCCTTCCTTAAAAAAGAAAGACGATTCCATTTAGTAGTATATAAACAATTTGTTTCTTTTTTTATTTTGTAAATAGATTGCTTGTACTTAGTACATGCTTTTCTTTTGTTCATGTATTGTATTGTATTTAAATATCTTTTTCTTTTGCTAAAGCAAACCCAAACGGCTTTTTTCAAAACCACCGAAAGTATGCAATTGCTGATATGTCATACAATCCATCTAGCAGTAGTATGCCTTACCATATAGTCCTGATTGACCATATGGTAATGACAGCACTGAATATGAAACTGAAGAGCTGAGACAGATAAAGATTTGTGTATTTTTACAAAACTGCTAAAAACAACAAAACCATATCTTGGGCTTGCCCTAGTTTGGAGCCCTAGCTTCGCCACTGGACACATATTACACCGAGATGGCTCTGGAAATGATCCGATTTTGTTAATTTTAGTGATGTTTCTAAATTGTAACGAAGCCGAGGGTAAAAAGCTACTATAATAATATTAATGTGTTCCAGAGCGAATCTGTGAGTGGGTGTCAAAGAAGATTAGCCATCTGCATGGAACAGGATTACAGTACACGAGTGTATACGCTAGCACAGGTGCACTCGCTATTCCCTCACTCTCATAGTCGGATGGGGCGGCTACCCACCCATATGACTAGAAAGAAATCAGGCGCACGACCAACGGCTTTACATGCTTTCCGAAACACGAGAATAAAACATCGTGAACAAGCTGAATGCGAGTTGCTACTGAGAATATCTTCTCAGAAAAACCCAATAACTGATTTAGCCCTACCCGGGACTAAAACCAGGAACCACATGATCAGCAGTCGCACTAACAAGGCAGTCGTTATCATCCGCAATATAATAGGTGAAATTGCCGTTCTGAAGAACTGGCCATTTCAAAGCAAAATAATTTTTTTTGACTAAGAATTCTAATTTCAAATTAATTTTCTTTTTCAACATCAGACAATTTTTTATAGATTAGCGTTATGTTTTCATCGCATATGAATCTTTCTTATTATAGATACCGTAAAAATTCGAGTAATTATTGAATTTGAGTACCGTCGTGTCAGCAACGCGGCAAAATCAGCACGCAATATCAACGTCGTGACGTTTACGGAGCGAATACTATAAACTGTTATTAATTTGCCTACTCCATTCTGGAAATTTTAACCTGAAAAATGAACGTCGTGGTCGTCCGGAAACTTAGGTCGACAATGATGAATTAAAGGCAATTGTGGAAGCTGATGATACTTAATCTACAGCTGACTTAGTGGTAGTTTTTGAAGTTAGCATCAAAACAATATTGGTCCATTTGCTTCAAATTGGGAAGGTAAAGAATGACAAATATGCCCCACAAACTCAATTATCGCCAGCGCGAAGTACCCGCCGAGACGTGCCTTACACTGCTCAACAGGCATTGTTATCTGCCACGAAAAATGGGTTCTGTTTGACAATCGCAAGCGCTCAACCAGTTAATACGGTGAAGAACTGAACACAACGATGGAGAAGCTCGCACCCGCTAGTCAATCGGTCGTCCCCGCTGCTCCTGTGCGATAACGCTCAATCTCATATAACACAACAGGTGGTCTCGAAGTTACAAGAGTAATTTCTTCAAGAAGGGGATCAATAAACCACCACTACGTTGGCAAAGATGCATCGATTGCATGGGTATTTTCATTTCTATTAACCAAAATATATAGATAAATAGGCAAATTATAAACACTGCTATTGTTTTAAAATGATGTGTACTCCTATAATTGGTAGTACATAGTAATTTATAGATATAACGCATCTGTTAGAAGTAATTTAATATGTACAACTGTTGGAGATCCATAAAAATGGATAAATAAAGTAAAATACATTAATAGAAATAAAAAATATATATATATATAAAAAATTACGTAAACTTATTTCTTAAAAAAGGCAATTTCACAGGTAAAGACCTAAAAAAAGTCAATTGCCGTCCGTAATTTTCACTAAAACTCGGAAACCCCTCGAACGATTTTGGCGAAAATTTTTGTGTGAGTTTAAGTAGGTCTCTGGTTGGTTTAGACTTACAATCGGACCCCGTAGGTGGTTCTGCTGTCGAAATCAAGAAATCACCCGTGTGAAGTAGCGGCGGATCGCCAGCATTACATAAAAGCCAAATAAGATAAGCGTTGACCGCGTTGACTGAACAAATATAATTTAAGTCAGATATTGTAATAATCATAACTTATAGTTATTCTTGTTATAGGGAGTTGAGCCTATGTTTCAAACATCTGCCAATACAAACAACATCTAAGTCTCACCGCAACAACGTTAGCGTAACCACAATACAGGAGTTCGAATAGTCTCGGCATTAATAACATGACCACAAGACCAACATTTCAGTTTTGTTTGATTTTAAAGTGCTTTGATTTTTATTATTAACGTACTTATGTTATTTACGTATTGTTACGAGTTTTGGGTTCGTATCAATACAAACTGCCGATCGAATTACCAAAATTGACACTTTAATTACCGAACACCAATTATAACTTTAAACACGCTAATAATTAATCACACTGAACACTTTAGTTCTGCTACTTGATACTAGATGGCGCTAGTAACATTAATTATGGTAATTATTGGGTAAAGGCATGCTACAGCTATATTAATTGTATAGTTGTAGCACGAATGGGTCGGCTCGGCCGGGGAAGGACCACGCTCTCACAGAATACCAGCGTCAAATAGCAGCTTAATGCGGCTGTGTTTCGTATGGTGAGTGTACCCTTTTTACTGGAAAATAGGCATTAACCACTTACCATCAGGTGGACTGTGTGCTTGCTTGTCACCCTTTTCCTATAAAAAAAAACAGAAAGATACATCTCCCATCTGTTATTTCAGTTTCCCTCTGCTCGCCGCTTACGACAATCACGGGATGATATGGCGAACGAATTTTCTAATGCCGCTACTATACGCCGCTCTCCTAGCGTGACTCGTTACAACTCCAAAAATAACTTGTCCCCCAAAAAAATCTGTAAATAAAAATCTTTGAAGGATTTAAGATATTTGAAGGACCATACCTAAAAAAAATTGTATTCCTTTGATGATCACTAGACTGTCAATTTAACGTTTTGTTTTCATATTTTATAATATGATGAATTTTGGGGTTAACCCCATTTCAAATCCAACATAACGATAAATCGTTACAGCTATTAAAGCGTGGCAAACTATGGTAAATTCATAGACATTATTTTACCATAGTTTGCCAAGCTTGATAGGTGGGTTCGCTACCGCAGTTTTTTTATACTTTGAGT
Organism: Parnassius smintheus behrii; assembly: GCA_036936625.1. Classification (NCBI taxonomy): domain Eukaryota; kingdom Metazoa; phylum Arthropoda; class Insecta; order Lepidoptera; family Papilionidae; genus Parnassius; species Parnassius smintheus. The sequence continues at coordinate 8,950,131 of JAUPFT010000003.1, forward strand.
TGATATCAGGAAGATGTTATTGCTCATTTCCTATTTCAGTTTCCTTTATCACCTCTTACAACACTCACGGGACGATACTAACACATCACTACAAATACCTTGCGAAAGCATTGAAAGTTCAGAGGAAAAGCCCGCCAAGTTTTATATTACGCGAGCATACCGAGTTCGATTAATTCATTTGGTCGCACTAAAAATGGTCAATAGAATTTTCTGATTACCACGTACTCGTCGACAAATGAAAACATCGTGAGTAAACCTGCATACCTGAGAAATTTAAAATATTTTAATTTTCCTCAGACACACGTGTGCAACGTGGCTGACTATATCGTGCCCTAAAACCATCACGGTAATGAGAAGCACTGTAAGGGCGGTTTCTTTACCTAACGACTTTAGATTATTAGCACTAATAGTGATGGATAAAACAAAATAAATTAAACTTGCTCAAATTACGTGGAAATAAAATGGTACATATGTAAAATAAAGTTCCAGCCTACATATAAGTCCAGGTATCTGGCACAGGCCACCTCTCTTTTCTAAGAGGGTACAGGGCACAAAGATGTCAATGTATGTTGTTTCACTTCACTCACACGACTTCGACTTCGAAATATTTATTTTAATTTCCCAGACGTTCAGTTTGATCCCATAATAAATCAACTCTTAAAATTCCGACTAAAAATTTCATTTTTGCCCCTGAGGTTCAAACTCGAACTTTTCGCTCACTGTGAAATTTACAACAATCAGTAGCCGCAAGTTTCAACTGCTCCTTACAAAACGATACAAATAACTACCTAATTTGAAATATACGTCTTTCCTCTTAGTCATGTGCACTATATCTCCTAGCTCTTAATTAATTAATTCACCTCTTAAACCAACACCACTCTTACTTTTGCACTAGAAAATAGACACCATTTAGTTTATTTGGTCTTCAGTTTATTTAAGCTAAACTAAAAAGCAGTATTTTGAGTGGCAGAATCAAGGTGCAATGCATTATGGTTGTAGCACGAATGGATCGACCAGGAAGGACCACGCTTGCACAGAATACCAGCGTGAAATACAGCGTTGTGCTGCCGTGTTTTATAATACAAGTAATATTGTTGTGTTTTATAACACAATGTAGAGAACCGCAGATTCTTTTTACTATCAACAGCATTCTATTATAGTCCTCAGGGTGATATTCTTTCTTTCTTCTTCTTTTTTTTAATATTAGTAATCCTATTAAGAAACATTACTAATATTCCCTTTAACCACTCCTGGTAAGCTGAAAATGCTTGTGTTAGGAGTGGTTCACGACAGTAGTCGAATGGTGGATTCGAACCCGCGACCTTTTGAGTTCGCGGTCCGCGCCCTGCCACTAGGCTACTGTCGCTTCAAAATCGACTAGAAAAGTACTAACTAATAGTGGCGCCAATGTAGCTAGAGTGTAAATTTTAAAGAACTTTTTATAAATTTTATTGTACAGACTCAACATAATTCTTTTAATACTAATTATTTTATTGTTTTCAAAATTTTTATTTTCAAAGTCACTCTCGACGTGTTTTACGGCGACTATTTCTAGGTTATATTTACTAAATTATTTAAGGCAAAGTAAGTAATTGAGGTTTTATATACTGCAGTTTCATCAACTACTCTAGTCACTACAAATATTAAATTTCTCAACTCAGCACACTTCGCTCCGTCGACAACTGCTAAGTTTATATCATACCCTCTAGCTACTCGAGCGCTGTTATGGAGAGTTTTTCAACTGTTATTTACTGCTTACAGATGGACACGTTTTCAACTATTCTCCTATGTGAGATTGTTCTCCTTACTTTTATGAGGTTTGCTTTATTTGTATGTAGTGCCAGTTTTGTTCCGAAATTCGAATCGTTCGGTAATCGTAAACTTCAAGTACTTAGCTTGAGTGCGGTTGATGCAGAGTGATGACCAGAAATCGAAGTTGGGTATGTGAAAATACCTAAAGTTTGCAACGGGACATAATATGGAGCTGTACAACCCCTTAGGTTGAACCGATGTGTAAACTTCGGTGTTTCAGAGATACAGAACAAGTAGAACCAAAAAACCGATTTTGAACCGGAAATTTTCAATACAAAAATTAATTTAAAACTATATTAGCAGCCTGCAAATGTTTATAGTTCGGTGTTTCAAAGGTAAGGAACATGTAAACAAAAACAAAAAAACAAAAATAAACTAAAACAAAGCCGGTAAAATTCAAAACCGGTTCAACTTAAGTGGTTGTAATAGCTTTATGTTATATCCCGTTGCAAACCTTAGGTATTTTCACACACCCTATTCCGATCTCTGGTTATGACACAGTAGTTTTATAGGTGTCGTTATTGATAGTAGCTAGGTTTGTGACTTGTGAAGTGACAGTTTAGCCAACATAATGATGTTTACGAATTACGATATCCCGGCGGCATCCAAGACGGACTGCCAGTTCTTTCAGTTCACGCCACTGTACCGTTCACTAGTGTAGCCGGTTTTAGTTTACATGAGGTTAAACCTATTCTCGAACTCGTGAGGATTAAAATGGAATGCCATGTTTCCAGTAAACAGGGTCTCTGATTCTATACACTGACCACACGAAACAGAGCAGCATTAAGGCTATTTTACGCTGCTATTCGTTGTGAGCGTTGTTCTTCCCCGGTCAAGCCAACCCATTCATGATTTAGTACGCGTTAGAGCATAATAAATCATAAAATCTTATATAAATCTTAAAGAACAATATAAATCATAAAATTTAAATAGATAAAAAGATAAGAGTTTATAACAAAGAAATGTTAACATTTCCATCGCAGTCATGTTCCAAAGGATCGTTTATAAAAGTTGATAGCAAAATCACGATAAAATTGACAAGATAATATTATTCAAAGATAAAGAATATAATTAATGTTGAAATTGCTACTGAAATATTTTGTTATTATGTAAATGTGCTCGTTCTGCGGAGATCGGACCAAAACGTCAAACGACTCAGTACCACGTGACTATGGATGTTGTAAAGCATCCGAAACGTCGGGTATTGAAATAGTCAGCAAAAACATGTACCCAGCTGTGGGACGTACATAGGCTGTAATATTAACTTTATTAGAAGTAAGAGGTTATTGAACTGATCATTATAATTATAATAGTAACAATGCCCTCTATACAAAATTTTGGTCAGGGTGACAGTCTTAACGGAGACTACCCACTTGCGCAGAACAGCGTTATAGTGCCCGAGCGAATGCGCCAGCCACGTGTGCTTTCTTTCCTTTCACTCCTATAGTACGGAGACTAGCCACTTGCGCAAAACAGCGTCATAGTGCCCGAGCGAATGCGCAAGCCACGTTCGCTTTCTTTCCTTTCACTCCTATAGTACGGAGACTAGCCACTTGCGCAGAACAGCGTTATAGTACCTGAGCGAATGCGCAAGCCACGTGGGCTTTCTTTCCTTTGACTCCTATAGTACGGAGACTAGCCACTTACGCAGAACAGCGTTATAGTACCCGAGCGAATGCGCAAGCCACGTGGGCTTTCTTTCCTTTCACTCCTATAGTACGGAGACTAGCCACTTGCGCAGAACAGTGTTATAGTACCCGAGCGAATGCGCAAGCCACGTGGGCTTTCTTTCCTTTGACTCCTATAGTACGGAGACTAGCCACTTGCGCAGAACAGCGTTATAGTACCCGAGCGAATGCGCAAGCCACGTGGGCTTTCTTTCCTTTCACTCCTATAGTACGGAGACTAGCCACTTGCGCAGAACAGCGTTATAGTGCCCGAGCGAATGCGCAAGCCACGTGGGCTTTCTTTCCTTTCACTCCTATAGTACGGAGACTAGCCACTTGCGCAGAACAGCGTTAAAGTGCCCGAGCGAATGCGCAAGCCACGTGGGCTTTCTTTCCTTTGACTCCTATAGTACGGAGACTAGTCACTTGCGAGTACCCGAGCGAATGCGCAAGCCACGTGGGCTTTCTTTCCTTTCACTCCTATAGTACGGAGACTAGCCACTTGCGCAGAACAGCGTTATAGTGCCCGAGCGAATGCGCAAGCCACGTGGGCTTTCTTTCCTTTCACTCCTATAGTACGGAGACTAGCCACTTGCGCAGAACAGCGTTATAGTGCCCGAGCGAATGCGCAAGCCACGTGCGCTTTCTTTCCTTTCACTCCTATAGTACGGAGACTAGCCACTTGCGCAGAACAGCGTTATAGTGCCCGAACGAATCCGCAAGCCACGTGCGCTTTCTTTCCTTTCACTCCTATAGTACGGAGACTAGCCACATGCGCAGAACAGCGTTATAGTGCCCGAGCGAATGCGCAAGCCACGTGCGCTTTCTTTCCTTTCACTCCTATAGTACGGAGACTAGCCACTTGCGCAGAACAGCGTTATAGTGCCCGAGCGAATGCGCAAGCCACGTGCGCTTTCTTTCCTTTCACTCCTATAGTACGGAGACTAGCCACTTGCGCAGAACAGCGTTATAGTGCCCGAACGAATCCGCAAGCCACGTGCGCTTTCTTTCCTTTCACTCCTATAGTACGGAGACTAGCCACTTGCGCAGAACAGCGTTATAGTGCCCGAGCGAATGCGCAAGCCACGTGCGCTTTCTTTCCTTTCACTCCTGTAGTACGCAGACTAGCCACATGCGCAGAACAGCGTTATAGTGCCCGAGCGAATGCGCAATCCACGTGCGCTTTCTTTCCTTTCACTCCTATAGTACGATGGAACGAAACCAACACGACCGAAGAGAGATTAGACGCAGCGTCAACGGCTTTAGTGTTTTCGGGGGCACGGAGTTTAAGCCCCGCCTTCTTCATGACTCTGGGTTCCTACCGAGAAATTTTTGACACAAAAACGCAACAAATCAGTTTATGTTATTTCAACCCGGGTTGCAAACCCGGGACCTGATCATGCAGCAGTCGCGTTAACGACTGCTAGACCAACGGGCAGTCACTGACCGTTAACAGCTGGTCATAGGCTTTGGAAGATTCGCCCATACTCAGATCGCTGGGCATATTGGGTTGGTGAGCACTGAACCAATTTACTCTCAGTAAAGAATAGGATAGGATATTTTAGCATGAAATAGAACATAACGTTATTATGTTCTGTTTTATTCTATGCTTCCATGCTTGAATAGAATTATAGTATAGAATATTTTGTGTCTAGTGCTTTGTGCCATCAGTCGCTAGTCGTTCTCCAGATTATCATCCATCTATTAGCTGAGTGCGTACAGAGTAAATATATATATGAAACAAATATTTAAATTACATCAAAAAAACAAATTTGCTCCGTCTTTTGCTCATTCATTCTTTCTTCGTATCCAAATCGCCGAAGCGATACTTCATCATCTTGTGAACCACACTTTTTTCTAATCGCGCAATCCCTTTTAATGTCATTCAGAATTTCAGGGTATTGCCATTAAAATGCAATAATACATTATTGCAATAATGCATAATTACATTAAATAATACAAAGAGACAATTGTTTTGAAGCAAGTGACATCAATATTTAAAAAAGGCTCCTTTCACTCCATTAATAGTAATTATGTTTATAATTTAATGAAGTGATAACAATATATTATGATGAAGAAGATTCATTAACAGTTCAGTATTTTGTAGGAAAAGAGTTAAGTTTTGGAATATCTCAGTGGTTTCTTTAAACAATCGCTACCAACCTCAACTGAAATCTGGGAGACTTTTTATAAAATAAAAGTGAAAAACGAACACCAGTCTTCCAGATGGTAAGAGGATACTGCGGCCTATAGACATCCATATTTCTTCTCGATTAAGAATCAAAATGGAGATACGTTGATCTTAGGAGCTAAAAGGGAATTCCTTGTTTCCAGTAAAAAGGATCTCCGGTCCTGTCTATATAAAACACAGCTTCATTATGCTGCTATATTACGCTGATATTCTCTAAAAGCGTGGTCTTTTCCCGGTCGAGTGCAGCATAGCTTTATCACGAGTACTTCTTCAACTTTGTTTACTTATTTCTAACAGAAATAAATTTGTTTCTGTTTTATATAATCAATATTATCTTCAGAAAATTGATAGAATCAGGCGTTACTTTGCTAAATCCATTATAATAAAAATATTAATTATTTTCCAACCTTCCGCTAACTAAATACAATGATGTGTCTTACCTGAATTGAAGAGCACCTCTCGCCCTCCCTCAATTGCGTGCACTCTGCAACTCCGTCACCACTAGTCCCAGCACCACTACTCCCGGTACCATTACTTCAACACCACTATTCCAGGTAAGACACACAATCGACGATAATACGACACGTGTTTCGCCTCTACACGAGGCATCCTCAATGATGTAGACTCTACGACGGCTGACCGTTAAGATCTTAGCTAAGGTGTGTCTTACCTGGAATAGTGGTGTTGGAAGTAGTGATGCCGGGAGTAGTGATGTTGGGAGTAGTGGTGCTGGGACTAGTGGCGACGGAGTTAGGCACGCAATTGAAGGAGGGCGGGAGGTGCTCTTCAATCCAGGGAAGACACATCATTGTATTTAGTTAGCGGAAGGTTGGAATATAATTAATATTTTTATTTTAATATTATCTTCATTAAAATAAAGAAGAATTCATATAATGTTTTATCACTCAATGTAATAATATCTAATTCGTCAAGTCCCGAGGGCTTTATAGCAAAATTAGAAAACTTTTTGGCTTCTGACAGCGAACTTATCGAATATATCGAAAAATAGCTGGCTTTAGTAATTTAGTAAATAAGGTCAAAACAGCATTACGTCACAGAAAAAGATAAGTGAAAAAACCTCAAAATATTTTGTAATCAAAATATTCTTTATTCCGTTACTCATCTGTTTGCAAGAAAAAATTAAATATCTGTGAGGGTTAGTTGCAGCAATGGAAGCTCAGGGGCTATGCGCTTGCTGTAAATTTCACAGTAAGTGAGCAAATCGGATTCGACCTCCGTCGGCACCAATGAAATTGTCAATTGCAATTTTAAGTGGTGATTTACCACGTGCTCACGTCAAGGGAAATATCATGCGTAAACTTGTATGTCTGAGATATAAGAAAAATAATATTTAGAAGACACGTGAAGTCTGCCAACACTCATGGAGGCAACGCAGCGGAAATTTTCTTGCCCTAAATACAATATATAATATAAATATATATATATATATATATATATATATATATATATATATATATATATATATATATATATATATATATATATGTATACAATATATGCGTATAGAAACATTTTTTTTGCAAAAAAACGCATTTTTTTTTATTTTAATGAAAAAAAAATATTTTGCAAATTGCATGTGGTTTTATTTCCTCTAACCCACACGAGTATCGGTAATGCAAGGTCTTTGACAATCCTCTTATTCCTCGGCCAATGCAAAGATAATAAAACCACATAAAATTCGCAAATTAAATTTTTTTTTCATTAAAATTAATTTTTTTAAATGCGTTTTTTTTTATAAAAAAAAATATTTCCATATGCTTGGATACTGATTCTGATAACGCAGTTAACGGGAACCACAGGGTTTTTGTTACATGTTATATATATATATATATATATATATATATATATATATATATATATATATATATATATATATATATATATATATATAATTGTAACAATGGCATTAGATAAAAGTTTTTGATTTTGAAAATAATACAATCTATATGAAATAATTTACATACCAAATCCGTAACTCACCATTATAGATATTATATTTTTCGAAAACGGCATAAATAAGTACTAAAACCATGCTCGCGTCAACCGCATGTATTGTCTATCAGACTCAGTGAAGTACGATAGCGCAAGGTTGACCCAAGGTTGCCGTTAGCTGTTACCCCCTGTCGTTACCAACGAGTACCCCTACTGTTGCTCCGCACAAGTACATTCGTGTCCCAACTTTAGGGTCTTCAAACTGTGATAGTAGCAAAGCGTAAATCGTTTTCTTCTAAAACTGTTTATTTTTTACTCACATTGACATTACAAAATTATAATTCAGATAGTTTTAGATCATTTTCTATAGAATTATAACGTAATTTTTACTAAATTCAGTGCATTTTTAGGTAGGTCGACTCGTTAACTTGTTATACTTACTTATCTCCCATAGTGATTCTTTTAACTTCATTATATATACTTACTTCAAAATTGTGCATACTAAGGTCAAACCAGACCCTTCAACTAATAATCTTAAAACATCTAGCGATCTAATTAAGAAATACTCCGAGAAATTAAGTTTAGAAGTTAATCGGAAATACCTGCGTGTGTCAAGCCACGGAAGTTGTATAGATTAAATACACAAACCGAACGCTCCATTACGTACCATAGTAAGATCGATTCGCCAATTTACAGATTGGCTTAACACTTAGCTATTTTTTTATAGAATTAGGGTGACAAACGAGCACTCAGTCCACCTGATGGTAAGTGGATGCTGTGGCTCATAAACGTCTACATTTATCCTCGTTTAATAATCCGGTGGACTGTGTGCCCGTTGGTCACCCTTAATTAATTTTAAAAACTCACCTAAACTTTTAGTTAGGATAAGTTTATAATTGGATTTACCAACGGGTTTGGTTTGGAAATAGAAAAGTCCATAAATTTCGTCTCATACAGAATAGATAACCTGCAAAAAGATGTCTCCAACATAGAAAAGGATCGCAAAGCACTTGAGTCACAAATAAATACAATAAATACCAAATTCGATGCCTTGGAGAAATACATTCGCAAGTATTAGAGTATTGAGATACGTAATGTTCCGAAAATAAGAGGTGAAAATAGGGAGACTTTATTCAAATATGCACACACCCTAATCACGAACTTAAATGTATCTATGGAATAAAATAATCTTCGTGATGTTTATCGTCTGTCAAGCAAGGCTGATGCAACATCCTCCACAATCGTAGCTGAGTTAGGGAGTAGTCTACATAAAAGTCAGATAATTGATGCAGTAAAACGCTATATTAAAGACAATCCTAAAGACTCACTTAACTGTAATCATATGGGAATTATGAATGTTAAATCATCAATTTACGTAAGTGAACATCGGACAACAAAATCTAAAAGACTTTACTTCCTTGCAAGAGATATAGCCAAAACTATGGGTTACTCATACTGTTGGACGTCAAACGACAATGTGTACTTGCGCCGTAAAGAAGGAGATCCACACTTTCTCATAAGAAATGAATCCCAGCTCTCCGAACTTAAAAATACTAAGTGACTGGACGTAAGATATTTTATAATATTAGTTATCCTAGAATGCTCTTATGTTAAATTAGTTAAGTTTAAGAAAATATACACTAAGCTATCCTCTTTTTTAAACATAACCTACACTATTTCATATACACTCCCACACATAACACACAATCGTTTAATGCATACCACAACTTGTTTACTTAAGATCAAACTTAATCAACAATCACAATTTACTCACTTACTTACTAAACAAAGACTATGCAACACAAATTATAATAAGTCTCACAGTTTTTACATTCTCATGAACTGTAAAAAAATAATATTGTATAAAATAACTTGTTACTATTTGATTATTTATACGTTAGTATTTAAAATAGTTTATCGTAACCTTAATAATAAGATGCGGTATAAAATATTAGGCCATCTTAAAACTAATAGTATGGCGTGGTTGCAATCATTTCGTCACCTATTAATAAATATACATAAAAAGCGCTAACATAAATGAAATATCAAATAATCTCGATGATATTACAAATTCAGAATTTTATATTTGCAATCCTGAGGATGTGTGCCCTATAATAAGTCAACCAAAAAACTACACAAATATTCTATGTCAAAATATTCGAAGCATAAAACGAAACTTTGATGGTCTAACTGTGCTTATAAAAAGGATGCATATAGATTTTGATTTAATTATCTTGACTGAATGTTGGCTGTCCTGCTCTAGTCCAATACCTTTATTAGAATCGTATTCTTCTCATGCCACGAAACAAACTTACAATCAGAACGACGGAGTGCTGATCTATATTAAAGATAACTTGAAATGCACCATTGAAGAGCCTACTTTCCAAGAAGCTAACTGCTTGATAATTAAATTTGGAAGACATACAGTAGTGATAGGTATTTATCGTACATACTGCTTTAAAAACGATGCAACAAAATTTTTTTCATCTTTGAACCAACTTCTCACTGAACTAAAATGCTTCAAAAATATCGTTCTAATGGGCGATATTAATATAGATATCTCCCCTGATAATATGAACCAACAAGCCGAACAATATTTTAATTTAACAGCATCCCATGGACTTCTTCCAGCTTTTACGTCGTCAACTAGAATGTTCACATGTATTGATCATTTATTACTCAAAACACGTCAGCCCGCTAAATCATTTGTTATACAAACTTGTTTAACTGATCATGAAGCTGTAAGCCTTAGTCTTAAAATCAAACAACCTAAATGCTATTTTAACAGATTTATTCGAAAACTTGATCACGTTGGTCTTAAGCAGTTTTTATTAGACGCAAATTTTGGTCAAATATATGACAATAATAATCCTGAAGAAGTAGCAAATTTCTTAGTAGAAACTTTATCAAAAGCACTGGAAAACAACACTAAAAATATAAGATTGTCCCATCGTAAAGCCACATTAAAGCCATGGATAACTCCTGGAATCTTAAGATGCATGAGAAATCGTGATAAACTACATAAAAAACTTAAACTAACACCCGATAATGAAACCCTAATTTTAACATATCGTAGATATCGCAATTTCTGTAATGATATTCTTAAAAAACTTAAAATACAGTATCAAAGCAGTGAACTTCAAAAAGCCGGCAATAACAGTAAAAAGATATGGGAAGTAGTAAAAAGTGCAACACATCTCAATAAGCATAGTTTAGAGGCAAACGATTTGCTGAGACACCTTTTCACTACGGTAGAATCTGTTAATGAAGTTAATAAATATTATACTAAAGTCGGTGTGAAATTAGCTAACAAAATTTTGATAAGTAATTACAATAAACCTGATATAAATCAAACTACAAATAAATCATTTGTTATGCTAGATACTGATTACGTAATCTTATTATGTCATTAAAAAACAATTGTGGTTCGGGATGGGACGGTATATCGGGTGACTTGCTAAAGACCTACAGAGACATACTTGTTTCCCCGATAACATAGCTTTGCAACATCTGCCTTTCTACTGGTATCTTTCCTCGCGCTTTTAAGAGAAGTATTATCCGTCCCATTTTCAAAAGTGGTGATAGAGGCATTGTCTCAAACTACCGACCCATATCAATTTTAACATCTCTATCAAAAATTCTGGAACGCATTATTAACAAAAGACTTGTGAACTACCTTGAAACAAACAAGCTTCTTTCAGAGCAACAATATGGTTTTCGTGCTGGTAGGTCTACAGATGATGCGGTTCACGGGCTCATAGATCGTATAGTTCGGGGGATGGATGACGGTAAAAAGTGTCTCGCGATATTCCTGGACTTAGCTAAGGCGTTTGACACTGTCTCTGTCCCACTTTTGATAAATAATCTTAAGGGGCTTGGTGTCAGGAATTTATAGCTAGATCTGTTTAAAAGTTATCTCACAGGTAGAACACAATGCG